>CM062212.1:5402500-6002500 GCA_031216445.1 Lateolabrax maculatus | reverse complement strand
CAAATGTAAAATCACAGAAGCCAGATTTTTGTCACATCAGTGTAATGTTTGAAAATTATTGTCACAAGACATGTTTTTGCTACATTCCCAGTTTTACTGGTTGAGACAAACTGCATCGTGACAGAATTTGTGAAAACACATACTGACAAACCCACACATACTGTAGGTGGTCTGTTTTCCTCCTCGGGTTTTTGGTGATTTACTTCTGCAACAATTCAAAGAGTCAGATGTTTGTTATTCTATACTGACTCACCAACAGTGTGAAAAAGTGTCCCAGTGTCTGAAACAGTCTTTAGACATCAGGACTGGAGATCTTTCCATTGGGCAATTAACTTTGTAAAGCAATAAAAACCTGACTTTCATCTACCTCACTACCTTAATGGCTTAAGAATGGCTTTAATGTAGTGAATACATGTTCCCGATTGTCACAAACACCTTAAAATGACTGATAATATAAGGGAAGTCTAGAAAAGCTGTTCGGTTAAATTAATTTACCTCATTCATGAGTGTGGGGAGCCAACATGAAGTCAGCCGTCTCGGCCACAGGAAGTCTCTGGCACACATGCTCTCAACCAGAGGCATTTTTATATGGCCAGTTCTCCTTATTAAATCCATGGTGTGCAGTGTTTCTATGGGGCCTTCTCTGATACAAGTGATATGCGTCTGGAAAGATCACATGATTGTGGTGTCTGTGTCCTCATCCGGTCATTTGACCATGAGGACAGTTCAGCAGAAACTTGGCATTCTGCTTGTAAAGGAACAGCCAGGTGCTTTCACTACCTCCGCCTGACTTTCTCTGACCTTTCCACCCTGTGGGACAGGAGCTCGGCATGCTGCAGGGAACGTGATCAGCCAGTGTTTTGTTCTTCTTCACATGGCCATGTGTTGATGTGCAGAGTGTTATTCCAGCAGCACAGAGAGCCGCGGGCGGGTTTCTCACATCTGCTCAGCATGTTGCTGTGCGAGTTCCAGTAGGAGGCTGGGCCGTCCCCTGACCAGTAGCTGGTGGTGACAGCGCACAGAGGAGAACCGGTGTAATGTGCCGGCGACCTGGTCTACTGGAGAGGACACGGTGCGCCCACACATGTTCAAATATTTCTCCGGTTTTTCATCCACACACACAACACAGTTCAACGCGCCATCCAACAGAAGTAATGCTCCAGTCTGTTCCTGATATTTCCGTGTGCCTCATTGACAGAGCTGTTTAGTTCTGCATGGGAAGTTTTAGCGTGCTCGGATAGTTGTATTCGCTGAGTGTGCCCCCTCTCCCCTCAGCTGTTTATTCCCCTTTATCTCTGCCTTTTGGTTCAAATTGTAGTCAGATATTTTTTCGTTAAGTGGTCCGTGATTCATGCTCTCTCCAGGTGTGTCCAATTACTCCTCATTGAGAATTGAAGGGTGAGTGAGAGATCAGTGGAAATCTTGTTATATTCCAGCTGTGGCCGGGTGGTACAGTGGTAAGAGAGCACAGCAGCGAGGAGGAGGAGGAGGAGGATGAAGCAGGATGCTGGAATGTTTGGGGGTTGTCATCCATCAAACCAATTTGGAGCCTTTAAGGATACTCAGATAATATGCAGGTTAGATTCAGTGCAAAGTTCAGAGTTGTCAGAATGTGTTATTGACACAGGGGTGTGTCTGTTAGCATCAGGGTTTCTTTCAGTTTCAAATCATGGTGACAAGATTAAGTTATCGGGTCTTTCAGTTTATCAGGAGTGAGATGTATGATGAACGACTTTTACTGATCGACTTGTCCCTCTCTTCTGCCTCGGCAAAACTTGAAATAAAGCTACAGTTGATGTTATGAAGAGAATATGTTTCTTTTTATGTGAATGCATGTAGCTCCAGTCTTATAGCTTAAATAAAGATATTATTAAAAAAGAAGAAGAAAATTGTGTAATATCTCATCTTGAAGGTATAAAAAAAATTTAGGATATTCCCCAAACAACATCTTGCTCCTTAGCAGTAAAGCAAGCTGATTAGGAATGCCAGAATATGATACACGTGTGTGTGTTTCTTGTGTTATGAAGTGATTTTCCATCAGGTTGAAGAGTTGACAGACTTGCTGCTGACTGGCTGGGTAGTATATCGGCCTTCACTGGCTCTAGTTTGGACTTCAGTGTTTTAAATACCCGTACTCTGCCAAAAAGATTTGCACCTGAGCGTGCAGATGGTGGCACCCTCCAGAGACCGGGTGGAGCTGTCAGGCAAGGCACGTACCACTAGTGGAGGTATCCAGAAAGTAGCCAAATGGAAACCTTTTCCAACTGGCTTGCAAACACACTTAGACCACATGGGGAGGGGTGTAGTGTTTCATGGAGGTGAGACCTCTGACGGTACCAGCCTCTGCTTAAAAACATCTTAAGTCACTCACACATAAATCTTCTGTACTGCTTTTACATAGTCCCCTCACAGCAGATTAGCAGCTGTACATGACTTTAAACTGTATCTAAAACATGCAATTCATACAGTGTTTTGTAGAGTTTACATTGTTACACACAAACATACATACATACATAAAATACAAAACCTTTCATTTTCTTTTTCTTTTTAAAAATAAGAATTGCATTTAAGTAATTGAGTTGTTTCTCTGTGTGCTTGCTGAGCAGCTGTAACTGTTTCTCCTTTAGGGCTGCAACACCAATTATTTGCAGCCACTTATCTGCAGATGATTTCTTCATTAAGTGATTAAATTTTTAATCTAAAAGGTAGTGTAAAATATTACATAGTAGATAGATAATAATAGATAGAAACATCTAGCCCATCCAGGGTCTTCAAATGTCTTGTTTTGTCCAACCAAACAACCAGCTGTACAAGACCCAAATATATTCAATTTATTATCACAAAAAACCATAAGAAACGGCAAATATTCACATTTGAGAAGTTGCAACCTGTGATTTTATGGCTTTTTTTTTTTTTTACTGAAACAATTATTAAATTGTTTCCAATTCATTTTCTGTAACAACTGTTTAGCTCTAGTGTCCTTCCTTTTACATTTAATGTAAAGCACATTGTGTTTTCCCTAGAGTATTAAGATGCACTGTATAAATATAGTTTTGCCATTGTATGCTCAAGCACACAGCTAGATAACACCTTGCGAGACCAATAAGCAGTGAAATATAAACCTGGGAAAAAGAAAAAAAAGATGGATACTTTGCAAACTGGTGAGTTATGAAAGAATCATGTCCTGGAGAATTACTTAAATTACCTCTCGACAAACAGGTCATTTGTATGCAATAATGTCTATGGTTTGTTTTATCCTAACCCTCAACCTAAGTATCAGTATATTTTTCCGTTGACGGACAAGACTCTTCCCATCCTTTTGCTACTTTATACAGTTTTTTGTTTGTGTATATATGCATGGTTGCATGCATGCATGAGTGCATACATCATGATCATCCAAAGCCACATTTAAAGAGGAAAATCCCGACTGGCAAAGTAACAATAACCATCAGTGTCACACAGCCCAACAACCTCTTCCCGTCCTAATTTTAAAATTAAAGACTGTTTAGCGTAGTCAGTGGTGCGAATCCCTCTTTCAGGGAACGCTAGTAATGTTTATTCATCCGCACATACAGTCAGCTGTATATAGCTGTGGAATATTGACTTCATCTCTGAGTGCTGGGAGTGGGACAACTAACCTCCTGTATGGGGCCACTCTTGCATGTCTCCTTTGGCCTGTAGAATAGGGTGCTGGGACCCTCGGGTTACCAAAACAGGCATCTGACAGGGAGGCAAGGGGTTAAGATAGAAATCGCACTGCTCTTGTTAATTGCTATAGAGCCTGAGGCTGGTTCATCCTTGGTGAAAACAAGTTGCTTCTTCAACTCCCCTCCGTCTGTCAGGAAAGACTTGTATTAAAACTTTAAGGATTTCTGTCTCTACCTCAATGGGAGACTGCCACTGCTGCCTCCTCAAGTGTGAAGCACTTGTGTCAAGTGACAGGTCAATACTGAGACTGAGGATGGAGGAGACACAGTGAACTGAATGTTATATTGACATTCATGCCATTAGCCGAAAGACCTAATTTGTTGAAACAGTATCCGCACATTACATTTTTTTAAACTAATTTCCTTATTGAGGAATACAAGTTTAACTGTATTACCATATCTCCTGACGCACAATAAAGCATGACATCTATCGCACCTGTCCTCTACATCAGTTGTCTTGTATGAGTGCATTTTAATTACAAATCCTAAGCTGTAATAATTCTGCTTGATGACGAGTCCTGTTGTGTTTCATCATTTGCATGTATATCAAACTTGTGATATTGGTGGTTTTCACTGCATGGAAAAACCAGGAGTAAATGCACCCGTAATGTTGGTATTAATTCCTCATAGCACAGGAAAACTGATTGTGCACAACTAAGGCAAGTACACTAAGTCAAACTTAAACCAAAAAGTTTGTCAATAAACTATGATGGGGATGTTTACAGTGGACAATAATGTTTAGTTATGAAAATAAAAGCCAAGTTGCAATAAATTCGATGATTTCTTTATACAAAGTGCCTATTTGTCCTGCTAAACATACCATAGCCCCTCACACAGCCACAACCTCAACCCCTGGCACTGTTCAAAACAAGTGTCCAAGCTGGAGGGCCAGCCTTCAATCTAAATAGACCTGCCCTTTCCAGACATTCCCGTCTGAGGTGCAGCACATGGATGCATCTATTTCCTGTCAATTTCATGCTATGAACAACCAAAGCACAGAACATTTCCAAAGGCCTTAAGCCAAGATATACATTCAACAAATTCAATCTATAAATCTCTGGCTTAAAAAATACAAATATAAGAACCTCGTGCAGCCATATGTCCCATTCATGCTAAGAAATGTGGTTTGCAGCCTTCAGCATGAGAGCACTTTATCATCATTTGGTCTTTTCACATGCCGTTACTGGCCAGGCCTGAGTTTCACATCCTGAAATCAAATCGTTATTGTGACTAATGTAGGTGTTTGATAATCTTATACTCCCCAGTAGCACTCAGGCAAGTGCTCAAAATGAGATTTATTATCATAGAATAATAAGATGATTTAGTGGAAAAGTAGAGGGGGCTCCTAAAAATATGGAACATGTGAAAGCAAAAGAGGCTTAAATGACGGCCCAAAGGGTCAAAGGTCAAATGTGAAGGGGGCAGCTGAGATTCAGGGTAACTATGTGAGAGTCAGCGTGCCTGTGATGGTCTGACGGAGGTTAAGCTCTGAGTTATCACTTCTCGCAAGCTTTCGTGTCATGTTTTGATGTGATTTTGATTGCTGTGCTGTGGTGTAATTGAATTACTGAAACCTTTACCCCTTCGCCCGGTAGTAAATAATAATGTAAGACATCTGTACTATTGTGTCCATGTGTTTCCCATATGGGTAGTTCAAAAGTATGAAAGCTGGTCAGTATACATTTCCCAATGTCAATGACAATTTGACCTTTAAAGAAGATATACAATCCATGTTAGGTGCACCTATGCCTATTTCAAATAGTCAGCTTAGGTTCTTAGACCAGAAAAGATTTGTTTAAACCCCATCAAGAATCTTAAGGGCCCGTGAGAGAAAGAACCACGCCACCTTTTCCCTGTCATGTCTTGTGCAGCAGTGAGCTTCTTCTTTCACTCCGTACACTGTGTGACTTTCTTCACATAAGCTTTGTGGCTTCTTGGGGATAGAGACTTTGACAGCTCTGCGACTCTGTAAAAATTTTTGTGAGACAATCCGAGGTGGACCGAAAGGCTGGATCCCAGACACCCAGGCAGATGTCCAGCAGCTACAGACGCACACTGCCATCTAGTGTTGGACTGAGCTCTCAAAGGAAGCATACCATCTGTATCTGTTTGCTGTAAAGGGCCACCTACATGGAAATCTATGTCCTGACTCAGTACAACAAAAGGGATCTGCCACTCATACAAACATGCCTCCCCAGCGGACCAGAGGCTCAAATAAATCAGCACTTTGGCCTGAAATTGCAAACAAACTTGGCAAAAAACAGAACCATGCACACAGCATTTCACAGTGTGAAATAAACATACGGTACGACCTGTTCTTTGTAACCATATTACGGGTGTTTTGAAGCTGACTGCATGTGTTTGGTTTCGCTATGAAGGACTGTGGTTGATAGAAACCTTCAGTACACCAGTACCACCAGTACACTGTGGTGGTGAAACGACCATATAAATCGCAAGTAAATGTAAAACAGATTTGTCCACTAACAAATAAATCAAAGACAAACCCCCTATTATATGTGTGTGCCAACTTCTTATTTTTCCCAAACAATATCTCTTCTATGCCATTAGGAAACGAAACTGTGCACAGAGAATGGAGTAAAGCTTAAAAAGAGAGTGCTGCTGCTTGAAATGTGAGATAAAATCTGAATCTAAACAGCTACAATCAAGTGATTCCCTGAAGTCCTTGATTATTTGACAAAGTATGGGAACATTCCTACAGTCAGCCATACAGCTGATGCGTGTTAGACATCATTACTTCAGTAAAATTACATCAGCATGTCTCCTGCTGGTCCTCTGTGGAAGGCCCTTGTGCTGGCCCATGAGAGGAGGTACAAAGATGCAGTTTTATTCGTTGGACGGATTATTAGCGAATTCCCCAGGGAACATCACCTCAGGACTGATGAGTCAAAACTCCTTGGTTAAAGAAATCCTGGGCATCCGTCCCCGAATGCTCAAATTGCTGCCACCTCTCCCTTCCTGAGATCTTTGCCATCCCTTTGATTTTATTTTGTCTGCGGTCTGTGGACGAGGACCTCGAATCATTCATCGTGGCCGCTCTGAGAACAGAGATGCTGTGTGTGAAGCACCTCTCAAAACAGTCTTACATAATGTCAACACAATTACCCACATTAAGCTCTAGTGGCTACAAGTAAATTCAAGGGCAACAGGCCAGCACTTTTTCACTCCCTGATCTGAGGGCTTTTATGAAGGGGCAGGGGCATGGGGGACAGGAAAAGACAGATTAGTGAGCAAAGTTGATTGGTCTTAGCAAGTTAAGTAGCGCGTCCTCATCCTCCTCTTGATAAAAGAAAGTAGATTAGTTTGTTTGTTTGTTGACGGCCCCAAGGGAAGGAACTCAACTTCTTACTTGTTAATGGCTTCCACTGTTTCACACTTTGCTTTATGTTGACTTTAGCTCATGTATCTGACTGTATAGGGAGGACTTGACTCTGCAGGAAATTTAAAGTGGTGAGTGATGACTTATTACGTTATGAGTAATTCATAAATCACACCACAGCATGAGTTTGATTAATGAGTGTTGCACGTTTTGTTTACAATGTGGTTTACCATCACCATCTTAGTTTCGCATTTAAGCATGCAAACATTTAGTAATAAGCTCACAAAAGACAGTTGAGGCTGATGGGAATGTCATTTGTTTTGCAAGAAATAAACCAAAGAATTGGACAAATTAAAATTGCTAAATGAAAAGAGATCCCCAAACTGTATTCTGACAATCTATCCAATACTTGCTGAGACAATTCACTCCGAACCACAAATGTCAACTTCATGGTGGTGCAAGGAGAAAAGTCAGAGGATTGTAACACTTATTAGGATTCATTGTCTGAAACCATGAATGTACTAAACTTTGTGCCAATCCATCGTGTAGATGTTGAAATATTTTACTGGATATGTGAAAACTTTTACCTGCAGATGGCGCTAAATGGAAAAATCAGGGGCTCACCGAAGTCAGTATTCATCCTTTAGGGACCATAAATGTCAAAAGCGGAGGACTAGCCTGAGGTTTTAGGAGTTCCTGCCGCTTCAACCTACATGCTGGTACTTTCAAACTGTCCATTTTGCATATCACTCACAATTAATCAGGATCAGGAAAAAAACAGGAATCAGTAACTAATTTCAATAACTAATTTAGCTGATCATTTTAGCTCATTTCTACTATGGCATTGTTGAAATTAAATGTCTATTAGGTCTGATAACGGCCAAAATTTCCATTTTCACAATTCTGTGATGATTCTATGGTTATTAAGAATGTTGTAAAGACTTGGCAAGAGCTCTTGATTTTTCTTCGTGAAAGTTGGACTCCCTCAAAGGCTGGATTGGTTTCATTTTGTCTATTCACTTGTAAAAAACTGTCTGAAAAACACAGTTCCGTAGTGCAAACAAAAGGTTTTCTGCCATTACAACTCATGCTGCTTCTTAGCAATAAGCGTATCCTGCTACGAGAGTCTTAGCCTTTCATGTATATGAAGAGAATTTTCACCTCCAGCTTAAATTTTTAACACCCGCAGACTCTAACAAGCACTTTTTTTTATCTGCAGGAAAGCTTGTCATATAAATCCTTCCTCGCTAATGTAAAGCTCCTAATACTCTTACGGACTTTGTGGGTGGTGGCTTTTTTCTAAGAAAATCTGATTTAGCGGCCTATGTTTATCTCTAACTCATTTTACAAAAGAATCTATTAACAGAAAGGCCCAGGGGACTGGAATAAACACAGTCTTTGCCTTCTCAAATTCTTTTTATCAGCTTATATATACATAATTAGTTTCAACTCATCAAACTCACTCCACGGTGTATAATTTGTATTTAAATTAACATAATTTTAGTTAAGCAAAGAGATGCATCCCTGATGATCTGTCTAAATGTCATAAAACTTCATCCACACTGCTCTTCTGACTGTACAGAGGGACTGTGGCTGCAGAAAACATTTTTAGTATTTTATTATTTTTTACAACTTCAAAAGTTGCATCAACAATCCATTTCAAATGGACCATAAAGTATGACTAATGTTTTGAATGTGCATATTAGAATTTACCTGTGGTCTACAGATTTTAGTCCCTTACGCAATATTTTCATTCTCTCCAATACAGAAGGCATGCCCTTCTAACTGGCTGAGGGTTAAACTGAAATTGCATTACTCAGTTACGATAATTACATCTGCCTCAATTTTAAGCTGAAACATCTGTATGGTAATTGGTTTCAAAGCAAAATGATGCACTCTGCAATGACTAACATGTGCTGAGGAGACTGCGCTGCTGCTACAGTATATGTTACAGAATCACCACTGTGAAGTATACAAGGGGTGGACACAATATCATGAGCACCTGTACATCTAATGCAGTGGTGGGGGGTTTCTACAAGACAGGGATGTTTATCAGGTGGTGGTGGTGGGGGGGGGGGGTCTAATGAAGGACTCTATCAAGTTGCATTTTGGGAAGTGTAGGATCCAGTGGGCAAAAAGTAAGGATATTTTAACCTCTGCTGTTTTTACATTTTGAGTCATACTAGTGGCATGGTTCTAGGGATATCATCATCCGTCGGTCCACCGCTTTGGTCCAGACTGAAATAGCTCAATAACTGCGGGATGGATTGGCACAACATTTGGCACAGAAATCCACATTCCCCTCACAACTGTAATAACTTTGGTGATCCCCTAAATTTTCATCTAGCACTATCATAACATCAACATTTTCATACAAAGTATTTGTCCAATACTTTGATTTATGACTAAATACCTGCAAAACTATAATGACACTCCCATGAGCCTCAGCTGTAGCTTCTTAATTAGCAAATATTAGTGTGGAAACACACTGTGGATGTTAGATATCCACAGCATATGATGGTGTCTTAAATGGGATTTAAATTCTTTAGACTGCCTCTGCACATCCGAACCTAACCAGATTTACCAGAATCGAATTATGCTTCCATCAAACGACTGGAAACTTTTTGTTTGGATGTTGCTCATATACAGTAACAGCACGATGATTTGGTTTGTTTGGGTTGGTACGTGCAGCTGTACTCTGATTTTTGGACATGATAAACAGAAATAGCCTCCAGGCATCTTCATTTTTGTGGCTGTCTTAAGAAAGAGACAGCCGTGATTTTTAACAAAGGTTATTGCCGTGAACTGCCAAAATAAAGAAACATGAAGTCTTTTAATAAGGTGTTGGACCACTAGGAGCTCCTTCTCTGTGCTTTGGCATAAAACCCACATTTCACAAATGTATTAACACCAATGTACTCTTTAGGAAATCCTATTTTCTTTAGTGTTTTGCCTGTAATTGTGGAGCATGCTGTTTCCATTGCCATACCAAGATGCTGAATTGAATTGAGAAGTGGTGACAGTGCCAGGCACAGTGAGTCATTCTCGTTGTTTTCATTTTCATCCACCCTTTCAATGACCACTCACGGCCTGAAAAGACAAATTATCATCCTGAGAAGATTCCACTTCCATCAGGATGGAAATGTTTCACCATCAGGTGATGCAGCCAATCACTCAGAACTGCTTTGTATTCTTTGGCATTTACGTTTCCCACTAAAGGTTTCAGTCTACCTATGGTGTGCCAGGAAATCATCCTTCTTCGTTACATAACAGAGCAGCCAGAGCCACTCTCTCAGCCTCGTGAAATCAAAAATATAGTAAAAGGGATCTTCCAAGAAAAAGTGAGTTGATAGACAACATTCACTCCTTAAGGAACTTGATATACAGTAAGTTGTATCTGAGGCAAGGGATTTTTGTCTGCTGGCAGCTGGCTGCAGCTACATATTTACCTTACAGACGTGAGATTGGTACCCATCTAACTCAAGAAAAGCTAGACAGTGGAAAAGCTTATATCTAAATTAATCGAACTATTCCTTCCCACTCAAGCAGAAGCCACAGGGTCAGGATGGTCACCTCACCTTTGTTTCCAACCATGTTGCAGCTACCTCTTCTTAATTAAAAGAAAAATTCTACAACACTGTCTTGCTTATTGCTGGTTTATTTCATATTAATTTCATACAATGTATTGGTCTAAACGACCTTATCAGGAGATCACCATTTTTACTTTTATTCAGGTTCTGCTACCCTTTAAGACGCCTGTCAATTATTCAGGAGTGCAAAGATATAAGGACGTTTTTTCCGTATTTTGACAGCAGCCATTTTTTCTGAAAAGTTTCTAAATGGGAAAAGATAGAAAAAAAGGTATAAGACACAAAGGTTGGTCGTTACATAATCCTGGACAGTCTCCACTTTTGTTTGATTTCAAATTAAACATAATACAATTATAGCCCTGACTCATATAATGATTCTGGCTTATTAAGAAGCCAAACATCTTTAGTTACACAGTTAAGGACGGTGACCTTCATCTAGCTATTGAGTCTGGCAGTTACAAAAGTATTCAGGGGAAAAAAGATTGTGTGAGCTGTGGGATGTGGGAGAAGAGGAAAGTAAGTCCTATTATTTTCTTTATTGTACTTACTATGAAGATTTAAGAAGCTCAACATAACTATGAAATATTCTTGTGTACATACATTCAAAAATGTGATTGGTTGGTTAATATTATTGAGTTTAAGTTTGCTAACTTTTGTCTCAAAGTGTGGAAAAGAACACAAGATGATTTATTTTATTTAATTTTTTTTATCATTTGTCATTTTGTTAAAACGGCCACACAACTTTCTGAAAACCTCATTGTAAAGATTATGTAACTTGATGTTCTTTATTTTTGGACTATTCATGTAGTATTGATTGAAAATGTATGCGCTGAATTCTGGATCTGGTTTGTACATATTTGTGGTGTAAGCCCATACAGGCTGGTAGTAGTTGTATGAATGACACAATAATACAAATCTTAAATACGTTTAGTTACTTTGCAGATTCAGATTAATGATACAAAATATAATCAACAAATAAATTATGATGTATTATCATACATTAAGATGACATTTGTTTTAACCACAGTGGGAAATTCACAAGCTACCCAACAGTATATAAAGAAATATATATGAATAATATATAAAAATACATTAAAATGAGCCCTACATTTACCAGCTGCAACGTTTCATTAATGCACCAATAATCATGATCCAATAATATAATACACATTATTCTGAAATGGTCTACTCTGCAAAATGACTTAACACTTTTGATGGTAATACTTGTGTACTTTTACTTGTCTAAAATGTTAAATGCATGACTTTTACTTAGATTAGATTAAATTCAACTTTATTGTCATTACACATTTACAAGTACCGAGCAACGAAATGCAGTTTAGCATCCAACCAGATATGCAATAAGTAGTAAGTACCAATGTAGAGATAATAAATTATTTTAAGTTGAAATGTGTATTGCTACAGTAAAAGTACTTAAGCCAAGTAAAACTAGTGCATCTCCCCACCGCTGTGCATGCTTTATTTCACATAAAAGCTGCACATTAATCCCCACCTGTCTGCACTGGGGAGCACACGACACTGGGGGGCGCCACCGGGGCTCAAACCAGTGAAGAAATAGTCCCGCAGCGTCCAGCAGGCGGCGCTAAAACTCCTGCTGCGCTTCAAAATCAATCCCACAATCCCCGCACGGCCGCCGGCGCTGTGTTCATTTGAATGGCACCAACTGTGAAACACTGAAGCCAAAAAAACCTGCACACACACACACAGAGAAGACAGGAGAGGAGCTGCTTAGAGTTTAAACTTTTTTTTTTTTTTTTGGGGAGCCACACACCTGAAGAGGGGAGAGACCTGCGGACACAAGACACAAAATGAATCGGTTGGTGTTTTAACGTGAAAGTGAAGCCATATGTTGCCCGGAGTCGGGAGGCTAGCTAACTAGCCGGTTAGCTCGCACCGGCGGCGGCCCGGATCGATACTTTCTGCGTGAATCCGCGACAGTCGAGCCGAACCAGACATCGGTAAAATGTAACGGGAGTTGTACGTTTTCCGGGGACACCAGCTAACTTTCGGCTGGACCGAGAGAAGCGTTGCTCTCCTGCAAAAACGTCGATTTGCCGTCGGTAGCGGGACAGGAAGCGTCCTGCTTTCTAACTTTTGATCAACATTTAGCGGCTTTTTTTTGTTTGTTTGTTTGTTTGTTGTTGTTGCTGTCGTTCACGCATCCAACGCCTTTTGTCAACTTTGTTTTTTGTGTGTTTTTGTTTTAGTTTTATCTCATTTTGAATGTTTGCTGGTTAGTCGCCTGCGTCTCAGACCACATGCTGTATTTAGCGAGCCGACCTGTAGGTTTGTGTTAGGCCCCGGGGGAAGCAGAGGTGGGACTCCTGCGACTCCTGGACCCGGGACCGACTCACTAACATTTTGTTTGTCCAACAGTGTCCCGTATTATGGCAGCTGGTCAGCGTGTCTTGCCACGGGAAGTCTTTAAGGTCAACCAGGGTAAATCCAATGGCTTTCTGCGGTCCTGCCTGCATCTTTCCGCTGAAAAGAACATGAAGCAGGTACGGAGATGTGAAAGCAAATAGCGTGGCTTATTGTGTAAATAATTGTCTTGTTGTGTCTTACATCCTGGTGACTGTGAAGTACAGTTCAGTGGTATTTGTAGTAGCATAGATTGTAGTAGTGGCTTCATTCCTTATCCTTTTGTTTTAGGTGGATATTGTAAATAAGGAAGAATTAGATAAAGAAAGGTGAGTCTCTGATCCACATCTGTGGGATTCATCTAATTATGATCGCTCACTCACTGTCTGTGTCCCACAGATCATCCCTCTCAGTCACTGGACCATTCAGGCACCTTTCCATAACCATTATCACCATGTCTGTGGCTTTTGAGTGTTACGGTTTTTCCAAACTCAAGACGGCCTCGCGTCTGATCCCTGTCGACTTTCCTCCTGGCAGATTTCAAGTCCATTACGGAGTACACAGCCCGGGCAAAGCGAAGCGACTGTCGTCTTTCAAGAGGAAGGGTTGTCCATTGGAGGAGGTGGGCTTAAAGCTGCACCGCAAATCGTCAGATGTAGGCCGTGCCCGTGACCCCGGCATGGCCAACAAAGAAAATGAGCTGACGTGCACCGATGACGTGCGGGGCATGCACTGCAATGACAACTGCGGGCTCCCTGTGAACTCTGCAGAGGCCTCCAAGATGGCAGGGGCCAGCTCCAAGTACGGCGACTTTACCGAGGTGAGAGCTGTGGTTGAAACTCAGATGTTTCTGGTCTTTCTTCTCTTTTAAAATTTGCAGCACCGTTGCAGACTGAATTACACTTTGTGAATTCCCTGTCTTTACGCACAGCTGTCAAAGGACCACGAAGCTATGACTCACGTCCTTTTCGGAAGGAACCTACGACTAAAAGTAGCCCAAACACTATGGCGAAGAAACGCCAGTGAATTAGTGGCCTACCTAATAAGGTAAAACGGTGACAGCTAATACTACGTTTTGGTAGTTTGTGTTGATTCTTCAGTTACTCACCATGCTTAATCTTTAATCAATTTTTTTTTTTGTTTCCCAGAATTCAAGACACAGGGGTGCTGCTTGACTGCTTGCCCGTCTTAACAAACAAGTGAGTCACATCTGGGTGTTTTGTCTTTTAATGATTCAGCTTCACCTGTAATGACTGGTCTGCACAATACTGCAAACCTGCATTAAACAAGATCATGTAGCATCTAATGATTTCATATTATTGATTAAGGGTTCTGAAAGTCTATAAACTGTCAGAAAGACAAATTCGCAGCATCGTTTTTCAGAGCCCAGGGTGATAAACTGGGAAACGCATCACTTTAGAACCACCAGATATTTGGCATTAGTGCCTAATAGTTTACTTCTACAATTAATTGATTATCAAAATGGTCACTAAATATTTTTCTGTCAATCAACGAAGTTGCAAAACTTATAGTTCATAGAGAAGAAAGTCCTGAAGACTTAAATGTCCTCTTTCTTCTCCTTTTGTGTCCACATTTTGCTGATAGATCATTTATTTAAAAATGTATACATGAAACCATTTGCCCCATAAGACAAACAAGCTAAAAGCAAACAAACGATCTGAAGAAGAAGAAAATAAATTATAATCTCTGCACATTTCTCCTCCTAAATCATTTAACTCCGACAGCTCATATTAATGTTTAATATTGATGCAGTTTTTTATTGTGACTGTCATCCGTCAGAGCAAGTGGGAGTCTGAAGTCAGCCATTCAAACTGTTTAAGAACATTTGTTTATTCTGTGCTTGCCTGCATCACTGATAACCACCTGACTTTCTTTCTTTAATCCTGGGTTTTCTGGTTTCAGCCTTCAAACTGAAGCACCATGTTTGTCACTTGGTTGCTGTGTTGACCTCCTGCCCCAAGTTAAAGTGATTCTTGCAAGTAAATATGAAGAGTAAGTGTCACTGAGGAATTGCATACATGTTTAATGATCTCTGCCTCTATTTGGCATTAAATCTCAAGTTAAAGTCTTGAAGATGATTCTCCATTCATCCAAGAAGCTTTAGCCAGTCTGATGATTAACTAATGAACTGAAGTGAGAACTGATGAAGCCTCTTGGATGAGAAATGAAATGTCTTTGACTTGTAGCTTATGACTTGAATGATGGAGAATTTTGAAAAAACTCGCCTGCTTTAACTGTCTCTTTTTTTTTTTTTTACAGACACATAATGGTGGGTTTACACTGGGTTCAATCCGTTATCAGGAAGTGGTGGCCAGAACTTTCCAAGAATGAAAAAAGACTGCGGGACAGTCGTTCAGAAGACAGGTGGGCAGTGCATGCTTAAATACAACCTAATAGTCCTTAGACTTAAAGGGTATTTACAGCTATTTCTATACTTTTGATTCTATACAAATTGTAACCGTACAACCGGTGTTCAATATTTCATTTGAAATGCTGCTGATCAGCACAATTAAAACTGAACAAGAGAAACTGAAAACATCCATCCATCCGTTATCTATACTGCTTATAGAGGGTCGCAGGTGTGCTGGACTTGGTGTAACTCATTTAGATCCAAGTCAGTTGGTTTGATGTAATGATGACTCAGGGTGAAAATAAACCTTTCATCCTACCACTGTTTGTGTTTCTTTGGAATGACAAATTCCATCTAGATGTAATACTGTATTGATTATTAAATTTATGGTTATTTTACCTTTTTACGAATACTGCTACTACTTATTCCACAATGCCACACAGAAGCACACTTGACAAGCATTTTAATTGAATGTGTTGGAAAATAAAGCAACTGTTTCCTCCTTTCATTTTCCTATGTATAATGCTAGCATGTTGGTTGTATTACTGCAGAACACTTCAGGAGTGTTTACAATCAGCTCTAGTCACATTGCTATATCAATTCAAATGGCACTTTTCAGTTTACCAGAGTTTACCAGGTTATGTCCATGATTTGTTTAAAATGTTGTTTGTGCCCTTAAATGTGAACTGAAATATTGATTCTGGTATCATAACGGGTATAAAAATCACAAACACTTACTCGTACAGTAGAAGATATTCATTAACTCAAAT
Organism: Lateolabrax maculatus; assembly: GCA_031216445.1. Lineage (NCBI taxonomy): Eukaryota > Metazoa > Chordata > Actinopteri > Acropomatiformes > Lateolabracidae > Lateolabrax > Lateolabrax maculatus. The sequence goes on along the minus strand of CM062212.1, from coordinate 5,986,346 downwards.
GTTTGTCTAGTTAGAGCTGATAGTGTTCTTGATGTAGTTGTTTAAAGTTTCTAAATTCTCAAGAAGCTATGTGAAAAGATTGTCACACATCTTTCTGACTGTCGTTGTGAGAGAGGGAGCGTGTTGGGGTTTTCACAGTCACCGGCTGTGGGGTCCCGTGTGCACCCGCCACATATTGCAGTGCTAATGTTTGTATGTTTATTGCAGGAATATTGACGTCATGAAGCAGCGGCTGAAGGACTTGTGGAAGGAAGGAGCTCGGTTATGTTTGGTTCCAGGATCTACGGGAGAACTGGCAAAGGTGAGAAGGATGCCATTATTATAGTACTTATCAGGGATTTGTTTTAATGATGCAGTAACTGTAAAAGATTTGTCAGGACTGGGGAAGTTACAGAAAATGGTTTTAATGGAATTTAACACTCCTTGAAAATATGGATTATTCAGATGTTCCATGTCAAACTTTGTCCAGCTTACTTGTTTTTAAGGTTTCATGAAATTAAAAAGGCTTGTTCTATTTTTATTTTCTGTTTTAAACTAAAGCCCACCATTTTTCTTCATGTTATGGACAAAACTAAATGAAAACAAGTGCATTAGAGTTGAATCAACACTTCCCTGTACATGTTTTGAAAAGAACATTGTGTCGCAAACATATTTGTCACAGAACTGATCTGAATGGTACAGGTGCTCTTTTTGTTTTTTCCACCCTCTGTTGATTTTGGGTGGACACATCCAGCCACTCCCGTCCTAGAAAAACATTCCAGGTCCACCATTAGTCTACCAGCATACGCATTTGTAACAAAGTTGAGTCTGTATTGGGGTTGTGGTTCCATCATTTGTTTCCATCTTCACATCTTGTTTCATGGTGAAAAAGCATCAAACCATGAAAGAGACATTTCATGAGATGTTTTAACAGAAAATACATTTAATGATGCTTCATTTCATGTATTTATTTCAAAAAGCCAAATCGTCTGTTTTATATTCAGTATGTTGTGATGTGTATTATGGGGAAATCATGTTCAAATGTAATGTTTGAACTGTGATTATTTATTGTGTTGATAATAAGTAAAACAAAGAGTTTTAATGTCTGCAGACTGTTTTAACTGACTGTGATGACTACTAATGTGTTATCTCCACTTCATGTTGCAGGCCATCGAGGCTTATCTTTCGCAGTTGCCCTGACAGTTGTCAATGTAGCACTCTGAGGATGTGACCACTACCGCCGAATCATGGCTATGTTTTGGACTGATAATCATGCCAGAGAAATGGACTGGTTCATTCTGCCACTTAAACTCAAACCTCTTACTGGGACTGAACTTGACAATTCAGACAACTCCCTCGGTTCGAGATGGAGACTCTTAAGGAGGACTGGGAGAGCCTCTCTGCAAAAAAAAAAAAAAAAACCACAGCAAATGACTGCTTCACATTGAAGTGGACCGTCTTGTGAAGGAGCATATTTAGTGGACCTCCATGAGACTGGGTGTAACGTCGCTCTATGAAGTGCCAAGCTCTTTGTCTCTCACTACACCACTCTTGCACTTGTGGATGTTATGAATGCTTAGCTGTTTTGATGTTTCACACCTGGGTCCACCGGAATCAGGAATTTGAATCGTCTTAAGTTATTAGAGCTCCATTTGTTTTTATTTTGCATCTTCATGTGACGTTTGACTGTATAATTGTAAAATGTAAAAATAAGTGATTCTTTTAATCTTCTTTTAAATAAATTTGATAAAAATCAAAAATATATGTTCTTTTGATTGTGTTATTTATACAGAAAAGGTGCAGTAAGAATGATCCGTTTTATTGAAGGAGAAGTAAGATGAAGTCTGTCATGGGAAAAAAATGTTAGATATTAGGAAACATTTTGGTTAAAACAGTTATGTCATAAGAAATGTTTAATTGCATAATTGCTTTTCCCTCCTGATCTCACTCAAAGTCATCTAAAGTGGCCAAACAAGTTTTTCAGCTTTTCTTGTCTGTAGTTGGTGCACTTCTCTTAACTTTTTAAGTTTAAAAGTTTCCATTTTCTGGTTATTTTAGCAAAAGTCTAATGATGTGAATTGAAGGCAAACTCAAAGGAAATGGGGCAAGAATGGTCAAGGAGACACATTTATACAACAAAACTGAGGGGGATTAAAGAAAAGGAGTTTTCAAAAGATGCATTTAAAACAAAACACTTGATTATGAATACACTGTTTTATAAATGCAACTTTAGAGTTTATTAAATATGTGAAGTCTTGAAGGAAAACATTAAACATTGGTATTCCTTCAGAAAAATTCAATTTGTGAATTACCAAAATAAAAGCATTTCAAAACACAGCACGCCCTCTTCAACTGACAGTGTCAACGTCGCTTTGAACAATAAAGTTTTTTTTGCGTGACGCGATTCCTCCGCAGGGACAGCTGATGCGTTGAGTCTTCCGCTGCTCCTCGATACATGTTGACGGGCACACACAGCCGGACCTGATTTTTTTTTTTAATTTCCCTAAATAAAAAAAAAACACACACACAACCAGAGGCCATGTTCCGCCGGGAGAGAGCTCCGCTGCTGTGGCTCTGCGTGCAGGCTGCGCTCGTCGTGGCGTCGTGTTTCACCGACATGGACTCGGGGCCCGGCGCAGGTGCGTCGACGCAGCCGAACGGCGATCGCTTCAAAATCGAGGGACGCGCGATAGTCCCGGGGATTAAGACGCAAGACTGGGTGTCTACGGCCAGGATCCTGGTGGAGGGGGAGGAGTACGTGGGGTTCGTGAGGTGAGAAAAAAAAAAAACCCCGCATTTACACGATTTACACCCGCCAGCGGCCCCTGGCTAGGCTAGGTAGCATTAGCCTAGCCACTTAGCTCCCCTGAACGGTTGCGTGAAGCGTCGCCGCGCGTTAACCGCACGGGTCGCCGCACGGCAGATGGCAGGTCCGAGCTGTCCTAACTAATTTACAGCTCAGTAATCTGTGTCTGTGACTCGTGTTGACCCGGGACAGCAGGGAGGGTGTTGTCGTTATTTACTTCCCCGCCTCTCAGCAGCAGGAACCAAAACAAACACCGGCCACAGCAGAGACGTGTTAGCTTGTGATGTGAGGACGTTTAAATCAAAGGCTTTCTCCCCATCAGGGTCCACTGTGTTTATTAGTTTTGCACAGTTAGGTATGCAATATGGTGTGACTCTGTCTGAGATTCATTCATTATATTACAGGTTGATAAACAGCCTCATAATTAAGTTGTTAGGTAATTCTAAATATACTATGGTAACTGTTTAGATGTTTTACTTGAGTTGCTTGACTGATTTTAAGGAGATGGCTGCTTCTCTTTCTTAAGGCAGAGCCCCAATAGTTAAGCTTAATATAACACACTTCGTCACTTATTTATGATGTATGGGTGGACAGAAGACACGTTTCACAGGACTGGGAGCAAGTTTAAATGTTTAAACGTGGACACATGGTCCAAGTTTAAACGTCCTCCTCCCCACATCAGAAACAAACACGTCTCCTGTGGCCGGTGTTTGTTTTGGTTCCTGCTGCTGTGAGACCGAGAGGCCTGGCTGAGCTCAGCAGTAAATGTCCATGATGCCGAATCAACTCTCTTTCCCTAACCCTTATAAATTGTATGTGCAGCCTTGACGAAATCCAATTCTTTTTTTCAGGACTGATGGAAGTTTTGCAGTGAATGACGTCCCGTCAGGATCCTACGTTGTGGAAATTGTCACCCCTAACTATAGATTTGAACCAGTACGTGTTGATATCACATCCAAGGGCAAAATGAGGTAAGACCGCATAAGAGTGAGAAGACAAAAAAAACACACACAAATGCTTCATGCTGGTTGAACTAACATTCTTCAGCAAACATTTTAGAGGCAACTAAAGTAACCACGTGTCATTTTACAGGGCGCGTCTTGTGAACTACATCAAGACTTCAGAAGTAATTCGCCAGCCATATCCTCTTCAAATCCGGGCTAGCGGCCCTCACACCTACTTCATGAAGAGAGAAACTTGGGGATGGACAGACTTCCTCATGAATCCAATGGTAAAGAAAATAGATGATGTTGAACTTTTGATGTAGATCTATACCTTTTAGGGTGTAGAGAGACGTCCAGTAGGTCAAATGTGTAGATAGAGTTGAGTGAAAGCGTTGAGTAATTGGGGTGCAGAGACAAAAATGTCATTGTTTTCTGTGCTGTGCATTTCATTTAGCCTGGAAACCAGACGAATCTGCAAGCTCATGTTTTATTTGCTCTGGCAGATATTTGCCCTTCTCCCATTCAAATTGATTCTCTTGGTAATGGTATCAGACGAGCCAATCACAAGCGTTTATCTGGTATGAGGCGGGTTTAATACGATGACTGACAGAGAGGAGCGCCGCTGAAGAATCTTTGTAAATATCTAAGATAGCGGCTGCCGATACGGAGTGTTCCATGGCTGGCTACAGCGGCAGTATTTAACAGACTGGACGATAAATTTTCTCCAAAAGAAGAACAAACAACTGCACTAAAACTTTATGTTGATAAGAAATATGTGTTTGCAGTACTTCCGACAGGATGTCGTTTTGTTGCTCTGATTGGTTGTCTTGGAAATCGAAAATGAAGAGAGATTTAAGACTAATACAAATTAGTTTGGTGATGCCAGGCAACATTTCCTTACCTTATCTTATCTTAATGGAAACAAACCTCACCTTGAGTTTTGACCATTTCCATACATGCTTGATGCAAGTGTCTTGTTTTTCTGGCTCTCCTGTTTAAATGTATTGTCTTTGTTGCTCCTGCAGGTTATGATGATGGTTCTGCCCCTGCTGATCATTGTTCTGCTGCCCAAGGTGGTCAACACCAATGACCCAGAGATGAGAAAGGTAAAGAATCATTAATAGCCTAAAGTGTTGTTTTAGAAATATTGTATGTACTTTGAAAGTATAGAGTTGTACTGTCAGTGAAATATTTGTATTAAATTCATTGTGAGCATATAACTTTATCCTAATTGTGTTGAATATTTAACCTCTGTGAGGATTTCCAGAGTCTGTCCCCAGCCTTCATGTCTCCATCTTCAGCTGTTTTCAATTCACTGTCGTCTTTTTACAGGAAATGGAGCAGTCCATGAACATGCTGAACCCCAACCCTGAGCTTCCAGACGTCTCTGAACTCATGACCAAGCTCTTCTCTGGCTCCAAGGGCTCCAGCAAGGCAGGGGGCAGCAGCAAGGGCACCAGGCCAGCTGTCAAGCGGAGGTAGTACTATACAGGACATGTCTGCCTAAAGAAGCTTCAGTTACGCCATGGAAGCAAGATTTTTAAGTGTCATTTTTTTCCTCTGGGTCTGTTGTACAGTTTTCTTTATTGATGGATGTTCTGAGCACATCTTGATTTCTAATATGCTAATGGAAACTGAGAAAAGAAATAAGATTTTTTTTTTTCATACTGCACTGATAGAAATTTCTTAATCCCTGTAAAAGCTGTTATCCTTCATTTGCTCTATACTTTCTACACGTGGCTCTACTTACTCATCAATCTTTTCTGTGCTAACTCTCCGGTGTGCATTTTTCCGCTGCTGCTAATTCCACTACCTGATAGAGAACATATAAAGAGAGATTTTGTTGTTTTTTCGATCTCAGTAACACGACTGTGAATGAAGATGAATTGAATTTTAAGACTGATAAATTCTTATTTAAAAGCCTAGATAAATAAATTGCAATGGTATATAACAAGTGTGTTTTTATTTCAGACCATCTTATTTGTTTGAGAGTGGACACATGGCCTTCTCATTTTTTTGAATTAGTGTGGTGTACTGTATGGCCAGAGTTCACATATACTGTACATTACGTGCCTAAGGTGTATAAATTAAAATGGTAATCATTGGCAGTTCAAAAGATGAAAGAGCTGTGTGGTTGCTTTCAGGATCTTTAGAGTGTAACTGGCTTTTACTTTTAATAAAGCGGACAACTAAGTCCATATTAAAGTCATAATAAAATGTGTTTGTGATAAATGTCCTCAGGTCATGGTAAATCACTCATAGGTGCTGATAGGATGGACATAAATACGAAAGACTGTTCAATCATTACATTTGACAAAACAATCCCAACTCTAGGTCCAGTTTCTAGCTTTTTCCAGAGCTTTCAGCCGTGTTGCATGGTCTTCATCAGTGAAGAGTGTTGGCTCAGTTGTCATGGAGATGGATCTATTGACATGTGGATTCAGTAGCTGCTGGTAAAGTTAAGTTTTCTCAAAGTAAAATTTTAACAATGAAGTCCTGGAAGTGTTATGGATGACATCATAACTGCTTCTTAGCTCACACGGCATCAAATTAATCTCGATGACGAGTGAGCAGTTGTCCACTGATGAAGACTATAATAAGGTTGATCTGAGGGAAAAGCTAGTAAGTGGACAAAGTTAGGATTTTTTTGTTAAACCGTTATTTGAAAGGTGATGAGTGAACTTTGATGCTTTATGGCAATGCTTCCCAACCTCCACACCATCTCAGGATCCGTAGATAAATGTGAAAGATAGATGTTTTCTCCTTTTTAGGTCTCTAAAAATCCTTTAAATCAAACACAATTTTTTGGGTGGACTGATTTCCCCAGTAAGGCCTTGTTCACGTAGACATTAGCCCCGTCAAAGTGTAGATAGAGTGCACGCATCCAAAAAACTTACAGGGGCTGGTTTGGAAAACAAACTGTAGGCAGAAGTCATACAAAATGTCTCCATGCTGTACTGATAGTACATTAGATTGAATTTACCAGATCAACGTTTCGACCTAACATTTCTTCGTCAGGCACATAACCTGTAGGAAGTTTGGGAGCCACTGAATAATTTATTGAAACAGCTGCAGACTGTAAATTTTTAGTGAATACTACTGAAATAGGAGAAAATAATGTATTTATTGGGGACTATTTTCAGCTGCGGATTTGGTTCACTGTAATATTTCTGGCAGCAGGACAGAGTATGTTTACTCAAAACAAACTGCAGTGGCGAGTTCATTGTAACAAAGGAACATGTCACCCAGTGGAACTGTGGTTTATTCTTATGATTGTAATAGTTTTTGGAAAACAATGGAAGATTACGTCAGAGAAAGCTGTATCAAGCTTTGGCCACACAGACAATCATTGTTAGGATCAATTTGTTGTTAGTTTTGGTCTTTTTGTGGCTCTTGTTGATGTCAGTCTGTTGAAATGCTGAACGTCTGCACTAACATGGAGTCTTGGGACCAGTGAGACCTGTGATGAACTCTGAGAAGTCTGTTATGCACCAAGCAACAGTCATGGTATTTGTACCTGTTATCCATGGCTCAACTGTTGGAGCGGGTAATGATTTGCATCATTCCTCAAAAAAAAAGAATTTACAAGTACAAATCAGATCATATTCAACACATTTGAGGTTGAAAATGTTCATGCTGATGAAAGCATAATTCTGCCTTTGAGTTTGTATTTCACTGTTCACATCAGTACACGCAGACTGCACAGACATACAATGAGCACAGATTCATTCACAAATAACTTGCCTCTGATCAGGACAAAAGGCACAGAGAATTTAGGGAGGTAACATTTGACATAACATCATTAAAAGACATAGAAGTGCAATAATTTACAATAGCATCACTCCTTTAGAGATGAGTTGCTTCAAATACCATGTGTCCAAGTTTTTTTAGTTTTTTTTTATACAGTAACATGAATATTGACAGGAATATAAGTGTGATCCACTGTTACAACTGTGAAACTACTGCAGCTGTAAATGCACGGAAATGTACAGCTTAGCCCTTGAACACAACATTAAATATCGACTGCAAGAGCCAAGATAGAAAACAAGAGAAAAAACATTCAGCAAACACTGATATACACTAAGCAATTTACATGTATCATTTGTGAAGTGTAAAATCCAACAATCAGTGACATATGTCCTTTATACTATAAATTACTTTGACATGTGTAGTGTCTAAAATTTGTCCTTTATATACAGTGCACGTGAGCAATAAATGAGGATAATATGAGGTTTAAAGGACAGGTTCAGAGTTTCTACTCGCATGCTCATACAGTATGTGTGTTAAAGATACGTTGTTACTAGTCCCAGTAATCACACCTCCTGTCCGCATAGGTCCTGAAGTGATTCCTTTACAGTGTGCCTCCAATGTAAGAGATCTGGGACAAAATCCATAGTATTACTATCAACTATTACTATCAGAAGTACTAATCATAAATGTACTATTGTTACTATGCCCACTCTGCTCACAGAAGATATTCTGAAATTTACAACACAGGTGAAAGGTATAAGATTTATCATTTCTGGCAGCAAATTGGACAGTCTTAATAATATGGAAAAACAGAAAAACTCCAACTGTTACATTTGGAAAACTGGCTCAAAGAATACAGTGCTTATAAAATGTATTCACCCTCCTCCTGATCAATTTAAATCATTCCGTAGAGCTCTGTTCTCATTTTGACATTAAAGGGCATATTTCTATTGATGTTGAGTGTAAAAAACAAACAACAAACAAATCTACTTTGATTCAGTGTTGTAAAATAATAAAACATGAAATAAATTATTCATCCCCTTGGAAGTTTTGGAAGCCCCATATGTTGCCCAGACTGCTTTGAATAATAATTTGTGTCAAATATGATTTTTCCACAAAGAAAGTTAAATTACCTGGTTAAAAAAATCTTAAAATTACACCTATTCTTTCTCCCTCATTTAAAAACATCCAGAATGTACGAACATGCAAATATTTTCTATTCAAAAGCTTAATTTCTTGACACAAGGTGTCTCCTACTTCACCGCAAAAGTCCATTCTCAGTGTTTGTTTAGTGGAGGCTTCACACTTGACAAAATCAGGTCGTATGTCCACGTCTTTAACTCAGATTTAACGTGAGGACAAAGAAAACCTTTTAGTGTCAAACTCTGCACACACATCATTCTGCACAGTGGAAGTCAACACAGTGAAGTAACAATAAACAAAACACATTTTGAGTGGTGGTGAATTTTTGGCACAGATTCAGGGTTGAAGATTTTCTCTTACATTGGAGTCATGTTACAGTAGGAAGAGATTTACCGCCAGTGTGGAGAGGAGGATGATTACAGCGACCAGTAACTCTTTCAACGCACATATTGGCAGGTGAGTATTGTATTAAAAGATAAGTCCACCGATTTAGCATTGCACTCAGAGAACATTGTTGGACTCATCATCATTTGAGGCAATTAATCAGACTTTATGCTGCTCCCTCCTTTATGGCACACGCAGTAGTACTCCCTAAGACCTATAAACAGGTCTTCATGTGTAAAATCGGTGGAGTTCTTCTTTAAAATAGACTTGACATGATCTGAACCCATCCTCTAGCCATTGTAAGAATGTGTAGCCACCTGATGACGCCTCTTGTCTGTAATAATCGGGAGCAGCAGTTTCAGTGCTGCATCAGACTCAGTCAATTTTCCACCAACATAATTCCACTTTAACACAAAAATCACATGCAGCACTCCATGCTGAAGATGACCACTGACTACGGTATATATCAAGAAAATCTACATGTGGTCTGCTCTAATGTTGCAGTGCCACATCAAGTCATTTTATTGTTGACATTTTGGTTTTGTCCGCACCAGTACAGCTTGTCCTCGCCTCTCCTCCTCCTCCTCCACTGGCAGAGCAGAAGCATGCGGAAGGTCTTCTGAAAGGTCTTGTTGCAGAGGGCGTAGCACATGGGGTTGATAGTGCTGTTGACGTAGCACAGCCAGTAGCCCAGGTGCCACAGGGACGTAGGGATGCACTCGGAACAGAAGGTGGAGATGAGCACCATGATGTTGTATGGCGTCCACGTGAGGATGAAGGCCAGGAGGATGGCACTGAGAGTCTGCGCCGCCTTCTTCTCCTTCACCAGCACCATCCTCTTCCTCTTGGTGATCTGGTTCTTCAGGACAGGATCCATGGGTTTGGAGGTGGTGGAGGAGGAAGGGGAGGCATTTTTGGTGGGCTGCTCTGCCTCAGGCAGGCAGGTTGGTGCAATTGCAGGATTGCCGTTTTTACCCTTGGAGCCAGGTTTGAACTTATAAGAGATGTGCTTTTTGCTGTTCTTCTTCTGAGGGGTGGAAAAATACTGATCTTCTGTATAATCAGTCACCTGCCCGTTCTTATTACTTTGTCCACTACCTTGCTCTTTGAAAGATCCCTGTGGGGTTTCTATTGAAACATGTTGCTCCTCCTCATCAGATGAGGTGTAGCTGTTAAAGGAAGTGATCTGATCTGCTTTCACCCATGCCTCATCTGATCTAGTGGTGGTTTTAGTGGCATTACTTTGGTTCGATGAGGACCAGGAGGCCTGACTCCGGTCTCTCTTCTCTCTGGTGAAGTGAAAGCAAGAATGAATGATAGTTTTCTGTGGTTTAGTCCCCTCTAGAACATTTTCTGTTGCGAGCCCTTGCAGCTCTGCCAGATCTTTGGTCCGTCTCTGCGTCTCCTTGTAGATCCTACAGTAAAGGATGGTCATAACAGAAACGGGGATGTAGAAAGCGGCAATGGCTGTCCCAAAAGTGATCACAGGCTCCCTTAAAAACTGGATCTGGCACTGGTCAGGAGACACTTTTCTCTCTCCTACAAAGTACTGCCAGCACAGAATGGGTGGCGCCCAGAGGACAAAAGACACCAGCCATGCAAGGCCTATCATGATGGCAGCTCTCTTTGGAGTCCGTTTAGCCCTGTAGGTCAGCGGCCTTGTAATGGAGAAGTACCTGTCAAAGCTGATGACGAGTAAGTTCATAACTGAAGCATTGCTGGCTACGTAATCCACTGCTAGCCAGAGATCACATGCAAGGTTTCCCAAGGACCAGTAGCCCATCAGGATGTATGTGGTGTATAAGTTCATGGACAGGACTCCTATGATGAGGTCAGCAAAAGCCAAACTCAGTAGGTAGTAGTTGTTAACAGTCTTCAGCTGGCTGTTGACTTTGAAGGACAGCAACACCAACACGTTGCCAACGACAGTTATCAGGCTGACAATGGCCGACACTGTAGCGATGGCTATAACCTCCCAAAGGCTGTGGGGAGCGGCCTGGACATGTGACGAGTTGGCAAAGGTGCTGTTTGGAGGATCTACATCCATGGTGCCGTGTTGTCTGGGTTACTGTTGACAGGTCAGAGAGAGGTGCCCCTTTGCGGCTCCATTAAGAGTTTTCCTGAAATAAAAAGAGAAACATTAATCAGACACAATTGAACATCTTTTTATTATTATTATTATATCAGGATAAGCCCCTGACGATATAACCTCTTGTTTTCAAGTGGTCACAAAACATGCACTAATATACATTATAATTAGCACTGTAGTAGTAATATTATTCAGTTTATTCAAATTTGTTTAAGTCTTGAGTGGACATAATACAGCTGTTTAATATAATGTTTTGCATCAAATTAATCCACTTTATTTAATTAAAAGAGCTTGTGAAATGCTATATAAATGATAACAAATCTACTGAATTATTTGTGATTTTAACATATTATTTGCAGAATAACAACAATTTAACGTTATGTATTTGTTTAAACTGTTGTTTTCCAATGAAATAATGTTAAAATGTTGACATTCTATTTTGAAATGTAAAACTGATCATTATCTACGCTTCCGTCCACAGATAAGTCTGATATTCAGGTGAAAATTCATTATTTTGGTGAGACTCGGAACCATCAGACGCCATTTTGTTGTAGGACACCATTCAACGTAACACATCCCTTTCCGCTCATGCGAGGTGTCACGTGCTAAACTGTCCGTCCACAGTCTTGCAGCAATGGAGGGCAGACCGAGCAGGAGCAGAGGCGGCAGCTGGAAAAGAGGCGGCCGGGGTGGGAGCGACAGTGACAGTTTCGGCGGAGAGCACCGGGGCAGAGGGAGGGGAGGCCACCACCGCGGCCGGGGCAGGAGAGACCACTACCGCGGTCGTGGACGCGGGGGAGGCGCCCATGCTGCGGAGCTCCATCCCCGGGTGAGAGAGAGAGAGCATGGGCGCCGTTATCCCGCACCTACCAAACCTAGTGGGAAAAAAATAGTGTCTTTGTAGTTGCTCGTGGATGATGCTGTAAAAGTAAACGTGACCTCTTTTTCCAACTCGGCCTAATTAGCATTGATTTCAGTGTAATTATCTGCTCCTTTGCGCCACAATACTTTGAAATATTACACTTGCCCAGCTGTGATTTTCATGCATAACTGCACATAATGAGATCCCGTTAGACTGATAGGGGAGTGAAGCGTTTTTTTTTTGGTGCATCATCATAGTGATCGAGCCCATGAGATGTCTCCCACAGCACTTCAACACAATCATTGTATGATCTGGGCCTTTGATATGACACTAGAGACTGCAGCTTCATCTCCACTGGGATGTTGTGTCGCTTGATGCCCCTCACATGGTAACTACCGAATTAGAAGGGGAAACAATAGGGGCTCTGTGATTGCAATCATACAAATCTCCTTTGGTACATAGGGGCTCCTTGATTGCAATCATAAAAATCTCCATTGGTGCATCCATAGCTACCATGGGGTCTTTGATGATATTGCTGGAAAAGAAATAGCTCTGTTTTGGTTTTTGTGTGTTTGAGTTGTGACAGGGCACCAGAAAAAAACCACAGTTAGTCCATCTGACACGTCCCCCGTTGCACATTTCCATGACAACATTATTGAGGGTTTGTGCAGCTATGTGACAAAACAGGAAGAAATCTATGACTCAGACGAATTTAATGAGTTCAGTTTTGGCACCGAAGTCTTTGTCATACAGTGGAACATGCCATTTACCTTGACTCTTTTGTCAGGCTTAGCTACCAATCATGAATAAGAGCTATGTGTTAATGACCGTTTTACAAAATGCTCTTTGAATTATACTTTGTGGAGCTCCGTCAGTGGAAGTGTTATTTTAGTCATGAAAAAAAAATGTTTTCACAGCGCCCAAGGTTGGCTGATGAAGCAAACAAGTCTGAATTACTTTGTTTAACAAACTTTTCTCTGGAAAGATGGCCTATTTCAGAGATTAAGGAAAGAATCTGGTCTTTATTGTAACCCAGCACCTGTGAAAAGTTTTCAGATGTGTGTGTCTCCTGGTAATTGCAAGAAGGTACAGTAGTACATTTGTGTGTAGTGTTCCAGGGCTGCAAATAGAGATTATTTTCAATATTGATTGATCGATTATCCATTTGTCTATAAAATGTCTGTCTAAGCTTCCCAGAGCTCAATGTGAAGTCTTCAAATATCTTGTTTATTCAACAGTCCAAAATATATTCCATTTACAATGATGTAAATCAGAGAAAAGCAGCCAATCCTCACATTTAAGGAAGTGAAAAAACAGCAAATTCTCTGCGTTTCTGCTTGAAAAGTAAATCAGATCCACAGCATCTTTTTCAAATAGGAGGTTGTTGAATTATGAATGCAAGAGGTTTTTAAAATGCAGCTTCTTTTTGTCTAGAAGTCTTCAGTTTTATTACCCACGGTTTTGCTTTATGTACATTTTTTGAATTAGCTTGGTGGAGCACAGTGGATTAAGTCTAAAGGCTTCAGTGTGCAACAAAACTCAGTGCTGGTCGGACCATCTAACAGCGTCTGAAAAACCCTGTCTGATGTCTGAGAGGCAGGTTTTGAACTTCTCTCTCAGACTCTCTTTATTCATTCTTCATTCAACTACTTCTGTCCGTGCAACATCATAAGTGTGCACCATTATTCCCATTTGACTCCATCATGTCTCATTGCTCTCTATGATGCAAGGCTTTCTGTCTGCCTTCCGGTTCTGCCACTCAAAACAGGTCTGAAGCCTTCAGCCTTTAGTCATGGTCTGACAACAGCATAAGATCCAGTTTGTTTGAAGCATAAAAACTCTAGACTTAGCATGTGTGTAGCATGAAGAGCACTCCTGGTATCCCTGTAATGAAACTTGAATCACACATTCCTCTTTGTGCATCCCACCATGTTCTCTTTTAGGATCAAGATGAAGGGGGAAGCTTTCAGGAGGAAGATGAAAGGATGGAGGTGTTTTCAAGGAGGAAACTGGAGTCGAACTGGGATCGTTATAAGGAGTCAGAGAGGCCGGAGCCGGATGATGACACGCCCACCCAGAGAGGAACAGACTACCAAGTCCTGCTGGAGTCAGCAGGTAAGGTCTGGCCACGAAAAAAAAGCTTGAGGAGGTTGTTTTTGTCAGTCTGCAGCCGGAGAGATGAATCTGGCTTCTGAGCTTCCCAGAAAACTTTCTTTTAAAGGTGTAATTGTAGTCAACACAATAATGTGACATTAACAAATAAATCCGTGGGTGAATAATGTCTTCAGTAGCTTATTTGATAGTGGCACAGTAAGACTAAGAAATAAAGCCAATTTGCTCCGAAAGCTTTAGTGACAAATTCTCAGTCCATTTGCCATGTTTCTTTTTGCTGCTCCACCATCTTGTTTCAGTTTGCACAAATAAATGTTTTTTTTTTTGATCAATCGCCGGATTAAAGAAACAGTACAAGGGTATTAATGCTTTTGTGTTGACATTTTATTTGTGTATCAGCCTTTCTGGGATAATGACATGGAAATCCACTCAGAGTCTAATTGTACTTTTCTGAAGTTGTCTCCGTATCCTAATTAGTTAAAAGGAAATGTCTGTCATCTTAATGGACTTTAATTGCTCTGTATGGACTTTACTGTCAGATGGCTGATCCTTGTTTGTCTCTTGTTTTCTACAGTAATTTCAGCCTCAGTGGTCAGTGTTTGCCCCCCCCTGACAGTCTCATCCCTGTTAATTTTGATAATTCTTTCCCCAAACGGAGCACAAGTAAGCTCAGTGTTGTCTTATTAGAGCAGATTTCTTCATATTTAGGACTAATTCTCACCCCAGGGTGGGACTGTCACATTTAGCTCATGCCTCAAGTTGGGGTTAAATAAGGCAGAGGGTCACCCTCCAAATCTGTTCACTGTTTTGCCAAAAAAAGTTTTTAAATATGACAGACTGGGAAGCAGGTTAAGTCTCATTTTAGCAGCTCCCACGCGTGCAGTAATTAAGCCAAAGTAACTGATGTGTGTTTAATATTGCCATGGCACTTGTTAAAGAGCGACTCCTCGCTACGTTTTAGAAGGAGGAAAAACAGAGCTTCACTGGCCTATATGGGTTGAGATGTATAGTTAGTTGCAGCACTACAGTTCCTACATAATTTGGGGGCTCTTTTAGCCTATATTTAAGCGCCATTAAAAGTATGTTGAATTAGCTATTAGCAGTCCCTGTCTGAAATGTACAGGCCACTATCAATTGATCACTTTGTGACTGTTCTGGAGTTATAAGGAGCTTCTTTTTTTCTATGACTTCCGGATTTATGACGCGATGGACATTGGAGATAATGATATCCCCAGGAAGTGAAAGTCACACCGAATCTAAAAATATGTGTAGCATACCTGTGAGTTCAGATTTGACTGAGTTACGACTCTCTAAGCTTCTCTTGTCTGATTTTTAACAGCAGGCTTTTTATACTTTTATTTCCCTGTACTGATGGCACCGAGTGCTCTATTCATGACCTGAAACTTCCCTCTGCTCCCAGACTTTCATAGAGTATTTGCCTCTCATTTTCACTGACTCTTTGTGTCATCTATTTCCAAGTAGCACACACCCACACACAGTTTAGGTTAAAGCCTTTTGTCTGTATGTTACTGTCTAACTGGATTTGTACTGCATCTGTCAGCTCCACCAGAGGTACTGAAGGATGAAACTCAGAACTGTGATTGGTCAGTTTAGGCTGCTTATGATTTATCCTACATGTTTCCGATGCCTTTAGAGATTGAACATGGAGTAAGCTGAAGAAAGGCTTTTCACTATTACTAAGTCATTTTCTATCAATTGATTGTTCCAACTTCTCAGATGTGAAGGTCTGCTGGTTTTTCTGTTTTTAAACTATACTGAATGGAATATCTTTGTGTTTTTAACAGTTGGTCAGAAAAAAACTATTTTTTCACCTTTTATACACTAATACTAATTGTGTATAATTAAATAAACAAACAGTAATTAATTATTAAATAATAGTCAGATTAATCAACCCCTTAAAAGTCACTCACAAATTGAATGGAAAAATAAAATCATGATTAGTAGTATTTACTGTAATTAACACAAGGCTCAGTGATTCTGTGGTTTTCAGTAAAAGACAGAATTGTATTTGTGATCTGGCTGCATTTTCAGTGCAAATTGTATTACTTTCTCGATTAATGAATTAATTGTTTAGCCTATAAAATGCCCTTCACAGTTTCTCAAAGTCCAATGTAACGTCTTTAAATGCCTCCCTTGGCTGACTAACAGTCTAAAATCCCCCTCAAAATTTAAGAGGCTGAAAACAGCAATTGTTTGGCATTTGTGTTTGAAAAATTCCTTAAATGATTAGTCAGTTATGACAATAGCTGTTATAAGGAATGCAGCATGTGGCCTGCTAATGTGAAACACATCCATATACTGTCTACAGGTTAAACTCCAGCTGAACTGCAGTATAAATCAGCTACTATACTGAGGTTATTATGGCAGAAATGTTTCGAACATGTTGATGTACAAATCCGGCATCACTTAGCCGTCCCTTTCACCCACTTTCCCCCTCAGGAGTAGATTTCATAACATACTGCTGCAGATGGTAAAGTACACGACTCTGTTGTGGTTTAAAAGTTTGGAAATGTGTGTTTTCATATTATCTAGTGTTGGGTCTTTAGAATTTTTATAAATCAACAGGATGTGATATGGGTATTAAGATGCCATTATTCAAACCAGGGTTACGCCAACACATTGGCCTTGTATTAATTAACAAACATCAATCTGCGATTTTTTGTTTTTTTTTTTACTGTGAAATGGGATTTAGTTTTCCTTTTGTACAACCTTGGAAAGCTTGTAAATTAGATTTTACTTGTTCTTTTAAAGGCCTGTTGTGGGTTGAAAAAGAGAGTTTCATTGCATTAAAATGGTTTAAAGTTGCATTCATCAATATTTAACATGAACAATAGGTGAAATGACTGTGTAATGTGAAAGAGAGAAGAGAATCATCAGCTTATTCTGCAGTTCCCCTCAGATTCTGTAGAGTATTTTGGTGTTTTTCAGCTGTTTGTTTTGGTTTTCTTCCCCACAGCTCAACTGTTTCGGTTCAGTCTCACGGCTCTCACTGGCGTTATTTTCAGCCTCAACAGGCAGCAGTGAAAAAGCTCCAACACCAAACAACAGCCAAAGTTAGCAGCTGTCTGGTGAACATAGTGGAGCCTTTAGCACCAAACCGCCAGATATTTCCCTCAGAAGTTGGAAATGGAGAGTGAATATTGGACTCACATTTATCAGTTGGCCATAAACACAACTCCTGTTGAACACTAATGTTAATCCACGTCGACTAAATGTATAAATAGGCATCTGTTTAATAAAATGTTTGCCATATTCCCTTTATAAGGTCATAATATGTTGGCGTTGTGTTTACAGCTTGTTACGCTGCCCCTAAGTGGCAAAAAAACCAACAAATAATGCAGCTTTAGGTGTTGAAAATATAACTAAAATATCAGCAACTTCTGTCTTAAAATATTGGTTTGTTAATAAAAACCCACATTTGTCAAGCTTTTAGTTTAGCATTGTTGATGGATGTGAAAAGTTAAATAGGCCATATTTGGACCAAAACTTGAATGTTGAATTCAACATGCTGTTAAATACTCGCTGAATATCCAGGCGTTGACTCTGTCTGGGCAGGACTTTGACTTGCTGTTTGTTGGAAGTTATGAGGCCATTTTTAACTCAGGAGTGTTTAAGCTGCTGTATTTAGAGGATCATTGTTTTTTTTCTCACGCCATTAGAGAGATACACAGTGTTGCAGCAACGTGTCTCTCTCCCGTTCTCTTGTATTGGAAATGCCAAAGGTTATCCTGTGAGTTGTTTGACTCTCTCTGTGTTTTGCCCACATTGTCAGATTAGTCATGCCGTACAGCAAGAGGCTGCAGCTCTCTAGAGGACACTTAATTGTACGTGGGAGGCAATGCTTTCAAGAGTCGTTTTTCTGGCCAATTAAGGTAGCCGTGAAATCAGGAATTTGCCACAGAAGCCTCCCATTTCCTCTTGGCCAGAGTTGTAATAGAATACTTACTGTGGAGCTTATATCATTATCACTTATCGTATCCAAGGCGTTGAAGTGTTGGAGTATTCAGTTTGTTTTGTTGGTAAGATTGGACAGAATGCACAGGTCAGAAGTATGTGCAGACGTTATGTATTTCAGGAGAGAAATGGCCTAGAGCAGCAATTCCTACGATTCAAAATCCCACAGCAGAGTGTTTGCGAGCCGAGCTTTACCTACAGCGTGTTGGAGGCGTTCGACGTGAGTGAGATTATGGTCTGATTTCACAAGATTTAATCAAACGGATAAAACATTTTTCCTATTCCACAAAGCAGTGTGTGATTATCTAACCACAAGGGCGCTGTCTGTTGAAGGAAGACAGAGCTGATAATGTTTCCCTCCACCGTTGACAGAGCTGAGCACATTTGAACAACCTAAAACAAATCTATCAATATGTATCTGAGTGGGTGGGGACTGTTTTGTTTCAGACATTAAGGGGCAGAGAGCATTGAAGTTTTGTTGAAGTGAGAACACGTAACTTCTGAAAGAAGATCTTTTAAAGCTGAAAAACATTGTTGGTTAATTGATTGACAGAAAATGTATCTTAACAAGTTTTGATAATTGTCATAAGCCTAATTGACAAAAAAATCACTTGTTGTATGTATACATTGCCAGCTTTTCTTTGTTTTCCATTAGATTAAACTGAATATCTTTGGGTTTTGGACTGTCAATCAGATCGAACGAAAGACATTAATTCAAATCTGCACTTGTGTGATTCGCATTTTCACTATTTTCTGACATTTTATAGAGAAAATTGGAGGATAAATAGATAATGAAAATGATAATTTGTTGCAGCCTTGAGGCCCCTCCTGTTTTAAATGAAAAATTAAATTCATAATCAATAAAATGCACCCTCTCAATTGTGCACTCAGGCGTTTTGCTGCTGCAGTTTTACTTACAATGACAGGTAGCTTATGTTAGTTAAAATTATCAAACTTTAGATAGATATTGCAGTGTAACCGACATTACAGAGGCAGTGTGCTGACTTTATGACTAAGTTTCATAGGTTTATATAGTAAAAATTATTATATTGATTTTACAAAATATGTTAAGTTGCTTTACGGCACAACTCTCCGAGTTTCTGGCTATGACAGAGTGGAAATAAGGCTGGGCAGATAATAACAAGATTCTCTACCATCAGCTCCCCTTCCTACCCAGGAGAGTGGAAATATACCGTTCATCACCTTTAACACTGGGCCGGCTCAAGACCTCTGAATCGCTGCCCCACATCTCTGATTCTTTTTTCCGCTATTAAAATGTCACATTCACTCTGATATCAGTCTGCCGCGACAGAAATAACACATTCAAGTTCCCCACCAAGTTCCCTTTCGACTGGCAAGAGCTACTGTTGCTTGACAGCTCCAGTGCCAGGCGCAACAGATGGAGAGAGGCAGCGATTTTCTTAAGAACATGGCTCAACAGTAGGCCAGGAATAACTAAAAACAAAGCTGTTATCCATCTAAAATCATAATTTCATGCTCAACACTTTTATTTAAATAAATAAATAAAATGTGTGATTCTAATATAATAAATGTTCATATATGACCCATTATTGTATAGTCTAAAAGACATTTAAAATGTTGATAAGAAGTTATAAAAGAAAAATGAAAATATGGACTGCACATTACCATGGCAACTAGGCAAACTTCGTCTTCTCATGAAGATCATGTGATACGATCAAAAGCCTTTTAACTGATGCAAAACATTAATGCATCATAATCCAATATTATTATTTTGAAATTGGATATTCTGCCTGGTACTTTAAAGTTTATTGTGTTGCTAATACTAATGATTACCTATTAACAGTATTTGTACACTGTTGTATTGCTACTGAGTACTTCTTCCACCACTGGCACTATAATATACAATAACTGCAGTCTATACATCCCACTCTTTTCATTCTTACATTTACCTAAAATGTTCTAGTGCGGAACCTGTCACTGTGTTTATATAATATCCATTTATATAACCTCAGTTCGTTTATATTTCAATTTGACTATTTCTTCTGTTTAATGTATCCAAATGCATCTGCTGCTGCAGTGACTCGTTTTTTTCCCCCACAAAGAGCATTCAAGCTCCATCTTATCTCTGCGTGTATTTATTAATTCATTCATCAGTATTAAATGCACAAAATTTAAACGCAACTGGGCAATTTAAGCACAAGACATCTACCTTTTCAGTCAATTTGCCTTGCCAGTCTATTTTTAAAATATATAATTGAGTCATCCGGACATACAGTGGCAGACTCCATTTGCGAAAGCTCTATTGAAAGCTCTACTGTACTCAGTGTGATTAGGAAAAATGGAGCCTGACAGGGAAATTATGTAAACAGACTGTTTGATTTGAATTGAAGGTCATGTTGATTTCTGTTGTTTTCTGACCTCTTGGATGGCTATTATGTAGCCCCACTGCTTGTCCAAACATCCCAAGTGCTTTTAGCATTCATGGATTTTGATTGACTCTGATTACACCTTCGATTACATTTAGTACCAAGGATTCAGCGTGTCAGGAGGCGAGGACGCAGTAAACCTTCTTCACGACTGTGGCGTCAGACCTGAGAATGAAACCTTGGTGCTTTTGATACTCAAAATATTTCACAACCAATCCATTTAGAAACTGCTTTTGTGCGGAAAGGTGTTGGTCACCTTGACAATTTTCAGCTAGTCATAAACCAGACAGGAATTGTGTTGAATGGCGGGTGTAGTGATTTAATTAAAACACATCAAGTTGCTATGAAGCCTTAAGGAATGAATTTGCGTCGACTGTTTTGTAACCCAAAGGTTATTTTATTTTGTCAAGTCTCGCCTCAGTCCTTGCATTGCTTGGGGTTGATTGTGCTGTTGCTGGGGATAATGCACACATGGTGCAATGCTCTTGTTGGGCGTGTGTGTGTGTGTGTGTGTGTGTGCCTGTATGACTTGGGGGAATTGCTGGGCAGTTATTTACATCCTAACGCGGCCATCTATCCGTACACATTAACACAAGGATCAATCCTCTTCCCCCGCAGCCGTAGTTTACCAAGGCCACTAATGGGCACCTATCAAGGCTCAATCATAATGAGACAAAAGGAAATCGCATTAGAGCTTCAGTGATTCAACTAACTAGATTGACAAACACAAGGACGTTTTCCTAACTGAGATGAATAGTCCCAATCATGCCATACATTTAGATGTTCCGGTGTCGTTATGGATACTTGATTAGCCATCTAGACTGGAGGAGACTGGCGTCAAAGCAGAGGAATGAGGCCGGTCATGTACTGTCTGTTTGGCTAAAATAGGAAACAAAGCATTACAGGTGCTTGGTTCGCTTCCTTGCAATTGCTGATTATGATGATTAAGCTAGAGGAGGATGGTGTGAGGGCCAAATAAAGCAGCAGGAGGATCATAGACACTTCACTGAGATCATAGCACAGAGCTGTCTACCCACTTTCATCCTTTAATACCTGAGCCATTGTTAGAGGGTCGATATGTTAACATATGAGGGATCCCTGCAATTATTTTCATTATCCGGTAAACTGCAGATAAACCTCTCATTTAATCTGTCATATAAAAAATGTCAGGAAACAGTAGCCACAGGTTGTGTCTTTAGACACAAATTGTCTGCAAATTGAATATTTTGGGGGTTTTGGATTGTTGGTCATTCATAAAACAATACAGAACAGTTACTAAGTACCACAATTAGGGCTGCATCTAACAATTATGTCCATTATTGATTATTCTGCCATTGTATTTTTGCAGTTCAATATTTGGTCTTCTAAACAAAAAAAAACAATAGTTAAAGATGCCCCTCACATGTCATCAAATTGCTTGTTTTGTCCAATTTACTGTCCAAATCCATTGATATCCAGTTTATTACAGAGCTGCAACAATTATTCGTCTATTCGATAGAAAGATATTTGATAATCGATAAGGCATTTAAGCACACTTTCATGCAAAAATGCAGAACATTCACTTTGACGGTTCCAGCTTCGCAAATGTGAGAATTTGCTCCTTTTCTAGGTTTCAGTAAACTAATATACTTTCTATATTTATGCGTCGCTCTTGTTTTTTGTTTTTTTGACAGTTGTCGAACAAGACAAGACATTTGATATCATGGATAGTGATCAGATAGTGGCAGTTTTCTCTGTTTTTACTGATGTTGTTTTTCTAGATCAATACATTATTAGGTGAAATAATTGTCAAATCAATCGATAATGAAAATAACTGTCAGTTGCAGAAAAGCAGAAAATCATTATTTTTTATGTTTTTTTTAGAAAATCTTTTGGCATTTTTTCTTGACGTAAATAATTATTGAAATAGTTGGTGATTCATTTTCTGCCGATCAACTAATTTATTGCTTTTTGTTTCAGTTCTTGTTCAGTTTTACAGCCTGTTTGGACAAAGCTCGTTGTGTTTATGCCACCAAGAATACAGTGGTACAAGTGTTGGCCAGTCATGTGACTTGTCATCCCCATGGTTTTTAATGATACCTTAAATCAAATCATCTTACTCCTTGTACCGCCCACTTTTTCCTAAATAAAAATTAAATACACACACACACACACACACACACACACACACACACAAGTAGAGCACCCTTACACACACATACGCAAACTCATTGAAGTATATTTAAGATTCAGGATCAATTTAATAACCTTTGTGGGCGTCAACAGCTACTCTTTTAAATCCAAATTGTACAAAATGTACTCTAGAGCTCCGAGTCTGAACTATAACAGCCCTGCTGACAGCTGATGGACCCCAGCACTTGTTCCATGATTTATTTAATACAGTAACTCGGGCGACATTTACTATTTAGTAATACAGTTTTTATAATGTTAGAATTTATAACATGATTTAACTGAACAGTGAGTAGGGTCAGCTGACAGCTGCTCCTGTTTAATTTCCTGCCATAATAGCCACATCAAAGAGAATATATACTCACCCTGTATGGCTCTGACAAAACACGATCCTCCTGCATTAAATGGGTGTTTGGACGGGGCTGTGATACGCTCTTTTTCCTTTACTCCTTCAGTCTGGCAGAGTTCTTTCAGTTTCTTCTCCCTGCGTCCTCCTCAGCTCTCTGTTTCCCTCTCACAGCGTTTGCTTCACACCTTCCCTCGCTGGCTCGCTCTTCCCCTCCCCTGTTCCCTCTCGCTGACTTTTTTTCCTCTGTGCTCCTCTCTCCAACGAGGTGAAAAACACACTTGTCAAATACAGGTAGGTCATCACACCGTCTCTCATCCTCATCAGTTGCTAAGTACGAGGCGCTTTGATGCAAACAAGTTTTTCAGCATCGCCGTGTGGTACTGTACAGCTCCGGTCTCCTTCTGAGATGAGATGGTACATGCAACAGCTGTTCAGTGTCAATGTCCATGTGACAGAGCAGCTTCGGTGCCTCGTTGGTCCTGTTCAGACCTTTTTCACAGAAGGGTGAATTACTGGAAACGGCTCCTGGTCCTCAGCAGTGATTATCAAGAGAAGATCTCATCAAAGCTTTTTTTTCTTTTTCACTGAAAATAATCTCGTGAGCTGAACATCTTCTGATAAATCGATGAAAGCAGCAAAAGTCGCAGTTTCTCCGATTTTCGGCAAAGTTTGAGCAACTGTACTGAGAAGGAAAGCCGAGAAAAGCTTCTTCGATCCCCAAGGCAGAACAGATTGAATGTTTGGCTGCTACCAGGCTTCTGTTTGCTGCCTATGACGAAGCTGCATGGATGCACGCTGCACCAACGTCTTCACCAACACGCAGATTCAAACCGTGAGCCACTATTAGGAGAAATTCCCACATGGCCGGAAGCCTCATCCTGTATCGGAGCACTGAGCAACATGTAAGAGGAGGGAGGAAGAGGTGAGGAGGTGGAGGAGTAGGATGAGGCAGAAGGGGTGGGGGAGGAGGAGCCGGAGGAGGAGTCGATGTGGGTGTCAGCAGCAGTTCAGAAAGGGCCGACTGTTTGCCTTTGCATCGGCGGCGCTCACAGCTGTAAGTCTTCATTAGAGAGGAAATGCATTCACACAACTGCCGGCTCCTCAAACAGCCTCACACGTCCAGCTTCACGGTGACTCGGTTAATCCCCGATGTGTTTGACCGTGCAACCTCTTTAAAGCAGGGTGAGTGACTGTGGAAGCTGTCGGTGGTGATGGGCAGAGTTTTTAAACTGCTCTCAGTTTACCAGTCAATCTCCTCCGCCTCTATTGGCCTCATAGCAAGTGCTCTTCAGCGCGTGCTTTCTGTTTGTTTTGGTATGACCTTCCCCCGTTCAGATAAGCTTCCTGCAGTAGGATTAAACCAATTTAGGTTTTTTTTTTCATAAGGAGCTGCACTGAGGTGAAAAATAAATTTTCTCAGTGGCTGAAATGTAAATTGGTTTATTGGTAAGTAGACAGGAAGGCCTGTACTGAGAGGATATCTGTAGTATTACCCGACCGATACTGATATCGATTTTTGGGAGTTTAAAAAGATCCTATAACGATAACCTATAATGATACATCCTTAAACATAATGCACATAACATAAGCAAACAATCTTAAAACAGATTCCTTACATTTTTTAATGCCACCGCAGGCTACCAATCTGTAGTTATGAAACAGTCTTTATACACTTTAGTTGCTACCACTCGGCAATATCACTTAAAATCTGTATCACAATTAAATGGCACATTTACCTCAGTAAATAATATGATAAATCATTTCTAATCAAACGCTCAGTGGAGTCACAGTGGAGCTCTTATTAATTCTTTGCACAGAATAATGAACAGAAAATCATGGATTATGACTATATAATAATATATAATATATATAATATAATATTTAACATATTCAGTAGTTAACATGTTTAAGTATTTATTTGCTAAATCAGGAAAGTCACACTAAAATATGCTACATTTAACATCTGTTGTGACTATCAAATAATGAATTATAAATAGATCTGAATAAACTCCTGTTATTTTGTTCCATCAGCGGCATCTTTCTCAGATTCTCAGCATGCTTCGAAGCAATGCTTTTGCCTTTTTGATGTGTTTGTTGCGTTCCTTAAGATCCCCTTTTAGCCTCTTGTTGATAAGCAAACACATTCATTCAGGATGTGATTTGACAGTTTAAAAAGCTCATCAGCTGCAGCTGTTCAGCAGCGTTCGCTCCGGTGGAGAACAGCTCGGTGACTCCCTTTGACGCGATGAGACCAACACATTGTAATGTGTTGTGGAACATGCCACCAGCACTCACCTCCACACTGGTGATGATATGAAGCCTTGTACACAACTTGCGGAAACTTGTGTGGTTGTTCCTTGTGTTGTGTGTTTATGGTGTTTATTTAAATCAGCCACTCTACAACTTGGGAAATTGCTCTATCTGGCAAAGTGTGATGCTGCTGGGCCTCTGCCATTTCATTTTGGTACAAGAGAACACAAACAGGGTGTGAAATGTGTCGCCACAAATGCATTTGTTCTGTTTTAACAGGCTTTATTGGCATTGTCAACCAGGACAGGTTTCTCCCACTAAGCAGAGGAACAATTTTTCAATTGTGGAGGGCATCTCTGACCGAGGAAAATGTGTGAACTGTATTAATGATACTAATTATATTAACAATTCTGAAAACCGGTGTTGATATATTCTTTAGAAAAAACAATTAAACACTATTTAAATCTCCTCAAACACTGGTAGAACTAGAGCTTTGGATTTCAGAATGTTTTTACTCACTGAATGATATGATTTTGTGCATTGTCAAACATCATGCATGCATCAAATCAGCCTTTTCACAAAGGTATTGGCTTTGAAAATTGTCACCGCATTATAAATTTACCATAAAGGAGCATTTGGTGACCATTTCTTGTCATCTTCCCACCCCATCAGCCTACAGGAAGACCCACTGAAGAGCCCCATTTTCTGGCTCCTTCAGAAATCACATCTTGCCTGAAAGGATTAAAGCTGTTTCATCCTCACTCTTGTGTGGTTGAACTGCATGAGCAGACCAGGTGCTGTTCATTTCTTTTAAACAGTTTTTCTTTCATGTGATACATCATCCATGTTCCCTTGCACCACAAAGCCGCAGGCTAGCTATTGATTATCAGAAGGATGCAATACAAAGGATAGGAGGGTTATGCAGTGTCTCCCTCAGGGAGCTCATGTAATGAGGCACACAGATATACAGTGATTGCTCAATTTCCATAGATTGGCCGCATGCACCTACACAGGTGACCCCTGTGACCCCCTGTTAACCACCATTACTGCGAATGGAGATTGTCGTAGGACATCAATTATGAGCTGTATTTAGTAATGTAGCTTGAAGAACAAATACTCAGTGTCTTACAAGACTGTGGATTTATTTCACAATTTAATTGTTTTAGTGTAGTTGTGTTTTTCAAAAGAGAGAAGGGAAGGAAGACGAGAAAGAAAGTAGCTTTTTATTGTCTATGCATGGACTTTTGTCCATGGGACCGAAAAGGGGTGTTCCATGCTCCATGTTTCAGGGTATCACGCTGCTCAGCCTCCGTAGGAAAGCTTAAGTTATGGAGCTGGAAAGAAGGAGGACTTTGAGATGGTTGAACCTCAGATTCAGGAGGAGCAATGTGGCTTCCACCTGGTTGTGGAACAGCCAGTGACAAGTGCTGTAGTACATGGGATTTGGCTGTTGCAAATGTGTGAAAATCGGGAAAAATCCCCCTTAATCTTCACCTAATGTATCAGTGAAATCTAGGTTACTCTTGTTATCTGTGCATAGCCTTTAAAGCTGTCTAGATATTGATATTGAGGGTGATTATTGATATTTGTCCACAGATGGTACATAATTGTGTCAGAGCTCCATTGTCAAATAACCTTTAATTCTCAAAAGCTGAGCCAATTATTCAAAAAAGAGTGCGGTTTAGAAAGAAAAATCAAATTAGTCATTTAATGGTCTGATTCTCTGCCTCAATTAAAGATAATTGCTTTGTGTGCTTCACACCTCCCACACTGTGTTGCTTGTCTTGTGGTAAATAACAATAGCGGTGCTGGTAATGGCACATAAAGCTTCCCACCCGATGCATGGCTTCCAAAAGCCTTTGGTTGTCATCGTCCTGCCGTCTGAACATTTTTTCATTTAATATCAACTCAGGCTGCTCATTAGCTGCGACCAACCAAACGGAACATTTGTCATAAGTCAAATGGCCTTTATTCAAGCAAACACCAAACAGTGTGCACCCAATTCTCTGTCATTTGCAAACCAAGATGACCCTTGCTTCATGTAGCATTTGAATGAGTTATATTCCCTGCAGTGTAGATGAAATATCCTACAGGATTTTGTAATAAGGGATCAATAAAATTTGATAGATATGCATTTCCATTGCATTGAGAGTATTCTCATTCCCCCAAAGTCCCTAAGAGCACGCCTTTGGATATGAATGTGACCTCAGTCTGTAATTGGGGGAACCAAGATGAACGAGAGTCATTAAAAGCTCCAGCTGAAGCACAAGCAGAGTTGACTGTGAGGCATTTGTGAGTCACACTATCTCGACAACACGGTCTTGAGGAAAAAGGTGCTTTAATGGAAGGCGATGGCCACTCAAATCTATTGATCTCCTCTCGCTTCTTTGTCCAGTTTGTCATTTACCAAATGACAATCCTTCACTCCAGAGAGAAATAATGAGCAATGAAGTTTATTGCCGTTTACTTTGCAATTTATTCATTGACTCAGACCTGTTGTTGACCGCCCATTGTGCTACGTGGGTGTGTAGATAAACTTGTCAATAGCTCATGAATACACTAATGCATCTAATGCCTCCGTGAATCAAAATGAAACATCAGTGTTGAATATATCTTGAACCATCGGTTGATGTCTTCTTGTTACGGTCTTTAAATTCCATTTGTTAGACAATTAGTGAGATATGTCAATATCGTAGCGGAGCAGCATATATGTCTCTGGTTTGTGATAATGTGAGGCTGTTCTCAGTAAAATGTTGCCTCGCTGCAGGTTATTTTGACCAATCATCATCATCTTTTATTGCAGCACTTCAAGTGTACATCTGTGCACAATTTCCTCAAGGTGTTACACCATTAAAGGTCATTTATCTCGTATCTGAAATGTATTATCCACTGCGGTCCAGTGGCTGATTTCATTGGCTGATATTGTAAATATATTGGTACAATAACACAATAAACACCCCTGCTACATTAACAGAGGGATCTCATTCAACTGCAATCAGTATCAGCCTCTAAAATTCAATACACAACAATAAATCGTTATGTATCAAGCAAACATACCAAACATTCATAGGTTTGAACCTGTATTTATTCACTACAAAAAAGCCTTGCCAGTGAAAAGAACCTTTTCACATTGTCTTTGTGTAGCCACAAGCTCAACGAACAACCCTACAAGCTGTATATGTCTTGTAGGTGTCTTTACAGAGTGCAGGTGGCGGCGTGTGTTTTGTGTCTTTGAGACGGCAGCATCACGACTCAGTCAGACTTGGACTGTTATGAGTGTCTCCTGATGAATTTACTACAGGAACAGAGGAACTCTGGATTTCTGGAGCGAATAGATCAACCATGCGGCTGTTCTGGATTTCGTGTTTGGATTTTAGTGCTGCGGCGTCTGTCACACTTCATCCGCTCAAGTCTTCAAAGGATTGAAACGTTTGTGCTTTCTGGCAGTTTGGTGCTTATTTAAGGCGATCCACAGGTCTTTATTTAGCTGCCTGTGGGTGCATTGTTCTTATCTTCCTGTGGACTGAGGTCTTTTTGTCAAGAGAGAAAAATGCTTTCACTTTTCCCCCGTCAATTTAACAAATAAAATGCATCAGTTAGTCAGTTTACAGTGCAAAGGGATAGCACTTTCTGTCATGTTTGTCGGATTTTCCTCTCATACATTGCAGGGTGAATAATGACAGCTAAAATATTCTGCATGTTCCTGATGGATTTTCAAACCAGACAATTACTGTAGCCTGCTTGTTTCACTCTGTTGATCCATTTTTAAGCACTGTCTTGATCAGTATCAGCTGTTTACATGTCTACACAGCTGACCTAATAGCTGAGGCTCCTTGCGTCTTTTTAATGGGGGACCCAGACATCCCGGCACTCTCACACTAGTGGGTTTTTCAGCCGCGGAGACCAGTGCTGGCAGGCCACATGTGAGCCTAAAACACACACTAATCTTCCTTCTACAGCTATTGTTACAAAGGGTATTTGTTTCCTATAAGGGAATGATAATAAAATATAATAGTAAGCCTACCTACCTCTGAAATTGGTGTTGGTATTGATTTAAAGATCCAGTTTGTTGCATGGTTCGCCTGTTTGACCCTCTGACTGGAACTGTTAAACTCTGGGGAGTCTTTGGTTCAATCCCCTCAGCCTGTCAGCCCCTGTTTGTTACGTGACGTGTCACACAGATCAGTTATTGCGGTCTCTAATTGTCACTTAATTTTCTTGTCACTGCTGTCATGTCAGGTTTGTTCTATTCCCAACGGCTGTCCCAATCATTTTGAATTAAAGGCATTTTTATTAGCTGTTACAAAACACTAGACTGGCGGTCCGATATTTTCAGCCGATGAAGTTAGTTTGTTTTTTTGTATCATTTAATCACTGTAGATGTGTACACTCCTTTTTTTTTTTAAAGTAAAAACAAATCTCTATACATATAAAACACAACGTAATTCATTGCACAAGTATTCACGCCTTTACTATCTACAACACATCTACAGTAAGTCATCTCTGGTGCAGGCAGTTGCTTTTAGGAGTTGCATAATCAGATGAGTCTAATCAGGATGAGGCGATGCAAGAGCGGCCAAATTTACACATCAGTACTTTTTATATCGGAGAGAGAATTTCACCGGAGCAAACATGAGATTCAGTTGATTCAGAGATGCACTTATGCAGCCAAAATACAACCTACTCAGTTCTATAAACAACAAACAAACATTTATACACTTAGCGAACGTACAAAACATTACAACCCCGTAGCTTCACATAGCGATGCAAGTAAACTGCCAGCCTGAGTGGGAAAACTGAGAATAATATGACTATAACTTCATATTTATATTTTTCCTTTTATGTCTTATGTCTGTAACATTTTTAGAGCATTTATCATTTTTCGTCTCGTCCAACATTCCCATCAGATGTGCTTGCAGTGCTTTTGGATTACTCTTAGTTTGAAACAATTCTCTGTGCATTGTCCTTTAATAATATA
Organism: Lateolabrax maculatus; assembly: GCA_031216445.1. Classification (NCBI taxonomy): domain Eukaryota; kingdom Metazoa; phylum Chordata; class Actinopteri; order Acropomatiformes; family Lateolabracidae; genus Lateolabrax; species Lateolabrax maculatus. The sequence continues at coordinate 5,956,148 of CM062212.1, read as the reverse complement.
TGTTTTGAACAGGCTATTACACTGACATGGATTACAGCAGAGTGTCCTCACGTGTGCTTTACTTGCAGGAAGTACACAACATTTTTTCTTTTTGACATTATCGATCTCACCCGTCCTTAAATTCACATAAAGCATGGAAAACAACACCTACTGTTACCTGATAACACTCAAGAAAAAGCTTAATGGGCAAATGACGCTGGCCGTCTTTATCACTTGTTTGTATGTGATTGATTAGATCGCAGGTACGTAGAGCCTGAGCCGCAGCCTCTTACCTCCAAACAAGCCGCACGCCAAAAGAACACATGCCTAATGAGAACGAGGCCTCGAGTGGATTCGGAGCTCTTCTGATATGACTTTGACGTAAACACGGCCTCGCACAATCACCATTAAAAGTTAAGAGTAAATAGCTTCAGCCCTCTTTATTGTCTCGCCTGGTTTGCTCGGGATTTTAATTGCAATTAGTGCAGACAGTGATTTATCGACGCATAGTGGGTTCCAGCGCCGTGTCGTGTTAGGCTAATTGGTTTGGTTAAAAAGGCGTGACAGGGAGCATGCTGGAGGTACTGGAGCTCTCAGGAAGGCGATCGGCTCCAAAGTTCCTCCGAACTGTCGCTCCTGCATGTTTTCTAAAGTCTATTTATCTAATTTTAATCTTGTTTCATTCCTTTCATCTTGCTTCAGTCTCTTCCATTCTTATCTCTCCCCTCGCCTTTTTCTGCATTTTTCCATCCTGTCCCCTCTCTTAGTGCTACCAAAGACCTGTCAGATGGGCTTTGTCACCATAATAATAACACTCGATTACTCTTCGGATTCCTATGAGCCGCCGTGCTCCAGCTCTTCTCTTATCAAGTGAGGATCTGCCACGACAGCCGGCTTAAAAGAGAAGTAATTACTCACCGATCGCACGCCATTACTCTACTGGCAAATGGAGGAGGAAAGGGGAGCGGGGAATGTGTGTATTCCTCTTCCAGTCAGATAAAATGTCAACATTTCACCGCAGGTGTTAGTGGACACTGAGCAGCGGTACTGTTGCTCCTTACATGTCCCTCCTGTTTCTATTCAACCGGTCAGCGCTCCAAGAGAGAAGGCCAATCAAGGTTGATTCCCGGCCGCAGCCTTATACAGTGAGTGGACGAGCTGCTGTATGCCAAAGGTGTGGCCCGGTCAACATGGGTGTGCATCTGTGATGCTTGTGGTGTGCGTGGCTCCGTCCGCGCTGCAGCCAGCCTGACGGGCGACAGCGGCATGCTCTGGCAAACAGGATGCGAGCGTTTCTGCAGGATAATGTTTGCATTCACATTAACTGTACAAAATATTAACGCCATGTTCAAGGTGTGGAGTTGCAAGCCCCATGTTGATGAGCACAGTCCAGCTTCCAGACGTCTCCTCTCACTGAGGCTCCAACTTAAACTAGGAAATCAGTGAGAGAGAATGGCTTTTAACTAAAGTAATCTGTAATTTCTGAGCGACTAACGATTATTTTCTTTATTGATTAATCTACTCATTTTCTTTTGATTAATCGATTAATTAATTTGTCAATAAAACATCATAAAACAGAAAATGCCCCTCAATATTACCTTGAGCCAGATGTGACATCATCCAATGTCCAACCAACAATCCAAAAGAAATATTAAATTTACAGTAAGGCATGACAAAGTATCAACTAATCACTTGATTGACTTATTGTTGCAGCTCTATTACCCTTAAATTTCCTTACAGTGAGTGTTAAAGATAGAGACAGAAATCTCTAAAGATAGTATCACATTTATATTCTGTTTCCACAGTGAGTAAATTATTAAAACCCAAGATGCAAAGTGTCTCAGTGTTAGGGTTATTCACATATCAAATGTTATACACTTATCAAATTCTACATATTTTTGACACGTTTGCTTTCTTTGGAAGCGTTGGGATCTAGAATTGTGTTTGAACAATATGTTGAATCATGTTTTAGTTATAATGGCGCCTCAGGTGAGTGTGGCTGGGTTAAGGATCTTCGATTAGGCGCCCTTTTGGAAATAGTTTACTCCATGAAATGCCAAAGAGTAGCAAATAATTCCCCATCACAATTTCTCAGAGGCCAAGTAACTGTCTTCAAATTGCTTGTTAGGTCCAAGCAACTCTGCCAAATCCCTTCACCATTACGAAGAAGACCGACAGGTAATGGCCGTGGCTTCCTGTCCTCATGTTACAGTTTATGTGCATCTCCTCGATCCTTCACCAGGTTCATAGCGAAGCGATACAGATCCAGCATGCCGCATCTTCCCCCTGACCTGGTGCCAGTGCTCGACAGCCTCGCAGAGCCGAGCGGAGGAGAGGGGTGAAGATGAACAGCGGCGGCGGTAAGAGCCGAGTGGAGTTGAGCGGAGCGGAACAAAAAAGGCAGCAGCGAGGCCACAACACAACCCAAATATAAAAGATGAGAGCGGGACTCGGCATTAGCGAGCCAGAGATAGCTCAGTGAAGCCGGGGGTTGCGAGTGAAGAGCCACATTTGTTAATATGGGGTTCAGCCAGCAAGATGTCAAGAGACAGGATACCACATTATACAGAAGTTACACAATGCCAGCCGAGCCACTTAGCACCCGGCATGAGTAATGCAGTGTTTATTCACTGTGGAAGGTTTACCGGCCCAGCTGACGCACTTAGACAATTATTTGAACTATGAATTGATCTTTAATCAGTTGTTTACAATGAGGTCAGGAGCTTTACTGTCAGGCGTTATCACATTTATCACAGTAGTATTTAATTATTTACATGTACAATACAACAATTATGGTAATCGATTAATCATTGAAGTCATTTATCCAAGTTAAATGCCAAATATTTTGTGGTTGTGACTGTTTTATTGGAAGTTGAATGTTTGGATTGTCGTTTGGACAAAACTGTTTGTAAAAAGTCATCTATGAGAAATTGTGAATGTTTCCTCATATTTTAGAGGAATTTATCTTGTCAACAAGTAGAATACATTTGTTTTTTATTGCATGAATTGACTCAGGAAAATAAATAGAAGGAAAGACAGAAGTGTTTTTACTCTTAAACACTGGCATAGTGTGTACAAGTGGTTTCTGCATAAAAACTTTTTTCAGTTGCAGCTTTGTTATAATCTTCTCCATGACATAAACTCATTCAATCCTTTCTCTCCACTGTATATATTATATAATATTTGAAGGCTTTAGAGTTCTCGTCTTTTGACAGTTGTTCCTTCATAAATCAGATTTAGATGCGCTCCATCTTTGGCTCCCTCAGAAAACAATGAAATAAAAATGCCTTTAAGTCTTCACATTGGAGAAGCTGAAACAAGTTGATCAATCATCTGATCACATCATCGTGTTCCAGCTACGATCTTCAGATCCCACTAGGAGATTAGGGTCTTTCCAAGTGTTTATTTAGTGGAGTGCATATGTTCAGTTTGATTCAAATGCACGCCGGAAACCGCGCCGCCTGTTTTCCGCACAGCCTGGTGACACATCTGAGGCCGCAGATCTGACTGTGCACTTAAAACGGTGTCAGAGCAGAGAGGGGATTTAAGTCTCAGAGATCTGTTTGGACGAGCCCGAATGAAGAGTCTGCTCGGCTCTCTCTTTCATTTTTCTTCATTCCCTCCTCGCTCACTTCTCTTTCTTCTTCTTCACACCCCCACCCCTCCCTCCTCTTCCTCCTCCTCCTCCTCCTCCAATCCTCTCTGTCTTCCTCCTTCTGTCTTCTGGAGGTTTGACAGAAGTTTTTCTCACATCCTCACCGGCAGCTGTTGCCATGGTTGTGTGAGCGCCTCCGAACTACCTGGGATGGTATTTCCATGGACACAGATTAGGATGGCACCGCGCTCTGAGGTGTAGGAGGGAGGCAGTGCACCCGGGTCGTCAGCCGTTCTGTGTGTTGGAGACCGACTGACGGAAACGGAGCTGGAGGAGGAGGAGGAGGTGGAGGAGGAGGAGGATTAGGGTCTGGGAAGATATTAACCAGAGAGAAGCAGGAGCCGGAAAGGGAGTGTGAACATGAGAGCGGGAGGTGGGGGTATGTCACTGTAGCCTCTGCTGAAGGGTAATCTCGACCCGATGCAGATTTACCTTTAAAAACAAGTCGAGTTTAAATCCGTCAACAACAAAGCAGGAGGAACGAGCCGAGGCTCCCCGGGGAAGTCGCACACTAAATCCTGGAGCTGTTCCATTAATGCCGGAGTGGACTTAGTAACATTAGAATGACATGATTATACAGGTTTTCCTGCACTGCATGATGAATCACAAATTATGGCCTAAATGAGAAAGTGGCTCTTTAATGCATCATTCTCTGTTTCCATTAGAGCCCTGGAAGAACTGGATTTTTTTAGGCTGATACTGACATTGACATTTGAGAATTAAACAAATCTGACTTTTATAATACCTATAAAAAAAATGATCTTTCAACTTTTTAGTAAAAAAAAAGAAGTAAATATACATACAATGCAGCAGATAAAACTTTTATTTTAACTGTAATTTGCTTCACTGCAGTTTCTTTTTTCATCTGCCAACACAGAGTATTTACAGATACCAATATGTCTGTGATATCTAGTAGGATCAGCCCAGATGATTTATTGATTTCCAGGTCAATTCCCTTATTTCTTTAACCGACTTGTCCCATGCATGCTGTTCACCTATATGATAGACATTCACCACTGCTTCATGTTAGAGTGGACAATCTCAATAAGATGAGAGATGATTTCAATTTATTGTCTAGTTTTTTTTTTCTACTTCCAGTTTTACTTGTGTACTTTACTTGTGCATGTGTACATGTATCTCTCTGTATTGATTCATGGTGTAGGTTCACTTATTTTTGTCCTTTGCTTCATACTTCTGAAAGCACTAACATTGTGTCCGGTCTGTTTCTGGTGCAGCACGTTTGAGTCATGTCCTGCTGGTTGGATCTTCCTTCATCTTGTCACTGAGTAACGGTTCCCTGGTTTCTTATTTGAAGCCGAGGCACTCGGAATATTATCAGCTACTGATGTTTGATCTGCTGAGGATAACAGCGGTCTGTTGAACTTAAGATTTAGTTTTTGATTTCACGTCCACCAAATCCAGGTTTAATACGCCCAGATCGCTCGTTCCCTGTGAGGGTGAGAATCAGTCAATCACCCACGGGGCCCAACATAAAGGCCCCTCAGCCGTCACATAAAGCTGACATTCCCATTCCCTTATCTCAGACGTCTGCCTCGCAGTCATTGTAACCTCGTTAATGCTCCTATTCACAAATCATCTTCTCTCTGCCTGTTTGACAGCAGGGACTCTGTCCGCAGACAAAAAGCCCCCCTGCGGCCTCTCCTTCTTGACCCCGTTCACTTCCCGTTCACCCGAGCCATCAAGGACAACTGCAGATGGCGCCGGGCGTCCCGCCTGGAAGGCTGAGTGTCTCTGATATAATGCGCAGAAACAAAACAAGAGGCTGCGACTGACTGCCGCTCCTCCGTCAGGTCTCCCACTGACCGTCCATCTGTGTGTGGCACGCTGACCACGTCGGCTGTTTGACTCAGCTCCTTAAAGAAGAGTCACACTGTTCAGCATCAGTGTGCTTTGATTCGAGCAAATAAATACTGCATCTGCCTGCAGGAGACAGTGGACAGGGTCAGTGTCAGTACTGTACGCTAAATATGAAGTTACAGCTTGGAAAAAATAAAGTGTTGGCAAAAAAGTTTTTAAAAATGTTAAACTAGTTTTTGGGGCATTTCTGCCTGTATTTGACAGGCGGCAGTAGAGACCTGGGATGTTGCGATTACATTGTGTAACATTGGGGACACCTGCATGATATTATTTAACAGGAAAAACTACAAACTAACACTGAGTTTCAGCCCTAATTTTTAAATTCACTGTTTTGTCTTTAGGCGTTAATTATCCGCTACGTTGTCGCTGTAATTCAGTTTATTTATTCAACTCAGTGATTGTTTTGAGCTCAGATCTTTTTATGTGTCTTTTTTTTTTTTTTTTTTTTTTTTCAGATGCACGACGACTCATGTAAAAGTCTTGTTGCTCGCCCACAAACCGGTGATAAATGATAGTTTGTGGTTTTGGTGGGAGTTTTTGCTGACGAACAACAGTTGATTTGTCTCTGCAGCGTTTGTGTTGGTTGCCTGGTAACCTCACTGCGATGTCAAGGTCCCAGGAAGTAACTGCACCCGGCTGTTGTTCAGCCAAGGAATAATTGTAGTACATAACACCCCCTAAAATCTCAAATTGTCATTTTTTTACATCACTGTTTGTGTTGAAGCGTGTTTCCCAAAATGCCAAACGATTCCCCTCTTTTATAACCTCAAAGAAAGGATGTTTGAACAAAGAAAACTTTTCTCTGCTTCATTTAAAATGATTCTCAACCACTCTGTTATTCCACCCAGAATTACAAAATGGTTGAGGTGAAAACCACAACACGAGGAGCTTCAGCAGTGGTGCTTCACACCTGACTCTGCTCGTCCTCGTCGAGTGGTTGCACCGGATGTCGTGTTTTCGACTCGGCTCTTCTCGTCCACGGTTTCCCCTCCGTGCATAAAACACAAGTCTCATCCGCACGGGTTTTTTCCTTCTTTGTTCATTTGTGTCCGTCTTCTTCAGCGAGAAACCTGCCAACAGAAAAGGCGTCTTCGCCTGTCCTCTGACTGTGTGGCACTGCCGCGGCTTGTGCTTGTTAATAATACGACCTCGGGGGCCTTTGTGGTTACGAGAGCCCTCAGCCGGCTGATGTTTTGGAAGCGGAGTGGTGTCACGTGCTCGCCCTGCTTTAGCTCTCGCACTGATCAACAGTTTACACAACGATACTGACTGCTTTTTGCATTTTTAGGTGTGAAGGCCACTTGCTTGGCTCACACAAGCCCCGCAACCGCTTCAATCACACACAGCCCGGAGTCGTCTCTGCACTTGAAAGAGATGAATAAACTGAAGAGGATAAGTGTTGTTTCGAGCTGAACTCAAACAGACGTTTTGTAGTTCGCAGCAGTCCTGCAGGGAGCTCCCTGCAGCAGCCATGTCCAACTCTGTTTCTCTGTGTCTTTCTCAGGGGATTCGTTCACTCAGTTCAGGTTCTCAGAAGAAAAGGACTGGGAGATGAACTCATTTACACCCAGTCAGGTAAATCTATACTTCACCCAATCTGCATCGTTTCTCTGTCTGTCATGAATTGAACCCACTTTGTGATTTATGGATCCCTCGAGCAGACATTATGCAGTTAGAAAGCAGAAAGAGCTAATGCCTGTCTGAAATATCCCAACAACTATTGGATGTATGTACTTGTTGGATATTTGTTAAATATATTTAGGACCAAATCATGGAATTGACGACCAAAAAAGTACCGTTGCTTTTACACACACGACTCACTCAGCGGTTTCAAAGTACAAACATAATATTAAATTCAGTGGGGACATTTCAAATGTCTCTGTAATGTGAATGTGTTTGGCGTCATTTGTTCCGACTCTACCGGCATTTGTCTGTCTCCAGAAACAAAGCAGTGCATCAAACACAGTCAGATTATATAACAGTTCCTGATCTACCTCTTGTGTACAGTCAGAGCTGCAGTGTTTTGTTTGACTTGTGTGAAAGTACAAAAGAGTATGACCTGCACTAGTAGTCTACTTAAAAGGATTACTAAAGATTAAAGATTGTTGCACTGACACTTTCACAGTTTTTACATCCCTGGAGACAGAACAGATCTGCCAGTGCCTAAATTACTCTTAATTTTGAGTGTTACTTTATCTTTTTGAGACACATTAAATCTGAAAGTAATATAATTTCAGTTTTCAGCTGCTTTTACGATTTGTTTTTCCCGTTTCCTCTCTAGCTGTCTGCAGTGTTTGTGGACCTCCCCGCGCTCGCCGAGAGCCTCCAACAAGTGCCTCTGCATCAGAGACTCAACCTGGAGGCCGAGCTGGTTCAGGCAGGCGCTTTGACTGTGTTGTAAAAACTTAAAACACTAATTCTGGACTTTGGTTGCAGGTTTTTTAATGTTTGTAATCTCACCGTCTCAGGTCTCGACACCAGTGGAGCTGCCCACTATGACCCTCACACCCAAACAGGAGATGTCCAAGACGGCCACATTCACTCCTCCGCCCGCAGCTTTAAAAGCCCTCAGCACCAACCACAAAGTCCCGGTGGCTGCAAGCCCAGTGTCGGCCTCAGACTCGCGTGTTTCCTCGACTGCTGCAGAGCCGCCGGCGGATGATGTTGATGAAGAGCTGGAGCAGCTGCTCAGTTTACAGAAACCGTCCCTGGGTGATTCAGGAAACCAGTCCGTCACTGCTGCAGACGAGGAGAGTGCGACCCCAGAGAAAAGTGAGTGTATTCAGCACGCTTTATTTGAGCTCTCTATTAAATCATCCCAACGTAAAGGAGTAGTGCGACATTTTGGTAAATACACTTATTCAGTTTGTGGTGGAGAGCTAGATGAGAAGATTGATACCACATCACATACAGTAAATATGAAGCATACAGACTGGAAACTGTCTTTGTGCTCTGTCCAAAGTTAACAAAATTTGCACCAAAATCACCAGAATTTTAATTTGAAAGTTCAATCTTTTTAGTCTTGAGATCACTGTCCATCTTCAGAAATTAAACTTCAGCATTGAAGATTTTTAAGCTCTAAATAACAAAACTTATACGATGGTAAAAGTCAAATTCTTACAATCATGTATCATTTTAATCTGCAGCGTGTGAGGAAGTGAAGGAAGTGGTGCCGGACGTGATAGAAAAGAAGATAGAAGATAAGATGGAGGAAGCGAAGGAAAAAGAAGTCACACCTCCAGAGTCTGCTCCCGTCAGGCAGGAACTGACGGAGGAGGACCTGGAGGACTGGCTCGACAGCATGATCTCCTGACCCTCAACCACCGGGGAAAGACTTGGATTTGGTTTCGAATTCAACCTTCACTGCTTCAACCTCGATTTATTAAAAAATCACCACAGAACTCAACAAAATTTTAAGTATTTAGCCTGGAGGCCGACGTGCTGGACAGACCGTCGTAAAGGACTTGATATTTCTTTCACTTCGGCCTCCACTTTGCTTATCAAAAAGTGGCGGTCAAGGTATTTGTTGAAGTTTCTGGGGCTGAATGAGAGACAACATGTTCAGGGACGGGACAGTACGTCTCGAACGTTTGTGAGAATGTGTCAAAATGTTCCTGCTGCACATCATGTTTCAGAGACATAATTCTCTGTTCCTTGTGAGACTGTGAAAGTTACGCACCACAGGAGTGTCACCGTCAGAGGGATCTGAGCTGCCAAAGGGACAGACAACATGTTTGGTTTATTGCGTCAATTACTTTATTCATTTCCTCCCCCCTCATCAAAAGAAATGCAAGTTTACCAAAGCTACTACATACATACAAATGGCCATACAATAGCAGTTAACCATTTTGATGTCAATAAATCCTTGAACCAAGTTTTGTTCTATTAATTTTCCTCTGTTGTGGGGCTCTTCTACTGTGGAAAGAAGTGCAGGCGGGCAGGACACCACAGCTTAGAAACAAAACCAAACTAAGCAACATTTACACGAGGATCGTCTAGATTTTATACAATAAAATGTTTTTTTTATTATTATTTATTTAAAAGCCACAAAACTAGCTCGAGCTAAATCTGCTTGAAACTAATCCAGAACTAGAGCACTGCTTTTGTCAGGAGGAAAATTATTTTTTTTAAATATTATTTTTTTTTGCATAGTTTCTCATAAGGCACTTGATAAACACCTAAAGTGAGTCGTCTCTGGTCCTGGAAGAACCATCTTCTGTAACTCTTCATTTCATCCGACAGATTTGAAAGGCAGATCAGGTCTCACTCATGTCATTAGATGTTAACTGGATCAGTAGCGATCAATAGTAGCAGCACACACATCCCTTCAGTTGGTTTGGTAGTAAATGACATGAACATATTGGCGTTAATCTAGAAATTGTGCATATTCAGACATTCAGTTGTCATGCTGTAACCCTTCACATGTATCAAATGTCTACACACAACGAATTGTGCAACAGGTTGAGGTTAAGCAAGTGAAAAGGCAATGTGAATCAGAATCAAAAGAATTTGCATAAAAGAGGCGTCGTGGCAAGTGACTATTTTCGGTAACAAGGAAGAGGACTTGGATGCACAAACCCGAAATGTCCAGTCGTCAGTTGTTCGTTTTAAAATCATTTTCTTGAAATTATACTTCGTGTGTCTGAACTCAAAACGAATGATTTTTTTTTTTCTTCACATGTTTTGACACCATGGCAGCAGAGAAAGTCCAGCGAGTGTTCAGGTTCTGTTAACAGGGTGAAGTCAAGTTCAGTGTCTCTTTTCAGATAGAAGGAAAGTAGAGAGGGTGTCTGGGGCTCCGCACGAGGCTGCCCGCTCTAACCCAGCTGGTCCTCATATTGCTTACGGAAACAGTCTCCAGTAGGGAAGAAGTCCCAGCATCTCTCCTGGTACATCTTCCACACAAATGATTCCTGGAGGGGAAAAAAATAAAATAAAAATAATAATCTGCTGATGTACATCAGTTTAGAAAGATTTAAAGGGGCACTTCATCAATTTTACACATTAAGATCCGTTAATCCAATCTGATCCGCTAAGCCTACTAAAAATAGTATTGTGCACTTTAAATAAGTCGACCTGGAAACAGTTGCTGGGATTTAACTAGTAGGAACTAAATGTCAAGATATCTCTCGCTTTGTGTTCCCCAACTTTATGTCAATCCAATACTAAATAATACTAAAGTGACCCTTTAATCATGTGTTTTGACTGTTATGGCTTTTAGGGTTATGATCAATAGATACTACTATTAATAGAAATCAGGGGTCAGTTTGCGAGGACTGTTTCCACACAGATCGCAAATGGCTGCAGATGAAACAGCAGATGAATTTGCGGGTCCTAAAGGTCTCCTACATGTATCACAAGCATTTGTTTTGATGAAACATGTCAAAATGAGCAACAGGAAGTGATCTTATTTTGAGAATCGCAGCTTGCATGTTGCAGATTTGGTGAAACAGGCCCCAGGATTTTAAAGAAGGCTTCATACATACATACATGCGTACTGTAGGACTGTGAACCCAATATACTGCAGCAAGATAATATGTCACAAATACATTTAATTGACCATTTAGATTAAGACCTCCAAATAATGATCTGTAAGGTTTCTTTACTCAGCCTGGAGGAACTGCAACAGAGTAAGTTTTGTTTTCCTTTTGTTAAATTTGTGACATAAGAACAGTGCATGCACATCAAATAAAAGCAACTTGCATCTCAGGTGCACAACAATAACAAGTTAATATCAAAAAAGTCAAAGTGAACCCACGCGTTGCTTCTTCCTCCTGCTAAGCTGTACTTATGCAACATAACAAGTGGGTTGAAATGTTGCACAAGTAAAAACCTACTGAAGTTTCTGTAACCTTCCTTTGCTGTCTTGAGATTGATCAGACATGAAGTACAAGATAAACAGCATCTCTCAGAAGCTGAAATCTAGGTTCCTAAAGTCTTTGTCACGTACCTGACCCGTGTGTTCAGTCTCGTCCTTGTTAATCAGGTACATCAAGAAGAATCTGCACACAGGAGAACATACAGGTGTAAAAATGAAATCAAATACTTCATAATGTTTCACTTTGGTCTTTTTCTGTGTCTGCTGCTGCACTCACAGGTAGTTGGCTAGGTTGTGCTCTTGTAAAGTGTGGGTTTCAAACCCGTGAGGTGTCCGGTCAAAGTAGTCATTCCCAATGCCACAGATGAAGCACTTGGTCTGAAAGAAGAAGACGGGATGTTTACATTTTGATACAGGGCCACAGAAGGTCAGCGTATACATAACTCTTATTCTCGCTACATTTAGGTCTCTTTCACACCTGTAGTTTGGTTTGGTGCGGCGAACAAATCACCAGCTGTAAGCATAAAGTCTAAACTCCCTGATTGGACAGTTTGGCGATTGTCATTCTGCATCATAATTGAGACATGGACCCAAAATCAAATTACAGTGACTGACAGCAAATCATGCTGCGCTTTACTGAAACTGATGTGTTCGTTTATCGTCTGTGGTGTCACAAATCGCTCATGAAGAGATAACTAATTTTGAGCATTATCAGTTGGGACTGTAACTTAATGAATGACAAACCGGATGAAAAAGAGGCGTCTTTTACAGACATATAACAGGAGAAGATGGTTACTGGAGTGTCTGTTTCCCTCACGTCTAACAACACAAAGCTGTTTTAACTCCTTTTCTTCCTGATGTATCAGTTAAAATCTCTGCACCGTACCATGGTTACCATATTATTTCCATTAATATATAGTGTACATTGCTTGTAAGGTTCCCTGACAATGTAACATTTTAATTGTAGTTTAGCTTTTAAATTCATGTTAAATTCATATATCTACTGTGTATATTTTCAGTCGGTCTCGGACCGTTTGTTTATTCTGCAGTCGACCACATGAACCGAACCAAACAGGTTAGGAGTGAAAGCACCTGTAGTATCAGCATTTTCCTCCACATCTATGCATCAGGATGTGACTAAGGGAAAATAACTTTGCAGCTGAAATGTTTCACACAGTTTCGGTCCTGGCTGGACCCGAGTCTCACCTCCATGTCCTCCTTCACCTGCTCCTGCTGGTCTCTCAGCTCACCGAAGGCATCAATGATCAAACCTGAAGGAGGGTGCAACAGTTGATCATAGTACTGACTTATCTCACATCACATCTATCGAGCTGATATGAATACATGACAACAGCTGTTTTCTCATCTAATTTGCATTTATGCTTTAGGATGCAGAACAGAGACAAATGTGATCATAAATAACATTAAAGTAAAGATCGTGTACCCTGAATGATGGCCAGCAGGATGACAATGACAAAGAAGAAGAAGGTGATGTCAAACAGGATGCGGTAGAGCTCATAGGGGTCTCCAGCTGGGTCCTCCAACTCATCTCCAATACCACCTCCAGCTCTCACACCCACGTACATGTGGAACAAATAGCACTGCCAAGAGGAAAGAGGGGAAGTAACTTAGAGCTTCAGAGTCATTTTACATGTTGTTTTTAGGCTGAAATGATGAGTATTAAAGGCAGCTGTATCTTATTCTGTGGTGGCTCCCTTCATTTCATACAAAAACTAAATTCTGTGATAAGGGTTCGGTGCGTGACAGGACATTTGGTGTAAAAAGCATAAAGCCTGGAGAAGCCAGAGATGTGTTTAATAAAAAGTTAAAATTAGAATGAACACCTTGCAGTTGTACGCCTCCAACCAGTCAAGTTGCAGTTCACATCCATGTCTGTCCAGACTCAAATAATATGTAGAGAAGACTCGGAAGGAATTTAATAAAAAAGTATTAAGTGTATTTTCTGGAAGTTTTCACTATATTGACGTATGATTTCAGTGACTTTTGACCACCAAATTCTTATCAGTTCATTTCTGAGTAGACGTTTGAGCCATATTTAAAGTAATTCCCTCAAGGCGTTCCAGAGATATCACGTTCACAAAAATGGGAAAGACTGACAGACGGAGGCGTGGGGGCATAAAAAAGTGACTGCACTTTGAAAACTGTATGAGAATCTGTAAGCTGTTTCTTCAAAAAAAGAGAGAAAATAAATTAATAAACCAGTAATGCAGTAAATAATTTGAAAAGGATTCATTTTCAAAACTATAATAATGTAAGTTTGGCATTGAAAAATATCACAAAGCTCACGGATAAAAAATACTTCCTACTTTGTCCAGTAGTGACCTTGAAGGCCAGCAGGATAAAATGTTTGATTCAACTTTTTAGATAGAAACCTCAGTAATCTTTTTCAACTCTACATTCGCCCTTGCAGAGAACTGCAGGCTTTAACTTCTACAAAAGGAAGATAATTTCACATTTTTTCTTTTTAATTTAATAGATGTCGTACTGTCATCATGTCGTCACACTTCATGTCTGGCTCGTCTTCATCCTCGCTCTTATTGTAGAACTTCCTGAAGAAGTTGAAAGCCACCACGGTGTAGAGATAGACGACCACGGCCAGCAGACCCACAGTCAGCACAAGCTAGAAGGAGAGAAATCTATCAAAATACGGCTCATACATGCCTTGAAACATTTTATTTGACGTTTATATTTTAGCAGTGACAATGGAGGAGAGTTGGGAGGCAGGAGCTGTCTTGGAAGCACAAGTGATTGGGCCTCTCTTTAAATGTAGATTTTGAGGGTAATTTCTGTAGCTTTTGTCAGAAAACTGCTTCAACATGTCAATTTCAGCACAGTGTTTTCATGGGGAAAGTTGAGCACAAAAGAAATGCAATATTATTCAAAGCCTCTACAGCTGAAATGGGGATTTCAGGGCAGCTATCATCAGTATATAAAGACTTTGGAGACCTTCAGCAATTCGGGAAATCAAATTCACCATCACAGGACTTCTTCAATGACAATGACCTGCGATTTACGTGCTTGTTATTCAGCATTTTAAATAAGCAAGCTGCCTATTTTTGGGGCATTTACTGTCAGATTTTAAACTGGATGTTTTTTCAGGGCTATTGGTTATATAAAAGTGGATGAACTGAACTGCACTGTCAATGTTTTGACCAGTTTGATAAAGCTTGCCTTTGTAATACTAAAATTACCTTGGAGTGAAAGAAGCTGGACATTTCAATCTTCAATCCATTACTTTTACCTATTTCAACTATTTATTCACTACTTTTGGCCTTTTTGCTATTTATCAAATAATTCTAACTATTTCAACTGTTTATTCATTACTTTAAAAAAACTAAAACTAACTGAAACTAAACAGTTGCGATAATTAACCATTTAAACCATTTATTAATTATTTTTAGCTTACTATTTACCTAATTATTTAAGGACCCCTGGCAACTGCAGAGCTTGTTGGGAATTACTGGTTTTAACTTCTCTCAATCTAAGAACTCTTCTGCCTTCATTAACTTTATGACAATATATCAACAGCAACAGTGAGAAGAAGTCACAATAAAACTCATCTTTAATTTGTCTAATAAACTAGGAAACTAGATACAAATTACTTAAACTGTACTTCACTATTAAAATGATTTTTTCCATATAAAATAAGTTCCCTTCATAGTTTCTCACAACCACGGGTGATAAAGTGTGAATGACGCCAACTCTATGCCTCTTGAGTAAGTGGCAAAATATCCTCAAAAATAAATCATAAAATGTCGCCTTTGACTTGTTATATTTCGATTTAATTTTGTTAATTTATTTCTCATGATGTTTATTTTTGGATATCCTGTGACCTGGAGCCCTTTTTCTATTCCAAAGCTCCATCATTTTTTCCAGAGGATAATTTCTTGATTTGATTATGTTGGTGTTCAGTATGAATCACGATGCTAGTTGTTTTCTCCCTATTATCACAGACCACATGTAGATGCAGATTAGATTATATTAACAAGTATCTCAATGTGAGATGAGGACCTAAAATATCAATAATCCCAACAGGAGGACAATATTTCTCCACATTCTTCAAACCCCATAAACATTTGTCTTAATTTTAAGGCTTTCTAATTTGGAGTAGAAGAAAATGGAAGTTAAAAGAAAAAGTTGCTCTGCTACACAATATAGGAGTGAGGAGTGATTATTGTTGATCTTCTTATCTGTACTCTGGCTCCCTCTGCTGCCTGAACTACTTACCTGCTTGCCGTTGTGAGTGACAGAAGACAGGATTGTGCGAAGGGTCTTGAAGCCCATGGCGATGTCCAGCAGATGAGCAGCAAAGAAGAAGTTGTTGAAGTGTCCAAAAATGGACATGGTGGTGTACCAGATCAGATACAGGAAGTACTGCAGGACAAGAACAGCCTCTCATTAGTGACAAATGATGGTTTTAAATGAAAACTTGAAAAATCTTTGCACCGATCCGTATATTTGTCCTTAAACATGTACAAAATGTATTGTATAGTTTGCCATATTGTTGCTATACACACATTTTAATATACTATTTACTCATATGTTAATATCTATTATTAACTGCCCACTGGTCTCTTAGCACAACCTTCATACTGTGCCACCCTGCATTTCACTACACATATTGTTTATGTGACCAAAAAACACTTCTGAATCCTCTGAAGAAAAAAAAAAAAAAAAAATCACATCCACTGTGTTTGCTGCATTCACATCCACTGCATTTTTATAGCTTCCCTAAGTTTTTACAATTTATTTCCCAACAGTGGTGTGAATACAAAGTGCTCACAACTTACATTGTCGGTCAAAACCACGCCCAGTTTCCAGATGTGGTATTTGGTATCAATGGAGCTCAGCCTGTCAATGAGAAAACAACACGTGAATCACAGTAGTGGTGGTTCTATTAGATTCTATGTATTCTATTTTAAACATGAATTAATCCAACAGCACCAGTTTTTAAGTGCTTAGGTCAAGTAATGCTCAAACTTTCAGGCCTGAGTCAAGCCCCTATGTAAAGACCCTATTTTTTAATAAGATAACCCCATAAGACAAAGTAACTGCTATCTATTTTCAGTAGTTGTAAGTAGGGGTGTTGGTCAGCACAATAAGTCAGTGATTACTCAGGTTAGTGCTAAAATCTCACCAGGAAAGCAGGGAAGCTTCCTTCTCCACAGTCTCTATTGTGGGGTCAAAGTCCAGAGCGTTCTTATCCAGGCCTAAGAGCTCAGCGATGCGTTCAGCTCCATACAGGTCACCGTATTTGTTGATCACCTACACATTCAGAGGGAGGAAGCAGAGATCAGTTTGGTTCACTTGACATCAAACTGAGAGAAAGAAGTCTAAGGGCCCTTTCTGACACCTGGCGCAAAGCAGATTGCAAGTGTCATTGCGCATATTTCCGCCAAGCGCCCACATTGTTTAAATAGCAAATGTACTTGTGCCCATCTGTGCAGGTTGATCATTACTTTGTCAGCTTTAAGGGATCCTAATAACACACAAGTTCATAATTTCAGGTATAAGTTCTACTACACAGGTACTAACCTTGCGCTTGATAAACTTGTCCCAGTAGTTGCTGGGGAAAGACCTGTAATAAAAAGTAGAATTGAGACTTAGCTCAGATGTGGTGATACAAATAGTTTGATAAAATGTATCTTACTAAAAATTAGAGAAGCTTAATAGATTTATCTTCCAAAATGTGATATGTATCGTGTTGCTCACAAAATGTTTCAGCTGAGGATAATCAGAAATTCAACAATGTTTCAAAGTTTATATACTCTGCAGTTGCTACTCAAGTTTCATGTAATGACTATTTTCACTATTAAGACACAATCTTCTTTTTTTGAATAAATCCACTATGTAAAGAATTTTTATGTCATTCAAATTATGATTTTATTAGAACTTATTTGTTAAAAAATGAGAATCTCCAGGTGAAAACTGGTGCAGTTCATCTAAGCCCTACATGCTTATATTGAATAATTGTTAATTCTATAAAATGGTAGAAAATAAAAGCTGATGCTTTTTTGTGCAGTAGTTCTGGACAATTTTGCGAGACGGATGTTAAACGCCGGGTGTGAGCGAGACCAGTGACTCACGGGGTGTTGATGACGAGTCGATCCCACTGGCCCTTGATGTCTTCGTCGGACGGCTGTTCGGTGATGTAGAGACCGTCAAATTCAAGCTTCCTAGCAATCTCCTTCTCTCTCTTGAACACCACCAAAGGAACCTAGAGGAAAAATATAAAGATAGGTAACGACAACTGTATCTTTACTTACACAATCATCTGCAAAGAAATGACTCTCAGCTAAGTGAAGACAGTTTGATGAAGCAGTAATGGCGTCATGAATATACCTACCTTCAGACAGTAGTACCCGAACAAACAGAGGAGTGAGATGACAGTGTGGAATACAGCCAGGAAGCGCAGGGTTGGTAACATGTAGCCGGTGCTCTCCTGCAGTACAAACTCATCCATGTCGAAGAGTGTGTTCACATCATCCTCCTCCTCATCATCAGACCAGCGGTTTTCATCATCTATTTCTTCAGTTTCACCAGTGACCTAAAGAGCAAGGAGTATATAACACACATACAATGAATAATCTGTGTCATTTGGAGTATTTTATGACTTTTTTTCACTATATACACCATATCACTATATACTTAACCTTTCCCCATCAGTTTCCCTAAAATACTTGTCAGGATGGTTAGTGATCATCATGTTGAAATCAAGAGCCACAAACTAAACTAAATCAGTCGGTAAAGCACCACGTTGGTCCCAGCTGAACATGCATATATTATTGCATGGAATGAGGATAGTCAAAAAGTTTGCATTGAATGTCTTGTGACTTTCTTTGATAAAATTTGCAGAC
The DNA here is from genome assembly GCA_031216445.1 of Lateolabrax maculatus. Classification (NCBI taxonomy): domain Eukaryota; kingdom Metazoa; phylum Chordata; class Actinopteri; order Acropomatiformes; family Lateolabracidae; genus Lateolabrax; species Lateolabrax maculatus. The sequence continues at coordinate 5,937,940 of CM062212.1, read as the reverse complement.
ACAAGTTTATATTCCTGACCATCTAATGAAACAATCATGACTTAAAAAAAGGACTACATTTTGGTTCCTAAAAGTATTTTTCAATATCAATATCAATTTCAGTGGATTTCAGTGGAGTTGAAACACCAGAAATGTAAACAAAAACAAAAAAAGTTTTAAAAAAGCTAATGTGACTAAATGCAATGGAAACAGACTTAGCAAATGAAACTCAAGTTTCCGTTGAAGAGACTAAAAATGGCCAGCACTCTTTTAATTTCATTGTTTCGATTCAACCTCTTCTTCTGCAATGGTTGAATGGTACCAACTGGAGAATTAGTGCCATCAACTGTTTATCTAACTGCACCCAACTCTTAATATTCAAATAACAGTAGTAGAATTTTTCTTTGCATTTCCTTTTTTTAATTTTCTGGAAATTCTGTCCAAATGTGCACTACATTTGAATGGAAACTTGACTTAAGTTACCTTGTAGAAGAGAAGAATGAAGTTGATGGCAAAACACACAAACAGAGCCAGGAAGCGCAGGTTGTAGAAGTTACGAGCCAGGTAGTTCTGCAAGGAAAAGGCATGTTTAACAGCAAGACCAACAGCTGACGGTTTTTGTAACTGTCTATCCACATTTCAGAAACAATTTATAGAACAAGTGCTGAAGCAAACAATATTAATGAAAAATACAATATGAAACTATTTAAAAGAAGGCGTATGTAGTGTGAGGCTCACCAGCATTTTGGTCAGATAAACATCCAGAAGAGCAAACACACTCGACATGAAGGCAGGCGCCGCCTCTTTAGGCTGACTCGATTTGGTTTTGGGCTTCTCCTCCGCCACTGGCTCCTTAGCCGCCTCCTCCTTTGGCTTATCCTCCTTCTCCTCCTTCTCTGTGCTGTATTCAAAACAGTTAATTTTAGTTTGTATGATGACAATTCATTTTCCTCTGATTTAATTTTACTCACTCTGCTTTCTCTGGTTCGCCCTCCGGGGTTTCAACAGGCTTGGCAGCAGCTTTCTGCAAGAGGAAGAACACATTTTTTCATGAGCTGAGAGACTGAAATGAAGTGATAATGAAAAGAAAATATCTACAGGGTTTAAAATCATTAATCACACAGATTAAGTTATTGAATTAGGACTGCGAACCTTCTTGTGATCAGTAGTAGAGGCCTCTGCACTCAACTCAGAAACGTCACCCAGGCCCGGCTCCACATGTTTTCCTCCTCCTTCTTTCTTGGGCATCGTCAGCATCTCCAACATTATGTCGACCTCTGCTATGTCGCCTGTTGGTGCCATGGCTATATCTAAGCTTCGTGACGACTCTACAGCCTCCACTTTCTCACTTTCAATCACATCTCCGTGGATACCAAATTGTGTCGGGTCGGGCATGTTTCCGAGGATGTCTGTCACCTTTATGTTCTTGGCTCCCTCAACCAGGCCGCCGCCAAACATGGAGGACCAGATGACGTGGAAGAACCCAAATATGAGGCCGTAGATTCCCTTGAAGAAGCCGGTGAAGAGCATCCAGAACAAAGAGAAGAAGCCAGTAATAATCTCCTTGATGCTCAGCTTCTTGATTTTCTTGAACTGCTTTCGCACAGTTTTAAGAGAAAGGACTTGGCGGACATCGGCGATCTTCTGCTTGACCGAGCGGCATGCGGTGGAGAAGGCTGAGGCAGACTCCAAGGCGCCCTCTTCCTCTCCAGCCAGCTCATCCAGGATACTGTGTCCCTCTTCCTCGTCCTCCTCCTCAGGTTGTTCAACCACATCTGGCTCAGAGATCTGTGAGGCCAGCTGCATTTCAAAAATGGTGTCCTCACAGAAATTCACAAACATCTCCATCTTCTCGCTCTCCGCGCCCTCGTTGACCACGTCAAAGATGAACTGACGCTTGGACTCTTTGACCTGCGGCTTCTCCCACTGCTCGCGGCTCGACTCGCTGATCTCAAAGTACACCCTCTCGATCCGCTTCGCACTGCCCATGATTTCAATACGACCCAGATAAGGCTCAAAGTAGCTGAGCACACTCTCTGCAAGGTCTAAGAAGGTGGCGAGCCTGGAGTCGTGTGGCATGTGTTCAGACAGGTTGGTCAGCAGCACTGCCACGTTGAAGCCGATATCTTTAGCCGGCTCATGGAAACGCTCCACAAAATCCTTGTAATTGAACATGTCATTCTCATCTGCCTCTGTACACGAGAGCAGGTATTCAATCTCAGACTGGCTGTACTGCTTCTGGCTCTCCATTGACTTCTGGAACTCCTTCTTTGAAATAATGCCTTTAAACTCAGGGTCATACTCCCTGAAGTTGTCGGAGGTCGTCAGGTCCTTCAGTTTGAGGAACATATCAAAGAACTTGAGAATCATCTCCACATTGTTAGAAGACTCCACCAAGGTGTCAACCATCTGCTTTCCAATTGTTCCGTTCACCACATTACCTGATGGGGATGGAACACATGCATTTGAGTAGTTATACACAAAAACAATATATTATGTACTACATGACTATAAAATAAAAACACACTAACAGACATGTACTAGAACTGTGTTAACATGTTTGTTACAGATATTTTGAGATGTCCTTTGTCTTTGACATTGAATGACAGCTCCAGGCTCTTACCCTCAAGCAGAGACAGCAACATGACAACCATGTCCTTCTGTAAATCCATCAGCTCCTTCAACAGCTCAATCTGACTGGCGTCCTACAAGGAGATTAGAGTCTTTTTGTTAAAGCTTTGTTCTGGAGGAGTTTTCTCAAAGCAAGAAAACAAAGTCCCAAAATCTTTAAATAGAGGCCTGATAACAATTTTGTAAAATGTATCAAATTACCTATCTATTATCTATTATTGTCTTAGGTGTCAAAATGTTCTATGCTTTAACACAGTGATCCCCAACCTGCGGGTCAGGACCCGTCAAGTGGTACCAATATATATATTTTAGGAGATGATTACAGGAATAAGGAAGAAAGAAATCCTGCTACGTCATTATGATTATCAAATGATAAATATAAATAACTGTTAAAGATTTCCTAATTCAACACACACACACACACACAAACACACACACTTTTTATTAATGTGTTATTCTTTAAAAAAAAAAAAACAAATAGAAGAAATACAAGGTTTATTGTACCTGAGACAGCTTCATTTGCATGTTGGCAAATACATGCAAGAAGCCAACAACTGCATCCCACAGTCTGCTGTGAGCTAAGCTCTGCTGGTTCCCAATGCATGGGCCCTGTAGGAAAGAGAGATTACGGGAAAGAGAGGAAAAAACACATCATGAAATGAAGTCATTTGAGTCTTTGCATTGTGGATTTAACAGTGTTGACTGGGTCATCAGCTTCTTACTTGAATATACTCAGTCAGTGAGTTGAATATTTGCTTGGCAACAGATAAAGCTTTGGAGAAGTTGAGTTTTCCAGTCTCATCAATGACATCTTTGCCAGAGTAGTACCAGTAAAAGTCACTGATAGATTCCTAAAGATCACATTAACAGACAATGAAGACGGTGGAGCAGGTCATAGTGTTTGTACATTTTGTGGCTTTATATTTGTGTTTTACACACCTGAAGACGGAGCAGATAGTCCACAGTGCTGATAATGATGTTGACTGTGGTTGTGTTTCCAGTTTGGGTTCTCAGGAAGTTCTGGAAATCTGTCAGAAAGAAATATTTCCTCAGCTTTATTATGATCCATGTTCTTTCCTCCTCTTATGGATAATTGTGCCCTCATGGAGCTGTGCACAAACCACTTATACAAACAAAACAAATGCACATAAGTACGACCTCACCTCCATTGTGTCCCTCGCACAGAAGTTGCAAAAACCGGAACAGATCTTTAGTAAACTCATCATTCTGTAGCACTTTGGAACCTTAAAAGGAAAGACATCTTGGTGACTACAACTGTGCACAAAGTAATTTAAGTCTTTATTTACTCAACATGAGGAGGTCTAATAATATGTAAAACTCCCTTCAGAAGCAATTAATATGAGGCAAGCAGGAGAGGTTTTATGTTCAAAACCTTTTTAAGGTCCAGGGCCTTTAGATTACAGGTTCAAAACTGAATCCAAAGATCTGTTTGCTCATAAATTAAACAACAGGGAAACACTAGGACATTTCCATAAGCTGGAGGAAGCCTGATAACTTTCACATGCAGGCCGGGATTGGGCCTGATGAAGGGTGTCATTTCAGCAGCGGACAGACATGGTTACACAACTCACTTTAAAAATCAACCAGATAATCCAGAAAACAGAACAACAGAACTAAACAAAAGCAAAACTACATTTCTGTGAGCAGATAAAACCATGTGAAAGTTAACCATCTGTATAGAAACCAGCTTTGTGAAATAGGCCCCAAGCCCAAAGCAAGAGAAAGCTTTGCTTAGGCTGTGGAAGAGTCCACAAACCTTTAGTCAAACCCTTAGGAGGTGGCACTGATAGCCTTAGAACGACAGATTTGAGCATCAGTAATAGGATTTGCATTAGTAAATGTTAACGTGAAGGGATTGGAAACAAATATCACACAAAAAGGACAGGCAATGGATTCTGAAGATCTACTTTCTGTGTACACTCTGCATGCTCAGTGTGTCCCTACAGACATCTGAGGGCTGGGTACCAAATAAAGCAGGGAGTATGGACCACAGATATGGAAGAAACATTCAGGGTGGAAGCATAGCCATATCAGGGTGATCTAAATTTGCTGCAGTATTTACCCCGCTGAGTGTGGACTGCCATCGATGGGTTTTTAAAATGACAGGAAGAAGAAAAACAATACACGAAGACATAAGCAAAAAGAGAGGACATTGAGTTATAATACAAAGAGATATGAATATATTGGCTACGAGTGAAAAACAAGGTCATGCAGTTAAAAAGAATAGTTTTAGCCGGGGGAAATCATAGGCCTGGGTTGTGTCTATGTTGCATCTAACGAGATGATAAGAATTCAGTCATGGTGAAAAATTCATAACAGTAACAGAGACGAGTAGTAACAGTGAATTGTTAAACACATAACTTAGTGGAAATGTTTAGCAGAGGACTGAATGATGAAAAGACAGACATAGTTTGATGTGAAAAGCATCAAGTGAAAGTGTTTGTGTTGAAAATTGGGAAGAGACGGAGGGTCTTATTTTAATGCTGGACCATGTCCTCTAAAGACAAGTTTTGTACTGTTAACAGCTACTCATGGACCACTGCTCTGAAATAGATGACATAGGTACATTCCTACCTCAAGATGATCACAAACGTTAACAGAAAGTACTAAAAATAAAAATATACTTATACTAAATCTCATGCTACATATTATGCAGACACCACACTGACAATGTCAGTGACTTCAAGACTATAGCGCAAGCAGCAAACTGTCAAAATCAAAATTCACATTGATAGCAATGTAATTTTGACTGTTTCATCTACAAAGGCCATACAGAAACTACTAATTAGGAACTAGCATTTATTAACAGCTTTAAATAAACAGGGGTTATACAGTTGTCATGGTTCAGCATTAGCTTAGTGAAGGTGAAAGGACAGGATCGTTTGTTGTTCTGTAATCAAGAGTGCTTTAACAGCAGAGTTCAAGACTGTAGCAAAAATGTGCTCTGAAGACTAAGGAATGGAAAACAGGTAGAATATCAAATAGCCCATCTAATAAGACATCTCTTCACTCACTTGAACCTTCCTCTGTCACCATGCCAAGTCCTTCTGCTTTGTTCTGCCTCTCAAATGCATTCAAGTCCAGGACACTACGGAAAGAAACTCAAATGTCAAAAGAAAGCACTTCATGTCTGCACAGAAGTTCCTTTTAGCGGTAAAGATGATATGATAGTACCTGCAAGACTGCATCAGTCCTGACAGACTCTTGAAAAAGCCTGCATCTCTTTTCTCTTTCAGGTAATCAAGCATTTTCTGGGATATAAGAGAAGACATTAAACATCCTACTGTCAAAACCAAATGCTACTGTAGTTTCTGAACATGCTGTGTGGACGTATGTTGATGGATGGACAGAAGAAAAGAATGATACACTAAATAGGACAGATAAATAAATATAGGTGAGTATGTGAGCTGCATAATCTGACCTGCTGAACTTGCACGTTGCCTCCATTTAGGATGGAGATCCCCAGTTTGAGGGTGCAGGTCACCATGGGGCCCAGACGACCTGATAAAAAAGGAATATATATGAAGAACGTAAGATAAGACGAGGACAGAAGCAGCTTCGACTGATAATAAAGGCTAAATCCCTGCTGCAGACTAGTGGGTTCTGAAAAAAATACATACTGGAAGGTTATATTTCAAGGTTAATGTTATTATCAAAACATAGGATAGCTTAATGCAAAAAAGTCACAAGTATTCAGTGTATCCCTTAGAATTCTCTTCTTATCAACAATGAGAAGCCTCTTTAGACACCTTTAGACGTCATATGGAGCAAAAACTCCAGAGTGAAGCCTTCAAAAAACTAAACTCTTTTGCGTTGGCAGTTGATTAAAGCTGGGTGATCACCACATCTTATCAGCAGGAGGGAATTCTGATGTGTAACGACCATCAAATTAATAAAACGACTTTGAAAAAAAAAAATCTATGAACTAATAAGTCAAAAACAAATAATAAAATATCTGTTTTTATGTAGTTGTGGTCCAAGATCCTCCATGTCTGTGGTTGAACCGTCCAATAAAAGGCCACTATCTGTCGGCCAGCTTGTAAAACAGCAGAAAGGTTACAGAATAATGTAATTTAAATTGCAAAATGTTGAGCTGAGGAACAATCAGCTTGTCATTACCTTTACTGGCGCCCATCATCTGCAGCACCATCTCAGCAGCCCCACGGGCGTGCAGCCTCGCCTGCTGATACAGGATCTTTTGCTTTTCCATCTCCTTTTCCTGAGGAGCAACACACATAGAACAATCATCGTCAACGCACACCATTGTACCTGCTCTGAATTCTTCGATGCTAGCTTGATTGAAATTGAGTCCTTTACTCTATTGTAAGAGTCTGAGAGAGCCATTGTTAAGAGAATCTCTATCTGCATGAGTGCATACCTCAAAAGTCTTTTCTTTCCCTTCCTCCTCTTCTTCTTCCTCATCCTCTGCACAGCTCTGAAGACGCAAATGTCCACATCCAAAGCTCATTTTTCATGTTATTAACACAAAGTTTTTTACACATAAAAATAACGTAAAGGTCACTACCTTTGCCATCATGTCTGCATACGCAATATATAAAGGATCTTCTTCCAAGTAACTGAAAAGGAGTGAAGTCAAATCATAAAGTCAACAAGTATCAAAAATATATTGTATTGCTGTATTTTATTACATGCAGCAAGAGCACATGCAATTCTCTTTGTGAACCATAGCCTAAATACATCCTCATTGAATAAATCTCCAACATAACATTTACACAATCCATCACTGTTCTGTCAATTGAGATAACTCATACAATAAAATAATGAGGAAAGAATCTATTGACATTAAAGGTTTTATGCAACTTTTAGAAAAATACTTGTTGTTAAAGACAACAGTGGCCGTTAAACAAACTGCCTGTAGCTCACTCGTGTTCACGTCAATGATGCTTGGTTCTCAAACGCAGTCAAAGTTGATAGACAATGTCTCCCAGATGTCGAACTTTTAATGGAGACCATATTATCAACACTGTCGTGTTGCTGTTTACATTACCCCAAGATAACAGAATTATTTCCTGGGTTTATACATATGCACATATGTATATAAATAACTGTATATATTGTTTTTATTTTATATCTGATCCCATTCTATTCTAAATTTAATTATCTGTATATATGTTCTGTGTGTGTGTAGCATGAAGGCACGACTTTCATTTTATTGTGCAACCATGTGTTGTAAAATGAAAAATAAATGAACCTTGAACCTAAAAACAGTAATGTCCACGAGACTGAACGTGATTGACCAGCATCATGTTGATGGATGAGTTAAGTGAAGTCACACTGTCATTATAGTTTTTGTCTAACATTATATGGTGGATTATATCATTTGTTGATGTTAATGGACTCAATTTCGGAGCTAACATTAGCTAGTGTTGCAAACTGTTGGTGTTGTAGGGGAGCAGAAGAGAGCCAAGGCACTCGGGAGCACACATTACGTCACATCGTTTGGATTCACCCCGAGTCCTTTACATAGAAATCAGTCCACAGACTGTTACAGGCAACTGAGAAAGTCAGGGAAGGTCTCATTTTTTTAAGTTACGTTACAATCTGTGACACATTGGAAATACAAAGCGAATAACACATTTCTTTAAAAAGTTTAAATATACATTCACATTTAAGTATACCACAAATAAACCAAAAATGTTAAAAAAATCTTCTCTCCTAACTTTTCTGGCCAAAAAGAAACATGGGAGGAAATATGAAAGAATGCATGCTCACTGTAACAGAGACTCACTCATGTTCAGGGATTTAACTCACCTTCTCTCTGTCAGAGCATTGTGGCTGAAGTGGAGAATAAGTTGGTGGAGAGGGTCTGGCTGGATCTCAGCCACCTCCTCTTCCTCCTCCTCCACAATTTTCATCGGGGTTTTCTGCAGGAGTCCACAGGTGTGAACAGTTAGCTCTGCCCAAGTCTCATCTGATCACTAATCATCCTTCTCATGAAATATCATCCCACCACAGCTCCAATTCATAATTTTTTTTGCTTCACAAACTCACTGACGATTGTGCCCATTCACACATTTGTGAAAAACACTGAAATGAGTCAGTAACATTCAACTAGCACTGGCATGCAGATGAGTTTTTGTCATGTCCTGATGATCCGTGGAAAGGACAGGAAGTTAAGAGTGGATGATGAACAGCGTTGGAACCAGTTTTCAAATACATGCATGTTACAGCAAACCAATGCAAGCAGTAAGCCATTTGGTGATATGACTTTGAACATGAAGAATGATCCTGACAGTATAGGAGCCTGACAAAGAGGGAATATACAACTACACAAATCTCCAAGAGTCCAAACTAATCTGACACATGTGTAGAATAAAACTGACGATAAAAATAATCTTCCCCAATAAGAACAGTGAATAATCAGATTTTTGAGCAACTGTATCTAAGGCTGTACTTGACTATTTCTTGATGAATTTGCTGCACATCTGCATACACAGATCTAATATGAAATGTGATCTTCACATGACTACGCGAGCATGCCACTGACGTCACGGCCACAGAACGTACTGTAACGTCACCTTCACACTCACACTACAGACTTACAGAGTACAGCGAAAAGACAACTGATGGGTTGGATCCAGATCTGACAGCCAAACAGCTAGTGACTCCTAGTGAAAGGCCCTCCTTACCACTGCTGTCAGAAAGGCAAAGCCTGCTTTTCTAGAGCTGTGAGCGCCGGAGCTGGCCCTGTGTCTCCTGAGTTGGTCATGCAGCCTCTGACCCCTGACGGATCTCTGTTTGAAGGTTTTTGCACGCCTAGAGCGGGGGCCCCTGGGTGCTTTGGGCGAGGTCCCCACCCGGGTGCGCTCCCAAGGCTCGACGGGCGCGGAGCTAAAGAAGCATTCGGCAGACAGGACTGGCAGAGGGGTGCCAACGCAGGGCACGTGGGGCAAGGGCAAGGCGAGCCCAGTACTTACTGCCAGATCCTGAACTAGCTTCTCCTCAAAGGAGTACTCCTCTGCCTCTATCCAAAGTCTCTGATAGGCCGGGATGAAGAAGTTGATAGCGCGATGCCTGGGGAGGGGGGAGGTGAGGGGAGGTGGGGAGGAATGGAGGGGAGTGGGGAGGGAGGTACAGTGGCATTAGGGTGGGTTCTGGTGAGTTTTTGGAGGAGACAGGAAGGAGAGATGTAGGGGGGAGGAAGGGGTTACAGGAAGTGCATTTCAGGCAGGGTGGTGATTGGTCAATGTGGGACCCACTGGCTCTTCTGACTGGTCACGTTTGGTCGCTAAAATAGCTGCAGTTACTTCCATCGGGTTGTAAAATTCATTAGAGGAGCATGCACACTTTAGGGGAGATATGCAGTTTTCCAACAAATTGGTGGATCTATCACAAAAACGTCTGTTCTTGCGATTATTAGATTTACATCAAATATTTTCCTTAACAAAAGACGCACAGATGTGTTGTAAAACTGCACAAACTTTGGCAAAATGTCAGATGAAAAACAAATCTTTAAATCATCATATGAGCAGGAAGCAAAATAACATGAAACAACTTTTATACTGTATATTACTGTAACCAAGCATACTTTTGTAAACCAGGTAGCCAACTAATGAAAGTCAAAATTGTATTCAATAGATTTCTTTCTGTCTTTCTTCTTCTGTCCTTTCTTCATTCCTTTCTTCAGGGTACACCTGAAATGAGACAAAGGCCTGCAGCTCGCAGTGTGTTTCCACTTTCCAAATAAGTTTGTTTCAGTCAATTCTTGGGCTCATTCTAGCTGACCAATCAGAATCAACAGTGCAGAAACAATTGGTTGCTAGGCAGAGATCGGTCCACAGCCTGGTGGATGAAGGGGGGGTTGAACAGATGAAGCATTCGCCCCGTAGTTTCACTTTACCGTCAGCAGGGAGAACAGGCGGTCAAAGCTGGAGGCTTTGAATGCCCTCTCCAGCCAAACCTCCCGATAGCCATTCAGGAAGTAATTATTATTTTTGTATCTGAGGGAGGATGAGGTAGTGTTATGCAAGAAAACAACACAGAGGAGAGAATGTCATTAGGGAGGTGAAGAGGAGTTTACACGGGCACACAATCAAGAAAAGAAATGCCCCAACCCCCCACAACTACTCTGTGATTGCTTGTTATGTACGGTTAGATTGAGACAAAGCAATGTCTTAAATAGTTCATGTCAATATTTGATTATTGACATTGTAAATCAGTTGCACAAGTCTGACAGGGGTAAATGAGAGTCACCTGGGTAGATTGTAGAGTGGCGCCATGCGGAAACAAGCCACCACAGCACGCTTACGCTGTTTGGACAGCAGCTTGTGCCACACACACTTCTTATTTCTCAGAGGCTGCTCCACCTGAGGGACAAGGAAACGTAAAGCGGGGAACAGTTATGAAGTTACATTAAAGATGTTGTGTTCATCTAAATAATAGAAATTTAAATTGGAATTCTTCTAGCCTGGTACTGCATTATGTAAAAGTTGCTATTGCTGCAACAAACTTTTATTATTAATTATCTGTTGGTTACTTTTTAAAATCAATTGTTTAGTTTATAAAATGTCAAAACAAGTGAAAAGTTTCCCAAAAACTATTTCCCAGTGCCCAAGAGGACTCTTCAAATTGCTTGTTCTGTCTGACAGTCGAACCTGCTCCAGGTGGAAGACTGCAGCAGAGATGCTCTGCACTCGGTCCACTGTGTGTTCTGGGTTTGCAGGTTCCTCACTCTTCACCACCACGTCCTTGTACAGGTTCATCTGCCACTGGACTGCTGGGTCATCAGACTAAAACACAATAACAATCAAATCAATAAATAAACGGCAGCATCATACTAAACAGTAGTAATACATCAATATAACCTAAACTGCTGGTAGAATTATAACTATACACAATCATCTTACCTTGTCCTGGAGATGGAGATTCTGACGCAAGTACTCCTTCACCTCCTCATCTGTGTCTTTCTGTGAAAGTAAAGGGTATTCATAAGAGAGAGAAATTGCATTGCAGTGTTAATACACTATTGCTATACATAAAAAGTAAAGAGTCAGGGTGCATATGTGCATATAAAGCCATCACAATTAACTCAATTTGAAATATATTTGTAATTCTATAAATGATGTACTGGATGTCTACTGCAGAGAAGGAAGTAGGGAACAGGATTTCATTTGCATGAGGACAATGCTGTCTTAATTGTTTTGAACTCTTTCTGGATAGTGATGAACTGCTGGTGAAGCAGACCATACGGACTGAAGTCAGTGTTGGGAGTTAAAGTACAGCCACAGTTACAAAGGCCTGGTCAAAAGACACCACTCTGGCTTACAAAATACAGTACATGTATCTTTAACTTCATTTAAATGATCTATCCATGAATCAATTTGTAAGACCTAAAATAACTCGATATGGCTGAATATAAGGACAACATGAGAGAAAGAGTGGATATGTATGTTGGACCTCCTACATAGATTTTTAGACCACTTAAATACTAGCTAACTAAATACTGGGTCACTTTTTCTTTGTACCACGTTCTGTTTTTGTCAGCTTACCAGACTGTATCGAATCTTGGCAAGAGAGATGAGCTCCTGGTCTCCTGGGGTGCACATGTTGAGGCCGATGGGCAGCAACTTCTTCAGAGCAGCTACGATCAGAGATGTCTGGATGGAGTAGTACTCTCCTCGACGGCGCTTGTGCTTCCTCTCCTGGTCCCCCCCTGACTACAGAGAGAAGGGAGACAAGCTTACTCCATGATGATGAGGTAACTCTATGAAGGCTTAAGGTACTCTACACATGTAGATACTTTTTTAATAATTATTTTATCTTGCCCTATCTTGAATTTCTGTCCTATCTTAACTTGTATAATTATTGCTTATGTACACCACATTGTGCTGAATTGTATGCAGGAATTGTGCTAGAGAAAGTTTATTACTCTTATTATGAATACGATAAAAAATACGATAAAAAATAATCCAGCTCACTCGAATTTTATCTGATTGTGGAATATCCTCCCACTTGTCCTGTGTATATATGTATATAAATATATATAAATAATGTTATATATAATGTATAATATTTCGGTTACATGTTCTTTGTTTTTCCTTTCATTTAATTTAAATCAAATAAAACTTAAATTTTATTCATCCAACTATGGTTTTACTTTCGTGTTACATCCCCTCGAGACAGGGTTGTAACAAATGAAAAAATGTTCAACCAAACAAATGTTGAGACAAGGAGGGATGTCAAGTTTGTTTCATTACTATTCTACGATCATTTGATAGGGGTTTAACGTTTTTTATTTTTTGGGTTCCATCAAACAATGAAAAAAAAAACATTTCAAGTGACACATGCTATTGGTGATATGTGTTTACATATACAATTTATTTCACATACTGAAAAGTTTTTGTATTTCCTAACTCAAATAAAAGTCCTAAAATCCTAAATCCTTTAACTGTTAATTTGAATCAGATTTCTGAACTGTATCTTTTCCATGTACTACCAGACAACCTTTTAGAATTTACCCTTTTCTTAACTAACTTGTATATTTCAAATTTAGCCATCAAATCTCCAATTTTCAAAAAGTTCCTATTTCCAAAGGCTATGCTGTAAGGGCACAAAAAGTGTGTTTCACCTTCACCTTACTGATTAAGATGAATCACATACTAGGGAACCAAAGTGCTTCAACATAAATCAGTTAACAAGCAGAGCCCTCCAGGATCAAGAACTGAAGAGTTTTTCTCCAATGTGAGCAATCGTGTCAAAACACCCCAAGAGTGCAAATAAATAACCTGTCCAGCGCTGCCTAAACAAATAAACATCAAACGCTCACAGTGACAGGCTAGTTGAGCGGCTGCTGGACCAAATACTGTCAACATCCAGATATATGACTTGAATTTACTACGCCAAATATCGGCATGAAATATTATACGTTGTAAACCTCTATGTATAGGTGAATGTAAGAGGTTTGTAAAGTCATGAAGTTGATTTGTAGAACGTCTCACATCTACATATTCAGTGTGTTCAGCACATGTCAGAAGACCTAATAAAATCACAGGAAAAGTGCTTATAAGGAGATTTCCTTTCATTAGTAAAGTCTGTGAAATACAGTAGCATGAACCGGAGCACTGGGGATCCCTTTTTCAGGTTGTGCTTTTCTAAAAGTGGTGACATATTGAAGGGGAGAGCAGGAGAGGACTGAGATAAGTTCAAATTGTACTGAGAGAGAACTAAGACGTACTCTGTTCCATCTCCTGGGTCCATTACAACAGGACAGACGTCTTACAAAATGAAGGTCCACTTCCAAAGAAAAAGAGGTATTCCACAGTTATACACAAGACCACCTGTGAGTTACCTCGCCTTAACTTAAGTAACTGGTTCAGCCAATGTTTCAACACTTCTGGACTCCCCTGCCATTATGTGGCACTCAGCCCCAAGGCTATTTCGTTCCTACTGAAGATGTTAATATTTAAAAATAGCTCACAAATAAAAAGTTTTATTTAAAAAAAGGCTCAGTAAATCTCTTAAACAACTGTAGTTATTTAGCAAATATTACTAAATTAGGAGTAAATAGGAACTATTTTCAGCCACAAATTAATACACATTTGGTGCTCTCGATATATGGCAGCTGGAAAGTTTATCAAAATAAACTACAGGGTCTATGTTTATTGTAATGAAAAAACATGTCACAAAGTGCAACAGTGCAGCTGACTGATGAGCTTTTAATAGGGTTTTTGCCAAAAATGGAGCTCTAGGGCACTGATGAATACGGTGTATCAGGCTTTGGATACACAGACGATACTTGTTGGGATCAAATCATTGTTGGTTTCGGTCTTGTCATGGTTTTGTTGACTATAAGAAAAATACAGCATATCACCAGACTTTCCCATTAATATATTTCATTAAGCTATAAGTGTCATCACCAATATCTATGATGTTGATGCAATTTTGTATTTACCCATATGTAATATCCATTATATTTACCTTGGACATCTTCGTCTTGCCCTCTCCAGTCAGGAATCCCAAATTGTTGATCTCATTCTGAACCACAAAGTTTTGCTCCTCACGCTTAAAGTTCTGGGTTCAGAGGACAAAGAGGTTCATCAGCAAAGACATCCTCCAGACCAGTATCCTTCTATCAAACGTCGTACTGTGATGGCACAACTCGATTGACTTACATGGGACTTGCACCAAAGGATAAAGATCTCAGACACCATCCTGAAGAGCTCAGTGGAGTCTGCATCCGGCTCCTTCAGCCACCTGGACCTGGGATGGACAAAGACATGAACCAGGGACATTTTCTATTAAATTACATTAATCTGTGCAGGACACGGCAATATCAAAAAATAGTACAATCAGAAATGTAGGTGATAAAGCTCAGGGAATACAGGAAAAACGGAACAATCTATTGTTTACAAATCTATATCCCCCAAAAAGTTTTTTCTTTCTTATATTGTACCTGTTATTGTCCACATAACGAATGAGCATGGGGTAGAAAGCGTAGAGGTCTCTGCAGAGAACAGCAAACTCATCCAGGATGAGCAACTCGGCCTCCTGGTTGTCACCTTTACCATCGGCCTTCAGCAGCTCCTCTTCAGCCACAACCTACGTTTGCAGCACATCAACAACTCATCTCTGGCAATCAGTTCATTAGTAGAAAT
Organism: Lateolabrax maculatus; assembly: GCA_031216445.1. Taxonomy (NCBI): domain Eukaryota; kingdom Metazoa; phylum Chordata; class Actinopteri; order Acropomatiformes; family Lateolabracidae; genus Lateolabrax; species Lateolabrax maculatus. The sequence goes on along the minus strand of CM062212.1, from coordinate 5,922,695 downwards.
GTCCTCACACACGACCCCTTCCAACTCAGTAGTAATACTCCTCCCTGCATCCTCTCTCAGGAAGTGACAGAGGTATTTTTACTCTCAGTAGGTGATGTGGATGGGCATTATGTTCTCGGACTAGCTCCTCTGACTACTGACAGCTCCATATATACACTACAGGTTCCGCAGCTTATGATGGAGTCAGCGAAAAAATCTTCTTTAACCACAGGTATCACTGAGCACTGGATACAATGTGCTGCTGTAATACCATGTACAGTGTATTTTAAGCTCTCACCTTCACTGTCTTCTTCTTGAGTTTGTCCAGTGTCGGCAGGAAGTGGGTTCTCAGCAGGTCTGCTCCAGCCTTGCAGATGATTGGCTGAGAGTAGACTGGAGACAGAGACAATTGAAAATGTATTCTGGACATGGGCAACTGAGAAATGGATGTTTTCAAGAAAACAAGTTTCTGGGAAGATTTGCACATTAAGTTTTTGGAAAATTATCCCTCTGTGCCTGGAAATTATTGGCTCTGGTGTCAACTGTAACAACTGTCAAACTACAATTAGCACTTAGGTTCAACTACAAGATTTTAAAATAAATCAGCATTTTTGTTTTTTTTCCCCTTATCTGTCAGATGACATTAAAAATAAAAAAACAGGAAATATTAGTCAAAGAATAGTAAACTATAGGACACAGCATATTTAAATGTGGTTTTAAATAATGAGTAAGTGCTTCAGGGTATTTGCTGCCAAAGCAGCCAATTATGGTATCTGGCCTTTCCTGAACTCCCACTGAGGAATGTGCACTGAAAATGCAAATGTTATTGTTTTAATGTTAGGTTCCCACTTGGGTTTTCTCATTTAGAAGAGCTTTTTAGTTTTTATTAATATGCTGAGGTTTGACCTTAAATTTGACTTTGTCATTGTTTGTTAATATTTTTTAAAACGAGAAGAGGGTAGTTTCTACCTCTGTTGAGAAAAATAGAAAAAAGAAAATCACCATTTAATGCATTGTAAGTTCATATTACTTGAAAGCAATTCATTTGGAAAATGTTCTGTCAATTTATTACAATCCCTGACTTTGCAAAAAACACAAACTGACTAGTGGGAAACCTTTTCAAATCATATTATTGAGTCTTGAGCCAGGCACTTACCTGCAATCCTTTTCATCCAAGGGGCATCGTCGATGCCCAGGTTGTTGTTGAGCATCTTGAGGATGTTTCCCAGAATGATGCTGAGGTGTTCAGAGGTCACCATAGTGCAGCAAGCTGCATCTGGAGGTGAGTTATCCGGACCTTTCTCCCACCAGTAGGACAGATAGTTACACAGCATGGGAAGGACCACCTCAATGACCTGATGATGACAGAAGAGGCAATCAGGAACGGATCAAGTGACAGAAATTCAAGAATATAGTCCATAGCTTCCATTGGGCAACACACACACACACACACACACACACACACAGATAATGTTGAATAAAGGTCTTACAAGCAGTTCAGTGTAATTTAAAGTCACATTTCAGTTGAACAATAGAGACTCATCTAGGAGCGAAATTGCCTAAATCAACTGTTTTGTAAATAAATGTACAATGGAGTTTTGTATTCCTGACGTGATAAATTCCAGTTTTATGCACACAAATAAAAGGGTTAATTGTTTCTCCAAACTGTTTACAGCTGATAATATAATTTTTAAATGAAGTATATCACTTCAAAATGTTCTACAACATTTAGATTAGATTGTTATATAATATTCAGCACTCACTGCAAAGTTAAAATTATCTTTGATTATTTAAATTTTTTTAAGATCAAACTAGTAATAAATAAAGTAAACCATTTGGTATTAGACTGGCATTAAGTAGGGCAGCTACATATTTAATAAAGTAAAAAATTGATGGAGCAGAGGCTGAGATATCCTGATATTTAGTCCTTTTTATGGGTCACGTCCTATAAACCCTGGATCCTTAATGCAACTTCATACAAGAAGTGACAATGTTGTTGTAGGACCAAACGCTTCAAAAATGCAGCTGTTTGTATACACTCAAACATCCCATCAGCCCTTCAGACCTGTGGCATGTCACTGTAGCGAGCACCAGACTCTGAGACATCGTTGACATCTTTCAGCAGTTTCTCCAGACGCGGCATCTCTGGACACATCTCCTCCACTGTGTCGGGCATACTGAGGACTGGAAAAGATATTTGAATAAACTTAAAATGATACACAGCAATGTCAGTATATGGTTCATTAATGGGATAATGAGGTGGATACTCACTGGCTCTCTCTCGGGGGGTCTTGGTGTTGAAGACAGAGAGTGGGTTGTGGGCATTTAGGTCGGGCTCCAGGAACGCGACAGGCATGGCTGCCACCAGAGTCGCCAGGCTCTCCCCCAGCGCTGGAAGATGCCTGCAAATCAACATATAAATTCATAAGTGTAATAAAAGTTAAGAGGAAATAGTTGCAGCATACAACACGGCAAGTTTTCAAACACTTCTTTCTGTTTGGACATAGTTCTGTGACCCCAGGGGCATACTTGTTAGGACAAACTTAACACTTAATCTTCCTTTGCCACTGAACTCTCAGTACACAGAGCCTTCACAGAGCACCACATGGTATCAGGATTAATTTAGACCTGACAGCTAAGGTGAGGTTGTGGTCAAACTTTTTCACTGGTTATTTTACAGCTTGAGTCAGCTCTAGGTGGAAAACTTTCAACGGTTTTGGGTTGCTTTATTGCCTTTTAACAGCCAGTCAGGGAGTAGTGCCCCAGAATCTTGGTTTTAATGAAAGACATTTCACAGCAAAAACAAAGTGTTTCTGTTGTGTCCTCTCCCCTGGGCCATGAAATATATTTCTCATTTCAATAGATTTATGTAAAATACGATTGTTATCTTGCCCGGTCAAAGTCCAAACCTTCATTTTGTAACACATACTGTGTCACAAACACTGACATATGTATCATAGTAGATTTTTTTAATAAAAGTACATGATGTACCATAAATCATGCATTTGTCAAAGATACGAGTTAATCAAAAAGCTTTGCAGCCATGTTTTAATTAACAGTGACAAGCATAATGTAGTTTATGGATTGCTATTTCACAGTTCCTTGATACTAATTCTCAAGATCATAGAAATTATAGCATTCAGCGTTACCAAGGACTCATAAAGTTAATGATCAAATATACAGTTTTGCTCATGTGGGGAACCAGAAGCCATTTACATCCCGCTGCACGGTTTAAGAAAGGTTTGGTGTCCTACCTCTCCACAAAGACGTTCTTTCCTGTTCCCAGAGAGAATAAACAGGTCAAGATTCGGTAGCAGGACAGCTGCACATCATCCACTGCAACAAACAAAAACATTCATCAAGCAGACATCTATTTTTAATCAAGAACAAACTTGTATTTGTTTAAAAACTTAAAAATAACAGTAGAAGAAAGCCAAATTATTGGCTTAATTAAATATTTAAAATGGTGGGTATGTTTCTACAGTGTAAATGTAGGAATTTTTTTTATGTTATTGCATTTAATTTTTTTCTGTTATATTTTCCCCAAGAAACTGTGTAGTGTGTTCATGACAGTCATGAAGAGTCAGAAACCCACCCTCAATATGTATGAACTTGTGTATTGTCCCTGGTGACCAAGGTTGTACAGTTACTTTATTTTATCTTGTATCTGTTTTTTGTTTTTAAAAGCAATACAAATAAAGCAAAAAAGCAAAAAAAAAGATAGTGGGTATGGAAACACCAACTCACACAGCAGGTCCACTCCAAACTCATATGTTGTGATGTGCTCAAACAGGGCAGTGAGGATGGGCAGCAGCGCCACAGTCACATAGTTGATGCTCTGGGTGACGCTCTTCATCTGGGCACGGGACTGCATGAACTTCCCCAGTTTAAGCATCTCCAGCAGCTTCTCCAGGTCCTCCGCTGCGTTCTCAAAGAAATTCCGAAACGCGGCTTTGACCAGCTCTGAGCCAGACTTCATCACCGTTCTGAGAGAGGGGAGGGAACATTAGGACTAATGTGCATGGACAACACTAAATTGTCTACTTGATGGATCACTGGGCAGGCAACATATACAGACAGCAATGTGTGCTTACCTGGTGTCAAGTGTGTGAGTGAGAATGTGCAGACAGCTCACCATCATTGCAGAGTCACTTCCTGTGAGAGAAACATTTACTGTAGATGTCGAAAAAGATTCAAAGCAAAGAGGCACATGAGCATATAGACAGAGGCAATGCAAACCTTACCAAAGAGAGAAATCCTGTGTCTGACAAGAGCTGCCAGCTTACAGAACAGGCTGGAAAAGAGAGACGGTGAGAACGGAAATGAACAAAAAGCTTTCAGAGAGAACAAAGAAGAACTGAAAAAAGCAAAGTAAGGAAGGAAATAAGAAAAGGTCTGATGAAAATATGAAAGAGAAATTCTGCACACTTTTTACTGAGATAAAAGGAAGGATTTACATATAGCAAAAAACCTCTGAACAGCAAAAACCTGACAATGAAAAAACTGATTATATAAAATTGCTTCCTCAAAGCACCTGGTGACCATCTCCTTCTCTTTGTTGGAGGCACAGCCACAGATGCTCAGGTTCTTGCTGGGCGTGGAGAGGAAGTAGAGACAGTGGTTCTTAAAAGTTTGATCTGTCAGAGGAAGCAACACCTGGAGAGAAGAAATGCAGCCATGAGACTAAAACCTCAATGAAGTAAATTAAACTCATCAATATTTCAGTGGTTAATTTGCAAGAAATGATAATGGACTTCCAGACCTTGGCAAAGAACTTGATTTCCTGGTCATGAGGTGATTTGTCTGTCTTCCCACTGGTGGCCATAGCCTCTGGATCAACAACAAAAATGAGTGGCAGGTCAGTGTCATGGAAAAGTTCAGTATCAATGTAAAGCACCACTTAGTGCTTAGTGTATCTGTGTTTTAAAATGCCACAAACTCACCAAGATGAGCGATGAACTCCTGGGCAGAGTCGATGTATTTCAGCAGCCTTTTGAGGAACTTGTAGGAAAAACGCTTCTCCATGGAAGAGGAGTCCTGCTCCATGTCCTTCAAACCTCTGTCGGATTTAAGTATCACAAAGACTATTTTTTCCATCACATTACTAAAAGCAAAGTCTATCAAAACAAATAAAAAACATAAGTGCTAATTACGATTCAAATCAGAATGACTCAATAACAGGCAGGACTTCATTGAGCACAACCTATTATTTAGCTGAAATCACTGCAAATTTAGGGACATATTGAGATTAGAAAGATTAAAATAAGGGTTAATTTTTACCAAAAGTGTACAATACAGTTAACTTTTCAAACTACTTTGAGCTACTTTGACATTATGAGAGAGGGGAGCTTAACCTTGTGATGGTATAGCCACTGATCTGCAGGTACTTAAAGAGCTCCTGGGCCTTCTCTCTGTCTCTGTACTTCTCTTTAGCTGTCAGGGTGTCATAGGGAACCAGCAGCGGGTGGGTCCCTCCTCCTGGTAAATCAAATCAAATTCAAAAATCTTTTCAAATGCATTTTACGCATAATCACTTGTCAGAATTACCGCAGCTCAAATAATTCACCCTCCCAGGATCAGGTGAAGTGCTCAAGTGTATCTTTTTACACACCTTTGCTAATGAGTTCAGTTTTCTTCTTCTTGGCCCAGATGTTGTGGTAATTTTCTGCAACCACCTCCACCATGCCCTGCAGATGCAGTTAAAATGCAACTCTTATGATGGTTTTCGTGTGACAAATACATTTCTCACACTGCATCTTCTACTGTCTTTCTTCTGAGATTAAAGCATTTGTAACAATTTATTATAACAACAATAAAAAGTTGAATAAAAACCAACCTGTAACTCTCTGGATAAATTCACATTGTGCAAGTCCATCGGAGCAGGACTGAATCCATTAACCTACAAAGTCAGAAAGAGACAATACAAGCAAAAAACATATGAATATTAAAAACAATAAATACAGAGTTATTCCATAATAAGTCCCTTTAAAACAAAGTATTGTTTACTACTTTTTTCCAGCTGACAAAATCCAGCAGTGATTTGATTAATATCTAGCTCAAAGCTTTTACATTTGCAGTTCTAAACATTTTGACAGCTCTTTCCTGGAAAAATTCTTAGGTGGCTACACTAAACGGATGGTATGAGCCTCTCTGTACAAAGTGTCATATACATTTTCTGTGTGTACACAACATTTCAACATCTAGATCCAGGACCAATTTGATGATATATTTATTTCTCAAATGTCTGATGGGCGCTAATATTGTTGGACAGATATGGGCATAGAGAAAGGGAACTTGCTCTAGGATGCAACAGGGTGTAACATTAGTACATTTAGCAGTAAACATATTTCTTGCCAGAAATAAATTTAATGTTATCATTTCAGAAATTAACAATTACTTTTACAGTAAGTCAAAATGTGAAGGCAAAAGTTGTTTATATGCAGTTTTACCATGGACAAGCCTCACTTCTGATCTGCTCACGGCTTGTTGACTAAAAACTGCAGCAGCTACTTCTCAGTCCCAGACAACATTCATGCTTTTTTGGATACCATTATTGATACAAACTATAAGCTTTGTTGTTTTGTGGGTACGAGGGGAGCGTTCCTCCCATTTAATTTTAATGGGGCACAACTATAAATTATCTCTGCTCAACACGGTGCAAAAACACCACAGCAAAAGCTGAAGCTATTTAACAGAGGACGAAAACAACAGGAAAAGGAGAATCTTGTGAATTATGTCAATAAGTGAGATGGTAAAGTATTAGATAGTAGTATAGTATTACAAAAGAAACATTTGGGACAACATTATTTTCTAATCGTGATGTAAAGTATTATCACAATAAGTGGGTCATACATTACTACTACATACTCAGGATGTTACCTGAGACTCTGAGATCTTTCGTTGTTTTTCGCTTTCTCGTTGTTGGAACATGGCTTCTCCCTCCTTGGTCCTCTCAATGTTCCAGCCCATAGTCAGCATGCTCTTCAATGACTCTCTCACTGGCCAGCGGTATGTTTCTCTTTCCTACATATTGAACACACACAAAAGTCTGACAGTCACTTTTTGGCCTAACATCTTATACATGTCTGTGTCCCCACCAGATTTGACAGTTTAGTAAGGGTGAAAATGTTTATACAAATCAGACAAACAAAGCTGATCTGTCAAGTTTTCAACATTAGATTTTTGTACTCTGAAAAAAACTGCGACACTCTTATACTTTACTGCGACCAACAGCATCATTTCTATCTTCCCCGCAGCTTTACCACTGAGAGAATCTTTTAAAACTAAAACTCAACTGCCTGTAAAAGCTGCTCAAGCCAAGAAATCTTCTATATAAAATTGTGTGTAACTTATGTTTGATTCACAATCAGCAGTTAGAGAAAGGTTACTTCTCCCCCAGCAGCAGCTGTGTGTGTACCAGTGTGCATGTACCTTCTCACTCAGTGCTTTGTAAGCCTTCAGCAGTGGATGTGTTTTGGCTTGCTCATCTATGCTGTCTCCACATTTCCAGCCTGCTGACACCTGCAACGACAGTTTATTGTACGCCATGTAGTATACTGCATTTCAGGCATATAAACTCATTAGTATAAATCCTAATTAACTGTGAGTACTTTCTGCCCAGGAATGCTACTGTACCAGACAATGTAGATTCAAATTATAAAAAAATAGAAATAAAATGGATTAAAAGTCAACAGGAGACTAACCTTCTCTGAGGACCACTTGTCATGGGAATGCTCTGCATATTTGTTGGCAATGTACTCAAGTTTTTCAGGAAGGGAGATACTAGAAAGTGAAAATAATGTTTAAATATCTATTGTTATTTCAATGTAAATTTTACTTGTATATTGAGCACAAACACTCCAGGAAAACAGATTTTAATTAAGTGGTTGTTTTTAAACAAAGATAACATTGGCAAAACAGTACTGTAATCAGTTTTAGATGTTTGATTAATTTCAACATTGAGCCTCTAATAAAGTAAGTAAGTGCATTTTCAGATCACTCACTTGGCAGTGTTGATGGGTTTTGGGTCAAAGTTGCCCTGGGCATCCACTGACGTCTGTTTCTCTAGTGTTGCTCCAAGACTGGCATCCACAAAGTCGGGAGGCAGAGCTCCAGCAATGGCACACAGGCATGACTTGGCCATTGCAAAAATTTCAGCATCATACTTCTACAGAATTGAAAGATACAGCAGAAGGGAGGGTTACAAACTGGTTTTCTCACCATTTTCTCTGCAGTGAAGACATGTCTGCTTGGTTACTAGATGGACAGACTGAGTGGAGCAAAGTCAGGGAAAGAAAAAGAGAAGGAAGCAACATGAAAGACAGAGAGCTGGAAACGTCTGCACCAAGCCATGGCCTGTCACAGGCTGATAAATGATTCATTTGTTTTGGCTTCACCTCAGCTGCACTGCTCACAAGCACTTCATTGAGCTTTCAGCTTACTACCTCTGACTACCAAGAACTTTTCTCTTATGAGAGCCACACCAATGTCTTAAAAACTCAAGATTTTCTGAAAACAGAACATAAAAAACAGCAGCAAACACAGGAAGGCTTTATGAGAGCAAACACTACTGGACTACTAAACATTGTTATATAACAGAGAATGATTTAAGGAAAATATTGCCATGTCTCCTGACACATCTGATGTATTCTCAGAGATGCAGAGAGGTTTCCAAAATCATAAAACATTTCTTAGTTCGTGCAAAATACTGTTGGCTTATCTTAATGAATATTCTGTACAACATGTTTTCTGGTAGTACCTTCTGAGAAAGGGAGTCAAAGATTCCCCAGAAGAGTTTCTTGGTTAGGAGGAGCTCCTCCTCAGAGGCTGTGCCAAAGCTGCCCATACCAGAAGGCAGGCAGTAGTACTTCCAGTTCTGCTCATAGTGGTGGGTCAGAAGCTAGAGATAAAAGAAAACATAACAATTTGAGTTCAAGTTTATCGAATATTTTTGCACATCAATGACCAGCGAGTAAGGATGCAAGAAAGCGTCTAACCCGGAGAGGTATCTTGCAGTATTCAGTGAGCATGGGAACGTCAAACACCAGCCTTCTGAGCAGCTGCTGCATCATGGAGGGGCGCAGATGCCTGTGAAATTTAAGAATTACATAATTTAAACAAAAGGAAGCAGTGAGTTGAGACTCCCTGGATATCAGAATAAATAAAAAAATAGAGAGTAGCTACAATAACTGCAGATTCAATATATACTGTATATAAAGGCTGCTCTTATCTGATATAATACTCTCATGTGCAATTGAACCAGGCGGAGGAACTGAGCAGAAATATATAAGTACTCATATCCAAGAATTTTTTTACACTTTACAAGTGAAAAGGTTCCACTGCATAAAGGAAACCACTCTGTAATGTGACTTTATGTATGTGGTGATGTGATTCAGGGTCAACTGAGGTCAAACTCTGTCAAAGACATCCAAAATGGCAGCCAACATAATGTGATTAAGACCCTTAATTATCAGTGTGATCTTTTTGTAATACTGAGTAGGCTGTTAATGAAGTATAATGTTGCTGATGCTAAATTTGGCACTGATAGAGCTGTATTGACAATATGTCAATCGATCACATAGATTTGTGCACACACATCACATCTATGCGTCTTACTTATTGTCATTGTTTCCTGCACTTTGTGATTTGTGGTGAGTAGACCTACATGCTCTACTAAAGCAGAATAATATGTGTAGCACTAAAGTCTGAGAAAAGCCATTTGACAGTAGAAAGTCAGAAAAAATAAGATGGTGCAGCCTTTATATTTCCAGCTCCCCTTTAATAATTTCATTCAGCTGACTCTGAGCAAATCTAAGCTGGCCTTACTTGCAGATAGCCAGCAGACACTCCTCGATGGAGTCCCTTTGGGCTTTGGTGAGCGAACGGCCTTTGGACAGCCGGTAGATAGTCTGCAGCGTGGAGTCAATCAGCTGCGCATAGTGCTCTGTGCTGGCAAAGAGAGCGGCACAGCGGGTCAGCAGAGGCAGCAGGGCCGAGCCGATGTACCTGTTCATTGCCAATGCAGTCTCAGTGGTGCTCAACACCTCCTGTGGGACCAGAAAACAATACATGTAGCTGAAGGATGGAGAGGCACCGAACAGTCTCCACGTTTTCAACTTAATATAAAATTGGAGTGAAAATATGCTCTTGGAAAAGCAAAAATAAATAATGTTTGTTTTTAAAAGTAAAAAACAAATTGTTATTCAGCGTTAATATCGCAAAACCGAGATCAGGATGTGAAACACGCTGTGTCATCCATGTGATCATGCACCCACCATAGTTCCATAGTGCTACTACCAGTCAAAAACTCCAACCATGGGTAGCTTTAAGTAAAAGTTACCTGTTACATCAGATAAAGTAATGCTGGAATAAAACAAGTTTGCTCAAAAAACTTGTGGCAAGTTAGGTTCATTGAAAAACCCAAACCCAGTATGGTAAATGCACATCAATCACCATGACAGACTGTGACCCCAATCTGATGGGATATTTTATGTGAACAGTGATTACTTTTCCTGAGGAGAATTGGTGAGTCACACATTGCTGCAGTAGGGAGTACAAGCAAATATGAAATAGTCTGAATACTGATTATGTTACTCAGTCTCATGAGGATGAGCAGATGTTTAATGTTTCAAACCTGATGATTTTACCAATAATTATGTAAATGCTTCTGGCAACTTGGAGGCAGTAATGCAGAGGCTTGGTTCTGATTGTAGTACTGACCAATCAGTGATCATCATCTAATGAGCAAACTGGAAACCCAAACTTAGCTGTGTGCACTGAAATGATTACTAAATGACAGAAACTAGTGCTTTTACTTTGTGCAATTACAGGGTAAAAAGACTAAAATGTACTCTTTTAGGAAACATAGACAACAAAATAAGAGTCTGAAAGTGACTGCTTGCCAGGGATATGTGGTTAAAGTTATTTGGGTTTTCTCTAACTCACCGTGTCCAAAGACGCTGAGGCTCGCAGGTCAGGCAGAAAGCCGACTTCCAACATCTGGAGCAGGAAGCTCTGGTCCTCGATGCCGTACACTCTATCCAGGAAAAGCACCATGGGGGCTTTGTGGTCCGGACAGAAACAGGCTGACATGTCTGGCTCCGTCACTGTGCCATCTGAAGGTTAAACACATTTTCAGGAAAAGAAATGTTCATGTTAATGTACCGTTGTTATCAAAATATACACTTCGTATACATTGTATTTGTTATTTATATTCTATTCATACTCATCCTGGTATTCCAGACTATTAAAGTATATTAGAAGGACATTAAAGATTTGGTTGGGAGGGGAAGAAGAAATAATTTACTTAAAATAAAAGGATGCTGGGGAGTACATACATAAACCAGGAGAGGGAAGGAAAAGAGAAACAAAAGCTAATCTTTAAATACCGTATTGAATGATACATTTTTTATGACCAAATAGGTAGAAACAAATAAGATAACCAGTGGGAATGAGTGTCAGGGGTGTAATTAAAGTAAAAGTAATTCCAGGCATGGCATGGAAACTTATTACAAAAGCTTAACATTGTGGGTTCATTCAAGACACAGCTTGCTTTCTTAATAGAAAATTGGATATGAAGTTAATTTTCTGGTATGATTGCGGCAGGATAGCTTTTTCTTCTTTTTAGGTAAGATGAAAACTACATAATATTTTAAAGTAAAGTACAAACTGCAAAAAGTTACAAGAAAAACAAATTCCTCCACTATAGAAACACAGAGAGAGAAGTGAACAGATCTTCTGACTGGCTGGTATGACACAGCTGTTTACATGATATACCTCCGGTTGGCAGAGCTGAAATGATTTTCAAAGTGCCTTGATCTGGCAGCATGACTTACTTTACATACCAGGCAAAACTATATATATATATTTCTAGGCAGTAAAGTAATGTGGCATGTTATTTCAGCAAGCAGCAGAGAACATTTCTGATTCTGATATACTCTAGCCTGTGTTTGTAAATACAGTTTAAATTAAAATATTTTATCAGATCGCTGTGTTTGAGACCAGCTTCAGCCTTGAATTCAGTCCAAAGACCGTTTTTCTGTCTCAGTCAGATGCTTTTCTGTGTCATTTTTGGCTATTAGAGTTGTTTGTTTTTCACTACATTTTTGAACATTTTTGTCGCTGCACCTGGTTGCACTTTGTATTTTTCTGTTTATCTGTTGCTTTTCAACCATGAACATCTGCATGCATGACTTCATTTAGCAAACAAAATAGCCATCAAGACCAACATACCTTTATTAACCACAGGCATTTTGAGGGGGATGCTGATGATGCCCACCAGGTCTATAGTGGGAACCAGAGAGCGCAAGATGGCCCGTATACGCAGCGCCTCTCCTTTACCTGCATTGATAAGCTGTAAAGCGATACAAATATGAAATATTCAACTCATTATTTCATTCAGGTCATTCCAGTGGTCCCTGTTATTGTATATACACAATCTTGATAACATGAAAGTAAGTCTGTTCATGATCAAAAGCATTTAGTAGACCTATGACGGCAAAATATGATGAATGTGTGGGAGAAAAACAACCTGCTTCACCAAAGCAAAATAAGAACTGGCTCACTCTACTGACAGTCTACTCTGTCTACTCTCACTATACATTGTGATATTCTTCAGCTCAGGTTGTTGTGGAGAACCTCACATGCATCTCTGGAGCACAGCGTCCCAGCAGGTCAATAAGAGCCGAGTAGAAGGACATGATGGCGTTGCCCATGTGAATAACTTCTCCTTCTTCTTCACCAGACCTGAAACACACAAACATCACTCTCACTGTGACAACATATTGTGGGGTAGGGAGGAAACATTCCCACCGGTTTATAAACTTGTGTCAACACCAGTGTTACTGATTACACCAGAGATTTAACAAGAGGTATTCGTTGATGACGCTCTATGTTCTGTCAAGCAGCTCTCAGTGATGTCAACCCTTTAATGACATTCAACACACGGGGAAATCTCACTCCTCACACTCAGTGCTGCAACTCTTTTGCAGCTGTTCTACGGAGAAGACACTTTCATTTTATAATGTAGTCCAACTAAGTATTGATAACACAGTTTTTTTATTTGATGAACGTGGGCGCTGATAAGCAAAAAATAAACTAAATGGGTTTATTTCTATAAAAAAAAAAAAAAAAAAAAAAATACGATGGTGGGCAAGTAATGTTATCGGTTTATGCCCGAACACCGTTAACACTGGAAACATTGACTACCACAGCAAGCCTATTGTAGGATACTAAAACCTCCTTCATACTAAGAAAAACAGGAACCATAAGCTAGATTCTATATGGTAGAGAAGAAAATGGGCACAAGAGAAGCAATAAATGGGAACATTTATAACAATGTTTTGGCACATTACATGATCTCCTTACAGGCCACTGTGTTATACATATTTATTGATTTTGACCCGTTTCCCAGTCCCTCTCCTCACTTCATGCAATAATAACCTTCCACATTAAAATGCAGCCAGTGTGTTACAGCTTTTGCATACTGATGTGAGCTGGCAGGCACCAACACTTTTCTATAAAAGGCCACATTTCAATCAATGTCAAAGCTGCTATATTCTTGTCTCTTAAATCTCTAACCAGACAAGTATCTCAGTAAGATGTCAAGAATTCTGTCAATTGCAGGAGTAATTCTACCTGTTCCCTTGTATTGTTTTTCAGGAAGTTCTTAAAAATGTGTATTGTATCAGATTGTATTGTATGAGGCAGATTGTTGCAAGAGTTGAAATGATCACTTAGTCCTGATGCAGAGTTTGACACTAAAAGGCTGTTTTCACTTTCATCTGCTGAAGTAGGAAAGTTTCTGTGATTTTGTGACATAACTAGTATTTCTGTATGTTAAAACATGTCTGGAGAAGAACTTATTAAAAGGTAATGTTCCACAGAGGTTAAATAAGGAGAGTCTATGATAATCCTGCTGTTTTTGCAGGAGATCTTTTAGTAAAGCAATTAACATATAGGGAGCAATAAACTCATTTTCTTTCCAGTTCCTTTGTACAGGCTTCCACAAAGAGCTGAACTTTGATCTTTTTCCACTAATATGAATGAACAATGTATCAGAGGTATACTGATAGAGCATCATTAAGAAGTGTATTAACTAGGAATAATGCTGGTATAGCTGGGCCCAGAAACACAAGGGCAAATCTAATTAAATGTAACAATTCACCACAAAGACACAGATAATGGGAGGCTTTATCACTAGTGACTGCTCTCAGGCCACTCAGTAGGGTTTTAATGTGTCATGATGATCTAAATGCTGATTCACAGGATTTTCAACCTTGAGTATAAGATAAAAATGTAAGTTAGTGTAGATTCCTACCCAGTAGTGACTACAGTGGGGGTCTTGGGCAGGTCCAGGGCAGGATCCTCAGAGATCTTGATGGCTTCCTTCATGGCGGCCAGCAGACCCTGGCCTCCCTCTCCCCTCAGGGCGGGGCCGAAACACTCTGGACGTCTGATCAGCAGCTTCACCACCACGTTGGCATTTTCCTCCACGCTCTCACCTGGTATAGAAATAAAGCAGGGCAATGCACAGGCATTTATAGGTGATTTAAATGATCCCCAAACAAACAGGGCAGAAATCCCGAAAGTTGTGTTTATTGCCTTCCTAAAGGATTATGTAATTTCTTATCCAGGGAAAGCTGACCATCATTTTGTACTTGGGCACTTCTCTTCTTGGGCATTTGACATTAGTTAAGGTTAGGGAGGGTTAGAGCTTATGGAGAGAAAAACTTGCTTACTTCAGCCAAAGCTTTCTAGAAGAGTCTGTGATTTTTGCCAATCTTACTTTATTTGTATACCTATAACTTATACAATAGTGTCACAATAACATCATCCAACAAGCCTCTCAAGCACAATGTGTGTATACAGACTATTCACAAAGTCGGATAATGATAAAGTTTCTATATTCTGCATTTTGTAGTGCTGAAATGGTTTGTTTAGTGCCATAAAACCCTGTTTGGTCAGTGCTATAAAATCTAAACTGCACGGATATTACTTTATATTTGTTTGTTAATCCCAATAATACTAATTTCTTAATATTAATTAAAAAGTTAATCATTTATTGATCTTGAAGTGTACCCCTAAAGAGACCTTGTAAAGTTTTAATTGTGTGGAAACACATTTTGTGCAACATTTCTTGCCAAAAACAAACAGCATGTTTCCTTAAGGGTTAATAAACAAGTTGAACGCATCTTCTGCCTCAAATACAAAAAGAAAGCTTTGAAAGTTTTTAATCCTGCATAGTTTACATGAGGTTGTGGTTTTCTTCATCTCATCATTTTTCCCACATTTCTATCTTTTACAGCACATTGCCACCAATATCTGCTGATTACGGCTCTCACAGGCACATGAAGGACATGTTGCGCTCAGTATGAAAGTTGACATACCATTGCAGAAGACGACGAACCTCAGGAAGGACAGGTAACGCTCTCCCTCTATGGGGTTCCAACCAAGGTCTGGGTAACCCTTAGCAACCAGCATGGCACAACTCTGAAGACCACAGCCTGCCAGATATGTCACCACCTACACACACACACACACAGACTTCAGTGTCACTCTTGGGTATTATAAGGGCACACTCTGTCTTTTTGACTGTCAGTATCACTAACGGTGACAGCTTGAAAGCATTTGCTGAGCTAGCTTATTCAAACGGCACAAAATCGTACTTCATCTTTCACCGAGAAAACTTGGGTGGCATGAGGTTTCTATTTCTATCTGACTTACTTTCAGCATAAGTCAGCAGTGAGGAGTTTTAATAAGAAAACATCTTAACTGTTAATAATGCAAAGGAATCTGCTGATCATCTTGCACTTCAGAATGTTTCAAATGACAGAAAATACTGATCATCATTAGAAAACTGTATATATTACCATCAAGACCAATTTCATCTTACTGTCCCAGTACATATGCAAATTAACTACATGGTTGTTTCAATGCACCTAAATCAAACTAAATGTACACTTACTACAAATCTGGTTCCCTCACCTCTGCATGTTTAATTTGATTGAAATTCCTGCCTGAAATAGACTTACTATAGTGTTAAATATTGTCATATGACAAATTCATCTACTACAACAAATACTTTGAGGTCATAACAACAGTGAACACTATAAACTGGCTGGTCTAATCAGCCTGAAACCACTGGGTGCACTGCTTTATGGCTGAGTTGTGTCGATCTAAATAATATTTCTGTACCAATTATAATAATAATACTAATATGTTGAAGTAACAAACCTTCTCCAGATCAGGCTCCTCCAGGGCCAGAGCCAGACCGTTGTTGTCCATCACTGAAGATGCTGCAACATCCAGCGGAGTGGAGCCCCGCATTGCTTCAGAGGCTACACACACACACACAGACAGTGTTACCTGCACAGCAAACTTTACATTTACCCTGTACTAAACAACAGGGGGCAGTCTATCTACATATGCTATTGTGATGTTCTCTATTCACTCTCCTGCAGTTCAGAGCTGCAGCTAGTGTTTAAGCGTTAATGAGATCAGTTCAAATCAACATCTGACCTTTAAACAAAGGCTGATTTGATCTATGAATGACATTCTTTTACGATATTTACTGTAAAAGGAAAACAAAATATTATTTTGAAATACTGCAAATCCAGCAGGTTCTCCCACATTTATTAAAAGCTCTTCACATCTTTTAGAAAATGACTCAACTGGAAAATCAAGTCAACTTCGCTCTCAAGTTGAAAAAGTTATCACTTCAATGCTTAATTACTCCAGTAATATTTGACACTTAATTAGAGCTGCAAACTTAATGACATTTTTCAGAAAC
Organism: Lateolabrax maculatus; assembly: GCA_031216445.1. Classification (NCBI taxonomy): domain Eukaryota; kingdom Metazoa; phylum Chordata; class Actinopteri; order Acropomatiformes; family Lateolabracidae; genus Lateolabrax; species Lateolabrax maculatus. Next base: position 5,905,927 of record CM062212.1, on the reverse strand, counting down.
CTTTATAAATGAACAAATTAATGTTTCATAGATGAACTGTGTGAGTTTTAATAGACATCCTTTTGTGTCCATTGTATCTACTACAATGGCCATTAATATTGTACAATATTGTGCAGCCACTCTACGTTCAAGTTAATGCAGAAACACTCTCTGCCTACATAAATGGTTACATTCCCATTGGGCATCTGAAAATAATTGTGCACTGTTGCAGGGCAATTTAGATTAAAGAAATAAATCAGTAATTGGTTTAGAATTATAACTATGTCCTTCATGTAGGCAAACTTATCATTTGGGACAATTAGCCCTGAAATGAACAAACATTTACCCAAAGAACACACAAGGCACACTTACTGTACCAGCACCTTCACATTGATGTATGTGATTTATGAGTAAGAAAATATAAAATGTTTCATGCAAGGCATCAGAAACTGGTGTGTTTGCATTCATTTGTCCTTTCCACACTCTGTGAATCTCTCCTTACACAGGCAGTTGCTTTAGTTTACAGCAGCAGCAGCAACGAGAGCCCAGTGACTCATCAGTCCTGCCCTGCATGCCTCCCTCTCTCTTCGCTTTCCATCAGCTGCCTCCACTGCTCGTTTCACTCTCAAACTGATATCCTGGCATAATGTGGGCAATAAGTTTGTGTCACACTTCAATTAGCTAAAATGCATAATTTTGGGAGCAGTAAAAGGCAATTTTTTTCAGTTCCCGCAGTGTGGTAAATACTTGAAGAAATTCAAAATGTCAAGAAATCCCTTATTCCCTCAGTATTTCTCTCTTGCACTCTACTCTCTAACTGTCTCTCACCATCTCATCTTCCCCTGCTGAAAATCTTGCACATTTTTCTTCAGTACCTTCTTCTCATACTTCATATTTACATTTTCCATACATTTTTAAACCTGTGTCTTCCTCTCTCAGAATGATATACACAAACTGTAGTAGAAAAAAAACTGCTGTAAGGCAACTGTCAGTAGATAACAGAAGAACAGACCCTCTCATTTTGTGAATCTACCAGTGCTTACCCAGCCCGACACTGCTGTTCTCCAGCAAGTAGCTCAGGTGGTCAAACATGGCTTTCTGGTTCTGGCGGCTAATGCGACAGAAGTAGCACAAGAAACGACAACAGCTGGCCACCATCTTGGGAAAGGCGATCTCCTGTGAACAAAAATAAAAACACAAATGTGAAGATGTGCTAAAGTAAAAGCAGACCCCTCTCTGGTTTTGAAGCCCTAAGTGTGTTATTGCTTTCTTGCCAGCAGTACTTTTTTTTCAATTATAGATTATTTGTTTGGCATTTTTTAGAAAATACAATGAAGAGTTAGAGAGGAAACAAGGAGAAAGAGAGGGGAATAACATGTAACACAGCTCAGCAGCTGGAAGTGAACAGCTGACAGTTTCTTCCATGTGGACATGTGGCATGTGCTGTGACCATTTGGCTACCAAAGCACCCCCTGCAGCAGTATTTTTTTGTGACAAAAGAGCAATCAACTTCTATTCCAAAGCTTTTTCTTTAGCAATCTCTGAAAAGCCAATATGAAAAGATTAAAGGCCAACCCTGAAACTATGAATATTGCCATTTGTTTTTGCTACACTGCCTCCAGCATTCATCCTGCTTGAATAAAATACAAGTGTACTAAAAGTTACAAAATAGGCCAGGCCTGATTCTTTCTTCCATTTCTGGTTGACATAGACAGTAGTGTAGTATCTTAAATATTCTCAAAAATAAATCATACAAGCTGACTTGACTTTGTTAGGAGACACAAGAAAACATTTTTGAAGAGGTTATCTTACCTATTTACAAAGAAGGTGTTGCCGCAGCTCAGACAGCCTTTTATCTATTTTGATATGTCTGGATTATGAGTCTTATACGTTTGGTTCTGATAAAAGTTTAAAGTGTATTCAATAAATAAAATGTATTTTCTGTTCAGACACACAACAACTGGAAAATCATTTCACCTTCAGGTCCTTTACCTCCGCGTCATCCTCATTTTTAAAAGTTCTAGTATGGGTTCAGTCCAAGGTTCAGTCCCGAACATAAATCTAAGAGTGATGAAAGTAAATGCCAGAGGAATGGACAGACACCAGAGGGAGGGAAATCCTCACCGTACCTCCGGCAAATTATACTCTACAAATATGCACAGCACAGAAAATCACACCTCATCATCAGACAGATTGCCCTAAATTAAACTTTCAATCATGCCAAATGCTCCCACTTGTAAGAGCAGATGTATCATGGTTTAAGCCTTGTGAAAAGTTACTCAGTACTAATACTACCTGTGTGGTAATACTACGTACAATAGGGAATTAACACTTTATTAAAGCTTGAGTTAAAAACTGAAAAAAAAACTTTTTATCTCACAGTGCATTTTGTGTAAACCTTAATTATATTATAATATTGTGTATTATACGTAATACACACGTAACTAGAAACTAGAAAATCCATTACTGAACTAAATCATAGTTTGATATTGTAATATGTTATGACGAAAACAACATTTGAGATAAATATTGCAAACTTGATAAATACTTCAAAGGCTGTGGTACTGCCACTTTATATGGACACAGTAAGTGAAGTGCACATATCAAGTGGCAGTAAACTGGTCTGGAATTTATGTCTGAGACTGCGTGATCAGACTGCCAGACTCAGATGTGAAGGCCTGAATGTCTCCCTGAGGTCTTTCTGTCTGAGGTTCAATTCATGCTTGGCACTGCCCGTGGAATTAAATCACAACTATCTCTTCCAGCTTCTGTCAGCACTGCCCAAAAAGGACAGGCTTGGGTGGCCTCCCTCTCACCCCTCTCATGCCCCTCGTAGGCCTAGTTTGGTTTAGGTTTAGTTGAGGTTGTTGATTTTAGCTTACTTCACCTTTTTAGGAAACAATTGTTTTCCTGAGATCAATCCATAACCTATTAAGCATACGAAGTTTAGCCTCTGTCAGGGCTTCTCAATCAAGCTCCAGGACAAACGTTTGAGTGGACCTTGAGTTGACAGAACTGGGTTGTACAGACCACAGCTAACACAAAAAGTCGGAGCGAGTCTCAAAATATCAATATGTCACGCCTTCGCACCTGTGACTTGTCTCCTCCCAGCACGTTGACCATGACCTCCATGACAGTCTCATGCATGCCCAGCACTCTCATCAGGTTGGGATGTTGGTAGAAAACCTTGTTGTTCATGATGTCGCTGGGAACACAAGGAAGTGAATTGTAAAGGTTGTGATAAATCGTACATGCCAAATTTTTAAGCAATTTACAGCACATTGGAAATACTGCGTGTCACTGCGTTTATTGCAAAAAAAAATTCTTACCCGAGTCCGTCAATCATGAGTTTTTCCTCCTCATTGCCCATGCGTACTGACAGCAGAGACCTGATTTGACCCAGAGATGCCAACAGGTTAATTGCATCCTGCACAGACGCGGCACTGATGGTGTAGGATTTCTTCATGGCCCGGAGCAGCTCCCCGATGCCGTCATACTGCCTCCTTAGCAGGCTGAACATCACTCTAACCAGCTCTGGGTCCTGGATGTGAGACTCCTGAGCCCAGCTGGTTATGGTCTGGGAGATCAGCTCCTTCAGGTTGGCTGGAGAAGTGAGAATTCAACACAGTAAGTAATGGAATAAAGTTAGTAAAGGTTAGTGCAGCTTTTCTATTGGGGGCTAATGATGCCAATAAACTTGACCACCACTAAACAGTGTGTGTTCTTGTGTGTATTATAGGTACACTTCTATAGAATGTAGCAAAGAAAGTGTTGTTGTGCTGCCACTGGATTCAATACTGCAGACACATCTGACAGGGACAGATGAATCATTAGGGGCACACTGGAAAGATAATCTCATTATCTGATAATAATTGAACGGGAACTCTTCATCCAGACAAAGACACAAAGCAAAACTTTCTGCCTCTCTCATCCCTTTTCTTATCTGTTGATATAAAACGAGTCAGGTTGATCAACGCTGTGGTGAGAGTGAAGCAAAACACAACACTGAGCTGAAACTCATTATAAAGTTCTGTAAAGCTGAGGGGAGCAGCAGTTTCAGGGCAATAATTCTCTATAGGGTCATTATTATGCTGCTTCTTGTCATTTGACACATTATTATTATAAAACATATTGATTATAGCTGCTCTAAGAAGCATGATGTTTTAATTTTATTGAATTATATGATTAACTCGCTTTCAATTTTGCATTGCATTTTGTTTAATGCGGCTTTAAAAAACCAAATGCATGCAGATAAAACAGCATCAATATACAGCATCATCCTGCCATTTCTAATGAACTGGATCTTTGTAGGGGGTAAGAAAGCGCCAAGAGCAGACAGCAGACTGCAACCTTAATCAATTGTTTTCTGTACCACTGGAGGTTCAATGCCTTATAATAGTGTGCTGAACAAAAATGTGCCAGATTTACAGCAGGTGTCCAGTGGTACAAGCACAATAAAGTAAGCTTTTGGGCTTGCAGTTCTATTGTGTTTACGATTACTGTACATAACTCAAGGTTCTGTAGCTGGGTTGTTATTTTATCCTATGTATGAATCAAGGGAACACACACACACACACACGGAAAAACACAATTTCAGAGAAATATAAAAAGGGTAAAAACACTGGATATGGAATATGGAATTACAGTGTGGAACAACAGCTTCTCTCTTCAACAACTCACTGGCTGGTTTATACTTATCTAGCAACCAGAAAATACATTATTATTTTTGTGTATGAAAACAAAATGCAGAGGCTGGCTCTGCTCCAGTTCTCACCATGTGCTGCATCAGGAATGCCATTTTACACCTTCTAACAATGGTTCACAGTATTTTACTTCATTCTGAATAGGAAAATATTTTAATTCCAACCACAATTCAGTGACAATGCCAGAACAACAAAAGCAACACAAATACTTTTGGTTTATGTGTTTGCTGTTACCTCTTTAGAGCTGAATAGTCACTGTCATAATGTATCTGGGACTCTCAGCATTGAGTTTAAAACATTATACAGGTTTTTGCTGCTCATAATCAAAATTGAACCCTTTAGGGCAGCATGTTGGCTGTCAGCTGTGATTTTCACATTTAAGTTTCAGGCATTTCGCAAACAGTACAATGTGAAATGCAGTGTGTAATGTAGGTAGAGGAAGCTAAAATGTATGTATCATCCACAATAAGGAGCTCATGAGATACAACAACAGTGCAAAGGTGGCAGAATAAGTAAAACATATTGTGTGATCCAGGAAAATATTGTATAATCAGCAAGAAAAATCCACAACCAAGCAAAAACTGCTTAGTTCAGAAACAGAGTCAAGCAGAAGTACAGCGTTTCTTTGATCATGTCAGAAGAGGAGAAAGATCTGGTGTAAGTCTATAGGGTGAGTTATGCTGCTACTTTTGTAATTTGACAACATGACCTTGTCATAAAATGCATGTGTTTATGTACACTGATGACATTTATACAGGACATCAGGGGATGTCTGAAGATCAATTAACAGTGTACTTTGAGTTAATATCTGACCCACTTGATACCTTAAGTCTGAGAATGTAGTTTGTCATTGGATATGTGAGATCTGTCATTATAAAAAGGAATGATTCAGTAAATTAATTAACAAAACAATTCAGTTTAGTATTTCCATAGGATGTCTGAGCTGAGAACTAAGAGAAAGATAACTGAAGCATCATAACTGTAGTCTCCACTGGGATTTTTGGATGCGTGCACAGTATCCAAACCACTTTATCTACATTCAAGCTGTAAATGTGATATTTGTATTACTCTCTTGTTCCCCTTCTTCCCATCATCATACTCCACTGCGATGCCTCATAAAGACCTGACAACAGTAACAACATTCACTCATCATTGAGCAAACCTTCAGTCCATAATGCTGGGATTAGAAGACAGTGATTTATATTTTTAAGCAAATGCAGGTAATAAAATAGCATTTACTACTCTCAACCATTTCCTTCCTGCAGTAAATGTACTTATACTACGGTATGATTGACTGTTGCTTGTTTGTCCAACTACCTTGGAAGAAAATGTCTGAAACTGTTTCCAAGGACTGCTGAGGAACAGCTGTGGGTTCTGCTCCCCAGGCACCTCAAAAAAGTTTTTTTTTAAATAAAAAATAAATAAATAAATAAATAAGAAAAAAAAGAATAACATGGGTATACTTCATGCATTTCATCCACATTTATAGTAGAACACAAAATACAAGATGGATAGAGATAGATGACAATTAAACTGCAGCCCAGGAGGTTTAAATAGCAAAGTATGGGTGAACCCTTGAAACTTCATTTGAAGGTCTAATCCAACTTTAATCCTAAACACAAGCCACAATAAAACAAGGCACAACTACAGAGGAACTCAGTGACCTGTAGTGATAAATGTAGAGGCTGTAGCTAAACGCTGCACCTCTCCAAATGATAACATTGTTATTCTAAAGCCATCGCTGAACTGTGAGTGTTTGAGTCAAACAGCCCAACATCTGTGGCAAACAAAGGGTCAGGTTCAAGCAGAATCTTAATGAGACGAGACAGATACAAAGACGAAAAGAGAGCGAGAGAAAAAAGGGGAAGGAGCCAGCTGCCCTGAAGGTGAATGTCTCACAGATTCACATCTGCTCTGCATCGTCTCAACAGAGGCTCACAAGGTAAGTCATCACAAACACAAGAACGCTGCCCTGTCTGCAAACTAATCTGCAGAGGACCACACACATTCTGTATGGGGTCATTTACAAAAAACATTTAAGTTTAATAGCTGCTTCAAAATGCGTTTTCAGCCCAAACCAAACACTGAGTTGGCCATACTTAATTTTCCTATATATATTTAATTTAGAACCCTAATATAGGTGCAGTGTCTGCCTTATCCAGCAAGGTTAAAGTTTCTCACTGAAAAAACAATACTGTGTTTAAACTAATTTCAAAAATATATTATTTAAATATTTTTTGTAACACTGAATGATGAATTTAAAGTATAAGTAATTGTAATTACTAAAAGATTGTACACTAAAATACATAACATTACCATTATAGATTTGACATTAGACATTTACATGTTTAAAAAAATGACGGTATAAAACTGGAAGAGGAGCATCTTGTTTCTCACCCATCATTAAATACGCCTATTTCAATACGATCTTAATATGATGTAGAAAAAGCATGCAACTCCATCAGAATAATCTTGAATCCCATCATCTGTCCACTTATTGAAGCTTTTCAATAATGCAGGCCAGGTGTGGGAGGCTGGAGAAACGCATTAAAATTTATAGCAGAGAGTCTTGCAGTGGTTGTCCATTAGTTTTCTATTATTTGAGAACAGAACATAACCATGCTTTCAGCAAAGGGCAGCAAAAAAGAATATTGAAACCACTGACCCCAGGCTGAAGCAAAGAACTTGGTAATCTAGCAGCCGGGCAGTGTCTTACCTTCTCTTTCATTTATGATGGATAAATCTGTACCTATTTCAAAAAAGTTTTTCCAATAGCAATGTGATGTTTAATGGATAATGTGGTACATCAAAGAGAGATAAAAGAGTTTAGGACATGTTATGGCTTACTGCCTTTCCAGCAAATCTTTAGATATTGAATATTGAATTTAGATACTGAAATTCTGTGTAGCACAGAGATGAAAGTTGAGTTGATAAAAGTTAGTCTTCCATTGCTATCTGAACCATTGTATATGAAGCCTTTTTCCATTTTTTAAAATGACTTCAGAGGTTAATCAGTCTTGGCTTTACCAGTGTATCTGAATAAGTTTTAATTGTTCAGGTGTTCAGAAACTTAATCAGCCAACAAGTATACTTTCAGGTTACCGGGTTATTTTCCTCTTTGGTGTTCAAAGTTACTTACTCGGGGCAGCCTGTTCTGTCTCTGTGGGTTCCTCCTCTGTCTTCTGAGGTGGACCTTTGATTTTGTAGAGTAAAGCGAGGAGACGACCTTTTATCGAAGTGTCCTGCTCTTCTTCTTCCTCCTCCACAGGAATTCCTGCAAAAGGGAAACGTTTCTGTCAGACACTCAGACATTGTCAGAATTTCAAAATGTTGTGTTAAGTGCTTTAATGTGCACAAAGTTAATGGTACTGGCCTTCCAGTGCAACTACGTTAAAGGGGTCAAGTGTAGTATGACACCAGTATGTTGGTATTATTTTATTTGTGATATCAGATACGGTCAATGTGACTGGTAGCCTCCATTTCATAAGAGGTATATGATAAGTGCTTATGATTTTACAATCTATTATTTATTTTTATTTTTTGGTCAAAGGTCAAGAAGAATCAGTCTGTGTGGAAAAATACAATCACTGAACAGCATACAAAGTATGAACAGCTATGAACCAAAATCAACAATATTTGCAAGAGAATTGAGGGAGCAGTTGGACTCTACCACAGTGAAGTCGCAATTCTTCATGGAAGGAGTTGAGCTCTTCCTGGATCTCCTCGGGACAGGGGCAGTCCTCCCCTGCACTGAAATTCAACAGGATGTTGATCTACACAAAACAGACAAACAGAACAATTACAGCAGAGACTGGGAAAGGGAGTGTAAAAAATAGTTTGAGGAGGTGGGAGGAACGAGGAGAGGGAGGGAGAAATAAGCAAACAAGCACACAAGCCTGTGAAAGAATGAATAAAAGAAGGATGGCACACAGAGAGGATAGCACCATTATTATTCTGAGTCACACGACAGCAGTATTACTCATGGAGTCTCCTGCAGTGAGCGCTCACATGGGCTTTTCAGATGCTATCTGTCTGATCAATGCAGAGAGAAACAGTCTGAAGCATTTCACATCAAGTCTAGTGACAAGTGAAAAGGAACCTTTAAAGTAATTCTTGATCGTATAACATAATAGAAATAGCTTTAATGATAAATTATTCTAAATAGCTACAAATCTGCTATGTTCGCTGTTTGTCACAAGCTAACTATAAAACAGACTAAATATACATGAGATGCTTCCTCTGGCCAAGCAAATGCAGAGTCCAGCTTAGGCCATTCTGCTGTCTATTTCTGGCAGAGCTTTTTAATAAACCATGGGAGGAACATACAGGGATCTTGGAGAATGTTGCCTACAGTATACACCTGCTGCTGACCACTACAGTACTTTTCAGGGATCAGAGTGTAGCTGTAGGGCTGTGCTTATCTGTGAGGTTTTGCAGCTCAGGGAACGCGCAATTAAACATTCTGAAAAGAGAAAGCTTTGCAGTCGTGCAGATCTAAACTTTTGGCTCGCTCTTTGAGACCCTGCTGTGTTGTAGTGATTTAAACACAAACGGAAGAGAAATAACTGGGTATGTCTGGCTGCTGGGCAGGGAGAATAATGTTGTACCTCTCTAACTCTCAACTCTGGCTCTGAGACACACTGAAAGAGAAACTCATATTAAATGGGGCCTTCTCATTAGGTACAAGGATCTGAGCCCCTGGCACTTCAGTGTGCTGAGGCAGTTATTGCACAGGGAGCTGAAATACACTGAAAGCATGTGATCTAAGGGAGAGAGCAACTGTGATCCATGAATACGCTTTACTTTGTGTTATAGTGAGCCACTACGCAGCTAGATCAAACACTCAATCGCAGGAATTGTAACTGATGATTCTTTCTCATTTAAGCCTCACAAATCAGCAACTGGTGAAAAAACTGAAGTTGAAATTTGTTTTTTATTTTAGAAAGGCTTTTTCCTTTGAGGCCAAAAGGAGACTTGTTGCTGCCACCTTTATGTCTGTGCTGCACTATGGCGATGTTATATACCTGCATGCATCTTCACGATGCCTACACACGCCTACATACTGTACCATAGAGTGCTGAGATTTATTACAAAATTTAAAGCACTTACTCACCATTGCTCTTTGTTCGCTCAGGCCGGATGGTCTGCCTTATCCATCTGTAGTCTTAACCATCGGCATATTCTTATCTATAAGGCTATTCTTGGTCTTCGTCTATCTTAAATACGGATGTATATCCTTCAAAAAAGTATGGGAAGTTTTTGTCTTCACTCCCAGAACTTATTCCTACTAACTGTCCCTGAAGTCAGTACTGAACTTGGTAAAAGGCTGTTTAAGTATGCTGATCTGCTTGGAATCAGTTGCACAATTACCTGAATCTTCAGGAGCTGGTTTCACTGGATGCATTTAAAGTGATTCTAAATGACTTGGAAGCAAGTTCAGTGAATCTGGCTGTAGATGTTTTGAATGCTGAGGAATACATTTTTGATATTTTATGACTCTGTAATTTGTTCTTTGTTTTAGTTTTAAACTGTTATATGTTTGTTTTATATGTAACCGTGTAATTGTTCTTGGCCAGGAGACTTCAATCCTGGTTAAATAAAGGTTATATTAAAAAAAAATAAAAACATATATTTAAACTACTTCTATCTATTTATATTTAACATTACAGAAAGCAGGAAACCAAAAATATTGTCCAATATTAGCCTATTTATCAAGATTCAACCCCAATAATGGAGTTTAAAAAAAAGTTCCTGATACCACAGTAACAACTAATGTGTATCCAAGTCAACAATAAGGGTTACACAGTCCATCTGTCCACGGACTGACCATTGGCCTGATGACAGGGCACAATGAAACCTGAGTATCACCTCTCAAAAGTTAAAAAGGCCGATTGCTTCAACATCTGTTGTGAGAGCAAATAAACCCTCAGGGGGATATTTTGGTCTGAAAGGTTCAGATAGCAGACTGCTGTGTCTGCTGGTTTGATTTAGGTTTCCTAGCAGCATATACGCCATGGTAAAAAACAGGTATTTTTGTAAATCTAGCAGCTTGACTTTGCGTTTTTATACTTGTTTGTGCTTTAATATTCAGTTCTGTTTTGTTTTTTAACAACCTGCACTCAACCTTGCAAACAATTTCAAGGCTAACCTATATTAGTGGATAGATGATGTGCTGATTTTAACAATGCATCCTGACCTGTTAACTTACTTGAAATAAAGAAAAGTTGAACACAGTGTAACATAAATTCCCCCTTTGGGGGTAATAACAATTTTCTACTCTTAAATGCTAGTCGTTTAAGTCTCAGTGCACGGTCAGCTCACTCCAAGCTCAATTTAGCCTCACATATGGCCAATTTATCCTTTGGGAACACCAGCTGAAAATAAAGTTAAGGAAACACTGAAAACTAAAAGGCACTCAGAGAACTACAAAACCCTGTGCTCCCTCCAACGCTGTTCCAGTCAAGGTCATTGATTTTTTTTTTTCACCCCAAGGCTCAAGTGGTCATTCTGGTGTTTTTGTTCTACTATAATAACTCAAACAACCTTGAACATAAATCACATCTCAAACAGGATGTAAACCATTTGTCATACGCTGTTTGGGCCGCTGCAGTATTGTACCTGCTCATGAGGGGGGGAACGAAACTCTTTAGTCTTCTTGGCCGTGACGGCGGCGGACATGTTGAGCGCCAGCATCAGCTCATTGTAGCGGAACTTCTGGTTGAACTGCAGCTTGGACACGAAGCTGTCGGAGAAAGAGGCGATGGCCTCGATGCGATGCTTCAGCTCACAGTCACAGAAGTAGTGCAGCAGCTCACACATCTGAAAAGGTCAGAAATGCAGGAAAAGACATTTAGATGCAAAAGTTTTTCTTTTTCTCTGTGCATTGTTTGATGTTGCTTTTGAATAAGCTCATTTTCAACTGATTGACCATTTTTTGGTACTTAAACAGCGATAAACCTCACATATCATTGCTATTTCCAGCTCTGTTTATTAAATTTTAATTTGTGGGACTTCGTGTCATTCATAGGAACATTAGTATTCAACCACTGCCTCCCTTTGCAGTCATGCAGTCACTTCTCAGTAAGAGATAAATCATAAAAGCTCAGAATTGCTGACAAATGAGAAAATTAGTGTACCAAATCGGATGAAGGCAAATAAAATGGGTAAAATTAAAATTGAATTAAAACCTTGACACCAAAATTGATGGACTTAGTTTTATGCAACTATTTTCAATCTCACATTTAATCACTGACATGTGTGCGCATGTTTTTATGATCAGTTTCATCACCTGGCGTTTGACAGACTCGGGCAGTGACTTCTCCAGCAGACCTTTAACCGGTGGTTTACTCTCCTTTGTCTCCTCCTCTCCCGCCTCCACAGCCTTCTCCTCGTTCTTGCTCACCTCCTCCTTCTCCCCCGCCACAGCCACTTCATCCCCCTTGACTTCCTCACCCTCCTTGGCATCTCCGAACACGTTGGGGTCAATCAGGAGGAGGATCAGTCTCACCTCCTCACTGGTTAGGACTCCCATGATTAAAAGTGTTCCAATCAGCTTCAGGATGGGGACGAACTGGTACTGTACGCTGCCGCCTACCGGGTCTCGGATGTGTGTGCCTCCGCCCTGCACGGCCTCAGTGAGCATGCTGATGGCTTTCTCTTTCAGGACTCCCAGAGGTAGCTGGGGACTGTACAGGTACTGCTGGCGCTTTGTGTTGATGATACCGACGGGGGAGAAGTTGACCCGAGGTTTGAGGGAGGTGCTCAGGCCCACGCCAGGCAGCGAGTGCCGCTTGGAGTCATCAGGGAACAGCTTGATGGAGCGAGTCTCTTCAGTCACAGGGATGATGAACTCGTTGTTCATCATTAGGCGAGCCTCCTTTGCTGTCTCAAGATGGATGCTGCGAATCAAGAATTTAATCGATTCAATCATCGCACACATCTAGAGGCACTGAAATAACCATTCAGTATTCTGGGTCTAGGGTTTAAAAATCTCTTTCCCTAAGTGGTATAAATATGCATGTGGTAAGATTTCTACTGCCCCACAGCACAAAATCACCATAATATATCTGTGGGAGGTGAGAGGGTTGTTGATCAATACCAATGACTCAGCGATTACCCGACTACCTGCTGAGATGTTGAGTTCTTAAACTCTTCGGGGTCCATAGTCACAATTTTGAAATAAAGCTCCCCACCCACAGGGATGTTAACACCCTCCCCTTAAAAATTGTATTTTCAGTGATAATGCAGGTAAGTGCAATGTCTTGAAAGTACCACGTGACATCCATAATGTACGATTTATCCCAATCATATCTGTCTGTGTGGTAACATTGAGGATTTATTGACATTATTTGAAGAAATTAGAAATTAAATTACACTGGATGTGTGCAGGCAATATAAATCCATCACAGAGGTATTATTAAGATTTATCATAACAAATTTACTTTGTGATCTTGTGTGCTGCTCCATCACTGTAACAGTTAATGATGCTGGAGATGATGTTGTAATAAGTTATAATCATATCATTGATCCTGATTGGATTCTCTGAAGAGTAAAAATATTGCTATTCTTTTTCGTGTATGGAAGTTGCGGTTGTTAAACTGAAGTACTGTATTCTTTTATTTTGTGTCACTGACAGCAGCATTTTTTTATATCTCCCACAACAATTTTTACTCTTACATATTGCAAATGCAGACAAAAAGGCCACTTTACCAAACTGCAGGATGGCAAATAATGAAAAATCAATCATCAGTAACTTAAAGTAATTTAAAAAGTAATTATCTGATTGTGTTATATTTGAAGTCTAAGTACCACACCTGATAAGGACATTGTAGAAGCCCTCTCTCAGCATCCCAGAAAGGTACTGGTTGTCGATGGTGTAGAGGAGCTGTGATTGGTCCAAGTGGCTGCAGAGGGCGTGAGCAACGCGGGTGTTTCCCAGGGCACAGAGGGCACAGTACAGCTTCAGTGTGTGGTAGTGGAACTTTCTCAGGTCTTCATGCTCAGATAATTCCAGGATGTCCAAACACCTAGAAGAAAGCAGTAACAGAATAATTAAAGTATGATTTTTTTTTTCCAAAAATGTGACAATTTTCTTGATCTGTTTGGTATTTAAGTCACTTAAATTAAAACAAAAAACAGACATTATGTTTATTTATCCATAAATTGTTGGCAAAACAATCTTGACTAAAGGTCTATTTACTTTTTCATTAAAGTTATTATCAAATGAAAAAGGATTTTATCCTTTTTGCCCACTCCTAAGAGGAACAATGCTGGCTCCACAAATGCTGGCATAGATTGCCTTGAACAGTTACTACTAAAAGTTCCATTTTCTTAAACCTTTAGCCTCTAAATCAATAGTTACCACCAAAGTATTACGACATTAACTTTGTGAAAGATCCTACAGTATACAACAGGACTATGAATGAAAAAGATCAAACATAACACAGTTTTGAGTAAATGGGTCAGATTTCATATTTGCAACTGAAAACAAGAGAATTTATGAGTCATGTGGTCTTAATATTGGCAACACTTACACCCGGTGAACCAGGTAAATGTGTTTACAGTATATGTTGTTATCCTACATCACTGTCTGTCTACATCAAGTCCTTGTTTGCAGACCTGTTCTCTTCAGGTATATGTACAGCCATCATCTGCAGCGGTTCCAGACACTGGACCACCCAGCCGTGCCTCTCGCTGACCCGAGCAGTCTCCACGCTGAGGAAGGTGTTCGGCATCCGGCTCCACAGCACGGCCACGATGGTCTGCACATCCAGTCGTGGCGGGCACTGCGGCACCGGGTTCCTGTGCTCGCTCTTAAATATGGCAGACGAAAGCGGCATCGCATCCTGGGAGCAGAGAGATGGAAAGTTATATGGAAAGGGAAATATAACATTTATTGAAGGAAAACAATTCTAACGAATGGATGGAGAATGCACTTTAAATATTACACTTTCCTGAATAAACATTTTGACTCTAAAAACACTTGAGTAATTTAATATGTGGTGCCTTCAGTAACGGTCCTAAGGGATCCTTGAGCAAAATAAAGAAGAGTTTAACTTAATTAATATTAAATCCACAATTATCATTAGATCATCCCTAGCAGTGTATTTATATACAAATATGTAATTTTATTATGTTTTAATGTAATTACTACTATTTCAAGTGAAAACAGACCTTAATAATTAATTACAGTAAAAACTCCCAATATGGGTCACAGAGATACAATTTGGGTCTGTTTACCAGTGTGTGGCTGTTTGGAGATGAGGGACATTAAAATGTAAAGATGCCCCATGAAAAATTGTTCTTTATATCATGTTAATCTATTCATTACTGTGAATGAGGTTAAGTGTACTGCGGGACTAGTTAGTGAGCAAGATTACAATTGTTTAAAACTTTCTATTAGTTCTGACAATACCAACATCCACTATTATATTATTAACAAGCATTGCATATTATTAGATTTGGAAATAGACAAACCTTGATCTTGACAAACTCAAGCTGGAAGAGGTTTGCACTGGTAGGGCGGACAAACACAGCTGGGAACAGCTTGGTATTTGGCTCCACCTGAATAAACAAAGCTCTGTCATCAATATCAAAGATTCTGTCATTTAGTTTCATTGGATTTAAAAATGCACCAAAATTAAACAAAGCGACTGCAATACTGCATGATGGTGATGAATGGGCAGATCTGTCCTGAAATAAACCTTTAGTGGAATAAATTCTAGAGTCAGTTGTGGTGGCAGATTCAACAAATGTCAGAAGGCTTTTAACCTTTAAGCCCATGGATTAGCTGGTGTTGTAAATCCCAAATTCAATGAGTGTCAGTTGGTGTATTGATGACAGCCATCAGAGACAAAAGATAAACACAAAAAGAGAGAAAAAACAACCACAGAGCTGAAGCCGTAACAGGACAAGAAGCTTTTCATCAAGTTAAAAGCTTCTTGATTCCCCAAAGAAGGCTTCCCTTTTAAACATGCCAATTCACAACTAAATCAAGGAGTGGAAAAAAAAAGAGAGAAAAACGGGAGACATTAACAGAGATAAAGACGAAAACCAGACATGGATGATAAAAGCTTCTCAAGGCATCATTTCGCTGTCTAGTCAGGTATTCAATAAGGTGCGTTAAAAACCTGAGATCAAAGAGGCGAGACGAGGATTACTGAGCAGATGTCTGTCATTGTTAAGACTCTGGTATTGAAAACTGATGAGAGCTCAGCTGTATAATTTCCTAACTGCCTTTCTGCAGGTCTAATTTACCGCAGTGTGCATTTGTTTACGTTACGTGAAGGGAAGCTCGAAGGCAAGATATATTGAGTGCATGCAGGCAATACAAATATGTCTGAGAACCATCATCCCAAAGATTTATTACAAGTTTTCAAAATCTAAATGTAATGGTTATGGAGTGTTGAGGATGTAGTAACCCAAATTTCAACAACATTCAACTTCTTTTCTTTTTGCTTTTTAGATACAGGCATACAGAAATAATGAGACAGATATAATGACATGCACATAGTGAAGTTTATGAGGCAGGTTGTCCTTGAACGTCAGTCCTCTGCGTCCCACTACTGTGCTATTATTCTTATTTACCTGATATGTCGTGGACAGCTCCTTGCCGTTGGCAGTAAAAGAGACGAGGCCAGTGGCCAGGTCGATCAGACAGCCGATCTCCAGGTCAGAGTTGGAGCGGCTGGAGGAAGACGGGCTGACTGCATCCGCTCCACACACCATGTAGCAGTTACTCCTCTGGACACTGCGACAACAGAAGCAGAAAATGAGCTAGTCATGCAGAACTCCATGTGAATGTGAACACCCACAGGCAATCAAAAACTTTTGCACAAAACTTCTCTTTCATGGGACACATTCATTGACATTCTTGTGACTTTTGCTTTTGATAGCACAAGAAATGCCCAATGTATACTAGATTGACAAGAACTTCTGTGTATGCGCCGTGAGCTTACTGAACATACTCAACCCCCCCAAAACGCATTCCATCTTTGTAGACTGTCCAATAGTGGACTGAAGGGCAGACGGTTGTAGCACCACACTGTGGCTAGTAAAAGGCATGGTTGGATTAAATAACTACAAATGATGGCGAGTGAACGTGAAGCAGGAGCTTCTCAGGACCCAGGGCATTAAGGTACAAAGACGCAGAAGCTCACATATATAATGTACTGTAGAAAAAATATTTAACACTAAAATATTTAATCATTTTAATTTGCCTTAAAATAATACTGGAAAACATTACACGGAGTGGAAGAGGTAATGTTGATTTACATTTGCGATAAACTATTTTAATTCAACGGTAGCTTGGACGGGTAATGTTGTCATCGATACGGTCACGTGATGCAGAGAAGACTTATTGTTTACACTTTGTATTGACAAGTATACTGTCAGAAAAATGTCTGTCTAAATATGTGGCGGCTTTGATTCCGTCTTTCTTGTTATGTCAAATAAATAAATTAAACTAAAAGACTGCAAATCAATTCCTGTATGAGCATGTCACCCAAGTGTTTTTTAAAGGGCAATTGTTTTGTTGCTTTAAGGAAGTCCAAAACAGTTGATGACAACAGTTTCATCATCAAAGAAGAAACCTTGTGAAACCGTATTTGTTGTTTCAGATCTTAAGATTGGCAAAGTTTGTAGTAATTTGCTAATTGGACAGAGCCTGTGAAATACCATGGTATAAGATAATGTCCAAAATACTTTTGCCTTCTCTTGTAATAATTTTTTGGATTCCCTGCATTCCCTCACAATACTACCTCATTCCCATTGATACATATTTCAGCTTTATACATTCTCTCGTACCACAAAAAAAGTAAGGGAAGGTATTGTAAGAGAAAACAAAATTATCATAAGGAAATTAATTTCTGAGAACACACTTCACACAGTGTCCTCAGTGGCCCTTAAAAAATACTGCATGACCTTCCCTAAATTACTGTAAGGTGGCACATTTTTGAAATTCCCAGATAACGACTGATTTCCTCAGAGAACCCAGCAAATGTGCTGACGCTCCCTGTCTACAGTACACCTCTCTATGTTTCATGATATCCTATAAAGTGCAGATATTTAAGAAAAAGCAGGGAGCTTGCCTCTCATGCACCCGGCCCCTCTCATCTCCCAGGGTGACGGTGACCGTACGCGTCTTGCTGAGGCCGAAGTTCCTGCTATGGTAATGATAGTCCGGGGTGACCCAGCCCACCCACACTGACGCAGGGTCCTGTCCAGCGAACACTCTCACTGAGTGGTAGTACTGCCATGAGAAACACACAGCCCAATAGGTTATCCTTACTGAACAGAGAGCATAACAACATTATTCAGATGTCATGTGTATTTTAGCAAATTTGGGTTGATTTACAGTTGTGATGCTTCCATAGTCAACAGTTCCATCTTCTTTTGTGGAATGACTGCAGAGACAAAAACAGCTGCAGGTTATAAAAGCAACAAAGAGATGTTGAAAAAAACCCATCTTCATTTATTTCAATCTTTTTGTATTGCAGTTGCAGGCAGAGCAAATAAGTGACAAAATCATCTGACATTGCTACTAAACAGTCATTGTTCAAGACAATTCCACCACTATTCCTTCATAATTCATTCATAATTATGTATCTTTGGACTCTTTTTCTTTCACCACTGTTCCAGTGTAGTGTTGATGTCTGACCTGAGTTTCAGTGATTCGTCCAGTAACTTATCTGTAGAGTAAAACTCCACAGGCATGCTCAGCCTACAGTAGAGCATGTCACTATTGCTGTTTTGTGTGCCAAACGTCTTGTGGGTGACCTTGAGGCATGGAGGGCTGTCTACCGTCCCGTCGATCCTCGTCACCTGAGGAGTTAAGAGACAGGAGGGGGGAATCAAAATCCAAAGAAGGAAATCGATTCACAACAATCAATGCGTCCATCAACACCAGCAGCCCTGTTCATTATAGCTACGTTTGTATGCACAGAGCAAGCTATAAAACTTGAGATAGCGGTAACATGCAGCTTTGCAACAACAACAACAATAATAATAATGCAAATGAAAATGCTTCTTTACCTCGATATGCATGTGGTCCTGGGGAATATTGACAAATGTAGGAAGACGCTTGCTGAACCACATGGTGATCTCTCTGTTCATGTTGACAGCAAAGGGCTCAAAGCCTTCCTGGAGACCACACATGGTGTAATACTTAAAAGTGCTGGCGTCCTTGCCCAGGTTCATACGTCCGATCTGAGACATGCCCAGACTGCACACAGGGATGAAACCTACAGGAGGGTTAAGGGACATTGGTGGTTTTACCAGGCTAATCATTTTTAATTTAATTAAAAAGTAACTCAGATGTTTCCCTACCACTAATGATGTGACCCGTTTCTCTGCACTCAAGAGCTACATTTAATTTGTCTGGTGACTTTATAACCCTGGCAAATAGACTATTTTACCAAAATGTGTATCTTTATTAGCCTTGAAAAACTCATCAGTGTACTATCATGAATCTAAGCACAGTTGGCAAACTGTCTATACAGCAAAATCCTTAGACTCAAACTTTATTCCACTGTGACTCTCTCCGCTGTCTTGTCCTGAAGGATGGCTCATTTACAGCGTAATAGCCCAATGGCACAGTGGACTTCATTAAATTGTAACATCATTAGCATTTTCTACTGTTTTTTGTTTTTTTTGCTTAATGCTAACTGCCAAACAAACTCAGTCATACCTCTGGAGATACTGTGGATGGAACACACACAGAATAAATGAATGAATTAGCACTATAGTTCACTGGAGTATGAAGCCCTCACCGTCCTCTGTCTCAAAGTCAGTGAAACAAAGCTCAGAGCCCTTGCTGGTGATGAGGAGCTCTCCGTTCAGGGTGAAAATCATGGATTTGTCCTCCATGTTGATCATGCAGCCGACCACGTCGCCCTCTTTCCAAGGAAGTCCAAAGTAGCGGCTGCCTGCATGCATACGTCGACCCTTAAGAAAAAAGATAAAGCTTGAAGTTTTTGCAGCATATTTAATATGACCGTGGTAATAAAACTATGATATAAGTGATCCTACTGCACAAGCTGCCAAAAGTACCATCAATCAGTGGTCAAATATTGAATGGTCTATTGAAGTTGTTTTTAATAATAAATAATAAAATGTTTTTTATACTACAATATTTTTTTCCACCAAGATATTATACTGATTGATAATTAGTATTGCACTGTCTACAAAATTTAAAAGTAAATTGTAATCATGTCTTTTAAAACTCAAAATGTTTCATATAACTTTTTGCCAGGCCAGTTATCTTCCTTTCCATCAGTTGTAAAGCTGTAATGCAGCAAGGGTGGAAAAATTATGGTTGCTGCTGAAGTAAAATAGTACAATATGTCTTAACAGAGGTGGTTTACCCTGTAACCATCAAAGACGAAGGCCTGGTCATCCGCTCCCAGTTCCACATCGGGCCTGCAGCCTGGTCTGGCCCAGCCGACCCTCATATCACCTCCACTCAGGGCTTCAAACTCAAAGTACCACTTTCCCTCCTTCACTGCATACGTCTGCTCCACACGGAAGAGGCGAATGGTCTCGATGCTCTGATCATCCACCACATGGATGGCTGGGGAAAAGGAGGGACATGAAAAATGTCTGCTCTAACTTGATAGGTAATGACTGACAAGTGACACCAATTGGATATGTAGCTAGTTTTAGGGAGCATTTTCTGTATCAAAATTAACTGATTTAGGTTATTGGCTATACCACTAAATACGAAAATATGTACTGCACTTTATAATATTATAAT
The DNA here is from genome assembly GCA_031216445.1 of Lateolabrax maculatus. Lineage (NCBI taxonomy): Eukaryota > Metazoa > Chordata > Actinopteri > Acropomatiformes > Lateolabracidae > Lateolabrax > Lateolabrax maculatus. The sequence goes on along the minus strand of CM062212.1, from coordinate 5,885,494 downwards.
AATTAGTGCGTACAATATCCCAAGAAAGATCTGAAAACTCTAGTGTTAAAATGCCAAAAGAAACTGAACAACATACAGTACTGTATTTGTCCATAGCTCCTGACTGCACATGTCAATGTAGGTCAAAATATATTTTTAATATTAGATCATGACAGTTTCCATAGCTGTGAATACTATATTCCTTCTGTATGTTTGTTGACACCGGAGCTGCATGTTATGCAGGATTTGGACTTCTTAAATCTTAACTGCATTACAGCTGTGCTTGCAGATGATTATACTGTATCTTCTGCCCTACAACACTCAATCACACATTTTTTACTTCGTCAAAAAACTTTAAAAGAGGAGTTATAAGGGTTTTGTGCAGCAGCAACATGTTCTCACCCTCCTGGTCTGGGGGGTCAATGTCATATCCATAGCCAACCATGGTCCTGATGGCCTCTCTCAGACTGTCTCTGTTAGATTTCTTAGTGCGCTCGTCCAAAAACGCGTATGGCACCAGGCGAGGATTACGCCTACTCTTCAAATCCTAACACGAACAATAAATAAACAAACATACACTAATACAATATGGGCAAATATGCAAGTAGAATAAAGACAAGCATATAACATAAATAAAGGAAAATAAACAAGGTTGACAATTAATGTAGTGTATATGTTTTAGTATTTGAAGAAACAAATAATTTATTAATTTATTATTAACTACACTTAAATTTAAAGATTATTCTATCTAATTGGAAAGAATAATGACTTTTACCTGCTGGATGCCATAGGTCCATCCTTGTTTAATTCTGTCTTTGGCCCACACATTGTGTGCATTCTCGGCCAGTTTATCAACTAGAACCTCCTGACCTGCAGTCAGTTTCACATCAGAGAGGTCCAGTGGCGCAGGCTTATAACCATTAGACATCACGTAGCTGCACAAGAAACACAATTGTAAAAATGGTAAAAGCACAGTATTTTATGAACATCATGTTCCCATTCTCACAGACACTCAAACTGGGTGAAATTATATCAAATTACATCTTTTTTTCCATGTTTAGTAACAAAACCAATGTACACAAATCAGACTTTACAGCTTGAACAAAAGGCAAGGGAATAACGTATCAGAATAATTTTAAAAATAAATACAACAAATACAACCAATGCAAAGTAAATAACAAATGCTACAGGGACTACATGACTGTTTTCAAAGAATCTTGGTAATGAGGAAATCTTGGTTTTTTTTTAGAGTAGGAAAACTACAATTAAAGTAGACAACAATATTTTCGTTACCTACAACTCTTACCTACAATGTATTAATGACTCTTATTCTTCTGTACAAAATGAACAACTATTATCAGTGCCAATCATACTGTTACAGGGATATCCCATAACATCTAAATGACTTAAACAGGATGATATTATGTACTGTAAAATGAGGCTGTGATAAGTAACTGCTGACTTACTCTTTGGGAAGTTTGATTTTCTTCAGATCATCGTCAGCGTGAACATTGACCTGGGCAACATGACATCCAAGAGCCAACAGGGTCCTGAGGATGAAAAAAAATGTAAAACAGAAGAGAGTTAAAGACCATAACTAATATCAATACTCAAGCCTCATTACACTTTGTTAGATGAATATGTTTCACCCTTACATCAGCAGAATCCATCGAGAGACTGCTACATTTTTAACACAGCTCATTAGACATTTATAAATCTCAGTCGATCAATAGCTGCACTGTGAATAGGATCTGGATTTGGCGGGGTGGATACATGGTAGTTGGGGCCCCAATAGTATGTCATTGACAAACTGCATACCTGATTGAAGCTCACTGTAAGAGGAGATCGCTTTATTGAGCCAAGCCAAATGTTTTTACAGTGAGATGACTCAGTAGTTGGCTCAAATAAGCTTTGGACCCAAGATTTCTTAAAAATCAATACTGGAATTCACTCAGGAGATGCAAGTCATTACAAGCACTGCTTTAATCTGAGCCTTAATCTGCTCTTGCACAGCATTCAGCAGAGAGCAGAAGCAATTCCATGAATAGGTAATTGGATGATTTAGCAAACTGCTCTGCCTTACTTAAGTGTTTCACTGGACATCTGCACATTGTAGTTCCTTTCAGTTTCAGGCAACTTGGTGAAATCAACAAGGCAAGGGTGCTGCCTCTTGTTGTCATCGCGAACCTGAGGAGAAAGCAGTTGGGTGTCATTAGTGTATGTTTCATGTCCCAAGAACAATTGTGGACTCTTTTTCATTCTGTTTCTTTTAGTCTGAGTCTGTCAATCCATAACTACAAAAACACCCCTAAAGGGAAAAGAAAACTGGACTGCAGTCGAATTAATCTGCAGTGAACGCTGGCAGATGCATTAGTTTGTTTTCCACTTGGACTACTTCAAGCCTCAGGTGTTGATTTTTTAGTGAAGCAGAGATAAGCCTGAATCTGCTCGGAGACGAGAGTCACAGTGGCAAGAGGCTTGGCTGTCTGTGAAAGAGTCGACTGCAAGAAATTTACTGCTGCGCCCACACGGCCAATAAGACGCTGCCAGTGACTCTCTTTGATAGTCTTCTGTTTGTAAAAAAAATGAGGTGCACAAAAAGGTATAAGCAATGCACTGTAAGGCCAAGCCCTCTGATACAAAACAATGAAGCCGTATCCAACTTCTTTATCATCCTGCCTGCCAAGTATCTGCTGCTTGTCCAAATACACTACTGTCTTGGATTCAGTGCAATGTGACTTTGAGCTCATTGTGGCTTGTTACAGCTAAATTAAATACCAAGCAGCTGTTTGGACCTAAATGTTGTCCTTAATAGACTGTAAGACCTGGGTTGCCCCCCTTGAGTGCAGTTTTCACCCAGTCTTAATTAATGTGGATGTCATATACTTGGAAGTTGAGACACTCATTAAGTTTGTTAAATGGCCGCTGTGGCGACCGCCTCAGTGGGAAATGATTCTGTGATAACCGATACAGTACAAAAGAGGCAGCGTGTGCGATCAGACCTCTAACAGACTGTTCTGCAGTGAACAGGAAGAGTGACTGACGATGATGGCAGAGAGAGGGAACCACTGTGGAGATGTTGTAAAGGCTAACTGCAGTTACTTCACCCGAAACTACATATCTGAGCAACCAACTGAAAAATAAACCCTTTCTGAGCTGATAAAAACATAACTCAAATCCAACCAGAATGTACTTACTACTGTGGATCTGTCACCAATACTGGTTATTTTTGGTCCACTCCAGAGGTTTGTTGCTTGCTACAACAACAGGACCATGTCTGTCAAAACTAAACTCTGATATAATTCTTCTCACACAGTAATTTCATTTTGAATACTTAGATAGTAGATAATGTTAATTCTTGTTAACTCTTACTTAGTAAAGAATTTGATACTTTCTCCAGCCCTGAGCATCCTTAGACAGTTTTTTCCCGTCGCTGTATGCAGTAACAGGCCAATATCAGTAAACTGAGGCAGCAGCCAAACCCAAACTGCTGTCATGTACTTCATAAGGACTGAGATATTAAAGTTAGTGGTCCATTAACATGCATTTTACTGGAGAGAGCTCAAGTTGACCTATGGCACTCACCATTTCCAAACCTACCCAGAGTGTTTTTGCGTGTTGAATGTGATGATGGATAGCGTCTTACCTTGCCATAGGTCCAGCCCAATTCAATCTTGTTCATCCCCCACAGTTCGTGGATGTTTTCTGCCAGCTTGTCCCGGACGTTGTCCAGGTGAGGGGGAAGAACAATCTGCGGAGCGAGAAGGGGAACAGATGGTACAGTTGGAAGATATAAAGATGCCAATGCAACAAATGAAAATGGTTCTCATTTCTCATTTTCTCCTGACCATGAAATTGTTAGATTCTTGGGGACTGCAGAAACGTTCACATTATTTTGGCTCTGTTACACTGAGGTAGCACATCTTCCTTTATTTTGCATGTGTGCTTCAGAGCCACTGCACAACTGAATATTACATAACAGATTGAGATATAACTCCTGAAGGGTTCAAAAATGTATAAGATGTATTCGACCGTGTTTTTGCTTAAAAAAAAAAACCCTGTAGGATAATATCACTTTCAAATTTCTTCAGGGTGTGAGTTCAAGCTAAATTCATTGGTCATTTTCATAGTATGCAATGCATACAGGATAATCATTCATTTTATTTGCGGAATCATGGATTTATTTATTTGATGCAACAGCAACATTTCCCTCATAGTACTATTCTCACCTGGCTGGTGTCAACAGGAGTGGGGATGAAGGAGGCCTGGGAGAGGAACTGGGTGGTTCCCAGCAGGTCACGGACTCCCTCGTGGTCCCTCTTGTACTCCTTCACAGGCTCTACATGCATCTTCTCTTTGGGCAACAGTGCCTCGTAGCAGGGAGAGTAACCAGCGGGTGGCAGGAACTTGAAATCTCCGTGGCGTCCACCCAGCAGGAAACGAACCCTGAAATGATAAGTTACATAACATTGCATGACGTTATGTAATACTATTCTGACTCTTAACTTCACCATGGGTATTTTAGGAGTTTCTTTTACTAACTTTTTCACTGAATTTTGAAACCTGCCATTTTCTACTCAAATACAATTCAGCCAACAGCACTCCACACCTCTGCCTTTACCTAATACCAGGGCTGCAGTGAGAGTAAAGCCACCCAAAGGCAGGGATTAGCAACCTTCTCATAAATCTTTCTGCCACAAATTCATTTTGGGATTTGGTAACACCTAGCATCTATATCATTAAAGTTTTAAGTAGACTGGGGCTTTTAAGGAAAGAAAGTTTTCTTTTGAAAGTATTTCTCCTTTTTTGTAGATTACAATTCAGTAAACTTTTAATTTAAAACTACATCACTGTTTTATATATATATATATATAAAGCGGTTGTCGGCTGAGAAGCTGTAATTGCATCTGAAGTATAAAAACAGCCCTATCAAAATATAAAAACAAGCACCTCTATTGGGAATTCTTCTGCATCTCAATTCCTAATTATAAATGTGGAGCCTTACTTGACACCTGCAGAGAAGCTGACGACGGGGAAGAAGAATCCTTCTGTGTTGAAGTCCTCGAACATGCCCTGGACAGGCTGCCCGTTGATCCTGAAGGACATGCTGGGTGCGCCCAGATCCAGACAGCAGCTGACCACATCGTCTGAGTTTAGCAGGTGCTGGTTAATGGAGGCCACTGCCCTCGGGATTCGGCCTAGACAATACCGGGCGGAGACAGAGAGGGAGGATGGATGGCAGTTACAGCTGCAAAGTCATTGCGAATGTAGGGCAGGATGATTGGCGAGGAGAAGAGAGGGGAGCAGAGAGGTGGAGAGATGGGTGATGAGTGCATTAAAAGGGATGACATGAAATGGATGAGGGGAGGTGATGGGTCTTTAAGTAGTTTTGGAAGGAAAGAGAGGTAAAATAGGTGTTGTGCTTTTAGGGTGAGAGCAGAGAAGAGGGAGATTTCAAAAGGACATAAAGCCCTAAAGCCCCAAGCCGACAGTTGGCTATACGAATAGTCCACAAGACTTTTTCTTTTTGTATTGTATGCCATTAGTATAGAACAGAAAGATTTTACCACTTTATTTTCTATAAAATATAGAGCCAGCTCAAAAGTAACAGGAACACACCTGTACTTGTTACTTGTTGGTTTGCCAAATAAGAGACTTCAAAGAGGGCCCAAAAGTTTATCTTTTCAAACATTGCTGCTTGACAAGTTGATGGTTTAAGGCCCTTAAAAAGTTCACTTAAATTCTTAGATATTTTCCTGTAACATTAGGTTTGGGAAAAGAACACCCTAGTCTGCTTCATCAGAAATTGTGTAGGTGTGATTTGATTAGTGACTAACAAAAAACAAAAAAATAGATTTCCAATCTCAATCACCCTCACCCTGCTATGAGGGTCTTGTAAGAGGCCTACCTGACCAGAGGTGAAGTCCATCAAAGCTGTAAGAGTACAGGTCATCCCCAACACCGTTGCCACCCCATCCCTCTCCTCCACCGGGGTACGGAGCATAGCCTTTAGTATTTGCCCAGCCTACCCTCAGGTGGGTCGGCTCTCCGGTTACAAAGTGGTCCACCTGGTCAATCACCAGCTCAAAATACCACTTCTTATACTGAGCTGAACCTTCAGCCACGCCCAGGAAGATGTTCGGCCTCATACTGGAGTGATAAGAGAGGAAGAATAAAATTAAATAAAATAAAAGCATGTTTAATAGTCAAATAGTAGTTAATCTGAGAATAAAAAACATTCAAGTGAATTCAGTTAGACCCACACTTTGTGATTTAGCACAAAACAGTGGCCCTAAATCCTCAAATGTCCTCTAAATCAACACGTCCAAACATCAGCTGGCTGCTGCATTAAGAGGATTTTCTCTTTCTCTACCTCTGAACGTCATTGACCAGTCGAGTCTGAAGCAGCAGGTCCCTCTTGGGAAGCAGGTTGTCACAGATCAGATTCTGATTGGTTCTCACTGCCACCCCATTACAAACACAGAGGGAACAAAGGACATCCAGAATCTAAAAAGGGAGAAAAGGTGGAGGTAACTCTCATGTCAGGCATCTTTTTATTGCTCTCTCTTTTTTATAAAATGTGTTGGCACAAATGTGCAAATGATTTAAGCACTCCACACCTTGTTTCTCAGTTAAATGATCAGTTGTTCAGATTCTCTGCAAGCTGCAATGCTTGTAGCATATACACAAACAGTATAAAGGGCCCTCAAGTCAACAAGGCTATAGACTTCCACCTGCCACTTGTGATCAACAGCTGTTGTTTACGAGGATGCCCTTTCATGCCTGGTACAATTTAAAGGGTAAATATTAAGAGACTGAGACATTTGCATGTTAAACACATGGTTGGAATGTCATTAAACACAAGAATGTTGTTTAATATGAGGCTTCCATCACAGACATGGCAAAGATTTAAATACATTTTTTATAGTTCCAACGTGTTTATCAGTGATTGAGGTTTTATGAACTGATATGTTAATCCTTTCTCAGGCTCAAATATTTGTGTAATGGGTTTAGTTTTGTTATTGTCGCCCAGTGGAGAGAGAGAGCAGAAAGGATCTGGAGTCTGAGATATATATTTTGTCCTCTACTTAGGGATTTACAGTCAAATTTGGTTTCCTCTGCTAATAGTAATAAATAAATAAATAGTAGTGAAATTCAAAAGAGAATAATAAAAAGCTTTTAAATAAAAAGATTTCCACTAAAATTGGGTTTAAATTAAGTAAACATCATGAGCAACCTCATGTAATTCCCTGACTTTTATGAAACACATTTGATTGTAAAAATATTTCTGAACAGGTGGGTTTATACAAGATATTTGTATTTTACAGCTTGGTACTGCATCTCTTAATTTACCATGGCAAAAGCATGTTACATATTAAACAGAGGCTATGTAGTTTAAAAAGTGTAACATGCTAGTGTGTAAATATCATGTTGTTGTTGTTGTTGTTAAAATGCATGTTAACATGCTAACATCAGCGTTCAGGTCAAAGCACTGCTGAGACTAATGAAAGCTGAGCCTAAACCTGAGCTAAAATAAACAGTTAAATTTATTACCACTAGAGGTAGCAAATTATGTCTCCATTTCTCATCCATTCAGCAATTTTGTTTTTCTAGAGTTGAGCTTGATATCCTCACCGACCGAGCGAGGCTGTATTTTTAGTTGTGTCACATTGACAGTATCACACTGGGTCAAAATATATTAGTCCTACTTGAGTACATACAGTTGGAGGCATATAGGCACCAGGAGTTGAAGCCCATCAGCCTAAAACACCCTGCGCTCATATTTCTGCCCACCTTGTGGTTTCGTCCATGCTTGTAGAGCAGAGAGATTATGGATTTAATGTGACCTCTCTGAATGATGTTCAGAGCCTCTGGACTTTCTACCAAGATACAGTGGAGGACTTCCAGGATCCCTGAGGGGGAATATTTGTCATTATCAGAACAAATAGCATCAGCGGAGCAATTCTTCTGACACTCAGTGAGAAGGTATAATGGTTTGCTATACTTTTTCAACAGAGGACCTAAAAAAAATGTGTTTTTCATAATACCTGATGAAGATTCAAGTCTCTCCAGTTTGCTGACCAACCAGTCCAAGTTGCGGGAAAACTGGGTGCAGTTGTTCCTGTTCCCACGAATCAGTGCAGCTGAACAAAAGACAAAGCATTCACATGGTTTAATAAAAATCCACTAAAGGTTTAGTAAAGACATGAATAATAGATATAATAAATATTCAAATTCATTAAATCTGTGAAGCCACATCACACCTACTATTATCAAGTATTTCAAATTGAAAATACATGGGAAATATTTCAAAACCAGACAAAGACATTTCTAAAACTGTGAAGTCAGGCGCTCCTTGCACTCTAAAAAGTTGAGGTGTGTTCCCTTGTGCCTTTGCTCTGCCACCGTGGTGACATTAAGAAGTCTCCTTATTACTTTACTGTCTCATTTTTCACCATCAGGATTCGGGGACACTAGACTGATAATGCCTGTGAAACACCTTAACAGCACATTGTGCCAAAGGAATACTGATGGGTGTCTAATCTCCTTTAATTCTACCTTTTCAGGAAAGCTATCGTTCAATGCGAACACGTAGATTGAGCCACACCATGAGGCAAGGGCAAGGATGTTCACTGTGACTGATGTGAGTGTGAAATATTAAGTCAGAGAGGCTACAGACTACAGACAGATAAGGGTTACATTAGCTAACACTATATTAAGTGGTATAGAAAGCAACTACTATTAAATAAAGTAGGATAGACTGAGTCTTTAGTAGTAGTAATAATAATAATAATAATAATAATAATAATAATAATAATAATAATAATAATACTGGCAACCATTCAACACGTTGAATCCAGGATCAACATTCCCATCAAGTTTTCACAATTTGCACATGGAATAAATTGGCTCTTTAAGCATCTGAAGCCTATGAAGATCAAGAAGCTTACTTTTGTTTTACCTGAAGCCAGCCAGCGCAATTTAGTTCATAAGACTTGACAAAATGGATGGAAAAATTATAAGCAGGTAAGACACATTATAAAACATTATGTTTACAATTGTAATGCCTTTTGAGTGTTGTTAAGAGACATCATACTGCACTATGAAGTAAATGACTCTTAAAAAAAAATTATGTAAATGTAAATAGATTTAAATAGGTATTTTTTAACAATGATTTACCATGACGGAATAATTTGATGTCAATGTCCTTATCATTTAAATTACATTTTTGGACTAATAATTATGTGTTTTCCTTTAAATAGACAGTCTTACTATGAAAAGGTGAGGAGAGGAGGTCAGGACAAACAGGGCCAAGGCACAATTCATCATGCAAAACCTGCTTCACCAGACTGCCTTTGCATCCTCGGGGGTGACCCCTCCGTGGGCAAGGCTGGCGCGCACTCAGAGGAGTGTATTTGTGGGTTTTGAGCGTGTGTGTTTAATGTGTGTGCATGTGAGAGTACATGCTGGGGGAGGCGATGATGAATATAAGGGCAATCAAGGTGAGCCGAGGGGGAAGCTGTTGATGGGAAAGCTCCATTGACAGCAAAACAAACTACCCAAGAAAAACTTGTCCAAAATAAAACTTTTCAGGGTCACAACTTTAGCATTCATGACTCAATACAGGCCCCAAGAGAACAGGATAATGCCAGCACCTGTGATGGCTGGCATTTTGTTAACGACACTATCATTTCATCAAATATGCAGCTCAATGCTTCATAATGTGGACATACTGATCTCAGAGAAGGATGTGACCTAAATGTAAGGCATGGCAGATTGTGAAAGAATACAAGAGACATTTGGTCTTTGTTTCTCTCTGCTCTCCCTTGTCACAAATAATTACATATAAATGTCATGTAAAGGCTGTTACCAGCTGTGAACTCCAGATGTGGCATAGAGGAAAATAAGAGAAGGGTGGAGGGAGTTTATGGAGGACAGAGGAAGGAAAGAGGAGACTGTGAAGTGTAAAGGAGAGGAGGAGGATTTGGTGAAGACACTTGGGGAAGATTAATACTGCATGTCTTCCCAGGGTCAACAGCTGACAGTGCTGACAGAAGATGTGGACATTTCCTATGATCAATCACTCAGGCCCGCTTACCCAAGAGTTCATAGAGGAGGTTGAGGATGTCCTTCCAGGCTGCACCTGCCTCCTCCCCAGCACTCTCTCCAAAGTGTGCAGCGCTGTTGTACACGTTCATCCGGTCGATGCATTTGGACAGGAGGGCCAGCATGCCCTAAGAAAAAAGGTCATAAATAATCTGAGATTCACCTCATTACACAGATGACATATATTCCTTGTTGTAACAAGGTGTAAAACACGTTTTCTAAGTTTAAAAAAACTAAATATAATCTTTGAAGTCACAAGACTGATTAATTGATTGTATCTAAAGAAATTGGAAACAAACTTAAAGAATACATCCTGATGAAAGCAATATAGTAAAATGTTAATTCTGATTACTTAGTCTCCCCCCGACCTTCTTATTAAAATACGCCATCTTCATTACTAAAGGGACACATTTTCTTGCACATAAAAGGAAGCCATAAAAACACTGGACAAACATTAGCCAGGGAAAAGTCTCATTGTAATTAGAAATTATTTTTTTCAGGGCACCATCGTGGCTTAGGTTTTGGGCTGCCAACCATGGGCTGCAGCAGGTCCTTTAAGTATCTACTGGTTTACCAAGGACTTAAATTATCCACACAGCAACTTCACAATCAGCATTTATTTTTTATTTTTTGAGCTTCTTGAGTTGAAGCCTTATAATCGTCCACTCTCACCTCGTCTTTGAAGAGGTCTTGACGTTTGATGAGTGAACGGAGAAGACACTGTTTCTCCTCATGCTCCAGCTCTGAATCGGGCTGTTTGAAGTACTCGATCAGGTCGTTCAGCGTCTGCAGCACCTCTTCAACATACCCGGCCACTGCCATGGACTCACCCTCCGCCATGCTGTCCAAAGCCCTGGGGGAAGGGGGGACCAAGAACAAGAATCAAGCTGTAAAACTTGAAATACGCCAAACAAGAATTAACATTGAGTGGGTGTTTTGTCATGCTGTATAAGCGTGACAGAGAAGACAGATAAAATAGTGTTTGTAAATAACCCCTTGTCATTACTTGATAAAGTTGGCGAAGAGGAACGTGCTGTTGCGGATGATGCGAGCAGCCCGAGACTCCTCATGCTGACAGCGCTGCAGGGTAAGGCCATCATCCATGTGGCCTTCAGAGTGCAGGCAGGCCTAGACAGGACAGACACCCATAAATTTGCATTTCCTCATTACAACAGGACCCACACCATCAAATTTAAAAGGCAATGAAACAACAAGGCATCAGTAAACGTCTTTTCGTCAGACCTTTATATTAAGATTTTGTTTCAAAGAGATGGATGATAAAATGCGTACAACTTTTAACAGCTATTAGAGTTATTGAAAGATGTATAAATACACAACTGCAGACTTATCTCAACATTGCTCTCTGATTATTCTTTTATAGATAGCAGATATCAGATATAGAAGCTATAAGAAAAGCCATGCAAGTATGTAATAGGTTAAGTGTGAAGGGAGAGTCTCCTGCAGCTAGTGGGTTTACAACCCTACAGCTCGGTGAAACCTGACTCACTGTAATCAAACAGCATAATCAAGAAGAGGGAGGAGGTGGGAGGGGGGTTTTAAGTGTAGACTGACCACCACCTCCGACATATCAGGTGCATTGGCACGTTGCCAAGGCTGCAGGGACTGCCTGGCGCCAGTATGAGGTGGCGTTTGACGTCCCTGGAGGCGTGCCCAGTAATGAGCAGTGTTCATGTGCCACCCTAATCCCCGTTGTCTCACCCAAAACTAACTGTCACCTTCCACATGGTCTATTATGACATTTAAATTGGTTGCTACATCCTGTGTGCAGGACGGGCGGGTGTCAGGGGAGAGGGGTTGTGTCAAGAGTATCCAGGGCAGACAATGATTTAGAGTGGAAAATAAATATTTGCCCCGTGTGGGGTAGGTGTTTAAATGGCCCACTGGTTTGATTAGGTGTGATCTGCTGCTGTGAACATGGGCTTCGAGGTGTTGGAGACGAGCTATGGCAGGCATTCAGGATCTTACTGTAAACACATAGGTAGACAGATGCCAGATGTCATATACAAAGTCAAAGACTGATTCACAATTATGCAACTGGCAGTTTCACCTATAGCCTGAAACATGTTCCTAAAGGGCTAATATGTCCCAAAGACCAGAACTAATAGTGAATTGTGGGGATAAAAACAAGGTCTGGAATGAGATCAGCATTTTACAAATATTAATATACTAACATCGTAGGGAAAATGTATGAGAAAATTACCGCAAAATAATGAAAATACTGTTTGACAGATTGCTTTGTCTAGTGTGAACCCTTGTAGAGAGCAAAAAATACTTCACTTATTGTCAGTTTTTGATTACAATTTGCTTTCTGATATTCTGCGATGATCATTTCGTCACAATACAAATACACTGAACAATAATTGACTACAGAGTCATACAGAGGACATCTTTCGTTCACTGACATTCATTTAAAATAACATTGCTTATTATGGCTGAATGGTTAAGTATTGCTGATGTGAAAGGAAATAATTCAGTTAAATGTGATGTGACCTGTGGACTGATTCAGTAAAATGTAAGTTGTGGAATAAAAGTTTTATCCAGTTTTACCCTTCTTTTCAGGGGTCCTAGGCGAGATGATTTGGCATCAGGCGACATGTAAGACAGCCACAGGCCTGTCGCCACATGCATGATGAAGCAGACAGAGTCTCCGTACTTGATCTCTGGCACTCCCATGCCGTCGATGTCCCTCTTTGGGCCAATGTCGCCCTTTTCCTGAAAGAATAGCAGCACAAACAAAAACACACACACACACACACACACACACACACACACACACACAAGCATTGAAATATGACAAATGAAGATATATTATGATTAGATGGTAATCAGAGAGGAGGGCTGAGTAGAGTGCATTCATTGGCCTGCCAGGAGGTTGCTGCTGGCCTCATTAGCTCTGCTACATTTCTGGCTCAGCAGAGATGGAGCGATGCAGCTGATTGCAGTCGACAGCAAGTAGCAGGAAACGTATTAATGCCAATGTTCAACATGGCAAAGCATTGACCTTATCAGACACAGGAACCCACTGGCACAGGGTTGCGTGTAAAATCGTTGGAGGGAGAAGAAGTTAAGACATATATAGAAAATAAGAGTTTCTATCTATATTTATTTTTCCAAAGAAGCATGAATCCCCAGTAATCCCCAAAAGCCTGTGGGCCCTGCAGGAATAGTGATTACTGAGGCCAATTACACTGTGTTGTCAGGAGTGGCATGGGTTGAAAAATGAAAGCCTCCAAAGTGGATAGCACTCAGGAGGATTTCATACTGTACCTATTGTAGATAAAGGGATATCTACAGGGACACAATGGTACTCTGTGAAGGTGACTCATGGCGCTGTGATGTTTATGTGGCTGCAGCCATTTCAACACAGGATAATAATGTAGGGTTACTACAGTTAAAAAAGGAAATTATTATTAATTAGCTTTAAAACAAGATTAAGAATCAAAGTTGTTCGATCACAGAAGGACAGTAAGAAATATAACTGCAACCAGTAAGACAAGATTTACAAGTAGGCACAACATATCTAAACATCACTAAACAACATCACTAAAATACCTGCTTTCAGTTTGAATTTCAACTATGCCAAGTGTGCTCCTTTCTCTGAGTTATTTTTGGCAGTGAGACTATTTTTGGAATGCATGTGATTAAAACAAAAGAACTGAAGAGCCCCCGGATTGAGAGAGAGTTCAAAACAAAGTGTGGGATAAAAAAGGATGGGTAATTGAAGGAAAGAAACAAGCAGAGGCAAATTAAAAAACACAAAGAACATACCCTGAAAATCACCTAATGCATCACAGTAAATCTGAATAGGGTAGTGCTCAGTTGGCTACATCCCAGTCAGTTGCCATTAAGCCAGTGGACAACATGAATGTTTGCTGCAACATTTACAGTACTGTCTACTCAGCAGCTGTGAAAAGGTCAATTTATTGTGGCGAGCCATGAGCTCATTAAGAGCTTACAGACCCATCTCGGGAGTCTTTGATGAAGTAGTCAGGGGAAGATATTTTGAGTCCTGTTGTAATGAGGTAAGTTGACTAACATTGACTTACATCAACACCCGGGGCAGCTTTCAGATGGCGTAACTGCCTTGCTCAAGGGGCAAATCAGAGCAAGTTGTAAAAATAGAATAAATAAATGATGCTTGTATAGGGATAGTGAGCACTGACCTTGGAGGGCCTGAAGCAGAAGGCAGTGGCCGTGGTGTCAGACTTCTCCCTGTCTTGCAAGACCAGTCCGCGGTCCTCAGTCAGGCCCAGGTAATGGCCAGTAGAGAGGTGGCGTAGTCGGAAGGCCTGACCCCAGCGAATATGGCTACCGCTCCAGCTACACACAAAGTACTGGTGTCACAAACTTCGCATACAACACTGGATTGTCTGTGTTTTTCAAGAAAGGAAACCTCACGTCTGATTTTACTTTCATTTTGCAATTAACAGGTGACAGGCACACTAACACAGAGCTTTCTGGAAGATAATGAGAATATGTAATTTTATTCTTAAAAAAAAAAAAAGCAAAGCTGTCTATAGTTTTAGTTTGAAAGCTTGTCTGGAGTAGGACAGAGCATCTCAATCATCAAAAGATGGCATCAAATGTTTGGTCAGATCTTAAGTCATGTTTACTTATACATGTTACTTATTTTGGACCTACATGTATGTACATAATAGTTCCATGTTTATTTTTACCTTTTGTTGTTGCTTGCTAGTTTTAAACCATTTTTATTTAGGCAAATTCTTCTGTGGCTGCTTACATTTAACAACACTCAGTATTTGCAAATTTATTTTGTTAAATTAAATAAAAGAAGGTTTACTTCTCAATGCAGGATATCAAAAATATTGTTTTGGTATCTGTACTGAACTTGGGTTATATTTCTTTTAAATTAAACAATACCCAGCCTTATTCTGGAGGCTAAGCCTCATTTTCTCATAGACTTCCAATCAGGCTCCTTCAGAAAGAATGCAGGTTTAAGGCACTTCCACATTGGCTTCACTTTTCAGACCCGGAGGTTGCCTCTTGGCCTTGATAGATGCACCTGTACCGTTTCAAAGTATACAGACTCTGACAGGCAGTCCCAGTGAGAGCTGGCAGACAATGTGACTGGAGGGAAATTGCGTGGGTGGCCAGTTAAAAAAAAAAAAAAAAAGGAAAGAGAAGAATAGAGAGGATGATGGACAGTGAAAGAGAAGCAGATTGAAAGGGAAGGTAAAAAGAACCTCACCTTCTGAAGGACTTTGTCAACTAACTGGTAGTGACAGTTTAGAGTAGAAGGATGTGAGGTTTATACATAACCTACAGTACAGCAGCTGTGACATGTGTACATACAGTAAAGCACCAATTCCTTTCATTCTTGACAGTGAGATCCCACTCAAATAAGACAATGCTATGTATTTCTTAGAAAATCCATGTCAAGGTTTTATTTAATTTACTTTATTGATTTGATTTACTATGTATGTGTATTTGGGTCTGATCTCACCTGATCCTGAGAGGCTCCAGTCTCCAAAGTGAGCGTGCCCTTGACGCTCCCTTTCCCGCCTCATAGTTCACTATCCTGAGAGCACAAAGACACAAATGGAGTCTTTCAATTCACAGTGGGAATAAAACAAGTGGAAAAGTCTGTGCAGTTCTGGCACAGGGAATAGCAGTAATACTGAGTCTCACTGCTCAAGCATTGGGACACATTTTTTAGTCTGATACAAAGACATATTTTATTTATTTATTTTTTTTTGTGATGCTGATTCTGGAAGAAGAAAATCATCCAACAAAACTACTTTTTAGTCGCTGATTGTTAGTTTCAAAGATTTTAAATATTGACTCACTGGCCACAAGATAACCTGAGGATAAACTAAATGTAGTTGAGTAACTGAGCAAATTATCTACTTACCTCTGCTCCTCCTCATTCTTGTCTGCTCCAGGGATGGTCAAGCTCTCATCATGGCCATGACAAAGACGCATCACATGTCCACCAGTCAGATACCCTGATAATAACAAAAACACAGTAAAAAATATAAAATGGAAACATGTAACATCAAAAATACTACTAGATTGGGTAGGGTCCTGAACTTGCCTACAGCCATGTTGCCCGAAGAGCAGGTAGGCTGGATGTTCCACAGGGTCTGCATGAAGGAGGCATCCACCTGGGTGTTGCCATTGCAGATAGAGAGGTGCTGCAAGAGAGAAGCAGGTTACACATGGCTTTAGACAGAACTGCGGAGACTGCCAGATAAATAGTTGTGTTAGCGAGAGGGAAACATAGACAAACATTGAGACTCAGCATTACTGCACAGAGAAGGGAGTTGTCCCAGTGTCGAGATTGAAAAGAGATTAAAACAACTTTGTGTCTCTCCTCTGGAGCTGCCAAACACTGTTATAATGCTGTGGGCTAAAAGGCACTGCAGCAACAGTGTTTCTCTATGCAGCATTGTCCAGATTATACTCTACAATAATGCCTTGCAGCAGAAACACTTGGAGCAGCTCCCATTTCCCTACAGACAAGATTCAGTGGTGAGTGAAAGCCCAAAATGATCCTAGCCTTCAGCTATATCCTCGCAGGGCTGATTGTTTTTGTCAATCAACATTGTGCTGGTAAATGTGGTACATTTTGTTCTATCTCACTGAATTCCCCTGAAAATTGAGCTTTTACCTCATTGTTGGGTCAAATATAACCATGCATTTAGTATTTTTATTAGTCTGTCTTAGTCTTTCAACAAGCACGAATTGGCAATAGCTGTGACCACTTACACTAATGCATCCACGTGTGCGTGCATGTATTGCACACACAACTGTCCTCAAACTGTTTGCTACATTTGGATGGAAACCTGGTTACAGTGGCGTCATTTACCAAATATTAAAATAACCTGTAAAATGAGATGGAGTGGAGCAGCCAATAAGAAAAGAAAGTATAAAGACTGACTCTGCCTTTTCTTATAGGCCACTCCCACTGCCACAGCCCCTTTAAGCCAATTAGCATCAACACAAACACACAACTTCACACATACACACTTGGCCTCCATGCAAAATCATCTTCTAGGGTAAAACTGTGGCCACTAAAGGGGACATTTTTGTGGACCAACCAACCAGCCGAACAGAGCAAGCTACAGAGCTGCTGGTTTCAGCTAAAAACTGTAGAGTGCACCATGTATCTCAGTGCAACCTTTTCTACGTGCGGACAGATGATATGGATTGATAGAGTTCTGTGCATAAAAATATTGTAATAGGCGAGTGGGTTGCAATTGTATGAAGTCAAACTTTTAGTGCACAAGCTCTCCCTAATATGATTCCTGACACTGTGGCACCGGGCATGGACACTAGATACAGACCAAAGGAAAACTGCTGACACAATTCAGCCTAACTGGACACAAAGACACAAAGCAAAAAACACCTACGTCCTAAAATCACTCACAACCTCTGACTGTTCACAGGAATAGAGCACTGATTGCGCTTGCATGAATTTCTGATGTTTCCCATTCTTCAAAAGCTGAGTTTCTGTTGGGTCGAATCAGGTGAAGATTTCCCATTGGAGGAAATGAAAGTCTGGCTCTATGCCAGTTTTGCCTTAATTGCACACTTCCCCCCCGAAGGGCCAGAGCAGCCACTACAAGCCGGTGCAGCTCACTCTCCTATGCATGGCACGTCACTGTCCCTCCTTTTTTCCATTCTCTCCTGCTGCCTCTTCCTCTCTGTCTCACTCTCCCTCTCCTCTCTTTACCTGGCAAGTTAATTGAGGTCGGGTGTATAGTTCTGCATAAGGGAGCCAGCATTAACTCTAAGCTCATCTGTCTGATGGATGCCTTCCCTAAAAATCATTTTTAAGAAGAAAATGCACAGGAAGCCTTTACCAGTAATCAGATTTCCATTACAGATAGCAGTGTAAAGTTTTAAAGTTTTCCCCTTGAATTGCCTTGTCACTCTTAAGTTGGCTGGAGTGAGACGGGTATCAGAGCCATCCGATGGCTATGAAACTTTCCAAAGTGCCTTTTTGAGAAACACAGTCAACCAAAGCAGATAACTCCAGCTATGTAGGCCGCATAATCTCCAAAATTTGCCTCTGAACGCTTGCTGTTTAGAGGCAAACAATTCTGTTCTGACATGAAAACATTTGGCAGAGAAATAACAAAGCCCTCAAAACAAAAGAAGAAAAAATCTGAATGAAGTGAGATCTGACAAGCAAACCAGACAATGGGAAATGAGAGATGATACAGTCCGCATCAGAAACAAAAGACTGTATGTGATGTATCCAGACTGCCTGAAAAATCTTAAATATCCATGAGAAATACCTCTTATCTGGAAATGAGAAACTGCCTACTGATTTAATTTTTTGCTTTATGACTCTTTTTTCTAGTGAGTGTTGGCAAATTTAAGACAGATGATTCTCTGTTGATAATGGTCAACTATAATGCTACTTTTTGAAGAAGAGTTAATACGGGAGTGCTTTGGTTAATGGCATCAAAATCAAAATGCTAACTGACCATGTCTACTCATTTGAAATGTTTTCAGCAAGCTGGTAGCAGTACAGTGCAGTTTGTTCCTGTACTTGTATGTATTGTATTTATACATTTAGCATAACGCTAAATAAATACAACTTTGCAATTCATTAGTGGTAGAAGTAATTTGAAATTATATTTGAAATTAACAATAAACAGCATTAGCAACTTTCTTCTTCTTAAGGCTGCATTACTTTCTCTGTGTGCTTTCTTTTACATATTTTGGGATATTTATGTTATTTATTTATGTAATAATTACCAATTCCACATATGGTTTCTGGCTTTATGATTAACAGTGGGGTTTTCCCCCCTCTCTCACATATTGTTTGTGTATTTGTTGACTTGGGTAGCAAGCTGCTGCTACAATTGCATGGCTAAATAACGTTTTCTTTAATTTAATTGATGAATTCTAGCAAAATAAAGTATACATCTTCTATCCAAAAAAGTGCTTTGAGCTAAACCTCTACGGATTGTTTTCCAGTGATGTCAAAAAAAAAAAAAAGAAAAAACTTCTTTCTTTAACCTTATCATTTTCTTCTTAGTTACACTTCAGTTTGAAATGATCTATAGTGGAGAGGAGATGCTGGGCTTGACCTACCAGATATCTCTCTGTCGACACACTAACAAGGATCAGGTCGTCTCCGATGCGGACTTTCTCTCCCTCGGATCTCTGCTTGGACGCAGGGTGAATGGTCCACCAGCAGGCCTCTCCTATTGACACAAAAACATTATTCATACATTGGTGATAAAGTAGAATACATACATACATACATTTGAGCAGGTCTAGTGTCCAATACAGTCATATGCTAGAAATTCTTCTCTGTTGTTAAGGCGACTGTCTACATGAAAAAAATGTCGTAATAAAAATGACAGAAAACTGAAGGAGCAGTTGAACTATCGTTTCAACTTGATAAATGGCCTTAAGCATTTCTGTAGTTCAAATGTCAAATGTAACACAAAACACAGTTACAGTATTATACCCATGGGTATCGATTCCATTTCAGGGTTAGGTCGACATGAAATGGATGCTCAGGAGCACTGAATTCAATTAAAAGCAGTAAAAATCCAAGGGAACTCTGTAAAGTGCCTGTAAGTCATACTGTACCTATTGAATCTTCTTGTAGTCCGACATCAAATGACAGCTTGTCTGTCAGAGACCTTGATGTCTTCAAACAGGTCAGGTACTGGTGAGTTATAAATGAATTTGTGTTAGGTCAAATGAAATACTAAGAAAAGCTGAGAGAGGAAATCAGCTTTTCCTCAAAATATCTAATATACTGGAAATATATTATATTGTAGGTATATGCAATACACTGTATACTGTGTGTAATGCTGCAAATGCAATGCTAAAACAATTAGTTGATTATTTATTAGTCAATTGTGGAAATTAATCAACAACTATTTGATTTCACCAATAAGAATATAAGGGTTAAAAGTTGACTTTTTAAAATGTAAACATCTACTAGCCACTGGCAGATAAATTATCAAATTCACCAGCCACTCAGTAGTAAATCATTATTTTGTGTCTTCCACTTTCATATTTTAACATTTGGTTGGTGGCTGGTGACGTTTGTTTCGTCAAGTTGTAAATTTAATCCTTCTGGGGTTTTCAACTGTTCTGACAAATAAATGTCATGTGTGCATATGTAACTAACACTAAGCAACGTATTGTTGATACTCACCATACCACTGAAGGAGTGGCGAAGAAGGATGGCATGACCGTAGAGAAGGGTCCGGTGTCCACCCCCCTGAGCCGCCTGCCAGGAAATACACAGGTAACAGATTATCATCATATCCTCATATAGCATGCCTGACCTCTGGACCCTGTCAGGTTTAACATATCGCATATATAGTCTAAGTTAGTAACCTCCACTTCACTTCTATGTCAGATATTAAGTTAGAAGTGTCCACTGCTTTTGACAGTGTGGGTAAACTTCATGGGACTGAATGGATAAAGTGTCTTCAACTTTCGACCTCCATTCCAAGTGCAAGCAGGAAACAGACAAAGAAAGAGGGAGGGACACACACACACAAAAAAAAAAACCCACACACACTGTCAAACAAATCAACAAACACAAACATGTACAGTACCACACTCATTATACAGCTTGCCCATTCTTGTGACCAACAAGAATAATTGTGATATACTATATCACAATGAGGAAATGTGAGGAAATAGCTAAGCAAAAAAGGAAAAAAAAAAAGATATAATTTCTTCTCCACCACTGAGACGAATAAAGAAAACTGTACTTACCCTTTTAATCAACCTCTAGCGGCAGTAGAAAAAAAGAGAAGGTACCATAAGCTGTGACATCTAAACTATCTCTGTGTCTAAAATTTTGATCGGGTTTTAGTATCGTGAGCTGGATAAACAAAAATCTGGAACAGGCCCACTGGTCAGTTCACTTTCGGATCAAATGAGTGTGAGTCAGGACTTATACAATTAAGTACACATGATTTTCCATTAGAAGGTTCTAATAAATTTCAGATATTTTTCCAAAATGTTTGTTTTTATTCACTTTAAACTTTTTTATTTAGTTCTTATTTAGCCCAGTAGTCATACACTTGATACAGCTGCTCGTATATTCTTTCACATGCTCCACTTGTTAGATATTTCAATTGTCACGGTGGAAATTTCTATTAATAGTGATATAAACAGACACTCTATTCTACCTACAGTTAATTTATAGTGTCAAGTCTACCCGATTTGACTGTCTTTTGAGGTGACAAACAATATTTAAACTCCTCATAGACACAGCTGGGACCAAGCCCAGGACTGGGACTGCGCTAACAAGTGTGACGCACACCGCAGTGTTTATCCAATAAGCAATACGTGAAGGCTATCCTCTTTCTTGTCCAGTTGTCACCGTTAATTTGTATGTCTGCTTGCAGGGTCGCTCTTAAACCGACCTACAGGGAACTCCCAAGTGCTCCCTGAATACGACCCCAGGCTAATTCTCTTTTGGCTGCTCAGTCTCTCCCAGATGGCGTGGCGGTATAAGGCAGACAAAAAAGGAAACAGAGTTCGATCAAAAGAAAAATGGGAAGAGTATCCAGCAACAGCTGGGAGTGGAGGGAGGGGGTACGGAGAGAGAGCCAGTCTGTATTTCAAGCCTGCTGTCGTGCTGACACATCACTGCCAGGAACTGTGACCTTTGGTTTGGGGCCCCTCCAGTTGTAAGTACTGTATCAGAAACAGCTTTGTACTGGGAGTGCACTTGTGTTAGGAAGAAAGACAAGAGAAGTTTGTGCGGATGTGTTTGAGTGCATGCGTACAGTAACTTGTGTCTTAATTGAATGCTGCAAGTTTTTTTTGGAAGTTTAACTGGCTCACGGGTCAACGTTTTGGGTCAAGTTATGAGGACATATCTACACACCAAAATCATCCTTTGTGTCGTGGGAGATTACCGACACTTGGCACACATTACGCTGACTAATATCTGCAATCTAGCAACGTCAGGTAAATTAGGTGTGACAGCTTCAGCACTGATGAGGACATAGTTGTGAGTAGCACTGCTTTTAAGTGAGGCACGCATCGTAGACATTTGGTGAAACTACTGAAAAAAAACCAAACCACCAGAGTACTATAAGTACTATGAGTAATAAAATGAATGACAATTCAATGGCAGCTGGACCCCACACTGTAGCCAGTTTGGGTATGATACACCTAACTAAAAATAGGTGTAACACTACCTAATAAACTGTATGTTCACTTTCCCATTTACATCACTGAGGGTGGCTAGAATAAATATTTAAATCCCCTCTCAATATGATCAAAAGCATCACAAACATCCTCACAAATCACCACAAAGTTGAACCAACACCTCCTGAAAACAGTGTAAACAAAAAGGTAACGTTATAATGAAGTTAGGATTTAATTCAGGGCTTTTTAATGTCGCCAGTTTAACTGACTTTAACACAAAGAGAGAAGAAGTTAGCGTCAGCTGCGATACGATAAATTAATCATACGCCATCTTTGATTTTTTTTTTTTTTTTTTTTTTTTAAATTTACCTGTAATCCGAACAATTCGTTCTAGTGTTATAAATCACACACCGGACATCGACGCGTTTCTTCTGCACTGTTCCGGAGAAGACGAGTCGCTCTCCGGTAAGTTACCGACAGTGCGGAGTACCGTTAACTTTAAAGGATCGTTAGTTTGGACATTTAACGGTAGTCACGTAGGCCAACAAGACGCATCTGTGACCTCATCACGCCGTACGTGCTTCCGTCATCCGTGCCGCCCGCTGTGGGATCCGTGTTTACCTGTTGCAGGTGACATCTTCAAACTATGTTCGTTATGTTGCTCATGTTTGTTGTCTGTCAGTATTTAGTGTCATCCATCTTGGCTCTGCTTTCTTCTTCGCTGCATGAACGGTTGTGACCCGCAGTGGTGGAAGAAGTAGAAGAAGATCTTTTACTTAAGTAAAAGATTTTAAAAGTGGCGATACTACACTGTAGATGTGTTTCATGCAGAAGTCGTGCATTCAAAATTATACTTGAGTAAAAGTAAAAAAGTATTCGCATCAAAATAAGTACCAAAAGTACTCATTAGAGTGAATGGCCCATGTCAAAATAATGTATATAATACAATGTTGCAGCTGGTAAAGGTGGGGATCATTTTAAATCACTTTATACTCCCTGGTAGCTTGTGATTTTACATGGGGGGGATCAATGAAGTCTTATCTTTGCTGGTTATATGTTGTATTATTAATCTCAAGCCGTAAAAGCCTGTAAAAAGTGCTATATTTCCTTCTGAATTGTAGTGGAGTAGAAGTATAAAGTTGCAGAAAATGAATTGTACCTAAGTACAGTGAGTAATGCATTTAGTTGCTTTAGTTGCAAAGCGATAAGCAAAAGAATAGACCTAACTGCTGCATATGAAAAGTCTACTTGATCAGTTACTTAACCAGTTCTAATCCATTATCTCTTTAATTGTTTAATTTTCTGTTGATGCCTTTAGAAGCAGTGTTATGGGCAAGTGTAAAATACAAACTTAAAACACATTGATGATTTTGGTGGCTGTGTTATAATCACTGATATAAACATTTAGTGATCTTTAATTTTCCCACCTGCCTGGCTTTCCAAGAATGAAACAGTGTTTACTTTGTCTTTGCTAAAGCCTGACAGAGCCATTACACTAAACCATGACTAAGTAATTTACTTAAATGTTCACTTCATATCCATAGCTTATCTTATATTGAACAGCCCGAGCATGGGAAATAGCACACTAATGAATTTTCTAAGGCCATAAAGAAAGGGAGTCATGCCAGACTAATTTGCTAAGTACCATGTGATATATTGATTCTCATGTACATATTCAATGCCCTGCCCTTCAAATCATCTGGATAATGAGACAGAGATTGTGCTACATTTGCTTTACATGTACTACACAACAGTCCATCAAAATATGATGTACACCATGATCTGTAATATTTGACAGCTAAGAGAGAATAACAAAAAACAAAGAAACACCATCTAACCGGTGTAGTTATTCTAAATAAATCAAGTGCAGTGTGTTGGTAGTGCAGTGTGTGTTGTAGGGGTTATATGAAAAACAGAAAATAAATCCTTGAATCATCTGCAACAACTTTGCCCAACAGCAGTGCATGTGAACACTCTGAAATCAAAACTGGTTTCAGGACATTTCCTCTTGTCAATACCCTTAAAATAAATTAATGTTAGAGACCAAACCCAGAGAAAACAGGGTAGCACATCCAAACCACAAAGTGAGTTTTCTGCCAACGTGTGGGTTTTCAGATCATTTCACTTAGATTCAGTAAAGTAGATAAATTATGGAAGCTCATTACTACCTTTTGGCAATGTTATGTATATGCATGTATCTTTTAACAGCACAAAGATTTATACTAAAGCTTGAATCTAATTGCATTAAAAGCAAATAAGGGATAATGAATAGCTTAAGGAAATGAGAAGCAGACACTATCACTTGAAAGTGCTTGCACGCTTGCACACAAAGCAGTCTTCAGAGGCGAGGCATTTGACTCTTGTGCACAAGGTGACAGCACCAATGGATGTCTATTTCAAGACTGCCATAATTTAAAATTCAGAGACATCTGTGACAAGCTAATTGATTGTCTCTAGACTTGCTGGGGGAAAGAGAATTTGTTGAGCTATGGTGAGGTGAAAGCTGACTTTACTATTCAGAGGGAGCCGGCACAGAATTAAATGTACTTTTTAATGTCCTTTTGCACAATATGTGATGGGGTGGAAAATTTGAAATGTATTACCATTTGCTTAATATCTCCCTACAATGCATTACCTGCCATGGACTTTTAAGCTAAATACTTTACACGCTATAAACGCGGCTTTTATGGCAATCCAGAAATGGGCGTCGCTTCAAGTGAAAGTGCCGAAAGTTCAACCCTTTCGTTTGGCAGTCTGTCATGCACACTGACAACATGATGGATGAACAAACTGATGGACCTACCCATTTTTCATGGTCAGCACTCTAGTAACACACAAATACAAATGAAAAGAATGTGTTATTGGGGTGTATGGCAGTCAATTAAACAAATCTGAGAGCAACAATAGAGAGAAATGGGCCCAAACAGCAGAAAGGAAGAGGAGGGTGATTTATTAGCCTTGCTACCAGAGAGTTTGTATTCCAGCCAACATCATGTTGTCTTGCCAAACGAGGCCAGCCAACAATGTTGCACTGTTGAGCACAAAACAAATCTGCTACCCAGGCTAATAACAATGCAGGCCTGATTCACCAGTGGAGAGGACCCAAGCGGTATACAAAATAAGACACTTAAAGAACCATCTGTGCCAGAAGGTTGTGTTGTGCATGAAAGTACAGCGGGAGCAAGAGCCATCAAGCACAACACACAATTTGGGGTATCTTAGTATTAGTACTATGGGATTTTGTACTCAATTCATCTCCTAAATAGCACCGTAATGCTGCGTAGTGCTCTGGTTTCTCTAATAGCTTCAGCTGTACTGCAAAGTGATTCATGCAACCATAGCTTTGTCATCTCTGTTCCTAGATACTAGTGGTTTGTCCAAAGTATTAACTCATAATGATACTTGGGCCCATCATTTGAGAAATGCTTTCAGAACCAACACAGACCATGTGTATCCAATAGGAACAGTGATGAAAATGACAGAGAGCAAGCAATTTCTTGTATGAAGTGTTTGTCCAAAGTTAACGCTCAGGATCTTTTTGAGGATTAAGCACTGTTTTCTCTTAGTTTTTCCCAAAACATATTAGGAGGAAAGGGCTTAACATTTCATCCAAACAAGGGTGATGGCATCCTTTCTCGTCTCTTGACCCTCCCCTCTGGATCTACCGTAGAAGAGCTGGGTGATGAGATTAAATGACACATGAAATGATTCTGTTAGAGCACAGCAGCATGAGTAAATATGAGCATCTGACAGGGGTTTACAGACCACATGTCGCCCACCGAAGTGCTTCACTGCTGTCGATGACACCCCCCCCCCCGGCACCACAGAGTCTCCGCCCGATCAAAGATTACTTACCTGCTCTAATAAACATGCCAAGTGAGCTGGAGTGGAGCCGTGACGAAGGGGGCCTGCACTGTTTAGCGTAGCGTTTAGTGCTGAGAGAGGAGGCTGTGGATGCAGCAGAGCACTCATAGATAATTTCCCTCCTTTCTTTGACCCCCAACGGCCTTTCATTATCAGAGCCTTCTGATCTCTTTTTGCAAAACAGGAACGTGTTGCAGAGAATGAGAAGAGACAGCTTCTATTTAGAATTCAATCGCAGTTCTTGGTGTTAAAGAGTGTTGTTAGATTTGGTCTGTCAGCTGGCTCTAAATGCTATTGACATTTGATCCAGCCTACTTATTGATTTTTAACGTATTCACTTATTAAAAATAAACAAAAAAATCCTCCAGAAATAGTTTGAAGTATGTACAAAAATAAGTAATTGTTGAGTAATTCAGTGCTTAAAGGGACACTTAAAACATTTAAGACAAATTCATGTTTACATTAGATGTACTTTTGTGGGACATCCATTAAGGCCAAGATCCAGCTAGAATTAAACTACTTGAATAATAAATGCCAATTTACAATTCCACAAAGTTGTGCTTGATTTATATTTGATTTCCAATCTGACATTAAAATAGGTTTGAATTGCTGCTTCCTCCTTTAAAAGTTATATTCCTGAAAATAGCATTTGAAAGCATCATTATGGGAACAACAGCAGAAGCATCATGGCTGGACTTGGCCTTGATTGGGTGGCCTAAAAAAAAAACCCTGAAGTGTTTCCAATCAGGCCAGTTTCCTGTATTTTGACTAAACGCATCCCTCTTGGTGCATTTGTATTTCCAGTACTGTGACTAGTCTGCTAGTAAGGGATTTCTTTTTAAGTTCACTCAATAAATATCCCTTTGCCTAAATCATGTTAACTGGGAAACAGTTGTGACGAGCATTGTTCTGTTACACTCATCTTAGGCTCCAGTACATAAAAAGCAATATCGCAGAAATAGAGTATCAGACTTCTAACTGAAACTTACACTGTAGAAAAACCTCAAGGGCATTTTGTGCTAGCGCTAG
Source organism: Lateolabrax maculatus (assembly GCA_031216445.1). Taxonomy (NCBI): domain Eukaryota; kingdom Metazoa; phylum Chordata; class Actinopteri; order Acropomatiformes; family Lateolabracidae; genus Lateolabrax; species Lateolabrax maculatus. The sequence continues at coordinate 5,858,380 of CM062212.1, read as the reverse complement.
ACTACAGATTGATTTGTGTACGTGAGTGTGCACGTATGTGTTTGTGTATGCAAGTGTTGAGTGTGTTTATGTGCGAGAGACACAGAGAGCGGTGGAGAATCAGTGAGAAGGAGGGAAGTACTCACCCCTTCGTTGTTCTGCCCAGTGTTAGCCAGCATCTCCTGCAGGGCCCGCACTGACAGGGCCTGCTCCAACACAAAGCTACAGATACACAGGTCTGGAGGAACATACTGCAGGATGGAAGGAGAAAGACAAGAGAGTAAGAAGGGAGAGAGGGGAGGAAGGAGAGGAGGACGAAGGGACGGAAAGAAACATTAGTTGAAGAGGCAATGACAAGCTGTTTTCTCTCCTGGGTATAAAAACAATATGCCAGGAGTTGATTCTCCTTGAAATTCCTTGACTCCGCTTTTACCCGTATAGCCTCGAAGATATGCTGCGGCACCCAACCTCCCTGATCTACAGAACTCTGATTTTTGACATGACAGTGGCAGATTGTGAGACTTAACATGACAAAAACTTGAAAAAAAACTAATGTGAGACTAAAGACTTAAGTTTTAGAAATGTATAATTTTGTCTCTGACATTGTAAAAGTTGACATGTGTTGTATCCAAGCAAATTGATGAACTGTGACAGTGACCTAAAAACTGATTGCAGTGTCAGTCTAAAGTAGCTCCAAACTGGGGTCTGTTATGACACCGTAAATAAATATTTATTTTTAAAAAATGGAAAGTTTTTGAACTGACATACATATGAAGACAAGATATTTAAATTCCAATTTACCAAATCCACAAACATACAAGCGTGTAAGAGTGTGGACAACTAGACAAAATCTCATTTTGGGGCCTAATACACATTTTTCTACTCTATAGCACATTTGCTTGGATCTGTCATGTCATTTTAATGCTGGTCACAGAGATGCTACACATACAGATTCTTATTTGTTCTTTTTTTCTATTCACATTTATGTATCTTAAAGAAATACATTGACTTAATAACAACAGAGAGATGCCGTACTGTAAAATGGTGTTCATTTCTTTAAACACATGCACACACATATGCATTTTATCTGCATTCTCATCTTTACTAAATATTTCCACAGCAGTAATTGGTTTCTAAATTAACTGCAGGCTCTGATCTGAGACAAGAGCCCAACTGAAATGATTAAACTGCTCAGTGAAGGATGGTGCTTGTAAATAATTCTGATGACTTGCAACTTCTTTGCCATCCTGGTGTGTTGCTAATGAGTGGCTGGGGATTATGAGGACGGCTGTCAAAAGGTGTTCAGCCCGCCGCTGCAATGACCAATAATTAGTTTGGTTAGAACTTATTCCTCAGCGCCCACTGTTGTTTGTCTCTCCTCTATGAGAGGTGTCACGTCTGGCTTTCATATCAGAAAACAGTTTGTCTTTAAACGTTCAATGCATTGCTGCTATGATCAATACATTCAGTAATAACTGATGATCATTCAGTGATCGGAGGCTGTCCACAGTGGGGGGGGGGGGGGGGGGGGGGCTGTATGTTACTGGGATGAGAACAAGACAACTGAAGTTCAATCAAAGGGCCAATGCAAAGGGAGGATACTGGAGAATAAAAATGAGGCATGTGATATTACATAATGCTGGTAAATGACCTGGGGACCTGTTCATTACTTGCATCTGCTTGTCAAATTATGAAAAATTAATTTACTTTGTGATGCAAGTTGACACTGTTGATTAACACTACACTGCTGACATGATGTGTAAGCAACAACATGTAAACAAACAAATTAGCCATGGCCCAATAACTCCCACACCCTCATATCAGCTCATATCCCTGACTTTATATCCTTGAGTGATCCTAATATTATTTAGTACAAACCTATTTTTCATAACAATGGCCAGCAATACATAACCTGCACTGCTACCCATCTCCCACCAACACAGAAGAGGACCAGGAAAGATTTAAGGTGTTGGGTGCCTGCCCTGACTCTGTAACACAACCGGTTGACCCCTCACCTTTGCAGTGAAGTGAGAAATGTGAGCGGAGGGGGAGGGCTGCTGGGTGATAATGAGGATGGTGCTGCTCAACACAAACGTGCATTGGGAACTGTGTGTGCATGTGTCCAGTTCTGTGAGCTGCAACCAATAGCCTGAACACAAATATTGTCCACCCATTTAATTGCATCTACAGCCAGATAAGATGCGCAGTGACAAAAAATCCAGGAAATATAATGGAAAAATTTAATTCAATTTAAAAAATGCAGCAACAAAATCTAGTCATTTCACCACAAACCTTCAGACAGGGTGAGCCGAATATTTACTGTTGAACATTGCATGACACAGCTACACCTGTGGTGTCATATGACCTTCTTCAGTGATAATTCACAACCTGCTGCAGACCTAACACCTCTTATGAATTATTCACCGCCAATTTTCCAATTAACATACTTCTTCCAGGGTTGGGCAGACATACTGAACATTCTCCCTTGTCTGGAAATAGAAAAGGACAGTCTCAGTGGTCACAGTGACCTTTAGAAAGTCTAATTTTTTCCGTACTCGGTAGGGGGCTTGATTCAATACAATAAAATAAGCTGTAAAATGGGTACAATTATCTTTCAAAAGCTCAAACAGTGTTATTTGACCATCTAGAGTATTATACCATATGCAAGCTATTAAAAAGAGATCAAATAAAGTAAAATAATAATCATCTGCTGTTGTAAATCCCATTAACTTCCTCTTTTTAAAAAAAAAAAAAAAATCTCTTTATTGAACTTTCAGAATGTTCTGGTATACATAATACAAGATCACCGTACAATATACAAAATATAAGACTGCCCTCCCCTTTTCTAACCCTCTAGTGGGGTCCAGATTTGGGTAAATTGTAGGTAATTTGGCTTTTGTAAAGTGGATATGATGCACAATCTTAAATTGAATGAACCCAGGTCTTGTTCCCTTTGTGTTCTAGGTATATCCACTGATTAGAGGTTCATCTCACCAATGGTTCCATAAATTCGGGAGATTATAACCTTTTTATCTTTGTCGAGAGACTAACAATTATCAACTGGGATCGTTAGAGGCTTGTTGGGAAATTAATTATATTGTTTCCAAAATTCCTCAATTGTAATATCGAGAAAAGTGGGCATGTGGTAGTTTATATTTTGTTGCTAGCTGTTTGAAGGATGCAAATATTCCATCCTTTTAAAGATCCTTAATAAACTGTCTCCTGTTCCCATGCCATCCACGAAAGGCCATATCCATCATAGCAGGTGTAAAGAGGTGATTACAGATAATAGGGTGCGAGTTCACTAATTCTAAAAGGGCATTTTCTCTCCTGAATATTCATATTTATGAATGGATGCTGCCCCTATAATAGCCTAAGCTTAACATGCCTTGTCAGTGGAGCCACATCGTATTTAAAACACCGCCTCATAACTCGTCTTCAATCAGACCTTATGACTCCCCGTTTCACTCCGGCCTCATTTCTCTCCACCAGCAGCGGCGGCAGGCAGCCAGGCTTCGTTAGAGTCTGGGAAATGAGGTGTCAACACCTGAGATCAGCCAGCAGTTGACAGCCCCTCCCCCCTCGTGCCAAACCACAGCCGTCACCTTCGACACTCTGCCACATTTCACACCCAAAGGAGGCCCGAACGCATTGTCACCGGTGCGAAGGTGAGGTGTCTGTGATGGGCTGTCTAGAGATCTGCAGGTGGGTGAACAGAAACAAGTCCCCATATTTATTCAAAGTCTTATTGCTCAGCGGTCAAATTAAATCAGGCTTTCACTTGATATGCACAGCTCATAAAAATATCAAAACCTGGCGTTGGAGAGTTTTACTGTTGTGATCACGTGATTATCACTCTGACATCTGAAGTAAGTGTGAAGCCAAAAATAAAACCGCAAGAACAGCATCAGTATACATAAACAGGCTGCATTGTCCGTCCCACGTACATCTGCAGCACAGACTGACAACGGACTTGATCTCCCCATTGAAATGTCATAAAAATATCACCGAAAATATTGTGACTAATGATGCGCATGATGATATACAACAATTATGTTCCTATTAAGAAGCTTATTCCCCAGAGCCAACACAATCTGCCTCATTTCAACATTTTTTTTATTTTTTGAAGACCATACAGCACATCTTGTCAAAAAAAAATGATTAATGAGACGTGTAACAGAGTACTGACAGCTCTGTTATGCTGCTACAACACCACAGGCAGCAAAATGCTAATTTTCAACACTCAGTCACAATGAGAAACTTCACTCTATATATCATATTTGTTGTTGTTTTATCTGCCCCATGACCAACCGCTGGGATGCACCAGTGCGGAAACAAGGAAATGATCCAAAACCGGCCCCCTGACACTGTTTTGTTGTGTTTGTTGGGGTTCTGGCCAAGCTGGAAGCACCACAGTCGGGAACTGAAGTTGGATCACCGCAGCAGTGTGGGGGCGGTGGTGGTGGTTTTCCTCCACGCCTCCAACGCACCCATTTTGAGATTGTTTCTATCAAAGTAGTTGTACTTTGCACCATAGTGCCTGAGCAGAATCTGCACATTCATTCCTGTTATTTGACAGGAAAGCTCATCTCAATAAGAGTGGGTGGAATGACAGGAGATGATAAACAGATGGGTTTCAGTGAAAGAAATCATAAGTGTCTATTTGATTTACACTTTATCAGGAAGAGAGACTGCCAAGGAATAAAACTGGACAGCAGCCTTTTTTTGGATGCAACATCATTTTGCGCATCTATTAAACTACGCAGGAGGAACTTTTTTTTAAAAGGAGGATAGGTCCTGATTTAATTATTCAGGGATCCAATTACTGGAAGATGTAATTAATTTTGGAAGGGCGACACAAACATGAAAGGAAAACAGAGATACTAATATAACTCCAACTTTTTCTGTTGTCACACTTCATCAGCATCGTCCTCCAGTCTAGTCTCCTATCTCCTGTCGAGTTTTCACAACATTAAATGTCAGAATATTTATATCTGGGCCAATTGCGAGACGTTGAGTAAGCTGCACTCAGTTAATTAAATTTCAGGAATGTCTCTGCTGAATATTACATTTAGCAAATCCTCATTCTGTCATTTCAATGAAGCTTTCTTCTATCAACCTGATGGGTGTCCACTAACACAGTCAGTGTTAGTATTAGGTAATCAAACCCCACAGGGTTATACTTCTGCAGTAACCAACGGGTGCCTGGAAAGATTGTGGAGTAGCTCAACTAATGATAAGTAAAAAAATAATTTGATTCACCAAAAATGTATACCTGTATACATATACAGGATGATTACAAGACTCTATAACAGTTTACAGTGCGTAACTAGTTAACTTAGCAAGTGAGCAGACAAGTTAATAGTAAATAGTTAAAAGTAATGGGTAAACATTTAAATTAGGATAAACCCTTCAAATAGTTCACTAAAAGTAATAGGTAAATGGTTGAAATAGCTAAAAGTAATGCATAAATGTTGATGAAATGTCCTTGACTGCCACTCCAAGTAATAGCACTACAAATGCAACCTGAATAAACCCACTTAAATATTGACTGTTCAGTTGTATGTAAATAATTATAGTAATTTCATATTTAAGAGTATTAAGTAACATCTATATTAAAACCAGTTGAAATGAACACATTTGGAACATGATGGTGGTGTTGAAGGATTACTGGAGCTCATGTAACAGGGCTGTGGGGTCATAAAAGACAAAGAACTTACACACTAACACATAAAACTTAAAAGAAGGAAAAATCTGTGCATTTTCATTTTGAAAGACAGTGGCCAGAACTACTTTTCAGCCAAAGTATTTTCAGAAGCAAATGTCTCCAGCGTACTTCCCCAGCTTAAAAAGGTCATTAATATACTTTGTAGCTGTTATAGCGACCTGTTTCATGCCAAACTTCTGCTGACTTGCCATTTTTACATAATACCTACAGCATCCTTAAAAGTGTACATTTAAACAAAGCTGTGTGCCAACGTCACCTTAGCTTCAGATGTGGATTCCAGGTAACACAGACGGTTTCCAAGTCCCTCGACGGCCAGACAGAACTTGCGATGCTCCTTCTGGATGGTGGCCACACACTGGAGCACCACCTCGTCATCCTGCCAGAGGAGAGAGGAGCGTTAAAGCCAATAATGTTTGACAGTGACCTATCCAAAATAAACAAGACCAGACAAGAAGGAAATGATCTATATTGGCTTGTTGCTTCTCATGCCACCCTCACTTGAATCAAAATATACTATGAAATACACCTTTGACTTATGGAGGTCACTGCGGCTAGTGAAGCTTAGCTTTCAGATAAAAGCGGCATAAAAGATAAGCCTGGGAGAATGTGCCCAGAGGAACAAGATCACAAAAAAAAAAAAAAGACTATAGGACGAGAATATGGTGAGAATTTTTAGATAACAATACACCCAGCGTTAGAAGGTAATAGCACATAGATGGTATTTTTAAATTAATAAGACTGTAAAAAAAAAAAACAGATAAAAAGGAAATGCAAGTAAATATTTCACTGTCAAATTGGAACAGACAACCATTTCAGCAGCAGAAAAGAAAAGAACAAAAACTATATTAATCAATGACAGTAACTGCAAAGCAGCTTTGAGTAATATCATTTCTAAACCCGTCTTTGGTATCTCTGTGGGAGAGAGGAAAAACTCAATTCAATCAGTGCAACCAATAAATGAACATCTGTATTTGTCAGGGTTGAGAGGGTCGGCCTTTATTTGGCAACACACACACACACACACACACACACACACACACACACACACACACACACACACAGATATTGATTTGTTTGTGTACTGCATGTGTGTGTAAGTGTGTGTGCATGTCTCCTGCCAGCATCACGTCCCACACTAATCTGAGCTGATGGTTGCCATGGTTCTGGCTCCCACCTCCTTCACAGCAGTATTAATTCAATAGATTTAGATACAGGCTGTATCCACAGACTCACCCACAGACTCGGGAGGCGAGATAACAGACCTGACAATATTTCAAACAATGGCACTCTGGACCCAAAACTAGAGAATTTTGTGTGAAGTCCCTGCATGGTCAGACACATGGTTTTTAAAAGCACCCCATTATACCATCAGACGTTTTTCTGCATTACAAAAAATTCACTACCATCTCAATAAATGAGAGAGTTGTGTGCCTAATTTGTAATTTCACACTGCTGTACAGATGGAAATAAAATGGAAACAAGAGAAAAGGTGTCTACCGAAATCCAGAACAGTTTTTTGGGAATTAAAACAGATTTTTCTGCTCTTCCAGTTGATGTAAAAGTTCAGACAGACAATGTAGGAGGCCTAAAGTCGATCTCTGCTTCATATTTAGTGCGAGGTGTTCCATTATGTGTTGGCGTTGTAACACAAATTAGATCCTCTGTCTTTCTGGTTTCTACACGTGGGAGGTGTTCACAATCAAAAAAAGGTACTGATTGGACTGCCTTCTCCTTTAACAATAACACATTTTGAATTCATCAACCAAGCAGTATGAAGCCGTTCTTTTAAAACCTTACACTATAAATTAGTAGTTGAAGGCTGGAACAAGACTACTAAGGGTGAAACATCATAAGCAACAACTCACTGTGATCAGTATTATCCCACAGAAACACTGCCTAAAGAGAAAAATGTGACTGAAATTGATGAATAAACTAATTATGATCAAAGGGGCTTTTAATGATTTTTATACAGCAGCTAATTAGTACAGAAGCTAATTAGAGAAGATCTCACAAAAAGGCAAAGTTCATCAAAGATATACTCTGGTCAACTTGTGTAGCTGGGCAATAAAACTCTATCTTCAAGCACTTTTAATGGATAAAGTGAAGCACAGTAGAGTTAAATGTCACAGGGAAGTGAATGAGGGGACGAACCGGCACAGCAGTTCATACCAGCAGGATTTTAAATACCCCAGAACTCGATTTTGGGCTTCAGGGATGATGACTGATAGGAGAAAGCATCAGTGTTGGCGCTGAATCACTGCTGCAGCTTTCCGGGTAGTCATGTGATGGAGGAAACACATCTTGTTGTTTCAGGCTACAGAGAGGGAAACTCAATATGGCCATGGCATGACCAAAGACTTGTCACCTCTTTAAAAACGAGTAAATACACCTCTTTCTTTTCAGCTGTTTAAATTCTGCTGGCTTTATGAAACCACCAGGTCCTGGCACCATTAGTGGTGTACTATATCTATCTGTGTCTTCTATATCTATCTGTGTATGTTGTGTGCATTTTTAACGCTTATGAAACTGCCCACAGGTGATTTTTAGTGTTGTAAAAATATTAGTAAAAAATAGTTTAGACTAATTTCATGAAATGTTTTCTTTGTCGGTATGGAAAATCCTTGAAAAGCAGCAACTAGATACAACACTAAAATGCTACACAAAAACCAGGCAATGATACATATTCATGCATACTTGAATTTGATCAATATTGACACTGAAAGTCTCAGACGCACCACAAAATGAATAAAAAATTCTGACTTTGATAGTGCAGCTTCAGAACTAGAAGTGGTCAGAGTTGCACTGGGATCAAACTCTACATAGACTGGATGCCATCCAGTCATCTGAGCAGTGTGAGGCAATGGGAGGAAGAGCAGAATCGATGGTAATGCCAACATCGTTCTAAATAAATACAACTAGAGGAGACACTGCGTATGGGAGGGTTTAATGTCAAGAGTGGAGAGATAGTGGCATTCTCTCATAAAAATCCAATCGCTATGATCAGATCTCTAAAACTAATGAAAAAGCCATGTGTACCCACAGCCAAGACACTTTCCTAAGACACTTTCTGTCTCTCTCTGCACCCCTGACTTGAGCCCAAGCCAGAGAATCTGGCGAATCTGAGGCAAAGTGATCCTTGCAGCAGCGCGACCATCTGCTAGACAGCTAAAGAGCAGCATCAGTACTATGTATAGGGTCCTGGCCTGCAGCGCGGGGAGGCAAGTGAGGGGTTGGGTGGCTGCTTTACCCAGCTTCCAAGTGTAGAATGGGAACTTGACCCTGCCCTCTCCCAACCTGACCCCACCCGTCCTCGCTACCTCTCGATATCCCGCTGGATCCTGCAGCTCGGACACTTCTCAACTCCAGCAAACAAAAGAGCGTTTGTCGCTCTGGTTAGACTTTCCGTCGGATGACCACTGGCTCTGCTGGATGTGTCCCCGCCCTTCAGCAGACCCTTGTTCCAACTCTTCTCTTGCTTTCGTATTTCTTCCTCTACTTTGTTCACCAAGCAGCCAGCCTCTGTATGCCTTAACAGACAGCAACAGGTGTGTGTGTGTGTGTGTGTGTGTGTGTGTGTGTGTTTGCGTGCGCCGCCCGATGCATCCACCAAAGAAACCCGAGAACTACAGATGCTCCGGCGTGCCAAATAAACTCCCACAACTCAGCCGGCGCTGCCACCAATGTGAACTTGAGAAAAGGTGAATCTGTTCAATCCCTCAGCGCTGCTATTTTGACACGCATGCTTTGCACATGGTCAGTGGAGATCAACAGGCAGACTGTGAGAGGAAGGAAAACGCCACATGGGGGTCAAAACTGAGGGGAATTAACAAACTTCAGCACGTTTGTCTCCTTGTTCACGCTGTCTCAGGGTGTATGTCTAAATTGCACTGACTGCTCAGGCGTCTTGTTTCTCATAAATGTCAGGCAGGGTGTTAAGTACAGGTTGAGCGACATGTTTTAGTGAAGCTTAGCTACGAACATAGAGAGTAAAGTAGATACAGTGTAGATGTGTGAGAACTAAAATCTTATAAGCCGGATCAGGGCTGATGTCTATCAAAGATTGTTAAAGCGAGACTCAATTGTTAGTTTCTGAAACGAAATGCAATAATTTTTAACGAGCCTGTATCCCAAAATTGTGAAATAAACTTACGTTTTTGGATCTCACGCTGTGAAAGTATCACAGCTAATACAGATCTAAAGAATCTCTGCACTCACAAGTGTTCTGTCAACCATGAGCACCTGACTATAAATAATTCAGTTATTATTCACAATGTTCCAACCTTTATGTTAAATTTTTAAAACCTTGTAGAGCCGTAGGAAATGGGGAGAAATAGTGAGTGTGAAAGAATGATTAAAGGCAGCGGAGAACCTGACAACGTGCAGTGACAGTGAAAAATAGAACTTGAAGCTGAAATAGAAACAGAAGAGGATGTAAACAAGAAACCAAGAGAGAGGAGGCAGAAAGGAGGACTGAGAAATTGGCTTTTTAGCAATTTAGCATTTTAGTTCTACATTTATATTTTCTACAGCCACGGTACTTCTCCATTCATCAGATCTGATGAAAACTCAATACAGTCAGTTACACCTGCAGGTTGTACCTGCAACTAATTCATACATCTCAAACAGTAACAGGGATGCAACAGATTTATCTTTATTTATCTGCTGAGTAAATCTGACTGGTCCCATAATTAAACATTTGCTCAATAATCTCTGAGGTTAAACAAATGGTCCAATTATGTACAAATTTGTTCAAAATCCACCTCAATATCCACCCTGATGGGTCTTGATGGGTGTTTGTTCCAGTTACCAGTTGTCTCAGTGGTTGTTTAATATTGTCACACAAAGACAGTGAAATAGCAAGGTTCAGTAAATGTAGTAAATAAATAAATACCATGGAGACAGGTGACCTTATAGCTCTGCTTTTTTCTAGGCACAAAAAAGTAATAAACATTTATATGTCGGGGCAGTGGAATAAAAGGCATTCAACACTTAAAATATAAAAGCCTACATGTCACTGTTCAGTGATCAAGATCAGCGATGTGGAAATCTTTCACCACTGTTAGTGTCTTGGTCACTGAATGAATATAAAACTTATAAAATAGAAAAATGTTCGTTCTTAACAACTAAACATTTCTAGTAGATTCAAATATGTGCGTCTTAGGAGAAAGAGACAGAGAAATGAATAGGGAGCAAGAGTAGGAGACAGACAGAAAGAGAGATTATGTAATTTCACTTCAAAGTTTAAACTTCCGCAGAAACCCACGTCATTCTGATGCGTAGTAACAGTTAATCTACTACAGTTCTGTGTTTAAGCAGCAGAAGCAGTTCCACTGGGCCGTGTTTCCAGTAATGTTCATCAAAAACCACACCGCTTTCCGTCATGACTGATTAATGAGATGTTTAAACGAATGAGACTTCGATTCACGTCTCTTAATCAAACAGACATTCAGTCTCCAGAGTACAAACAAAAGGAAGCTGCCTCAGCAGGAAGCGTCAGGATATGGACCATTCTGCGTAAAATATTAATTTCGGTGAAGTCACTTACTGCTCCTGTCCTCTTGACATTTTTTGGTCACCCTTTGTGGTTTGGCAGGTGACTCCTGCTGTGGCTCCTTCAGTTTCTCTTTGCTCCACAAGATGTGGCGCTTCCTGCTTCCGTAGCCAAGTTTGATTTAGATCTATGTTCCATTTTTATGATAAACAGATAGATTTAGTAAAAGTTGGCAGATGTCTACTTGCCTTTAAAAAAACTCAAATTCTGCGGGATCACTCAAGACAAATGTCGTCTCTGCACTGTTTTGACAGCCTGTGCGAGGACAGATTTGGCAGTCATTAGACTATTTAGTAAACTGGTAGAACGAGGCCAGTATTTGACAAAACTCCCCAAAATTTACATCTTAAAATGTTATCTTAGCTTTACTTTTAACATATTATTATTTGCCCACCATTTGTGGAAAATTAAGCATTCACATCATGTTTATACCCATATGTCCAGATATTTTTGTCCTGTTTTCATCTATAATTCTTGCCATAGAGGAATTTCAAACATATCTTGACCTAAAAAAAATGCATCCCAAAAGTACTTTAGCTTTTTGCAGGCAATCAGAGACTCAGAGAGTCCTCAAAGATATTTTAACGAAGATCTTTATTTTAAAAAATGTCTTCTTCTTTCTGACCTCAGGAGTTACACAGAGGTTTGTCACTAGGGATTATATGCTATCACTGTCACACATCATGTGCAGACATACAGTATAGGCATGCAGAATGTGTGTGTAGGTGTGCCTATGCAAGTGTGTGTGCATGTCTGAGACAACATCATGGCTCAAAATGAATAATGCACCACACATCTGAGCTCTATATTAAAAAAAAAAAAAAAAGGAAATAAAATTCCGCAGTCAAGCAAGTTTTGCCCCGCAGTATGCTGCCATGGATCACAGACGCCAAGATTTATATGGTGTTCCTCTAACAAATTGGATTTTCTTGGCTTAGTTTGTATGCATATTGCTTTAGAGCAGCTTCAAATAATAGAGCCCCCCATGCGTGCAAGGCCGAGGCGTCCACCTCAGCAGAAGCGCTGAGAAATGGTAGGGCCTCTGGTCAGGGACGAAGCTGGAGCCTCTCTAAAGTCCATCATCCTGTCTGATGAGACAGGACAGACACAGGCGAGAGTGTGTGTGTGTGTGTGTGTCTGTGGATGGGAGGTGAAAAACAGCCAGAGAGAAAAGTGAAGAGAGTGAAATGAAGACATTCACCCGAAGCCTTCTTTTCTCCCTCTAAGCTCTCCTGACAGTCGTTTCACCCTCCATCTTGTCAGCTCTGCATGTGTCAAACAATCCAAACTTTAGTTGATTTTAGCTTTACTGCCTCAAAAGCTGCAGAAGACAGCAGCAATGGGTTAAGGCAGGTCAAATCCTCAATCCTCAGAAAGACTGAATACCTATGGGTCAATAGAGGACGTGACACGAGATACATTCAATGAGCATTTAAGTGTTTCGCAATACATCAGTAGCAGTCTGTGACAACATAAACCTCCCTTCCCTACAAGGGCTGGAAATTGCTTCCAGATCCATCAAGCTACAAGATGTCATCTCTAGACTGCAGCTGCCATGGCTACATGCACACAGCAAATAGAAAATGGTGTTTCTAGGATGTTGGTGGGCTGCCGGAAAACTAAAGATCAGTGAATTATTAGCAAAATGACAACGATATCACCTCACTCACCGCAGGAAAACACAATTTTACTGACGTCCTATCTTGTCAAAAAATAATTGAAATGGGTTCAGTGATTCAAACAATGGATTATTTTTTAAGCAGCATTAAAAATTGGGTTTGGGAGTGATTGAGTGGTTGATCCCCCTTATTATTATGAGATGCCCTTGAGCAAGGCACTGAGCACCCAGCTGTCCAGCCGGAGCTCTTCAGTGCTTAAACTTAAAGCCCCTGAAAAAACGTGGCTTCAAATCTTAAAGCGGCTATAATCGGTATTCTTATAATAACAAATGACAGTGAGATTTGTCACCCTAATCTGCAGCTCCCATCGGTTTTATGGAGCTTTATAGCAATTTCCAGCTTATCGTTTAGCTGTTCAGCCCGCAACTTTACTGATTTGGTTCACTGCCACTACTATCATAGTGTCGTTTGTGTTTCAACATAGTGGAGCATTAAGCAGCTAGAGAGCCAGATATTTCCCAAAAGAGTTGGTAGAGACCAAAAACAGAGCTGAAAGAGAGTGAGAATCGGACTTACATTATCCAGGATGATAGAAACATGACTCCAGTTGAAAGATAATGTTTGCTCACAACTTGTTTTCGCTGCCCCAAAGTGTCCAAAAAAAAAAATCAGATGATATTTCTTTATAGAACTAAATATTCGACTAAATAAGCAAATATCCACAATTTTAAGTAAAACATTTATTAACAGTGTAAAACTCAAAAACTCCATTCATCTGCTACATCAGCACTGTGTGTGTGTGTGTGTGTGTGTGTGTGTGTGTGTGTGTGTGTGTTTGTTTGATCAGATTTGATTGACAGACCAAACAACCCGACAACTCTCATCAGATGCCGATTCAAATGTTGTTCAAACTAGCAAAATGAGCACAACGAGAAAAAGAAAATACAGAAATGTCTCCAAGACTGCTCAAACTCCCATAACACACAGCATGAAGCGGAATGAGAAAATGCATTTCCAGGGCCTTTAAGGCTTAATAAAGTCTGCAAACAATGCTAACTGGTCTTCAGAGGGAAAAACCACGATGGCCACAGAGCTGACAACAAACTGGACTGTGTCGGCATTAAGTGAAAATGAACCAAGTGACCTGAGGGACACTCAAAACGGTCGGAGGCTCACCGTCTGCACTTTTTAAGACCTTGGTTGATTAATGAAGGTAATTATTTGGGTTGTGAGTCCACTCACGCTGCTGCTGCTGTTCCTACTGAGCCTCTGCTGCTACATACAGCAACACACTGCACAATCCCTCCTGCCGAAACTGGAATATCAATATCAAGTTAAATTAATTCGTATTTTTGGTTATGGCATGAAACTTAATACACACAGTTTGAAATGTTGAGTGAGTGTATTTAGAGCAAATAATTCGAACAAGATCATATAATGTTAATTCTTTTGCTTTGTGAGACAGCGATACAATAGTAGGTAACTTAGATCCTTATTATTTTACAGTTAATGAGTTTCAATTGATATGGAGAATTTTAGGAATGAAAAGTTACATAAAGGCCTGCAGGTGAATATAAAACACACTGACAAAATGACAATGAGCCTTGTCTCGCCACTTTCATAATTTAAGCTTTACAACACCAGTTCAAGGTTGAAGACATAGAATAATGCAAAGATAAGACAGCCTTCACTCTGGAAAACAAAGGGCCGCTGAATGACACAGACCTTTTCTCCATGCAAGACCAGCCAGAGAATAACAATAACTTATATTGGTCTAATTAATTTTCTCCTTCATGTTGATTTGAGGCTAATATAAATTACACAAGTTCTTAATCTTCTTCCAAACCAACATCATAAAAACTAGTTTTGACAAATCTTCAAACTAATTTATACATTTTAATGCAACTCCAAAGGAGCTCTTCCTGCATTAAATATTTAACCAAATGTCAGATCAATTAGTTTGTTATTTAACTAAACAGGGCCACCCCTGTAAACCCCTTACATCTCATTTACAAATTAAAAGCATGGAGGAGAGTTAGTGACGTAAGGTCCTGCCACCTTTACATCAAGGTTGTGTAAATGATGATGGGTATGGCAGCAGACTGGCTGTCCTTCAGTACTGATGACTGGAGAGAGCCGGAGCTGCCAAAGAACACACTGTTGCTTTGCCATCCCGGCCTGCTCAGTCAATACAGGAGGAAATACTTCCCATTCAATTTAAAATCAAGCTGAGGGAGGTTCACCTGAGGTCGGAGGACAACGCTGCGTCTCTCACTTTCTCTCTTTTCAACCGTCATTGAAGAGGCAAACTTTGGAAGGGCATCAACTAGTGCAAAATGGTAAATGCTGAAAACTGAACTGGAATGATCACTGGACTCGATCACAGAGAAATTACGAGTCTAAAGCGCTCCTTACTTACCATTATTATGTATTCCAGGTTGTGTCTGCACAAAGTCATAGTTGAGCTATCTTGGTTCAAATTCCAACAAGTAGAATAAGCTATGTCCCTACATTTATTCTTCTACCTTCCACGGAAAGTTCTTCCCCTTAAGACTTATTGATATGTCCATGACAACTGGGCAAAAACCATCTGTTGATGGAAATCATGCGATCAAAAGTCAGAACAGAATGATTTATTTCTTCCCTAAAATATTACCTGGTGGAAACCAACCATAACCCAGTTTAAGCAAAAAAAAAAAAAAAATCAATTGCACTCAACCCCTAAATCGGCAGGGAATGATAAATGGCAAATTTGTAGCATATGCTATTAACACACTGTGATTTGTGGCATTATATACAGAGATATGATAGTCTATCATATAAAACCACTAACCACACTTTTGGTGTTATTTTTTACATCTGCAGAAAGAAATTGAAGACTCTTCAAGAAAATTATTTCCAAAAAAACATATTGCCATAGAAACTATTTCAACTTTTTTGGGAAAATCTTTGTCTGTGTATTAAGATATTAAGGGCTGACATCCCTCTTCATTTTCACCGACACTTGACTCCACTCCTGTCATACCTTGACAACTCTTCAACCAGTTACATCAGAGAAGCTCAACTAATCCTACCATCATCACAACATTAATCAGAACATAAGACTCGTCACCCTGTGGCGTTGGTTTAGGGTCCAAACCCTACAACATGTTCTCTCTAAACTCAAGAGTAATTCTCAACCATTCAACTACAGATCACCACAGTTCAATAACCCCGAAATGTGACTCCAATCTTCTCTGGCCAACTACATGCATTACACAATTATTGTACGTGCTGTACACTTGTGTGATTAACAACGATGTAATCTGTTAAACCTTAAGCCAAAGTTAGTACTAACATCAAAACCTATTCAAAATGAACACCTTGAAAAACAATCTGAATAAATAATCAGATCCGTCTGTACCGAGCACTCAGTCCTCCAAGTTGTAGTTTACCACATTCATTTGTTTCATACATTACAGGCAAATGTTCATTTTGTGCAACAGGTGCTTGACTTTAAAAGGTCAGTGACACTGTCCATTACTTTGACATATTAAGCTTAAGAAAATGCTGTATATTACTTTGTGGTATCAAGCATTGGTTTCTAAATGCTACTTTATCCCTATAAAAATGGTGTTAAAGTGTCACTTGTCTTGTGCTGCCCCAACTCAAGCACTATCCCTGGTGTGGTTGGGTGCCAGGGGAGCAGAGCTGTATGTGCTGTGGAAGCATCATCTTTAAAAAGGCTAAATTTAAACCCCCAGAGTCCTCGCCTTGGTATGCAGAAGGCTTCCAGAACAACATAAACTCCAAATAAGCCCAAAGGAGCCACTGGTGGACTGCAAGCCTCGATCACCTGGTTTTAAAAGGTGTAACAGTAGCTCAACTAAGTTTACATTTTAGCTTATAAACCTCATATTTCTAAAAAGTTCAGGAAAAACAACCTGTCGATTAGAAATAAACAACAAAATGAACTTCTCATTTCTAGATAGCAACGGTTGGTTTTGTTGGCTGAAATGTGAACAGATTCAATCAACTGTAACCTCCAGGAGTTAGTTGAAAAGGCTCTAGGGCTGATTTTTTATGTTTTTATGTTCCTTACAGTTTTGATCTTGTGTTTTTAATTTGGAAAGGCTAAAGAAATTGAGTGGGGAGACGGTGGGGCACTGCCCCTTGTGATCTGATTTGCCCTGCCCCCCCAAATTTAACACAATTTCCAATAAAACATGACAATCACCTGATTACAAGGTATTCACCTGACAATAATAATATACTCCAGCGTATTTTCAGTAAAGCAGTAAGTAAATATTTCTTCTTTGTTATGTCGTTTCACACAGCAACACTATCAGAAACTAACGTTACAATAAATAAAACAGGTGGATACACATCATCATTCGATGGCACTGCAATTAAGTGTTCTTAAAACACTGCAGTTTGCAGAAGTGACTTGCAGATTTTCTGATTCCTGCATAAATTACGACCAAAATAATGTTATTTGAATCTCCTGTGCAGTACCAATCAAAGCTGATCATTTTCTAAAGATAAACCCAGCAGCAGTTTCTTTTTTATCCTTTGCACATGTGTTCTGAGGAATGACAAGAAACAACAGTCTATCATTTTTATTCTATATTAAATCTCTTGAGAGTTAATGACCTTTCAAAGAAAAGCAATTCCTAATTGCTAAAAAGAAAATTAATATACTGTAAGTTTTTTGCCAGTAAATTTAAACTCCTGTATCTCTGTTATCAGGACTGAGGGAAAGCTTCGGTGTGGGTCTGTAAAGGTACAGAAAGGATTGCTCTCTTCATCTTGCCATAGAGTTGCCTTTCACTGCCGTTTCCTTTGACAGAGAAGCTCTCATCGCTGCCAGCTTTCCCAACATTACACATCAACAGCAAGGTGAGACTGCGTCCGTTCTGAAATTGAATCACAATGTCTGGACCTCTGTCACCACCTGACAGCAGTATTCAAAAACCAGATACTTTGCACTTATGACTATTTAAATTCTTTAACATTTTCTTTCTTATAAATACCTGACCTAAAAAAGAAAAACCCCACAACAGCTAAATATTCCACCACATTTTGTCCTGTAACTATTTTCCTCCCCTCCCCCCCAAAAAGCTACAAATGCAGTTACTGACGAAATCAATTAAACAATTTTGACTCCCCCCTCCACAAAACATATAGTTGTACGCAGGCTTATACCATAATGTTCAACAGATTATAACATAGTGTATTTCAATTAGCACTCTTATTTAAGGGCTTCCTGTGAGGGCACGTCTCTCTCACCACTGAGATTTGATAACAAGGCTCTGTAGGCCTCAGGGGAAGCCCCCCTCTCAAATCGCTGTTGTCATCAGATAACCAGGATGCCATTGTGACAGTAGAATCTGACAGCCGTGGGTCAGCATATCACTGGCATCACAAATAGTAGGAGCTGTTAAGTACAGGGTCCCGCCTGCCACCAGCAACCAGCCAAGTCTTTAGGGGATTACATATAGATACTGTTTATGTCAACATCGGAAAGCCATGAGAGAGGGGTATACTGCTGTTAGGCTCTCGGGGAAATGGACATCAGTGGAAAACTAAACCAAAGAGAATGTCATTTAACTGAATGTTTGAATCCTTCATTGCATGTTACCTGTGTGGGGTTTGAAAAAAATGAGTTTACCAGGCAAGGGGGTCTAATGAGAGAAGCTATCAAGTTGCATTATGAGAAATGTAGGCTCCAAGGTTTCCCCCTAACTGTGGAAGTGTTATACTAAATTGTATTTTCTGTACGGTTCAGTGCAGCCATTGGTTCCCATTTATTTCTGTACAGCATGAAAATCTATTACCACTCTTGAAACTACCTTGAGTTATGTAATCCACCAGTTAACAGGTGTTTGTTGACATTTCTTGTCAATGTTACTTCATCGTTTAAGTCTGCAACGCATGACCTCACTGCAACCATGCAACTTGACGTTGACTGTGATGGATTACACAACTCAAGCAAGTGTGGAGGAGTGGAGGTTTTTCATACAGCACAGAAATTAATGGAAGTCAACGGTTGCCTGTGTGAAATACTGAAAATCCACTTTTAAAAATCACAGCAGTAAAATGGCTATTTGTGATGTAAAGTATGATAGATTTATAGTAAATGGGCGAAAACATTCAAAACCACTGGTATAATCCTTAAATCTCACTACATTTCCTATTTAGAAGGCAACAGACTTTGACCAGCGAATAAAGTCTCAATTAAAACCAACTGATATGGAATAAGAAAAGCTGTGTTTTATAAATCTGTGATTGAAAGAGGGGACCCAGAGAATTTAAGAAATTATACCAATTACAGGATATTTAAGGATTCAAACCATAGGGTGCACTTCCACAAGTTCACCTCTCCGTGAACAGAACCATCTGCAGAGTTAAAATGAACAACAAAAAAAAAAAAACCCCAGACTCATGACTCTCTGGTGAAAATGACTTATGTCTTATTGAGACGCAGGTGGCATGAAAGCAGGCAGACATCCCCGCCGAGCCCGGTGTCTGCATCATAACCGGCAGCCTTATTGCTCTCCGTGCAACACCTGGCTCCACAAAGCCTCATGAGGCAGCAGAAGAATAGCCTACGTGCGCGGCCAAGCCAAGCCACCGCCATAGATATTCCCACCACACCAACATACAAGCTGTCATATCATTTACAAGAAGGAGAAGCAACCTGCGTCAAACAACTAAAATAGTCACCGCAGAGGGCGGCTTGCGTGTGCGCACAACTTATTGAAACTCTTCTCCCCGAGGAGCAGAATGCATCCATAAAAAGTCACAAGAAAACAGCGGTGCGTTATTATTTAAAAAAGGCGTTTTTTTTTTGTTTTGTTTTTTTGCACAAGGCGTTCCCGGGAATACCAGACAGATCAGAAAGAGATGAAGGGTGGAAAACGAGAGGGGGCATGTGCTGTGAAATGGAAACATGTCTTGCCCTTGCGCCAGCAGACGCGAGTCTCATTGAGATTCTCCACATCCAGAGTCCTGTCGACAGGTGCGCCGCGGGGCGCAGCGCGCAAACCTGCGGCAACTTCCACAAACCACCATGCATGCACAAGCCAAGCCAAAATTAACCTTTCGTTTTCATATATGTATATATATATATTTTATTTTTTTTTCCAAAACTTCCAACAATAATCCAACTTGCATGGTGCGATTCGCTTAATTGGCGCGCTGCGTCTGGACGCGTTAATTGGCGACGGGAAACCGAAGCGCACGCTGCGAAACGGCTCCAAACCCCCGGCACCGGCGACGTCGTCTTTTACTTACAGTCCTCAAGAACTGGATCTCATCTTCCCCTTCTCCGCCCTCAGCCATGGCTGTGAAGGGAGCCTGCTCAGACTCTGGAAGCCACCGCTGACTGCCGGCAGGAAACGCGATGCTGTGCCTCTCAAGCCGATATTAGCAGAGAGCTCATCCACAGCCATATAGGGCATCCCGGCCAAGCCCCCCCCCCCCCCCCCCCACTCCACTCCCTCCTCCTCCTCCTCCTCCACTCTTCTCTCCTCTCTTCTCCCACCTACCTACCCCCTCATCCACCCTTCCTCCTCCTCTTCCTCCCCCCTCCCTCCCTCCCAGCAGCAGCAGCAGTGCGGAGCAGCGGACGGTCGGAGGAGCCCCGGCGCGTCGGAGGGCGAGCTGCCGGCGGCGGGTGATGCTGCTGCCGACGGCGGGTGATGCTGCTGCCGGGCTCCGGTGGCGGGTGGCTGATGCTCGCAGGGTAAAACAGCTGGTACTTTTAAAATGTTTGCGGTGAAGCCCCCCTCTGTGTTCTGATTCAGCAGTTTTTCAAAGGCTCCCTGTCGAACAGTGACGCATGGTGGGCAGAGGGGGGGGGGGGACTTGGACGGCAGCAGTGGGGCTGAAGGTGAAGGTCTCCCCCCCCTCACCCATGCATACACCTGACACTTCACACCTGTGTCAGAGCTCTGCAGACAGATGTCATTTTAGTTTACACAAATAGATTTTTATTAATTTTGGGAGGGAAAACAACTTTCACTCTCTCATGTGACAGGGCGCTTTTTTATACAACTACAACCTAGGAAGAAATAGATGGAGAGTTTAGATTGTTTGTTTGTTCTCATTCAGCATACTTACTGGCTTGCTTAATTGCATATTTCCCAACCAGTATTTATGCACATGCTACTTTATCCTCACTTGTTTGCCAACTTGCTTATTAACTTACAGAGTGCTTTACTTATTCATTTGAGAGACAATTTGTTTTAGATCATTTTTATGTTGGGGTTTAAGTTCAGTTTAAGTTGGCTCAAATATCAGTTTTTATTGCACTGTAGAAAAGTCTAACGTGGTCATCAGTAAGGCTGCAGCTCTATTGTTAACTATAAAAGTGTCTGTGTTGCCTGGAAACAGGTGATTTTCACCTACTTGCCCAAGCTGACTTCAATAATTTAACTTTATTTAAACATTTGTTAGATTTAAAATGAATTATAGGCACATTTTCTGGGAGAGTTATAGTTTCCATTTCAACTCTCACAATATTAAGATCATATAAAAGTCATCTAGGTGTTAAATATTTCACTCACACTAGAACTCTATAATAACAGTCACATATAGACACAGTGCAGATTACATACATTCCATCCAAATAATCTGTTTTAATCGTATTTACCTTTTAATGTCAGTTTCTATGCAGAGCCAAGCCCAATTAACATCAGTCAGGTGTCCCCTTGCCCTTCAATGGGCTCCAGATAAGGTTTCCTGTCAAGACATGGCTGACATCTAGTGGTCATCTAGTGAGCTTCCTGTGCATCCGTGTCTACTGTATTTTAAAATGTATGACCTTTATAGTTGAACCAATATCAGCCAGTGAGACCTTAAACCTGTTTCTACATTCACACAATAAAACTGAGCTGAGTATTGTACGTGCCGTCCAAAGATACCACTCATAGGACTCATTGATTTTAGCTATTTTATGAAATTAATTGACCAATATATGATTTGTTGTTCAATTCAGTGTCCTTTTCAGTCATTTGAGCTGTGTTTCTGTTTGTCTGTGTATTTGGGGGAAAAGGACGGATGTGAGCACTTACTGGTCTATTATAGTTCCTTTTTGATTGATTTTTCATAGCCACAACCTGTGCTGTGAAGTTTCCAGTGCAGTCTATAGCAGCTCGATCACACCTGAAGATTTAACCACAACTGGTGATTATTCCAGTTGCTTTGAGATTGCTTTAGTTCCTACATAAATAGCATTATACGTGATCAAACGATGGAAGAGTTCAATCATTTCACAGGCTGCAATCGCCACCCATCTTCTTTTTCAAAAATATCCGTACAGATGCCATTGTTGTGGTCTCGGTGGCATTAACAGCTGTTTGTTTTCCTTAAACTCCTGTAATCCATCATAGACAGCTGGTCAGTGGGTCAGATTAGCCCGGTGCACCCACTGACCAGCATGCAACACGGCATGGTGCACATTTGACCTAAATAGAGTCCATGGAGAGTAGATGGCAGGAGGGCAGATTTGAGTCACTTGTTTCAGGTTGATATACAGATGGTAGCCTTTGACTTGAACCCACAGCCTTAACTCACAGGGAGCAACATTATTGAAGTATTTTCATTTTCAGCTACTTCATGAGGGATATTTAGAGGGAAATATTGTACTTTATACTCCACCACATTTATTTAACAGCTACAGCTTGTAGTCACTTTGCACATTAAAATTTTACATACAAAGAGAAAGTGATCGACTATGCAACTAATTAATGCTGGTTTACTGCGACCTTTCAACCACACTGATAAAGACATTCAGTGGTGTCCATCTTGTGTTTAATATAGATTGATTCCAAGAGGATTACGTTGATTAGCAGGAAATCCTCACTAAACCGACCGTCTGTGTGTTTATGTGCCCCCCTCATTACCTGACAGTCCTCAGAGGATTAATGGCAGTGATTCTCATCTGCCAATAGAAGTTCTTCAAGTTCTCACCGACAGCGCTGATTGGATGAAACCTGTGGGTGTCACTGCAGTGGGTGGGCAGTTTTCTCCCTGTCACCTGAGTGTCTCCGCAGAGTGAGGACAGACCTGCTGCTGCATGGAGGGATGCCACTGCTAGGCCAGAAGTAAGTGAATTAATAAATACATGTTTTACTGTTATTTCTGGCCTTTTATATGTTGAAGAATGTGAATATTCATCTTTTTTATTAAAATAAACCCAACATTGTTCGTACTTGTTTCAAGTACTTCTTTAGAATTAATTGGACGGATTGTTTAATTTACCAAATCAAAATAAAATATCAAAAGTAAAGTAAAAAAACTGCAGTAACATAAGTTTGTTCTTTTATCCATGAAGTTTGTGAATCAGCACTAAGAGTTACAGAAACAGTTTTTCATGTGTTTCCAGTGAATTGATTTTCCCATATAATTCCCTTTAAGTTACATAACTGATAACAGGGGAAAGGCATCAATGCATTTATTTCACATGCATATTATCTTTGCACAAATCTCTTCAGTGTTTCTGTTTGTGATGCATTAGTGTGGGGCAGTGGTGGAAGAAATACTCAGATCTTATACTTTAGAAAAAGTAGTAATACTCTGTCCTGCATTCAAAACGTTACTTAAGTAAAAGTACAAAAGTATAGATTTACTTAAAGAACGCAGAAGTAAAAGTACACATTATGCCGAATGGCCCATTTTAGAATAATATCTATTATATTATTGGATTATAGTTAGTGACATTTAATAATCTGACCCTGCAAATTTTAGCAAGTAACTAATGTTGTCAAATAACTGTAGTGGAGTAAAAAGACAATTTGCCTCCAAAATATAGTGCAGAAGAAGTATAAAATAGCAGAAAATGGAAATACTCAAGTAAAGTACAAGTACCCCAAAATTGTACTTAAGTACAGTAGTTGAATGCATTTACATTCCACACAGGTGTAAGGTTGACACTACATTTCCTAAACTTAAACTTTAACTTCGTTTCATCAATGATTAATCCACTGGTTGTTTTCTCAATTGATCATTTGGTCCATAAAATGTCAGAAGAAAAATGCCTAATTTGTGCATATACACTCATTTAAAACAAGTATTAAGGTAAACGTTTTATCTGTCTGTGTCAGGATTTCATGTGGTTGTCCAGTGGAGACTGAGAACTCAGCAGTCTAACTGCTCCAAAGAACCCATTTGTGCTGTAAAGGAATCGTCTCCTGCTTTATCTGTCGTAACCAAAAAACATCATGGAGAGCACTCACTCTACCACACGCCTCTACACCCCAATCAGTGAGAGGAGCTGCGTGAGTCCATCCCTCTCCGACTGCAGGGGCCCAGCTCCCCCCTTTAAGGCCCCTCTGCAGCACCAACGAGGAGTAACCTCGAACTGCAAGGAGGAGGGTCCAGCAGACAAATTTGGCCTTACAGACTTTGAAGAAACCCTCAAAGAGCTGGATGACTCCCCTGACGACCACTGGCTGACAGACTTGTTACTGTTGCGTTTGGAGTGCCAGGCTTTCATGAGCATGGGCAACCAACACGGCACGAAGAGTAAACCAAACTATGGTTGTGCAGAGAGTCGGGATACTTTACCGAAATCCCCCAGAATACAGATCCCTCGGAAGAGGAGGAGAAGACTGAAGGAGCTAGTTTACGCCGACGCCTATCAGCGTAACCTCAAGGTGACACCCGTGACTCCACGGGTGCCTTTGAAGCCAAGGAGACTGACAAAGCTCCGGATAACGAGCTCTCCTACCTTTGATGAGTGGGACTTAGAGGAAGAAGGGCCTTTCGTCTGCACTCCTGCAGCCAGGAGAAAGAGAGTCATGGGAAAAGAAAGAGTTTCACTGGTGCAGGAGAGGAAAAGGAGTCCACAGGAGGTGAAGCCAGTTTGGAGAGTGAAGCTACCTGATGCTTCGTCTGCAGATTTTACTTTCAGCCAAAAAGGCCTTTTTTCTTCCAGGAAAGATTTATCTGTAAAGGAGGAAAGTGCTCCCCCTGACTCAGACACAGACCTTTCTGAATATGACAATGATATGTGCTCATTCAGTATCTCCCCCACTAGTCTGGAGCTGACTAAAAAACAAGATGAAAGGAATAATCAAAAAGTGCAGATCACCCAGGCAACGAGAGGTACAGATAATAAGGCAGAAGGTGCAGAGGTGAAGTCCGCTCAATGGAGGTACGAGGAGATGGGGAAGAAGGCTGCAGCGCAGCGAGTGATGGGCAAGATTGAGGAGGTGGAAGGAATCATACGTCGGGTGAGCCTCACCAGTTCGGACTGGATTAGAGAAGGCAGCGACGGGAGAGACGAAGCTGGGTTCACCTCAGACGGAGCCGAACTTGGTTCCCGGTTGGAGACCCGGAACAAGGGGAGCAATGAAGACGAGCCTCTGCTAGCTGAGGAGCTTCGAGCTCTGGGTGAAGCTCTGAGCCAGAGTCTGCGTCAGGTCCTGAGGATGGAGGGAGCTAAAGCAGAGAGCGAACTCTTCACAGAGACATCTTATAAGCCAAACCTCGTAGGATCAACAAGAAGGCCCCTAAATCTGCCACTGTATTCTCACCACTTCACCTCAACTGTGCCAAGTAGTTCTTCGTCACCGTCTCATTCAGCAGGTGGAGAAACCTCCCCTGCACCCTCGCCGTCTCTGTCTGCAGTCCTGGGTTTTTCTCCGAGAACATCCGTCTGCTTGGAAGGCGTGTCCCCCGGCCTGTCGCCTCTACTCACGTCCAGCCAGCACTCTCTGCCGCTGAGCCTGAGCGACCAGCATGAAAAGGACATCGCTGAGTGTCACACAGGGTGGATAAGCTCAGTCGAAGACAGTTTATTCCCTCAGGGGGCGGCAGGCTGTGGAAGTGCCACCACAGTCTCTGGCAGGACAGGAAATGATCTGAAGAACAGTAGGAAGAGGGGACAGAATCAGACAGAGGCATACAGATGTGCCAGTGAGACAGAGGCCGCTCAAGATTATCTGCTGTCTTCAGGTAATGGTGCTTATTGTGCTTCTACAACAACGACTCATATGTATGTTAATAAATATGAAATTAAAACCTGACAAAATTAGTAATTGAAGCTGAGGGTCAAAGTTCAGTCTTGACCGTTGAAGCAGCAGTTGAGGAAAAACAGTTTTCACCACAAGGTTTATTTAGCAGCTGCTCTAGAGCTTTTAATCATATAACATGATCTTCATCAGCAGATGGAGTTTGCCTGTTGTTATAGAACTGTAGATGTTTAATTTCTTTCTTTTTTTCTGAGCACATTGTCCATGTTGGGTTGAAAGTTCAACCTTAAAATTAATTTCTCACCTCATGGTCCATTTAGTATTTGTTCTGGGGCTTTTGATTATATTTATATACTGTATTTATTAGATGTTTTCTTTGATTGTCACTTTTACTCCTGTTTCTAAGGTCAAGACTAAACTTCTAACATTTGCTTTTGAAGCCAACATGGACAAAAAGTCCTTAAAGTGCTTAAAATCATCTCCAATTCCAAAACAACTTGGAAAACTCTATGTGCCAACGAAGATCATGTGATTGAAAGGTCCAGAACAGCTACTAAATGGTCCCTGTGGTGAGATTGTTTTCTCAACTGAGTTATTGAACGTTTGATTTCGGATGTTTGTCTGATGTAGCGCATAACAGCGGAACAAAGTTCATTAAACTGAACATGTGATTTTGCATACATCTGCCATAGTGTGGACAATATTGTGATACTGGTTTCAGCCATAGTGCCCAGCCTCACTGTTACTGAAATAAGCTGGGACCCTGCAGACACCAGTTTCCTAAGTACATGATGGCTATATTGGTCTGTTTCAGATTCAGTTTATCAGTATTGAGGATAATATGAAGTATTTTAAAGGATTTCATAGCATAGCTGTATCTTGTAGCTGTAGCTCGTATCATATGTGTTTCATTATGTGCTTCACGGTCAGTCAGCGGACGGTGGATTAAGACAGACACCTTTTAGAGAGATTTCAGGTATGCTCCAGGGTGAAGAGGGATGTGTGTGCGCGACAGCATGACACTGACTTTCAGTGGTTGGTCAGTGAAGTGAACAGAAGACGAAGAGCAGACGGCTTTAAAGGTGGTACATGCTGAGTCCTGACTGTCAGATTTACACATTGATTAAAAGGCGCTCTGAACTCAGCCTGGTGGTGTCTGGTCTCACCCGCCGCACCACGCACACACACACACACACACACACACACACACACACACACACACACACACACACATACTCTCACACACACACATACTCTCACACACACACATACTCCCAGACACCATCTCTCTCTCTTTCACCACAGCTGCTGAAGCAGATCTGAAGGATGCGTGGTAGCCTGTAAATAATGACCCCTTGCTGGTTTGACATACCACTACGTCTGCGAGTGTGTGTGTGTGTGTGTGTGTGTGTGTGTGTGTGTGTGTATGTGTGTGTGTTGTTCACCAAGGCATGAAGTATTAGTGAGCGCCTGATGTAGATACCCTTGTAGTCCTGGATTGGCACTGAGCTTCCTTTTAAAGAGCAGAAAGTGTGAGTGTGTGTGTGTGTGTTGTGTGTGTGTGTGTGTGAGTGAGTGTGTGCTCACATGACCCAGAGGAGGCTACAGTACGTGACAGAGGCTTGTGATAAGAATTAACCATGTTGGATTTTTTCATAGATAGACGCTAACAGGTTGTACAGTCAGTGTATGCATGTACTGGAGTTGCACATTCCTGGCTATGCTGCTTATTTTATACCACTTATGAAAGATTATATGGAAATGTTGTTGTCCTGGTGGCATCTCTGTATCTCTGTGTATAAACGTTCCTTAAACACAATAATTCATAATGTGGATTATATAGTACAATGTAGGAGCATCTTTCTGCTTGGATTTACGTTTGAAAATGTATTACCCATTAATCTTTCAATTAGGTCATTACTAACTCATGCTGTGCACCTTTTTTGCAGAACTTTTATACAATATTGAGTTCAAACATCTTCAAATGCTTCAGTGAATAGCTGGAAGATGATTTTTGATATACTGTATATGTACAGACAGTGAGAAATAGTTATTTAATCTTAAAGCTACTTCAGTGGGAATAAAAAGAGAAAAATGCTATATTAAGGAATTAAACTCTAAGTGATTTATGTATCTAAATGATTGCTAATAAATGTATTATCTGTAGAGGAGTCTGGCAGGCAGTTAGATCAGTACAGAGTCTGATGTCTCTTCCTCACTTTTGAGGAAATTAGAGCTGGGCCGGGCTGTGCAGCAGGACGCCTGGCTGTCCAAATAGGATTAATGCTCTGAGCTTTGTTAAATACAACACATCTTTAGAGGATGATGATTAGAGTGAGAGAAAGAAAGACATGAAGAGCCTTCTGAGGGGTTATTCTCAAAATCCTGTGGTGTACTCAATGTGGTCAATCTGAGGCCAGATAACACATTTCCATAAACTGTTTAATCTGGCTTTGATGGCGCTTATGTGTCCGCTGAAAGTTTCCCAGCAGGCATCTCTGTTGGCGCTCTTATCGGAAATGTTACTGACATATTTACTGTAGAATAGCTTGTGAGGACCATGTGACCCGTTAGGCAATGAATAGGGAAAATCTGGATGCAGGAAATTAAAAAGAACACAGTCCTCGCCTCAAGGTTGAGCTGCCTTTGACCACGTATGTCATTAGCTGGATGTTTTTATCCAAATTGCCCTCAGGACCATCAGTGCATACAGTACATTTTTAGCTTGACCGCAGATTTAACCCCACCACCCTCTCAAATCCATCAACATCCCACTGTGGCAACTCAGGAAGGTGATTGCCGAACAGAAATAGATAAGTAGATAGTTTGCTTACTTAAATATATATAGAATTTGATTTTAAAACGTGTGTTGTGTGATAATTACAGTGATGAATGAAAACGTTGATTCAAAACCTCTCAATATACTATACGTCTGCGGTCAATTAGCACATTCGTCCAGGGGTCAGGAGCTGTCAAACTTGCACCACCATGCATCAATCATCTTCTGATATAGGTATACAATATGGTACGTAACTGATAGAGATGGTAATTATTGTAACATGTTGTATGTGCATGGTGTTTGCATTTATCAGGACATGTCACCTACATTTGTACATCTTGGGAACAGCTTTCAGAGTGCAGACTCTGCTTTTGGGTCCGTTTTTTTAAATTCTGCACTGTACTAGATTAGTGTATGTGTGTTTTTACTCTGCTTTGCATATTTAAAAAAAAGAATTACTGCAGGAGCAAACAGTGCATCTATTTCTGGAGCATTTGCTCAACCACATGTGTGTGACAAATGGGAATCATTCAGAAATTAAAGGATTTGGACACTGTTATACTAATTGCAGTATAATCGCTTAGATAAAGAGTATGAGTCCAATAGGCTCTTCAAGAAACTTCTTCTACAGATGCTGGTAGTGATTTTGCTGTTTATTTTTAGCTGAAGTTCTGTCTTGTATCCTCATGGTGACACTATAGCATAACGCTCAAGAGTCATTGCAGGGCCAGATGATCGTTTTACAATATTTTAAAGATCTCTGTGTTGATTTATTTGGCCCTTGGTTTGTTTAAAAGTAAGTTAACAGTGTTACCCGTGAACAGTTGTCACAGAAAGCATTTTGACTGTTTGCCTCCGTAATCAGAGGAACAATTAAAAGCACCTCAAATGCACCTGCTGCTGGGAATATGCCACTATGATATTAGATTACAGAGGATTTAGTCATATTTTAGTCTTTTTGTGTTTCTAACTTGTTTTTTACAGTATATACCGTATGTTTTCCTGTGTAATATTTGACATGTTTTACTGTAAACTTCAGAACTGACAATTTAAGATTTAGTGTGATTTTTTTCTTTTCATGCTGTCATTAAAGAAACAGATCTGTGTCACGGGGGGAAACAACAGATTTATGCCACTTTTACTTGCAGTTTGAGATTCCTCAATGATAATTACGATTTGACTCCCTTTCCTCCAGACGAGGCTCTGCAGAGGCAGGAGACGATCTGGCAGCAGGAGGTGGAGGAGTCTCTCTCCTTCTGCAGGTCACTTTCTCATCCATCCAGGCCGAAACACGTTGACTTCTTGCGCATCACAGCCCCTGAAGATGACATCATTGATACACCGACAACCACACCTCTCCCACCGGAGTTTCGGGTGAGTAGCTTGAAGGCTTGATGTGGAGAAATGTGGCTTTTCCCCTTAACTTTTGACGTTTTACTAAACTAGTAAGTTGCAGGTTGAAGAAGTTAGAAAAAAAAAAACAATGTGGCAGTTTTGTTGTAGGTTTGAACTTTATTCAGATGCACTTTAAGATGCACATTTCATTTCAATAAAATATTCTCTCAGTGGCTCAGCACAGCTATCTGTTACTAGTCCTCATATGAAAAATGTGGCATCGTCATGACATGAACCTGTACTTTCACAATCCAGTGGAGTTTGGTCTGTTTGGGTTAATTGCTTGTTGCTCCAGGTTCAACAAATGGCCTCATGCAGTTGTGTGTGACAAAGATTTGCTTGTGGTTACATAACAGAAGGGATTTAATGCAACTCCGTAGGTGCATTGTATAAGCAACGGTATCTGTATTAGCATGGAAAGGTTTTAAAGCTCCTAAGCTCTGCCTCTCCCCCTCTGTATGTGCGGAGCTGTTGTCCTGGACTCAAACCTGAGATTGTTTTAACAGCTTTGTTTTCACACTAATGTAGCAATGAGAAATATAGACTGAATAATAATAATAATAATAATAATAATAATAATAATAATAATAATAAGAAGAAGAAGAAGAAGAAGAAGAAGAAGAAGAAGAAGAAGAAGAACAAAAACAACAATAATAAGAAAAATGATAACTGCACCTTTAATGCTACCCAGCATGCTTCTTAAAACCTAATTTAAAGCCAAGATAACAAATAAAATATTTTATTAAAATAAACATTCAACCTTTAAAAACAATTAAATCTGTAAAGGATTTTAGACATAAGACACAATAAAAACATGAAAGCTGGGGATTGAACAATTTAGGGACATAACAAAGAAAGAAGCCTTAGTTTCAAGTTAATTCACCATTTTAACTATAATTGTAAACTTGCTGTCCAGAAATATAGTTTGAGATTCAGTTAAAATAGAAAGAAAGTAAAGTAGAAAGAATAAAGTGGAGAATCTGGACTTTTATTCTTTCATACTATATCTAGTCTGAAGCCACTCTGAACTCACCCAAACAATAATTAAGTGATGGAGAATCAGTTCCAAAACCGGACAATACACCAACATCTACAGAAATTGTTCCCATCTTTACAAGTTAGTGTCTTATGGAGTTTTAAACTTCCCTAAAACTTCACAAAAACAATGTTCTGTAATGTGGAAGTAGTTTTAGAAAAAGGCAGACGGACAGTATTTATGAATTTGATATGAATCAGGTAAGAAATAAGTAGGTACATTTAAATCTGTGACCATTCAGTACAGTAACCATTAATACAGTTACACTTTAGAGTCACTGTATTTCTGCTGCCTGATGCTGGATACAGTCCAGTGTGTTTGTTCAGCACCCTCTGATTCTAATGCTATTTCACAGGATTATGTGGCTTCATTCCTGTTGCATAAACACAGCTCACATAAAGGCCACAGTGTCCCTCCCTGGGAATGCAAAAGCACTGTATTAGTATTCATATGATAAAGTTACAGGCATGTCTCTGAGAACAGGAAGTGTCAGAGAAAGTTACACAGTGTAATGACATACAGTAAAAATGTTATCGCTAATGTGCTCAGTCACTCACCTGCTGCTGTGATAATGTAACATAAAGCAAACAAGGGTGGAACCTGAGAACTAAGAATAATCCAAACATGAAGGTTGTTTAAATTCAGGAATCCATAAGAAACAGTGGAAAGAGTAAGTCTTCCTCATGCAGCTTGATATGCAAGTGGCTGTATCTGTGCACATATTAGGTACATTAAATGTTCTCACTTTTCTGCATTAAATCGCTCCCTTCACCTTATACACCCTTATTGTGTTTATTTATGTTTTTTTCTTCTTTTCATCCAATGTTTTTATTAATCTCTTCAACAATTTAATTTGTTTGATTTGTAAGGTTTGTTTATTTTCAAATAATATTTACTTTTTTGTCACTTTTTACTTGGTCAACATCTTATTCTTAATTATGACATTTGTAATTTCTGCCCTTATTTTGACAGTGTATTTATTTATTAATTGATTTGTTTATTAGTTACTTTCTTTACTTTCTTTACTTTTTGTCACTTTTCATTATGAATTTTCTTTTTTATTGATATGTTTCACCAACTTGAATGTGATATAATGTGTAATTTTATTTTGAAAAGTTATCTATTTATTAGCAAAGACAAAGCAAGGCACATTTTTATACACAAGTGCTTTACATAACACATTAAAAACATTGAATACAAAACATTAAAATTCAAATTAATTCTAAGCCAATAAGATTTTGTCACTAAATAAGTACTTTTGCTTGTACAACCATTAATCTAACAAATCGTATACGGCCCTATACATACGGTATGTTGTGATTTAATGTGAGCTGATTAACAGTACAGTGTTGGTGGGGTTAGACCCACTAACACGCCCAGATTAGTCGGTTGCTGCTCAGTACCTGCAGGAGAGCCGAGAGATTTACAGGCCAAACGTTTAACAAGTGATCCCTGGCAGTCCTGTTTACCCTCCTTCAGCTCTGGGTGTGGTGCCCCTCCATCTGTTGTGGGTGGCTTCCTTACGGCTCACGGATCTGTCAGGGTGTTGCCAGAAACAGTGGCTGAAGACACCATCTGCTTCCAATTACACTATGAAAGTCTGCAGGACGGAGTCCAAAATGCAGCTCTGCACACTGCTACAGAAAGTATAGAGGAGCCAGAGGGGAGAGGAGGCAGAACTTGGAAGCTAAAACCAGGAATTGGACCTGACTTTTAACTGTGGTTGAGCTGAGTCACTTTATCCAGCTCAAAAACCTTCCCTGTTTTTCCTTAACTCTGTGGATTTCTTCTCAGTTATTGGTTAATCTGAGTGACTAACAGCTGCTTCCAGTTTTAGGTTTGGAAATTTAGTTCTCCGGTAAGACATGAAGGAATGGCTGTAGCAGTGAAAGGATAAATCTCTTTCTTTTCAACAAACTGGAGCGGAAACAGGTCGGATTTTCAGGAGTGATGATATGACTTTATTGACTTTAATGTTTCTTGCATTCATTTATTGACAGTAAGTGGACATTGCATGATCTTGGAACCAGCTATAGAAATGAGTGCATGCCAGACAGATGCCTAAACACCATTTACACCTTCTTAGCCTGCATTTTTCTGATGTAAGACAGCACAATGTTGCACTTTAGTCTCTCACTTAAGAAAAGCTTTTCAAGAAACTTTCTTCATAAGTGACTCAGGACTCCCAGCAAATGGAGGAGCAAAAAGCCATCCTAAAATGTTTCAGGATCCTCTCAGAGGAGCAAAATGAGGACTTAATGCAAAGAGACACTGAGCTGAGTTTTGACCTAAAGAAAAATGGGGATATGAGTTTTGAAGATGCTCTGGAGGACTGTAGAGGCTCCTTATCATATGTTATATTGCCTCAAGCAGGAGAGAAGAGCCCTTCGAACTCAGTGGGACATATAACTAGGAGAGAAGCAGGAAATGAGTCAGATATGACAGACAAGGAGTGGAATAATGTCAACCTAACAGAGGAGCAAAGCGTGGCTGTAAATAGCTCTGAGAAACAGACCTTTGCAACAAATCAAAAGCAGAATAAGATGCCAGGCGAACACTGTGACAAAGTTAATGGTCGCTGCAATGAAGGCTGTCACATATCACTGGATGAATGTGCCCTGGAAGAATCTCTGCAAGCAAAATGTCAACATATTTCAACTGACTGCACAAACGCCGATTGTGATTGTGCTGCAGCAGTCGGTGTTAATGAGGATGAGACTAAAGAAGCCAACCAGAGAGTTAGAAAAGAGCATGAAAATGTTCACTGCCGGGAAGATTTTGTCACAAGTCCTTCCAACTCAGATGCGGGTTTCGACCCTGAGGAATCTGCAGAAAGTAGACCATCTAAAACCAAACAGGTGGTGATAACTGTGACACGGACAGGACCTGCAGTTGAGGAAAAGGCTGAACCGAGAATAGCACCTGCATTGGAGCAAACTGGTGACCCTTCCTCCTTTAAAAATGAAGAGGAGAGAACAGGTGCAGAGGAGGACAGCGAAGAGGAAGAAGAGAAAAGAGATGTATTTCCAGACTTTTCCTCCCAACCCACCCACCCTACCAGCCCAAAAGACACTTCACCAAATATTTTCATATCATCTGCTCCCAGTAACCCTCCGCCTGGATCCACCCTCACCAGAGCCACCTTCTCCCCAGGCTCCCCCACGGACAAGCAGATCCAGCTCCCAGCCCTCTTCAGCGGCCTGAGGGTCCTGAAGAAGGGGGTGGTCGGGCCCGAGCACGACACCGTGGCTCAGATCAAACCTTCGTCTCAAGGAGCAAGGAGGGACATTATCCCTGGGGATGCTAAAGTTCAGGGGAGCCTCCTGGACCAGATCTCCCACTTCCTGAGCCGGGAAAAGGGTGGAGATGAGAAAGAGGAGAAGGGCACGGAGGCTGAGGCGGACCAGGATGACACCAGAGAGAAGAAGGAGAGTGAAGAAAGTCCAGAGGGTGAGAGGAAAGAACCTGAAACAGAGGCGGATCAGGAGGCTTCACCTGAGTCTACAAAACCTTCTGTGTCCAGTGCCGAGGCAGCATTTGATGCCTTCAAAGCTTTTTTCACCCCAAAGCCTTTGAAGAGGGACCCAGCAGAGAAGGTGGACCTGGAGGCAGTGAGGAAGAAGATAAGAGCAGATAAAGATGTGCTGAGAGCGCTTTTTGACAGAACCTCCAATAAGACGCCAGAGAAGAAAAACTCAGCTGATTGCAAAGTACGAAATGTGTATTAATCAACACCGAGCGTCAAACATATAATCGTTACACACTTTCTATTGGTTATCAGAGCCATTGTTGGAACACTGTCCTGGGTGTAAAGATGTACAAGCTTTGTTTATGGTTGATTCTGTTATAAATCTGTTGTCGAAATTTGTTTTTTCCTTCTAGTCAGAAGCATCCACCCCAGGAGAGGGAGAAGAAAGAACTCCCGGTCGTCTACAAGCCGTCTGGCCGCCACTGAAGGAGGAAAAAGTTGGGCTGAAGTACACAGAAGCAGGTACTGACACATTTCTACAAATCCATATTTTAGTCAGAAAAACATATTTTTTGTATTTTGTTGACGTTGACTTTTTCTGTGGTCCCAGACTCCTCTGCTGTATGTGTGAAAAGAATAGTAATCATTGCAAAATGAACAAGTTTCTTTCTTTTTTGATAACCTAAATCCATTATCCATTATGTAGAGAAGTACTTAAGTTGTAACCCTTTACTTTGTTACAAATTGAGCTTGCACTTGCACTTTGATTAAGGTGAAAAAATACAGAAATTAGCATAAAGTTGTTACACTAATATGTTATATATTGATATCTAATGACTTATATATCACCACCCCACAGATCCACACAGATTAATTCTGTTAAACACTTTGTTGTGAATATTCATGACAGATATTAGTTGGAGACAAAGCAGTGGAGGGAGTAGGAGTGTTTGCTCCGTGATATTATGTGGTGGATGTAATATCAAGCTCTACTGCCAGAGTAAACACAACTCCACCCTGTGTGTGTCCACAGCAAACTAGTCTGTAAGACTCCAGCACCTTCAGTATCTGGAGGGATTTACTTGAATGCACGCAGGGGTCATATGAGGCTTTTAAGGCAATATTGATATTTTCCTAAATTGCATTTAAATCCCATTGAGATTGACTTTTTTTTTGTTGCCTTAAACCATTTGGTGTACAAATAAAAAACATTCAACTCTGGCACTGCCCAGTGGTAGCATTATGGCAGGCAGCAACTTAAATGTCTAAATTCAATGATATGTTTATTATGAAGGTCATAGGTAAAGGTGATGTTGTTCTGGACTACATTGCATCCCACCTTACTTGGAAAAATGTCTACCTCTATTTATCAGTAAGATAATCAAAGGTTGTTTGGGCAGGGATAAAACTGTGTGCTCCCTGTGAACACACCCACCCATCACCTGTTACATTTTAATGTCACAGCAAATACACTTTAGAACTGACCATCCAATAAGATCAGTCATTCATTAGCAGATAAATGTTTGCTTAAATAGTTTGTCCAAGATGCCAGCTACAGTAACATTCGGGGCTCTGCTGCCATCCTCTGGTCAAGTTCTGTTTCGTGTTTGACCGTGTCTGTCCTCCATAAACACCCGTCCGCCTCCTGCAGTGGTAAAACATGAATTTGATCCGTTTATGCAAAGCTAGTGTCTCAAGTGTCTCACGGTTGTTGTAAGTTGTTTTGTCTTCAGCGTGTACCCAGCCGCATGACATCACTAATATACTCGTCATGGTGAAGAAAGCGCTCTCGGGCACCACAGCTGTAATAACGAACATCTGTTGTGGTACAACATTGAACACAAAGCGATTGTAAGATGTTCTTTCTCATTGTTCTTCTTCTCTGTTTCCTCTCAGAGCACCAGGCTGCTCTCCTGCAGCTGAAGAGAGAATGCAAAGAGGATCTGGAAAAGTTAAAGGTCGGTATGTAGCGAGGGGTTGAACCACCAAATTTGTATACTTATAACTTAATATACACAGAAGATTGATGCCACTCTCATGTTTGTACAGTAAATATGAAGCTGGCAGCTGGCCTGGCTCTGTCCATAGGTAACAAAGTGCACCAAACCAAAATATGGTGTTTTTACACTTTGGTTTTTGTACAGATTAAACCAACTTTATACAACATGTTGATTACTGAGCTTTAGAGCTCCTTGTAGGCAGATTTTGTATTCTGATGGTAAGGAAATTCAAAAAAATACGTTCAAAAATAGAGTAAGTAATGGTTTGGTTTTGAATGGTCACCAGAGATTTACAGTTTATTTAAGAAAAAGGACGTATAGTTCTGTGACTCGAATGTACTGATAATTCACAAGAGGCACAGTGTGGGGCTGAGTGTAACTGATATTATTTACAGGAGGACTATGGTCAGGAACTCTCCAGGCTGAGGGTGGAAAACGAGGACAATGTCGCCCGTCTGGAGTTCACTCTGGCCGAGCTGCAGGCCAAACTCTCCCAGGTTGGGAGCCGCCATCGTGGGGAACTCAAAGATGTCGCTGTATCAACGGGAGACGACTTTTTACACAAATCCTTCCGCACAGTCTGCGTCCAGACGGACCGGGAGACATTTGTTAAGACTCCCGAAGATGGAGAAGGTTTGGGGAGAGCCGGCACGAGTCCTCAGCCGCAGAGGGTGACCCCCAAAAAGCTGGACCTGGCTTCTCTCAGAATCAGCCTGGCCGATCAGAGGGACGATACTTCGTCTTCCTCCTCATCAAATTACCCTCTTCCTCCTCCACCCGCTGCTTCTGAGTCAATGGTACCAACCAAAACAAACAATCTCCCTCCTCCACCTCCGCCATGTTCGTCTTCACCCCTAAACCACATGCAGCCATCAAACGGCCCTCCTCCTCCACCACCACCACCACCTCCTCCGCCACCTCCACCTCCTTCATCCATGCCAGGCTTAGCGCCCCCACCCCCTCCTCCTCCAGGTGGAGGTCTCATGGTTGATAAACCTCCCAGGAAACCAGCAGTGGAGCCATCCCGACCCATGAGGCCTCTTTACTGGACCAGAATCCAGATCCAGGACAACAAGTAGGTTCACAGCCAATACGCAATAAAAAACATACGCAATATTATCTCAACCAAAATCAAACACTGCTTTCATGCACTGCCATATGCCATTTGATTTTAAGTTTAATTAAAAAATAAGTCAGTGACTATTAAAATCAATCAAATGAAATCAAAATGTCAACATATTTCAAAGGGCCTACTGAGGCATGAAGCCTTGGATCACCAAAATGGCTATCAGATAAATAAATGAAACAGCTGCTGGTCTTGTCAGATATTCTGACAATTAATTACGGTTATACTGAGAAGTTCCCACAGCAATCCAATTCAGTAGGATTATCTATCAGGTTTGGCAGTGAAACACAGCATCAAGACCAGTCAGTTCACAACATTATGTGATGAGGTTATCCATTCATTGATTTTAACAAAAGCATTCAAATCAAAATATTTAATTTCATGCACTGCTATGACTATGAAAAGCTAAATGAATATTGTTGTGTTATATGTTTATCGATAGATTAGATTCTTGTCCTTTTAGTTATTGTGGTCAATTAAAGAAAAGACCGCCCTTTTATACAAAAGAATCCAGGTACAATGCATGGATTATTTACAACTGAAACCTTAAAATATATGGTGTTTACATTCCTTCAAAGCAAAAACTTAATGTCCGAATGTATCCCAATGGGTTTAACCACATGATTTTCTGTTTTTCTCAATAAACTGAAAATCTTTAGACTGTTGATCGGAAAAAACAAAACATTTGAAGACATTTTTTTTCACTTTTTTGACATTTTTATACATGAAATGATTATTGAGTAATTGAAAATCTAATATGCAGATTAATCGATAATGAAAACAATCGGTTATTTTGGCCCTACACTACATCTCTTCATTGAACTCCAAGATAATGGTGAAGGCTTTGTTAAAAAGCCTTTATTAACCTCATATCAGCAAACTGATGCATCTTTCAGCCCTGACCCACACTTCAGTGTTATTGTGTTTATAGTATGGTATAATAGATTAAAACAGAGTCTAATTAATATGTTTAAAATATATTATTCTCTCTCCCTTAGCACCAAAACACTGTGGAACATTTTAGAGGAACCAAATATAGTTAATACCAGTGAGTTTGAGGATCTCTTCTCCAAAACCACCACACAGACCAAGACGAAGCCGCTGTCGGAGGCCTACGAGAAGAAAGCCAAAACCAAGAAGGTAAAATGCAAAATTAACTTGAACATCACGCAAGACGCACCTCAGTTTTTATGGTTTATTTGAAATATGTCACTTGTCCACTAGATGGGGTTGATGCCATTGAGTTTAAAGATGCCAGATCATTATAAACTTATCAAAAGAGCATTATAAGCAGACACAACCCCCCCCCCCCACCCCCTCCCCATGTTTGAGTTTATGTTGTTTCAAATCAAGGGTTTTTATATTCAACTAAAAGTTGTGATTTATTGACTGTTTTTACACTAGAAGTGTATTTTCTGCTGTTCTGTGTCTGTTCGGTCATTTCCTCCCAAATCCTGAAATTCTGATTCATGTTTGCTGCATTTACGAGCAGTTCAGACACAAATGCGACAAGTCTATTTGTATAATACCTCTTAAACACAAAGGCAAACCAAATCACAATAAAAAAAAGACATAAGAATATGTTAAAACATTTAAAAGACAATGAGGAGGAAAATATGATAGAATTAAATAAAATAAAAAGGCAAAAGAAAATCCCACTCATTTAAACATGAGTACAGTATTTAACTGAAGTCACCATTTAATCAGCTGTGTAGAAAAATCAATCCTTCATAAACAAAGTGCTGATGCATTATGGTGAAGCACAATATGCCTTTGTTTGTTTTCACAATAACCTCTCCACTAATGACTCACTAATGGTTTCTAGTGGTAAGGTGGTCATGGTAACTGTGTGCGTGCGTGTGTGTGTGTGTGTGTGTGTGTGTGTGTGTCAGATCATTAAGCTGCTGGAGGGGAAGCGCTCTCAGGCCGTGGGCATCCTCATCTCGAGCCTCCACCTGGAGATGAAAGACATACAACACGGTGAGTTACTGAGCGTTTCATTCATTCGGCTGTGTTGCTAAGAAACAGCCTGGGTCAAAGTTAATTTCCTGTCAGCTGCATTCAAAATGTTCAGTATGGTAATATGACTCACTGTGTCAGCTGGCCTGTGTCCCTCAGTGGTTCAAATTCAAGTTAATCTGTCATTTTAACTATTAAAAAATGTAGCTGAATAAAATATATTTTTCCAGCTTTTTTTAACAAAAACAGATAACAGTTTTAATTTAGATAAAGTACATTTTTACTGTTTCCTTCATCATGAAAATAAAATTTGTCATGCGTTATTTTGGGGCACTATAGCCTACAAATGTAGTCATATAATATCAATTCATCAACTACTGTAACAAAAGTATCTCAAGTACTATATATCACAATTTAAACAAAGCCTGTGCTTGTGGCACCTTATATGATGTTGTATTTGAAAAACATGGGCCGGTAAATTTACTCAAGAACTATACTAAAGTGCAATTGTAAGGTACTTATACCTTACTTGACTATTTTAATTTTATGCTACTTTATACTTTTTACATTTCAAACACAAATATTTAACTTTTTAAACTTTTTTTTCTGTGCCATATTTACACATTTTCAGTGTTTCCCCCCAGACATTATTTCTTGTTGTGGTGGAAAAGCCTCTGAAATAACACTGAAACTATCATGAGAATCACCAGTAAAACCTCAAAGAGTTTGTAATCAAACAGACATCATTATGTCTATCACATAGGATGGATTACGGTAAATCATTAAACTAGCTGTATTTCCCAGCCAGGCTGGGAACTCGAACCTTCATCTGTAATCATTCAGGTGACCGCAGCTCCCTGAACATCACCCTTGTTTAACTTTAACCTCAGCATCACACTGAAGTTACCCTGTATTTCACTCTGAATATGAGCTGTTAGTGAATTTAGAGTAGGATTAAAGGCTAAAACACTCACCACAATGTCAGCAAGACAGTTACAGAGAGGCAATCTGCATTGCTAATCCCAAACTCCCAAACATCTCTGTAGCAAACAGCAGACTGTGTTTCCCAGTGAGAGGAATGTGTTCATGTTCCTCTGGAGATCTGCAGCTCTCTGTTTGGCCTCCTCACTTTTCCTTTTATGTTCTTGTCAGTAAATCAGAAGAAACTTTATCAGAGGATCATTAGGGACTTTTACTTCTGCTAACAGAGTTTCACAAATTACCCATTAAATGGTATTCTGCATTGCTGTATTGTTTTATGTTTCTAAAAACTTATAAGAACTTCCTATAAGATGACCCATACAAGTTTCCCAGGTCTTTTATTTATTTAAAACAAATCTGCAAAAAATAAAGATTTGAGGAAACTTGAGGATTTTTCTAAAGAAAAAGCGTCAAAACATAAATTTTGTTAACATGTGAGCTGCATTACTGTTGCGTTATATCAGTGTGGTAAAATGGGGAGTTATTTATCTGTACTATCTGTAATTCCCACTTACAGCTGTTCTGACAGTGGACCACTCTGTGGTGGACCTGGAGACCATTGAAGCACTGTATGAAAATGTAAGTATTACAGCACATTTACTGAGCTTTACAAGCACGATTGTACAGTTACGAATGCTTTATTTATACTTTACTGTCAATGTGTCAGAGGGCACAGCCAGACGAGCTGGAGAAAATCAAGAAGCACTACGAGACGTCAGAGGAAGAGGAGGTGAAACTGCTGGACAAACCTGAACAGTCAGTATCTCACCTGCTAGCAGAAATGTTAAGAGACTGCACCAGTAATTGATTGTGTGCACGCTGAGGACACAAACACCCGCCCTGTGTACTGTGTTTAACCTCTGTCAGTGGTTCTAAGAGGGATGGACAATGTCATCACATTTTGTCCTCTTACTGTTCATGTGGTCGTGCTCCAGGTTCCTGTATGAGCTGTCTCAGATCCCAGACTTCGCCGGCAGAGCTCACTGCATCATCTTCCAGTCGGCCTTCATCGATGGGATCGCGTCCATCCAACGCAAGCTCAACACTGTCTCCTCCGTCTGTGAGGTAGGAGAAAATGTTAATTAAGAGGTTTAAATGTGATCAAATTTGTCCGATTTTAAAAAATGACAATCAGTAGTTACCTTTTATCACAAGGTATTTATATATTCTATATCATTCCCATATGATATGCGTGATATGTATCTGTGCTTGGAGATGTGGAATGTGGAGGATCTGAGGTGCCAGCTGTCTGTACTCAACCATGAAATGTAGTTGATCGTATATGTGTGTGCTTTCTGTTTTGAGGCCCTGCTGGAGAGCGATGGTGTGAGGGGAGTGGTGGGTCTGGTGTTGGCTCTGGGGAACCACATGAATGGAGGCAGCAGGGTCAGAGGTCAGGCTGATGGCTTTGGCCTGGAGATTCTACCTAAACTGAAGGATGTGAAGAGCAGGGTAAGGCCTTGTTTACTGGAGGAAGACTGTAGTGGAGTCTTCTTACAAGATTATAACAAGTGGAACTAGTTCTTCTTCTTTATCCTTTTTTTAATACCATCAGGGTACTCTTGCGTCAAAGACTGTGGTCATACTGGGCACAAGAGCATAGGTTTGCCGTCAGGGGTTCTGACTTTGTTAAAGTACCTACTTAAATTTTATATTAAAAATATAATAACACACTCATGTCACATCACGAAAAATTGGAACTGTTATTTAACATGCTACTTTAAATCATATGTAGTTTTGTCTCAAGAGACAGGATAAAAAGGAGCACTTTACTGCCATATATTTGATTGATGTTCAATTTAAACATATTTCTTTAGGAGAATATTAACTGTAAATCAAATAATTTTTTTAATAAAAACCTGCCTCAACAGCTTCCACCAATCACAGTGTTATAGTATGTAGCCTGACAGGCCAAACCCTGGGTAAAAAAAGTCCATTAAGCACATTCTGCAGCTTGTAAAGCTTATTGCTATAACCCCATGGTTATAAAAGAAAGGTGAACTTAAACACATATCAAATCTGTCTGAGTGGTCCTACTATATTAACGCCTTACATGCAGTCTGAGTATCATGCATTGAATTATCTGGTTGGATAAAATACATCTTATTAAATGGTTTAAATGAAGGCACTGGGATATGATGGCTTTACTGTTTACTGATGCAGTTTTGTCTCCTGCTGCATTTCTCCTCAGGACAATCGTATCAGCCTGGTGGACTACGTGGTGTCATACTACCTGCACAATGTGGATAAGGTATTTGTTGTTATTGACATGCTGTTGCTTTGTATGTTCACTCTACATAAAGCTGATGTTTCTTATGAGTATTTGAACAGAGTTGGTATTTATCAAGATAATTGGGAAAAAATGGTTGCTTTCAAAGCCAATAATTGCAATACAAAATGAGTTTCAAGTCTAGTTTGCATGTTCATTGACATGATACAATTTCTACCAAATATACTGGAAAATGGAGCCAAGTGTAGGAGTCGTCATAGTCAACTCACTGTTCTGCAGAGAGACATATTCATACTCTTAACACAGTTAAGCCTTTTGGCCTACATAAAGAACATTTGTCATGTTTAATTTATTGATTACACTTGTATTTTTTGTACTTTATGTTTGCAGCATTTAGACAAATCTCTGTTCTTTGTTTCTGATGTGATTATAGTGTATGGGATATTGCACTTGGACATTTGATATGGAAACTCCCAGCATTGAATCCATTATCCAGTAGATTTGAAATCCTCTTCAACCAATTATCCACTGACAGTTGTACACCTGTTTTAGATTGACTCTATATGTGTTTGCCTTACGTCTGTGACTTTGAAGAAGACACAGTAGTGTGTGTTTCCTAAGTCCTCAGATAAAATACATTTCTCACTTCCTTATTTAACAGTGATGTTTTATTTTTGATTGTACGCCACCAGAACGCCGGCACAGACAAGAGTATGTTCCCACTCCCTGAACCTCAGGACGTCTTCCTGGCAGCACAGGTCAAGTTTGATGACCTCAACAAAGACCTGAGACAGCTCGGACGAGATCTGACAAGTATGTGGTGTCACTACTGCAACCTTTATCTAATCCAGCATCTTCTCTCAAAAGATCTGCACAAAAAAAAAAAAAACTCTAGAGTAATGAATGCCAATACTCTTGTCCCGCTCTCGGTTCATAATATTAGATGGTTGCACACATTCCCCAAAACATTAGCTCCACTTTGAGCAGACAGACGGTGAGCTTCATCGATGCGACTTTGTGACCGGAATAGTCTCGCCTTGTGGTCATTTTGTTGTGTGTTTTTGTTTGAAAACCTCAGCCAGCCTGTGTAACTCTATCACTGTGATTTTGAAAGGTTCCCACAGACCAAACCTCGGCCCAGTCTGGCATCGTTTTTCCTCAGACCCCCCCCCCCCTTCGCAACTCACCACCCTGGTTTCCCATCACTGGCCCCAGCCATTGAGTAACTGTTTATACTTAGGGCTAAAGGCCTGCTTCTTTGACCAAACTTGAGTTAGCTAAAGCCCCAGAACAAAAGATTTCCTCTCGTCTTTCTTATCCTTCTTGCGTGTTCCCTTCTCTCTCTAAGTGTGCCCATATGACGCCATTCAGCATGCCAGCCAGTTAAACCAGACAAGTCATACTGAGGACAATGCTTACTCTTACATGTGTACGATTGTGAGTGAGTGCATTGTTGAATCCCTGTGTATCCATGTGTTTTAGCCTGCGTTTCACTGTGCGCTGCATGTGCGTGTATTCAGAGACTAGTAGGAGTCTCGCTGCTGATACAGGCCTGGCGCCTTTCAGATCCAGCTTCTAAT
Organism: Lateolabrax maculatus; assembly: GCA_031216445.1. Classification (NCBI taxonomy): domain Eukaryota; kingdom Metazoa; phylum Chordata; class Actinopteri; order Acropomatiformes; family Lateolabracidae; genus Lateolabrax; species Lateolabrax maculatus. Next base: position 5,813,989 of record CM062212.1, on the reverse strand, counting down.
CCTCCTGCCCATCAGATCTCCCGTCGTTGTGCCTTTGTGCCCTGTCGCCAGCACAGGGAGACCATAGCTTCCCACTTATGTAATCTCCAGACCTCCAGTATCTGTAGTGTATCTGCACGGGCCTCTGCAGAGATGCACGGACCCTTAACCTGCTCGGCTGTATCACCTGGGCTCCCGTGTGGCCGCCAGATGTGTGCCACAGATAGTTTTCTTTACCTCTCAACACAGCTTTGTCTTATCGGGCCGTCTACCCAAACCACCGTGCAATCTGGATCGCCCGTCGCAAGTTCCTTTTGTTCTGCCTGTTTGAACCGCCCTCATGCCTGTGTTTTCTGTTTGGTTGGTATGAAATGTTTCCCAACACGGTTAAAGGGAGATTAGTTTCTCTTAAGTCATCCATGTTGACTGTTGAGGGAAATGAGATCCAAAGACTATATTACATTAAAAAGACTTTGTTTTATTAGCTTATTCAAATTACTACAGAAAACATTGTTTCTCCCTTATCGTGAAGTGGTATCTAGCCATGCAGAGTTGGTTTATTTGTCCAAGTTTTGAGGTTGTAATCTTTTAGATTTCTCTCAACCCAATTCAGTGGAAGTGAATAGAATTTAATCTGTGATGCTCATTTAAAAATTACATTTGAAAGTTCACCAGCAAAGTATTTTTCCAGAAACTCTCCCCCAGTTACTGTCAATAACCCACAGACCTCTCTGTCACCAGTTTTTATTGGAGATACTCATAGCCAGGCTGATACAGGAGTTTTGAGGCCGATACTGATTGATATTTGAGAGTTAAAAAAATCTAATGAAGCTGTATCGGCACACACACGTAACATAAACATAAATAAGGATCCCCTAAATTTGTTTATAGCGACACTAGCAGCGTGGCTCTGTGGATGGATGGCATTGTAGTTATAATTATATTATATAATTAATTATCAAATGTTACTATTCTAATACACTAAACTAAGAGGATGAACATGTAAGCAATATACCTGTTTAACATCAGCATGTTAGCATTTACCTAAAGCACTGCTGTGCCTAATCTAAGCATGACTGTATGTTGGGTGAACCAACCCTTTAAAAAACACCACTGTTCTTTAATGGCTCGCTTTATATCCAGTATTATTACATTTGCTTTGATTCATTTTCGTGGTCATGTGGACTATCCTTTTTTAAAGTAGTTTCTTAAGCAAGTTTCTTGGCACATTTATGCTATTTTACTATGAAATATTGGTTGTGAAGATGTTGCGTTTCCTGGCTGAAGACTTTCTGCTTCCTCTAATGTACTGAAGCCTGTGTTTGGTTACTTTGATATGATATTGCTGTGATTTATGAGCTCCTTAAAAAAAGCATTTATTATGAAACCAAATCACTGCTTCAGTGCAGTTTGTGTAATTTCAGTTTCACATCTGAAAGCACCACACTCCTCATCAGCCGGCTCTGTTTATGTGGAGGTCTATAACCCTCTTCAGTCTGAAATAAGCAAACTTGTGTCGAACACAAAAGGCAGACAAAGAGAAAGAAAGGCTCGCCACACAATGCAGAGAGAGAGATACCCGCCTCCACAGTTTACACAAATCCTGAATGAAAACAGTATTCTTTTGTAATCTTATCTGGGAGATGTTGATCGAGCGTCGGGGTCGGAGGGCCGGGACTCGGCTCCCTCTGCAGCCTCTATTATGACTGGCTCCGCAGACTGGCTCCTCTGATCCACTGATTGGACGCAGAGCAACATGGAGCCACAGACTGGCAGAGGAAGAGAGAGAGAGAGAGAGGGAGTGCAGTCGCCATCTCTGGGTGAATCTCAATAAGTGATATCTAAAGAGGAAGCGGTGCTGATAACCTCCTGCTCGGGCACAGGTGGAGCTGGTTTAACCCAGAACTCTCTCCTGTCTCTCCGTCTCTCTTTCCATCCATCATGTTGTAGTTAAGGGTTAAAGCTGCAACAGTCAAGTTCAAAAAGGGATTTTTACATTTAAATCTCAAATGTTGGCTGTAACAGACAAGTCATAAGGACTATTACATAGACTGTAAAGTGGTTTAATGTCTTCAGTGGCTTTGGAGGGAGTCGAAGAAAATAACCCTGATGATGTCATAGTGATGTCATTGGGGTTATCAGCTTGGGCTTGGAGACAAATGTTTTATGTAGAGCCCATGTTACAAACTGAAGCTTTGGAGTGTGGAGAAGTGGGTGTTTTTACCTGGCAGGGACTCACTAACAAAAGAAGCTAATGAGTTGCATGATGGGAAATGTAGGATTCAAGGTTTTGACCAGTTAAGTCCCCTAATTTTATGAGAGTGCATGAACTGATTAAATTACCTGACTACCCCCTTTAAGGATTTAAGATGACTTCTTGGTATCAAAGTCCCAGAAGTAAATCATGTCTTGCTTCCCAAAGTTCTGCTGAAGAGAAAAATTACCTCATTCTGGTTTAACCCTCACAGGTTTATAATTTTTCCACTTCTGTGTGAGATCCTTTTTCTTACAGTTAACAGGCACTGTTGCACATCTGCTCTGCACCTCCCAGAGATCACCTGTTGTCATGCTTTCCTTCTGTAGATGTGTGAAGTTTGTGTACTTTTAACTAACAACCCATAAACATAAATATGAATGTTACCCAAGAATGACTTCTCTGACATCCAGCTTTCTAACGATCTAATAATGATCTCAGTACAAGTCAAAATCACTTATTTTTCATGTATTTTTATGTTATATTTAATATTGTTTTATCTTACTGTATGCTTCTCTTTTCTTTATCGCTACACTTTGCCTTTTCTTAAAGAAAATGTATGAAACACATCAGGTGTATTTTCCCTCATGACCTCTCTGATCCATTCTCTTGTTTCTTTTTTTTTGTCAGGATGTGAGAAAGACGTACAGAAAGTTTGCTCTGATTCTCCTGAGGAACACCTGCAGCCGTTTAAGGACAAGATGGAGGCCTTTGTTCTTGGTGGTGAGAAGTTACAGTCATATATTGTCCTACTGCAAAACTGAGAGACACCTTTAGCACATTTTTAGTTTGGAAAAATGCCAATAACGACACATGACTATAGGTTGGATTTAAGACTTTGAAGTACAAACAATAGTAGATTTTTTTTCTGGAGACGTGGTGCTTGGTAAAGAAAGATACAAACAAGTACAAAAGAGTAAATTTAAATGTAATGCAAACTCCTCAAGAATGACCATGTAATAGCCAGTCTACTTTCAGGAACCTAACAACTCTCCATCAATTTCTTTTCCCATATGCTCCATCTAAACTATTCTTCTGTCTTCATTGGCTTCATCCTGTTAGTGGCCTGAATATTTTTGTCCCTCTTCTTTCATGGAGTGTCTATCTGTGTGTGTGTTTCTGTGTGTTTGTGTGTTTGTGTGTGTGTGTGTGTGTGTGTGTGTGTGTGAGGGAGATAGGATGGATCCAGAGTAAAGGCTAGACACTCTGATAGGGATCAGGCAGATTTGGCAATGACTGAGAGCCTCCTGCCAGAGACACACAGGCACTGGGAAATATTCATCCAACTAACTGAGGCATTCCACGTCTTAAGATTTTTATATAGACCCATCAAGAGGTCTTGCATTAGAACAGAGCTTCCCATCCATCAGCATTTGAAATGGCATACTGTAGATGCATTGTAATTGCTAAATGCATGTCTTGTTTTGAATATCATCACTTTTTCTGGTCATGATGAAAAGTGACACATCAAAGCTTCAAAGTAAAGCCCAAGCTGTGTGTGTGCTCCAGCCAGAAAACACGGGACTTATTACTGTTAGATCCTCTGTCCCTTGTGTCACTTGTGTGTCATTTGATATGAAACCATTACAGGCCATTTTTGTCAAGCATTTACTTGCCATTTGGAAGTTAGTCTGTTTTTTCTTGTGTGTGTGTTTCATGTTTCTAGATGTTTTAAGACAAGCATTACAACTGTAGTTAACAAAAGAAACTACCTTTTATAAGAGAATGCGTCTTTATTCCAAAAATATTTTATAAATTGGTCCAAAGATGCACCGGAAAAGAGTAAAATGATCTCTTTCAGATAGATAACTTAAGTGATTTGTTGGCTCGGACATTTATCTGGAGGCTTCAACAGAATCCCACAACATTACAGGGAGACAGACACAGGTAGTAGTGAGACAATTATTTTGTGATAATTGCATTACAATTTGAAAGTGGCAGCAAGAATGGCTCCATTGTTGAATAACTGACTATGTAATTGCTGTTTTGAAGAGACCAAATGGTTGTCTGGCTCCATTTGACATGGTCATCTCGTCATACAAGAGATTCTCATTGTGTTCCTACAAGTATTTATATCACAAGAGTCTCCATAGGGATTATGGGGGTGGGGGGGACTGTTTAAAATATAATCTGTGTTTTTTGGGGAGTCTGGCTACAACTAAACCGTTTCCTTGTCTTGTTTCTTTGCAGCACGAAAAGAACACACAGACGCTTCCTATCAGTTGATGACTGTACAAAAAAGGTTTGAGAATTAAATCGTGCCATCGGTTTGTGTGCATCATACTGGTCTTTAACTCAGTTTGGTTATTAAATTCTGTGTCAACACAAAGCAGCCACAAAATGTTTACAGTATGTTCAGATTTGACATACCAAAGCAGGTAATAACTATGAACATCAACATTTATTTTAATCATTTTCAGTGATTTTAGCTCTGGGAGGTTATATTATTATTTTTCAGCCTCAAGTCTTTGGCCACACTCACCAAAAGTCCTGCAAATTTGTCAGGCTTTCCTGAAGGCCGTCACAGACTTATTTTACCCTCACTATGTGTGCAGCTATGCACTGAGCTAAATACACGTCCAATAAAGGTTGAAGACGAGCGCTGGCATGTGTAGTTTTTACCGGAAGCAATTGTGAAAGTGTGAAAACAGTATTGGACAAATTTCAATGACAGAGATTACAAATCAGAATAAGGCTGAGATACTATAAACAAGAGTTAGATCAATGGTATTTTAAACATGAATTAATATAGTAACAAGGAAACTGGATGTCCCTCATAGGAAATACATCGCGATAATGAATTTAGTAAACATATCCACAAAGTTAAAACTGAAATACATAACAGTTAACCCACCAGTAAAGTAACAGTCACTTAATATTTGAGAACACAGAGCAGCAGATGAGACTTAAATTAACGCCTCCATTTTGGCTTATTTTGTTTTCATTCCTCTCTTCTACGTATACTTGCTGTGCAGTTTTCAGGACTTGGCTCTGTACTTTGGACTGAAGCCCAAGACGGGAGAGAAAGAGGTGACCACCGGCCATTTCTTCATGCTCTGGTTCGAGTTTTGTGCCGACTTCAAGGCCAGGTGGAAGAGGGAGAACAAGACCATCTCTAAAGAGAGGTATCACATGGGTCTGTTTGTGTGCCTCTCTAGAAGCACCACTGTTTGTGAAAAGCAGACATTTTATTCAACTCTTCATCTCTACAAAAAGACTTTTGTTGTAACCAAACTATTATTAACAATGTCATCGCCCATAACTCCTTAAACTGTTAATAACAAATGGGTGTTGTGCCTCTGCTTTCAGCTGATCACTGTATTTGGAAAATGTCAGAAATGTGCTGGTTGATCTAAATTTCAGTCTCTTTGTTGGTTTAATTGAACTGAACCTGTATTGACACGGACCTTATTTAATTCATTTATTTGTGTTAAATTCTAAAAATGCTGACAAAATGGTTTCATGGTTAAGTGTGTGCCAAAGTTTTATCAAAACATTTAATTTAACACGTTGTTTTTGCAGATTAAAAGAGGCTCAGCTGTCAGTGAAGAGGATCACAGCAGAGAAGAAGGTGGAGACCAGAAAGATCAACCCTAACAGCCTGGTAAGACAGGATTCAGTACAGTAGAGTCAATATACTGATGCTGCAAAGAGATTTTCCTCCTTGTGCCTCTGTCGTTAAAAAACACAAGCACACATTTTCTAAACCAAGTTTTGAACATGCAATGTAGATAAATACAAAATAAACACGAGCAAATTCTGTTTTGCTGCGTTGAATTAGAAACTTCTCTGCAGTATTCTCTATTTTTAAGTCCAATACTATTTTACTCTCAACAGAAAGAGCGATTGCGCCAGAAAGAAGCCAACATGTCTTCAAATTAGACACTCAGAAGGCTAAGACCAGGCACAACCATCTTCAACAAGCTGGATCAGACTGGATGTGGACCATGAGACCAGACCAATATTTCTGTGGTGAACCCACATGTTATTCTTACATGTAGAATACCTGCATTCATGAACTCACAGCTTGATGTAATATATAATTTGCTACCTAAAAATGTATTTAAATTTAAAAGATTGAAAAAATCTTGTGCAATACGTAGACATCAGAGATAGCTTCAACTGTGTGTAGATTCTTATATCGATCGCACTTACATTTTACATTGATTCTGACATGTGAAGTTTCATCTTTTCAATGTTTTTCCACAAATAAAATCACTGATGAGAGAAATGTGTGATTTCATAGCTTGGAAACTGTTTTATTTACAAGCAACTTTGTAATACATGGTACACATATTATACACAGTCATAAAATGAAGTGGCATTTAGCAGTGCAGGTTGTAAAAAAAATCTATATCTCTATATGATGATCAGCTTTACCTCCCACACAGTGGAAACAATACAACCATCTGATTCCTTTAAAGATGTGTCCTTTCTGATGTGTTGCACATGCGTTAGCCAACATGTCTGCAACTAATATGACATTATAAATGCTTAAGCTTAAAACACCTTTCATTGGCACTCAAGGTCACCCTTCACAACCCTAAATTTGGGCAAAGTCCCTGCTTTTAAAACCATCTGCCAACAATTCCTCCAAATCTGTTAACACACACACAAAAACTGACTTTGTGGAAGCAATGACTGATAATTGACAAGATATCTGGACAGTGTGATCAATTATTAATTGCAGGTCAAAGTATCATCCTAGAGGGGACATGGCGCCTGTATCAACCACTTATGCATGTTGTCTATCAGCAAAATTAGTGGTAAATTGCTGACTATCTTCTCTCCATTATAATGATAAAAAAGGCTCAGGTAAGTTCCTCACCTTCCTATTCCCACTTTATTATCATGTGTCCTTTAAGCAAAATACATGTTCCATTTGTTTTTTTTTAAATCTTTGCAAAGCTTCATTTTCCTCCAGTGGAAGAGGTTATTATCGACCTGGAAGTGATGTGTTGCGTCTAATCCGTATCTATTGTTGTGCAGCGGCACTGCTTTACGCGCTGGACTCGTTTCTTCCTGGTGCTGGGTGTCTGACCCGGGCAGAAGAGGGTGTAAGTGACGGTGCTGAAGGTTTTGGGTTTGCACGCGGAGCAGGACTGAAAAACGTCTCCGTCCTGGTAATTGTGCCTCGGGATGTAGAAGGAGTTGCACTGTCCGTAGCAAAACCGGTTGATGATGGTGCGGCTCAGGCAGCCCTCGTCCTGGAGGGTCTGCTTGAGCGGCTGCGTCTTGCACCAGTCCAGCCGCAGGTACCGACGCTCCGTGACGTGCAGCGCTTCCTGACTGGACTCCAGCACTTCGTCGGTTGAGGTCACGGGCCCGGTCCCGCGGGAAATTAGTCCACCGATTGCGGGTTGTTGGCATCTCTCCGATTCGTTCGGGTTGAATTTGTTTGGGTGCGGGAAAGCGCCTTGAAAGGTGGCAGCACCTGTACTCCTCAGCGGGCTGATCAGCAGCGCAACAACTGCTGCAGAGATCAGCACTGACGGTGTCTTCATCACTGAAGCTGAAGGGACAGAGACACAAAAGTCAGTCATTAACGGAGAGGGTTTTACGCACAGCTTTTACGCGCGCATTACGCACCACACGCATGACAATTTAGGAGTTCAGTTGAGTTACCTGTTGTTTATTTGAGCTCCTCACGAGAAAACTTTATCCAGTCAGACAGTTTACAGCCTGTGTTTCTTCTTCGGGTCCTGCCTCCCCTGTAGTGGCTTCATGAATGACACACTGAGGGGTTTTCTAAACTGTCTTGAGCTTCAGAGATTGGGCAGAGCACGCCCCCACAATCCCTGATCCTCACTTTATCTGTCTGACAGGCAAAAAATAAAAGAAATCCAACCCCAAACTTTGTCAATGCAGATAAATCGTTTATTTGACTTTACAGAACAAAAACATAACACAACCATCTTTGTCAAGATGAAGTGACCAAAGACAGATCCAGTGCTGCCTGTAGAGACTCGTATTACTACAGTATGGCGAAGAGAAAAGACACTACTCAGAATAAGATTTATAATATTTGCCATGCTACAGTGACATAGTTCACAGTCATGACAAAGCAAAGCTACTACAATTCATAATGAACTTCTAAGAAAATGATCTGTATTCAAACTTTGCTTCAAGACACAAAAGGTGATTAATTGGTTATATCAAGACATACAAAAATTAAACTTCAGAAACTTCAGAGTGTGAGTAATCTGATCTCTGTACAGTCATGTGTAATAATAATGTTCTCATTCAACATTCCTCCAAATCAATATATCTTTATACAACGACTTATTATAATACAGTTGTAGATATACTGTACACTGCCAGTCAAGTTTTTAACACATTGTATTTTAGCATTTTGGGTTTAAACTGGTTGGTATAAATGAACCAAACACAAAGCAGATACTTGGCTCACTATTGAAGTTAACACCATGCTGTACAGTTGTACAAGTTCTCGGATCGTAATGCTTTATCAAAGGAAGGTTCACTGTAAAGGTCTACCAATTAAGCCCATGTGTTAAAAATAAGAGCACCAGTTATAAAACAGATAATACAGTATGTTGTGCCTAATTATTGAACAAGACCTGGGGCAATTAATGTTTGCAATGCAATAAAAAGCAAAACAAATATTCATATTTCTTATTTTAAAGTACTTGCACTGATGTCACCGTTGCAATTCTTGTTACCCAAAAGGCTTAAATATATAGTGTTAAAAACTTTTATCTGTTTTGATATTACAGTGAGTGTTGCGGACGCAGGAGTTTAGGTTGTGGATTTGCTGGCAGCAGGGACGGTCGGTGCCTCTTCCTCCTCTTCCTCGGAGAAGTGAGGAACAGATTTTTTGGCGACCACGTTGTCCAACCTCTGGCCCATTAAATACGGGTTGACACTCTGCGGGGAGGCAGACAAACATATTACTATACATACTGGAAACATGCACATAAAGACTTAAAAACTGGCCATATAGAACAAAGTCTGAATTTTAAAAAAATGTATCGCAAAAAAATCCAAAGTGAAACTATTAACAATGAGTTTAAGAGTACAGGGCTCCCTTCAGGGGTAAATTTGAGTGCTGGTGATGTGGTTTCTCAGACATAATCCTACAAAGGAAGAAGAAAATGACAACAAACACTATACCCTTTTTCTTCTTTTCGGTCCTCCCTTCAGTTTTTGGTACAAAAGCTCCTTGTTCTGAAAGTAAACGCAGAAAAAAAAAAAAACAGTTTTCAAACATTAATGCATCATGTATCCGTCGTTTTACAGCCAGTCCCTTTGTTCCTGTAATTACAGTCAACAAATTGCCTCAGTGCCTTTTCAGGGAACAAAAACACTCCAAGGGATGATCAGGCCACACCAACCAAGATACACGTTTTGTTTGATCTTTTAAATGGCAAAAGTATTTTCTTCATCTTGCTTTTGAGCAGTTGCCAGCATGAGAAGACCATGAGAAACTAAAGCTGCTGTGCTGCTTGCTCCCAACACCCAGAGAGGAAGAGATGAGAGAGAATTTGACAATGACACCAGAATACGTTTTTCTTTGAGTTGTCTTTTAGTTTGCTTGAGAGAGCAAGCAGCAACTGGAGAACTCTGTGTTAATGAGGTGTTTGTGCATGGTATTAACATTCAGATAATATTTCACTGTCATTTATATCATTGTAATTTCTATCTTTGGGTGTTGGACTGTTGTTTGGACAAAAAAAGCATGTGAAGCTGTGGGAACTAGTGGGGAAATTTTCTCACCATTCGATTCATCTTTAATGAAAAATAATTATTAGTTTTCTGTCCTACTTACCCACTTCGCCAGGGCTGGGTAGTCGTGCTCTGGGTCAAATAGGTGCTGGTGTTTCTGAAACTCTCTGCTGAACTCAGCTGTGTCCGGAGCGTTTTCCAAACAGCCGTCTGCCGCTGTGAATGGGATGAGGCGGACAGATACAGTAGATGAGAGAATGCATCACTCATGTTAATAAATATTAATAATGTGCTTAAAACAAGAGTGTCCACCTGTCTTTCCCAGGGGACAGGGGTTTGGAGGGTCTGGGTATCCGTGGTCATCGCTGAAGTCTTTGGGAACATTGTCGCCTGTCAGCTCGGCCACAATGTTGGGGATGTTGCCATAAGGGCCGAGGTGCTGCAGCCCCTCATGAGCACCACCTTGTGGAGGAAAACAAGCATCGTGTTCAACACAAGAACAACAGCAACAGCACCACCAGCTAGAAAAAGCTTCATAATACAAATACGTGCATCAATGAAGTATTTACAATTAATAAATATCATGTATAACAATCTTTTCCATGTTACAACAACAGTAGTTATCATATCTTTATTAGTGGTTTCAGCACAAGATAAAACTTCATCTGAAACAAATTTAAGGAAATAGATTTTTAAGGAAAATACAAACCTTGAGAAATGATATTACTCGCATTCAGCTTTTTGAATGGGCCTTTATGAATGATAGATTTATCTATTTTGATAAATGTTTCAGTAATTTTTTTCAAGCAAAAATGCCAAAAAAATTCTGGTTGAGGATTAGATGTTTTTCTTTGTCACGTATAATAGGAAATGACATATAATTGAGTTTTTGACTGTTAGTCGGTTTAAACGAGCAATTTGAAGACATCAGCTTTGGCTTTTGGAAAGTGATCACTATTTTCAGACGTTTTCTGGACAAAATTATCAAAAGATCATGGATAATTTGAAAAAAGTTTTTTGCACTATTAGGAACACTGACCTGAAATGTAATTTAATCAGGGTCACATTTGTTATTGGGTTTAAAAACAACACATAGACTAACAGAGAAGAAGAATTTAGCTGCAAGGGGCCATGTGAGGAGTTTACAAATAACACCAAACATACCCTGGATGCTCTGAGGCCCGACGATGTTGGTGGCCTGGTGTGCGGGATACTCCACCCTGGGCCGCGCGATGCCCAGCTGCTCCATGACGCCGTGCAGGAGCCGCTGGATGTCGGCCTCGGACACCTGGTCCGCCGTGCGGGGGCTGCGGGCCGGAGCCCCGCCGAGCTGCAGGCACAGGAGGAGGCCGAGCAGCGACAACCGCACCGCCGGGCTCATGTCCGTCATCTGCGGGGAGAAAAAAAACACACCGGAGGTTTTACCCGAGGCGACGGGAGAGGGCCAGGCACACACAGCTGCATGCTCCTGACACACATGACGGGAAGAAGATTTCAAAAAAATAAATAAAAGGGGGGTCATAGTTAGGAAAAGAGTGATTATATAGGATGTTTTATATTATCTGTTATTATGATTAATAGAGACAGTCTGTAAATGGAATAAATCCTCGGTGCGCCACTCACTCTGTAAACAGAGACAAGGCCGGTGTAAATAGTCTATAAATGGCGTACATCATGTCTATGAAACAGAAAATACATCTTTTCTAATAAAAGCCGTGTTTTATTACATTCATATGCTTAAATGTATGTTTTCATCGCTAGAAAACATCACAGACGATCTAATTATTTTTCTTACCGTGTCAGCGCTGATGATGGGACTGGACACTCTGTCAAGCTGGCCGGCACAAAAACGTGGCTTTCCGGTTTCCAAAGTCAAAGCTTGCTTCACCAAAAACGATGAAAAAGGGATTTCAAAAAATGTTTCTCGACGATTTTCGCAAATTAAATCCTGATTTAAGTGGATTTAGCATCATGTTTTATTTAATTCTTTGTTGTCGTCCTAAAATAAGTGGCGTCAACGTTGTGCTTTCCCCGGTTCATTTTACTTCTACTTTATTTTGAAGGAGAAACACGTAATTTCCTTAGTCATCATTGCTGTCCATTATGCAACCCTGCAGGAGGATGAGATCCGCCTCACTTCACGGTTCAGATGCAGTTGCTAAGATACCAAAAACCCTCCCTTCTCATTGGCTGTTACATTGTGCCTTTTATATGTGAACAACAACACTGCACTGAGAAGTTGCTGTATTGTAATTTACAATAAACAGCTGTAATTGTTCTGTGATGCTATAAACAACAAAACAACAACAAAAAAAGACACTGACAAAAAAGACCCTAGAAACAACAAAAACGACATTATAAACAACAAAAATGACAAAAAAACAACAAAAACGACACTTTAAACAACAAAAAACGACAAAAAAAGACAAAAATGACAAATAACAACAAAAAAAGACACTATAAACAACAAAAAACGACAAAAAACGACACTATAAACAAAAAACGACAAAAAAAACAACAAAAACGACACTTTAAACAACAAAAAACGACAAAAAACAACAAAAATGACAAAAAACAACAAAAAACGACACTATAAACAACAAAAAACAACAAAAAACAACAAAAATGACAAAAAAAACAAAAAACGACACTATAAACAACAAAAAACAACAAAAACGACACTATAAACAACAAAAAACAACAAAAATGACACTATAAATGACAAAAATCAACAAAAAACAACAATAAAAGGACAAAAAAACAACAAAAAACGACACTATAAACAACAAAAAACAACAAAAACGACACTATAAACAACAAAAAACAACAAAAATGACACTATAAATGACAAAAATCAACAAAAAACAACAATAAAAGGACAAAAAAACAACAAAAAACAACAAAAAAGACACTATAAACAAAAAAAACGACAAAAAACGACAAAAACGACAAAAAAACAACAAAAAAGACACTATAAAAAACAAAAAAACGACATAAACAACAAAAAACAACAAAAAAACGACAAAAAACGACACTATAAACGACAAAAAACGACAAAAAACAACAAAAAAGACACTATAAAGGACAAAAAACGACAAAAACGACGCTATAAACAACAAAAAACGACAAAAAACAACAAAAAAGACACTATAAACGGCAAAAAAACGACAAAAAACAACAAAAAAGACACTATAAATGACAAAAAAACGACAAAAACGACACTATAAAGGACAAAAAACGACAAAAACGACGCTATAAACAACAAAAAACGACACTATAAACAACAAAAACGACAAAAAACAACAAAAACGACACTATAAAGGACAAAAAACGACAAAAACGACGCTATAAACAACAAAAAACAACAAAAAACGACACTATAAACAACAAAAACGACACTATAAACAACAAAAAACAACGAAAAACAACAAAAAAGACACTATAAAGGACAAAAAACGACAAAAACGACGCTATAAACAACAAAAAACAACAAAAAACGACACTATAAACAACAAAAACGACACTATAAACAACAAAAAACAACGAAAAACAACAAAAAAGACACTATAAAGGACAAAAAACGACAAAAACGACGCTATAAACGACAAAAAACGACAAAAAACAACAAGAAAGACACTATAAACGGCAAAAAAACGACAAAAAACAACAAAAAAGACACTATAAAGGACAAAAAACGACAAAAACGACGCTATAAACGACAAAAAACAACAAAAAACAACAAAAAAGACACTATAAACGACAAAAAACGACAAAAAACAACAAAAAAGACACTATAAACGACAAAAAAACGACAAAAAACAACAAAAACGACACTATAAAGGACAAAAAACAACAAAAAACGACACTATAAACAACAAAAAACAACAAAAAACGACAAAAACACAACAAAAAACAACAAAAACGACACTATAAACAACAAAAAATGACAAAAAACGACACTATAAACAACAAAAACGACACTATAAACAACAAAAAAACAACAAAAAAACGACAAAAAACAACAAAAACGACACTATAAACAACAAAAACAACAAAAAATCACACTATAAATGACAAAAATCAACAAAAAACAACAATAAACAACAAAAAACGACACTATAAACAACAAAAACGACACTATAAACAACAAAAAACAACGAAAAACAACAAAAACCAACATATAGTGTCGTTTTTTGTCGTTTTTTGTTGTTTATAGTGTCGTTTTTGTTGTTTTTGTTGTTTTTTGTCGTTTTATTGTTGTTTTTTGTTGGTTTTTGTCATTTATAGTGTCATTTTTTGTTGTTTTTTGTTGTTTATAGTGTCGTTTTTGTTGTTCTTGTTGTTTTTTGTTGTTTATAATGTCGTTTTTGTTGTGTTTTGTCGTTTTTTTGTTGTGATTTATTGGTTTTTGTTGTTTTTGTTGTTTATAGTGTCGTTTTTGTTGTTTTTTGTCGTTTTTTGTTGTTTATAGTGTCGTTTTTGTTGTTTTTTGTCGTTTTTTTATTGTTTTTTGTCGTTTTTTGTTGTTTTTTGTTGTTTATAGTGTCGTTTTTGTTGTTTTTTGTTGTTTTTTGTTGTTTATAGTGTCGTTTTTGTTGTTTTTTGTCGTTTTTTGTTGTTTATAGTGTCGTTTTTGTTGTTTTCTGTTGTTTTTTGTTGTTTATAGTGTCGTTTTTGTTGTTTATAGTGTCGTTTTTTGTCATTTCTTGTTGTTTATAGTGTCGTTTTTGCGTTGTTTCTTGTTATTTATAGTGCCGTTTTTGTTGTTTTTTGTTGTTTATAGTGTCGTTTCTGTTGTTTTTTGTCATTTTATTGTTGTTTTTGTTGTTTTTGTGTTGTTTTTTGTTGTTTTCTGTTGTTTATAGTGTCGTTTTTGTTGTTTTTCGTTGTTTTTTGTTGTTTTTTGTTGTTTATAGTGTCGTTTTTGTTGTTTTTTGTTGTTTTTTGTTGTTAATAGTGTCGTTTTTGTTGTTTTTCGTTGTTTTTTGTTGTTTATAGTGTCGTTTTTTATTGTTTTTTGTCGTTTTTTGTTGTTTATAGTGTCGTTTTTGTTGTTTTTTGTCGTTTTTCGTTGTTTTTTGTTGTTTTTAGTTGTTTATAGTGTCGTTTTTGTTGTTTATAGTGTCGTTTTTTATTGTTTTTTGTGTTTTTTTGTCGTTTTATTGTTGATTTTTGTCGTTTATAGTGTCATTTTTGTTGTTTTTTGTTGTTTATAGTGTCGTTTTTGTTGTTTTTTGTTGTTTTTTGTTGTTTATAGTGTCGTTTTTGTTTTTTGTCGTTTTTTGTCATTTTTTTTGTTTATAGTGTCGTTTTTGCGTTGTTTCTTGTTTTTTATAGTGTCGTTTTTTTTGTTGTTTATAGTGTCGTTTTTGTTGTTTTTTTGTCGTTTTATTGTTGTTTTTGTTGTTTTTCTTTGTTTTGTGTCGTTTTTTGTTGTTTATAGTGTCGTTTTTGTTGTTTTTTGTTGTTTTTTGTCGTTTTTGTTGTTTTTTGTTGTTTATGGTCTTTTTTGTTGGTTTTTGTCGTTTTTTGTTCTTTATAGTGTCGCTTTTTGTCATTTTTTGTTGTTTATAGTGTCCTTTTTTTGTCGTTTTTTGTCGTTTTTTGTCGTTTATAGTGTCGTTTTTGTTGTTTATAGTGTCCTTTTGTTGTTTTGTGTCATTTTATTGTTGTTTTTGTCGTTTGTCATTTTTTGTTGTTTATAGTGTCGTTTTTGTTGTTTTTTGACGTTTTTTGTTGTTTATAGTGTCGTTTTTTGTTGTTTTTTGTCGTTTATAGTGTCTTTTTTTGTTGTTTTTTGCTGCTTATAGTGTCGCTATTGTCATTTGTAGTTTTTTTTGTCATTTATGGTGTAGTTTGTCATTTTTGTTCCTTAGTGTCGTTGTTTTGTTGTTATTTTGTCGTGTTTATTGGTTTTTGTTGTTGTTGTTCCGACTTCTTGTTGCAACTTGGTTTTTGTTCTTGTTCCGACTTGTTTTTAACTTCTTATGTGGATTGGTTTTAAGAACCTCTGAACCCCTAAATATACAGTATGTAACGTGGAGGAAATTGAAACACTTGATAAACAAATCGGAAAAAAAATAACATTTATTCAGTAGATATAAAAGTATGGTGAAATTTCCATACAACAGTCTTGGTGTGAAATAAATAGTCAAAAACATAAATTCTTTAAAATATAGAATGTTAAAATGTAACTTAAGATTTAAGACATTAAACCACATCATAATATAAAATACTGTGACAACATGGGGAGCTTCCTAATATCTAATACATTATAGTGAGATACGTTTTCTCCAAGGTGTCAGCTGCAGTTTCCCGACACCAGTGAGCACAGGAGAGCTGTCTGCATCTGGATCTCTGGTGAACCTCGGGAAATTACCCAAACGCAGATCTCTGAAAAAAAAAAAAAAAAGAGATTACATTTGGTATGTTGTAGTTTTTAAACATGAAGCCACTGAAAAACTGTCACCAATACTACACAGTTCCCGTGTTCCTACTTGTACAGTTAAATGTTTGTTGATTTCTCCAAAACTGTGTGATGCAACAACAGTCCATAATATACAGATGCCAGGGTTATCATTCACTGATCAACTTTGGTATGATATATCATTCACTTTACTATATTATGCATCCGTACAATTAGTTATTACAAGAAACAATGCCAGTTTTCACATTTTATAGAAATTACATATTTGCCATATTAATTCTCCCATTTCCCTGTTGTACATTGTAAAGTAATCCTCTTAAATGAATTACCATGCTTTTATGATTTACCTTTTTAGGCTCTGTTGTGGAGTCTTGCATGTCTCTTTGCCCACAGGACTGGAACTATCCAGAGCCTTTGCAGGTCTGAAACTTTGGTCTATAAAAAAATAAAAAATAAAAAAATCATTACACAAGTTCACATCCATTACAGCTCATTTTTCCTTTCATATTTTGTTTACCTGAACAAGGCATGCAGGTCCTAAAGAGCAGGACATTGGGGAAAGTCTCCAGACCGATGCTTCTCCTAAGTGTTGGTCTGTCTCCTGAGGTGGACCCTTTACTCTGCTCAGAGACTGGAGGCCTGACCTTTGACCTCACTTGAATCCAGGGCACTGTCTTCACAGACTGCATTACTTTAAGTATTTGAGAAAGTTAAAATTAAAAGAGCACACAGGAGTCTTCAGTTGAGACCAACATATTTCTAATGGCTTATATGTTTTACCTTTGAAACTGGGTCTTTTTCTATGTCCTCTCTTTGAGTCTTTCACAAGATGGGAATTCATCAGAAACTCCATACTGTCCATTACAGCTTTAGGAATCACACCTGGTAAATATTGTGAAGATCTGAGCTTCAGTGTGTACAAATACCCTTAATTTCATGATAGTGTCAAGACAAGACGACTGGTTTATTACCGAATAAGTGAGGATTTTCAATGAAGGTGCGCAGGACAAGAACTCTGAGTTCAAGTCGCTCTTCGGACATCTCTGCCTTGTTGGGAGGCGGTAAAAGACATGGAGTGAAGACTGTAGCGAGGTTGGAGCAGGTCATCAAGTTTTCGGAGCATCTGACAGCAGCATAAAGAGAAGAACACTTGAGATTAAATCATTGGTATGTGACTTGAAAATTAGTGGACTCCTGCCTGAAGTACAACATCCAGTAACTTGTACTCATACTGTAAGAGGGAAAAAGAAAGAAAGGACATCATTTTAAGCCAATTATATCTGCTATCACCAGTGGTTCCCAAACTGGGGTCAGGACCACCCCACCAAGGGGCGTACAGATATATTTTGGGGGGGGGGGGAGAAAAAGATGCAAAAGAAACTTTAATCTCTTCAGAAAAATAATTTGTTGGTTGAGTGGCCATAATCTGGATGAGGGGTTACAAGCAGAAAGTGTTTTGGAAGCACATACAGTTTTAATGTAAATTATCTAAAGAAGTTACAGGAAGCCTTGCTGTTTAGGTTAAATACTCATCATAGCCCATCTAACCTTCTGTCCCCTGATATAAGTGCCATTACCATGACTGAATCAAAAGAAGTCACTGCCCAATGCTTTTCCTCTTTATCAGACAAGGATTAATTGGCTGTTGTTCTGTCTATACAACCTACCAGACAGACATTAACTTTCTGAAATTTGCTGCAGTGTGATGCCAAGAAGAATTATCAGCACCCAAACAACATTTGTGTTATCTATCCAGCTAACTGCAGATTGTATACCAACATCAAATCAAGTTTAGCCTTTTATAATCACACTGGTGGTATTCTACTTCAGTGCACTGACAAAAGGTGACTACAAACTGTGAATTCCCTATTCTAAAAACTCTCTTTGTCTACCAGGGTTTCATTTCCCCACGTTATTTTATATTCTGTCAAACCTCTGGGAGAGTTTGGAGAGGAAGTCAAACAGGTAATGCAGACAGGATGAGTTTCTGGCGGGCAGCAAACAAGACAGCAGCTGGAGGGCCGAGGTCCTGTCCTGCAGGTTGGACAGCGCCTGGGCTCTGAGCAGAGCTGTGTGGAGCTCAGAGGGGAACAACGGCTCGGGCAGCTCCCTGCAAAACTGTTTGATGAGAGTTGCCACGTCGTAAGGGAGGGCTGTGGGTAGACAGCCCTCTCCACTATTCAGCTTGGCCTGAAATACAGACACAGGAAGTGCAAAATTATGGCAGAATTTGTTTATTCAGATATCCCATTGAGACAGATACAGAGCCAGTGTTTGCTCAAACCACCAGATGGTGCTATTGCTCCAGTAGAAATTATGTTCATGAAATCTACAAGGTCAAAATCTTACCCTGAGGGTCTTAATGCGAGGAAGAGAGCCTGGTTTTCTGAACAGGCCGACAGTCCCAGCACGCTCCAGAAGAAATGAACAAGCCTCCACCAAAAAGCTGAGACACAACATGTTCAAAGTAAAAATAAAAGTAAAAGATTAATCTCTGACCTGTTGTCCTGGGTAATACCATAAACCTCCTAATCCTGCTTCTCCCACTCACCAGGGCACCAGTCCAAACTCAGGAATGTATCGCCTGGGTAAATGTTCCAGAGGAACACCAAAGATCTTTGCACCACCGATGAACAGTCGCTCCTTCCTCTTCTCAAAGCTCTTTACACTTATCTCATAAATAACTTGGAGGTGAAACCGAATCACATTACTGTCTGTGACCTTCATGGTTTAAATATGACTAACGGATGTCAAAAACTACACAGTTCAGCAGCCTTTGACTGGGACACCATAATCTCTGTTCCTCACTTTGTAAAATCATTGGTGAGTGAAGGAGGCGGGCTTTATTATGCTCATCCACATCACCTGTGGCACAGGTGACAAGGCAGTGAAAGAAAAGTGCTGTGTTCAAGTCACATGGGGAAGGTGGTAGATATGAGCTTTCAGCTCACAACAAATTTGAGACACTTGTACTTTACATGAATGGAACTTTATACTTCTATTCCTCTACATCTCAGAAGGAAATATTGTACTTTTTACTGCACTACAATTACATTTGCAGCTTTAGTTTCTAGTTACTTTTCAGATTACGCTTTTTCATAGCCTTCCTGTCCTGTGAAAGCCACGTATCATCAACTTTGATGATTCTGATTTGTTGTTGTAAGGGATTCAGTATTCCTGGGTTGGAAAAAATTCTCCAACTTCTTAAGATAAAAAAACTATTAAAATAAACCCTGTACTGGAAAATGCATTGTCACAAGCTGAAAACAGGGCTGTTTGTCTGAAAACAGGGCTTTGTTTTAGAGATATGTTGTTCTCATAGGACAACAATTTTCATTTAGAGAATTACAATATATTTTTTATATATACCTTCATTAGTTGGGAAATTGAAAGGCATTGAATTAAAAGTATTTAAATCATTGTGTCTTGAGGCTTCACTTTTACATAAATTACTGTATGATTTCAGTAGTGGGGGTGTTTCTGATGGATTTTTCTTCAAGGTTCATGGAGAAGAGCTGTCTTAGAGGGTCAAAACTCCAGTAACACTTGTTGTATTGAGAACAAAAAAGTAATTGTTAATACTACAATTGTTGCTGGAATCATTGACCCTTTATGTACGATTTTGTTTCAGCATGTGACCTCATAATATTTTTAAATAATAATAATATAATATATAATATAATATCTTAAATAAAGGAATTCATGTTTTGCAAGTGACTCCAAAACTCCAGACTGTTACTGTTCAAAGCAACTATTTTTATTACAACGGTACATGTATATACAGCAAAAGGCACAGTAGAAATAGAGATATGGAAGGAAGGCTGGTGCAGTTGGTGTGAGGATCTTGGTGCTGGATGGAGATTTAGAAGCACTTCCTGTGGACGATGGAGGGGCCAGCCTCATCGTACTCCTGCTTGCTGATCCACATCTGCTGGAAGGTGGACAGGGAAGCCAGGATGGAGCCGCCGATCCAGACGGAGTATTTCCTCTCAGGGGGAGCGATGATCTGGAGGGAGGAGCAGAGGTACAGGTTGGTACAAGGACATTTTTACAACATACTGAACTTCCTGTCAACTGGATTTAGATAGTGCTGGTCCATAAGCGCTCACCTTGATCTTCATGGTGCTGGGGGCCAGGGCGGTGATCTCCTTCTGCATGCGGTCAGCAATACCAGGGTACATGGTGGTACCACCGGACAGCACATTGTTGGCGTACAGGTCCTTACGGATATCAATGTCGCACTTCATGATGCTGTTGTATGCGGTCTCATGGATACCAGCAGACTCCATACCTGGGCAGGTGAGAGGAGAGAGCTGAGTGTCCAAACGTCAGACTGACAGTAAATGTGTGCTAGTACGAAAATAATTAGAGAAATAATAGTAATAATAATAATAATAATAACTTTTTACATAGCACCTTTCAAAAACAGAAATACAAAGTGCTTTACAATAAAACAAGGAATAAAAATATACAAATATAAAAACAATTTTAAAAAATCAGTAAAAGAAGCATATAAAAACCACGAGTTAAATTAAAATTTCTCTATATTTTTTCTTAATCTTTTTGATATTTCAATGTCTTCTTTAAAATCTCTTGAAACAAAATTACAAATTTTTTTTATGTGATCCTTTTCAAAATGTATTCTTTATTTTAAAATTATTGTTTACGTCTGCTCATACATTATGTTTTGTGAAAATTCAGTTTTAAAGTAACTGTCAAACTGAAATTGTAATATTATTATGCCTTTCAGAGTCTTAATTTGTCTTAATAAATCTCCCTTTGGCCACTGTGTGGCGTAAACTCACGTGAACTGTACACATGTAACATGACCACACGTTAACACGACTTGCAGAATGTGTGGCGTTCACGGCTGCTGAGCGCTGGGGTCAGCGGTCAGGACTCACCGATGAAGGAGGGCTGGAACAGGGTCTCGGGGCAGCGGAAACGCTCGTTGCCGATGGTGATGACCTGACCGTCGGGCAGCTCGTAGCTCTTCTCCAGGGAGGAGGAGGAGGCCGCGGTGGCCATCTCGTTCTCGAAGTCCAGAGCGACATAGCACAGCTTCTCCTTGATGTCCCGCACGATCTCACGCTCAGCTGGAGGGAGGAAAAGTCAGGGTTTAGTCGACCAGTCTCACATGACAACACATATGATAACACCATGATTGATACATAATCTAAAAACAACTTTCTGTGATCATTTCTCCAGCCAGGATATAATAAACTCTAAGAATTAAATCAACTTTTTCTAAAATGAAGAGTTTTGCTGCTATGCCATGACCGGTAGTTTTTGTGTTGGTTCATTGTTAGTCTTTGGGGCCTTCATACCAGTGGTGACAAAAGAGTAGCCACGCTCAGTCAGGATCTTCATCAGGTAGTCAGTCAGGTCGCGACCGGCCAGATCCAGACGCATGATGGCGTGGGGCAGAGCGTAACCCTCATAGATGGGCACGTTGTGGGTCACACCATCACCAGAGTCCAGCACAATACCTGTCCAGAAAAAAAGCAGCAGATTGTCAGAATACAGCAGGTAAAGTGTGTGTTTTTATCGGCCTGCGATGGTGCACGGTCAAGGAGTTTAAGTCCTTGTTTGAGACTCACCGGTGGTACGACCAGAGGCGTACAGGGACAGCACAGCCTGAATAGCCACATACATGGCTGGGACGTTGAAGGTCTCAAACATGATCTGGGTCATCTTCTCCCTGTTGGCCTTGGGGTTGAGGGGGGCCTCAGTCAGGAGGGTGGGGTGCTCCTCTGGGGCCACACGGAGCTCATTGTAGAAGGTGTGGTGCCAGATCTGTGAAACAGGAACATTACTCAATTTCATATAGTACATGTAAAATGACTCCAATCATGACTGAAAAACATTTTTTTTTAGATATTTCAGTTTTTCTTCATGTCCCAAAATCTCACCTTCTCCATGTCGTCCCAGTTGGTGATGATGCCGTGCTCGATGGGGTACTTCAGAGTCAGGATACCCCTCTTGCTCTGGGCCTCGTCTCCCACATAGCTGTCCTTCTGACCCATACCCACCATCACACCCTGAGAACGAAGAAAACACATCTCAGAATCTCAAGAACAAGACAGACACAAACCGATCCGCCTGTGAGAAAAGTTACAGAAATGTAATGTTTCAGAAACACGTGGAGCTTTCAGGATTCGTACCTGGTGACGGGGGCGTCCAACAATGGATGGGAAGACAGCACGGGGAGCGTCATCACCGGCAAACCCAGCCTTGACCAGGCCAGAGCCATTGTCGCACACCAGGGCGGTGGTCTCGTCGTCGTCACACATGTTTGGTCTTTTCTGGGCTGGCCTTCTTTATGAGACAGAGGATGGAAACAAAGGCAAAACATTACTTTGTGAAATTCAAAGGAATGTTTAATTTAGTCTGGATGGGGAGCTTCTGTCTGACAGTGTTTACAAAACACTGAACATTATTCGCTCTTTTCAAGGATCTTAAAATGTCTGTTATACTTTGTTAAACCAACCTACCAAATTCAGCGTTACTTGTTTAAATGTAGAAAAAATGTCCATTTAAAATCTCAGACAAAAAACAAAACTGTGCCATTCGGAGAAACAATGTTGCACCATGTTCAGTATGAAAACACCTCTGAGTGCTCTAATCTTCTCACAGCTGCCTGAAAAGCCAAAACGGGACACAGATTGACCCCCCACACACAGTCACAGGTCTATTTTCAGCCAGAGCCAGTTAACAGCTGAGGCGGTGTGTCTTTTGACAAGTGGCAGGGGAGGCCTGGGTCTCTCCTCAGCTGTCGCCACATAGTGGACTCCTCTGTTTGGAGCCAGACCATGTGCTCTGATCCTTCCAGGATCTCTGGCCACAGTCTGCATCCCAAGTGTGAGCATCCCCCTACTCCATACAGGTGTCCACATTCAAATCAACAGCTGCAGGTTCACTTTAAATGGCTGCTGTTGTTCTATGTAATGTCTTCATGGAAGTTAGACTCACGAAGCAGTAAAATTATACTGTTTTTACGTTTTTCAGACAGCTTTATCAAAACTCTAAGTGAGCCAACTATGAAGTTAATCAAACATGTATCCCTTCGATCCACTCTTAAATTCCAACAAGACCAACTCTGATACATCAGGCCAATATCATTTAGTTCTTTATAAACCTTTGCAAATCAATTTCATTCATTGCAGATTTAGTTAGGTTCCTCTCTGACCAGAGATAAAGTACAAGTATCTCTTATCAGGCATATCTTATTCATTACCTGTAACTAAACATAGTCTTGTCATTACAATTATACAACTTGCTTGCTGTGATGTGTAAAATTATTTAAGAGTCCATTTGCATTCTGGGGTTTCCATGGTGTACCACCCTGCATTTAAATAGCTACTATTAATGCAGAAAAATGGTTCTCATTGTTATTTCACAACTTTTTTATTTAACCAGGAAAGCCTCAAGAGATTCAAAATCTCTTTTTTAAGAGTGTCCTGTCCAAGATAGAAGACTAGACTTTGTTTATTGTTGGTTTCAATGCAGAGTTTTTAGCTTCCCAAAACTTTTTTTCATCCCTGCCATGAAAATATTCTGTATAACACACTGTGTTGTTTGGTTCTTCTTGATATTTAAACAGTCAAACTTAATATTATCTGTTCAATCTAAAGGTCTAGAGCAGGTCGAACCTAATACGTTTTTTCAGCTTGTATTTAACCTGAGTGAGAGCTTCATGCCGGCCACTCAACAAGAAGCATCCCATCACTGTATCCTAAACCTCAGAGTCTTTCCTAGTCTGCAGGTCACTGTTAATGAATCTGGATGACCCTTCTATATTTTGCAACAATCTCTGAGCTGCTCACCACCACCAATTTTACTTTCTCTCTCATTCTCAGCTTTTATCCTTTCCCCAACAACATCAACATCAACATTATCAACTCTGATCACAGAAACAACTTCAGACTATGAAATATATATCCATGTTGTGGCAGTAATATGTCCTACAGCAGCAGCGTCTACTCATCCTCCCTGATCCCCATGGTCCAAAAACCAACATCTGAAATGCAAAAAGAGTGCAAGGGGACTCACCAAGTTGTAACCACAAGACTGGAGTTTCCACTGGGACAAAGGGCGAGGGTGCGAGGGGGTCCTTAAATATGTCCCAGCGTCCTGAGGCTGAGGGCCGGTGGGCGGGCTCAGGACTTCACACAAGCCCAAATTAAGTGCTGCTTAGCAAAATGATTCAGTAAAGTGGATCCTGTGTCAGGGACGCCACCAAACTGGAGAGATGTTATCTTGGAGAGGAAAAGGTTTCATGAAGAATTTTGCGAGGATGGACATGGGAAAGGATTGAAAAACTGTTTGATATGAATTTCAGTGGGACTGAGGAGCTCTAAGATATCCTCAAATTATAATATGCACATTTGAGACAAATATATATGTGTACATTAGAATGCTGTATCATAATTATATTTTAGGTGTCCAATTATCAGACTACAGCATGTTATTGGTATTTTAGGTGTCAAATTATTTGTGTGGATTCTTTAAAAATCAATGTATGCCCCTTAAATCAATGTATTCCCTTTCGATTCAATGTGAAAGAGAGATTGGGACATTCAGAAACCCCTCAACTGCAAAATTAAAAACATGATATGTTCAGATTCCTGCCTCATACATATCAGCATCTTTTTCCCACTCATACTGTGTGGCGCTGCCCTACGGGTCCCTAAGGATGTGTTAATATGACTAAGCTCAAACAGGGCACCGGGGATGTGGGTGATTGGAGAGTGTGATGGTAATCTGAGATCTTGTGTGAGCAGCCTGGTTAAGGAGCCGTCTAAGGGGACCTGCCTGTGACAGTTTGCCAGTGTTGTGGCATGTGTAAGGAGGGAGGGGGGCCAAAAACATGCCTGACAGCTGAGAGGCAATGTTGTAAGAGGGGGTGGGGAGGGAGCTGAGGCCAGGGCACAGACCTCCAGCAGACGACAGATCCCTGGGACGGTCTGTGCAGGGAGCGACGGGCGGCGGTTCTGAGCTCTGATTGGCTCCAGTGTCTCCTTTTAGGGAAATGGAGTGTAACAGGTGCCAGTGGCTGCACGTCGCCGCAGACTTCGGCGAGAGCTCAGGCTCCTTATTCGTCACCTCATACTGCTCCCACAGTGCCTGCGTCCCCATGCTGGAGCCCTATCAGGCCACTGTGAGTGCAATAAGAATGTAAATACCCTCCACGCCGTCAACACTTTGTAATATTCCATTTGTAGCCATGTGCTGTAATGTACCTCAGAGTGAGACCCCACTAACTTACTTATCTTTTTCTATTCCAAGCTTTTACATAACAAAGACCCTAGTTACTTTCACATTGTGTATCTTTTCCAGCTCACGACTATTCATAAAGTTTGGGGTGAATTTCCTGGTGAATCACCTACAGTCTGCAAAGGGTTTTGTGTCTTGCAAAGGGGGTCATGTAAAAATCAACACACTGATCAAATATTCAGATATTCAGATCAGATATTTAGTTTAATTTCCCATAAGATTAAGAAAAACAGCAAATCCTCTCTATTTAGAAGCTGAAAGTAGAGACTGTTTGTCACTGTTGCTTGAAAGATTACTTTGCATTATCAAAATTGTTAATCTTCTGTTCCTGTATTGAAGTTGGAGGTACTCTTCTTGACACTGCAATGTTTCTATATATACAGTGTTACAGCAGCAGCAGTAGTGATAGTGAGTGAACACAGTCCTTCAGGAGTCTTTTGGCCTCTGATGGTTTTCAACATTAGTTAGTGATGGAAGAAGCATTCAGGTCATTTACTTAAGTAAAACTAAAGTAAATTGTAATGCAAAAAGTATCAAAAGAAAAAGTACTTGGCCGCTGTCAGTGTTATATTATACGAGTAGATCATTATTAGAATAAATGCATGTCACATGTAAGCTTTAATGTTGTAGTGGGTTGTGGTGGAGCTAATTGAACTGCTTCACATTCTGTTGGGTAATTAATCTATTACAATACATCATGTTTTATAAACTCATCATATGTTTTGTTTGTAAAATTGTAATCTGAAAAGTAACCTGCAACTATAGTTGTTAAATTAATGTAGTGGAATAAAAAGAACAATATTTCCCTTTGTCGAGTGGAGTACAAGTATAAAGCAACAAAATTGTACTTCAGAACAATCCTTTATCATGAATGGCTAGATTGAATGATTCTGAATGAGTTCATAACATTTACACCAACCAAACAAATGTGAAATTTAACTATTTAACTATTTACTGCAAAACCTGTTATAAGTGACTGTCTTGTTCAGTTAGGGGATAACTGCTCCACATTGTTGAACAAAAAGTAGGAGGCAGACACATCAGGTTAGTTTTTGGATGAAACTGGTGCTGTGTTTTGTCAACAGCCCCCTCCAAGTCAATGTAGCACTTTTTGGCAGGGTCCTATCTTTATCACCAGGTCTTTATCAGGATAAAGCGGATTGGTCTTAAATGGGTCATGGTTTTGCGAACCATTCATCCTTATAAGGGGATGTAGGAAGCACACGGTTTGTCTGTCTTGACAGCTGCCCCCTCTGGACTTCACCCCCCACCTCCTCCAACACACACATGCACACACTTCAGCAGCTGTTAGTAACAATTGCTTTTTAACAGTCTGTCCTGGTTGGACAGTGTTATGTTAACCATTGACAAAACAAACGAACAATACATGTTTTTGCAGAAATGTCTATAAAAAAGAGCTGAAGAAAATTAAGCTGGTGCATTTTGTGCCACATTTTCTGCAAAGTTGGCACATACACTGTAAAGTAATATATTTTATCTGAAAGACCCTTGAATCCAACTTTGGACGAAAAATTTAAGCAAGAAATTACATAGGCTTTTTTGGGTATTTCAATAAAAATAAATTATACAACTGTTTTGCACTTGACCACTCAGACTTTAAAATAGATGATTACAATTACCAAAACTTTGTCACTGCAGAGGAGTAAATTTCATAAACAGGCACTGACAATGACCATTCAGTGTTGTCCTTGGCACCAACAGCCATTACCGTAATGTGCCACATGCCTGCTGTAAACAGCTGATCGCACAGCAGCGTTTGACAAACTGCATGCTGGTTGACATGTTAATCACAGCAATCACATCAGCAGCTATTTTGTCACTGTAAATCATTATATAAGAGGTTGAGAAAGGTGAAATGAGACAGCAGTAACATTTTGTCTCCTGACTATTCCACAACCTTCCACCGTTAAGTCAACCCTAAAAATATTCTGACAGGAACTTCCTTTTTGGGATCAGTAACGATGTTCATACTTGGAAGTTTTAAAATCTGATATATGATATGACAATCACTTTTAAAAAGTACAATGACTGATTTTGACATTGACATAATCATCACTTTTTAAGTTGATATGAAAAGTTGGCAAACAATTACTTATTTAGACCTTCAGAAGTTACGTAGCAACATTATTATTCATACGGAGTCATGTTCCTGGCCACCTGGCAGATATAACTTTAATATTCACTCTCTTTTAGCTCTATTTTTGGTCTCCACCAACTCCTGGAGAAATATCTGGCTCTTCAGCTGTAAATGCTAACTGTGTCTGTCTGCTGTTTGGTGCTGAGCAGGCAGAGGCCAGTGGGATTTCAAAGCTCTTTCACTGAAAACTGTGGCCAAAAACAACACTGTGAGATGAGATGAGAGTGAACCAAAACAGTGAAGTTGCAGAGCGGACAGCTAAACAATGAGCTGAAACTCGTAAAGCTTCGCAAGCATCGCAAAACTGCAGATTTGGATGATAATTTTTTGTAGGTTCATCAGGACGTGTGACCCCTTTTATTGTCACATTGTTTTCATATTTTCATTATACTTAGTTATTATAAAAATATCAAACAGAAACAAACGTGTTTGACAAAGATCCCTTAAATTTGGATATTAGAGAACCAAGCATCAATAAGCTATTACCTGTGTGTCCAAACAATGTAATAGTGACACTGACACTAACTTACCTCAAACATATTCCTGGTATTTCTGTACTGCAATTTCTTGGTACTTAATGGCTGACATATGCTAATACAATATCGCTCTGCTAAGCTAATATTGGACGATAATTTCAGCCAATTAATTGGTCGGGCTCTGATCCTTTTTTGGATGAACCATTGTATGTGCCCTCTTTAACTTCCCTTGTTTGGAATACACCTCTCAGCATTCGGTAATATTTCAGGAACCCCAGGACTTGGCTGAATGGAGCACATTGATTGAAAACACAATGGTTAATTTAAATTTAGAGGTTTACTATACATGGCCAGAAACAACCAATCATCCACGAAGCAGTTCCCTTCAGTATCACTGTGCTCTGAATGTATGACAGGGTGTGTTTTACTGAGTGCTGAGACCTGTGCAGAGCAGACACCATCAAGCACTGCCAGCAGTTTCTCAGATAATGTCAGCTCTATAAATATATGGGGTGCTTTGAAAGTTTCCATGTCAGCGCTCCATTGTTCTGTGCCATGAGGGGATCTACAGGGCCACAGGTGTGTGTGGTTTGTGTTCGTGTGTGTGCGTGTGTGTGTGTGTGTGTGTGTGTGTGTGTGCTTGAGGGGGCGTGAGTTACATGGGGAGCTGCATGGGATGATATGTCAATAGATGTAACACAGAGCACACAACGTTTTAAGTCCCTGTAACAATGGACTTAGTGGATATATCAATATATACTTTACATAATGTAACCCTGAATTTCTGAAGTTTCTTTATACTGTTGGAATAATATTTTATCAACCTCAACATTAGATTGATACAAACCCTTATGGGCCTTTATACCCTGTGGGACATACATGGGCAAATAAAATGGTACACATACACAATAATTTGTGTTGTAAGAGATAATTAACTATTAATCACAGAGTATGACAAATCTTAACTCTGCAACAGTCCACTGTGGAAATAAACGTATAGTATACTGCACCAAAGTGTTTATTTACGCATTAAAACATCTTTAATTCCAATTGGGATTAATGAAGTACTCCATCTACTCATAAATTAATAAAATTAAGTCATTGAGGTAGATAAATGTGAAATACATACAGTAAGTTACATAATGAGCATCATAATGAGAACTGCACAGGCTTATTCCAGTATATTTAGACTGAATATGTTTAAATTTGATTACTTTTAAACCTACAAAATGATGAATAAATAAAGTCTTCAGCCTGGGTCTATATCTTATCCTGGAATACGTGAAGTACGTGAAGTAACGCGTGTGCGTCACCCTTACGCATTCTCAGCGAAGCATTTCATTGGCTGAGCCGTAGCAACCGCGGTGAGTCCATAGCAACAGTCGACAGGGAACAGAACAGTTTCACAAATGTAGCGTCCGAGTTAGAGGTTTAACACACTTTTTTTTTGTTATAAAGTTACTTATTACCAGTGAATGCAGATTCTCGCCTTTTTAAAATGGGGGACAAAAAGCAACAGACTCGTCCCAAACGTATTTTTATCAACGACGTCGACAGGTATTCCTCCAGACACATCGCTAAGGTAGCTGAAGAAGTAGCTCGTGTTTTATTGCTAATGTCAAACGGCCTGACGCTTATTTTACAGCATTTTGTCTGACCTGCTTCACAGTTTCTATCGACGTGCGTCGCCGGGGAGAGCTCCGATGAAGCCGAGGCAGAGGAGACGTCGGCCTCCCATCCAGGTGAACCCGCTTTCCAAATAGTGGGAACTGTGTCTCCCTCCACTAAAGAGGAGAAGGAAAGCTTCCTGCTGGAGCAGTATACGGTGAGTCAGCCATACAGGACAGGTAGTGGTGGAAAGTAACCACGCACATCTACTAGTTTGAGGTACTTGCACTTTACTTGACTTACTTTTCTCGTTTTGTGCGATTTTATTGCACTTTTTACAGTCATTTTTCATGCAAAAATGCCAAACTTGCCCTGGTTCTAGCTTCTCAAATGTGAGGATGTGCTTCTTTTCTTTTTAATGACTTTGATCATTTCAATTTCTTTGTGTTCTTGGTAATTGGGACAGCACTTCTCACTATTTTCTGAATTTTTATAAACTGAACATTAAACCGATTAATGGTAAAAATAATCAGTAGATTCATCCATAATAAAAAATAATTAGTTGCAGTCCTATACAAAGTAGTTAAAATTTTCCACCATCTCAACTTCAAAATGCTGCTTTTACATCAATGCATGAGTATTAATAATCTAATGATATAATAGTATAACAGTGGCCATTTTTCTGCATTGAATACTTTTACTCAACTCTTACCTTTTTATTGTGGCACTTTTACTTGCTACTAAAGCATACAGTGTTTATAACAACTTGTACATTATTTCTGTTTCTGGACAGTTCAAACTATAGACAATGTGTAATTGGGTATATAAAATCTTTATGTAGTCACCAACCCCAGATGAGCTTCTTGAGCGCCTGCTGGAGTGTGATGTAGTGGTGTACAACATCTCAGAAAGTGCTACACAACAGCAGATTGAAGAAGCGACATGTGCAATCACAGGTAAGGGAGTAAGTCAGCTTATTACTCGTGGACTGCTTTAAGTATACCTTGGTCCCTTACAATTATCCACAATAACCTAAAAATGTAAGCCTACTGCGGTTCCCTTTATCGTTCTCGTACTTTTTTCCTTCTTTTACAAACAGCCCTTCATGCTGAGATGGGGAACTTCAAGTCTCGGAAAATGTTCATCTTAGTCTCAACCGTGATGACCTGGGCCATGACCAAGTCA
Source organism: Lateolabrax maculatus (assembly GCA_031216445.1). Taxonomy (NCBI): domain Eukaryota; kingdom Metazoa; phylum Chordata; class Actinopteri; order Acropomatiformes; family Lateolabracidae; genus Lateolabrax; species Lateolabrax maculatus. The sequence goes on along the minus strand of CM062212.1, from coordinate 5,782,943 downwards.
CAGAATCCGGTGAGTCTGTTGGAAAATGTAAGCAAACTGTCGACTTGTCTCGTGGATGAAAAACAACTCCTGTGATTATAATTTCTCTCCTCAGGATGAAACACATGTTCTGCTAACAGAGGAGGAGTTCAGAAGAAAGAGGCCGCATCCCAGTTTCAAAAACCACAATAATCTGGAGAAACTTGTGCTCAAACTGGGTACAGGTGTAAGTACATTATTGGGATAAAAAGTTCAACGTACTCAAAAAATAAAAACACAAGAGCATTTTACATCATCTACCAGGAAAATGTATCTAGCTATAAAAAGACACTTAATGGATTCTGTTTTAATTTCAATCTTACAGAAAAAATCCAAGCTCACTGGCTATGTTGTAGCTTGTGGTCATCAGTACGGAAAGGGAGAAAACCTCTTTCACTACTTTTTCAAGGTAGATATTAATGTGATAATAACTCAGTATACTTTATGTCTGCGTATATACTGCATGCTTAATTTGCAATATTATCTTTCCGATCAGGTGTCTTGGTTGATGCAGTTTCCAAAAGTTCCTCTATTTGGACAGGGCACAAATTACATCCCCATGATTCACGTATACGACCTTGGAGGGTGATTTTGATTGACTGTATTTCTACATGTATACTTTATAATAAGATATCATTTGTTTTATAAGATAATTACTGCAGAGCTGAACTGTGTTCCATTTTCAGAGTGATCCAAAACATCATTGAACTCAAGCCAAAGCTAAAGTACGTTCTTGCTGTCGATGACTCCAAGAACACCTTAGAGGATATTGTAAAGGTAACCTTATTATAAACAAGAATGCAACAGTACATTAAAAGAAAAAATTGATAATTAATTTGTTGTAAAACAGGTTTCAAAGTGTTCTGGTGACCCAAGATCCATCTGAATCTGTCTCTTTCTGTTTCCTCTCTGTTTCTTATCACTCTGTTGTGAACTTTCTACTGTGAGCTGCAATGACAAAAAAGAAAGAAAGGTGCAAAAACAATACAAAAATATTTGTTTTCGCTGATTCTTAACCCTTTAGATGATAAGCGATACACTCGGGCCAGGAAAAATTAACATAGTACCAGAGCAGGAAGCCATCGCCATGAATGCTTTTCAGGTACAGTATTTCCATTTTTTGTAGATTGTAAATACCTTAGAATGTAGGCTGCATTATCACCCATTATGCACATTCAAGTCTTTTTTTCTATATCCAGTTAATATTAATGTTTTTTCCCAGAGTGAGAATCCAACCTAGAGACTCTTAATACCATAATGCACTATTAATACCATATTATCATTTGAAAACATAGCCAAGCTTTAGTACAATATAATAATAATAGAATATACTGTTATTATCAGTTGTAAATGGAGGATTATGCTTGAAAATGTCTACTATCTGACACAATTAAAGCATGGCTAGATATTATGTATCTAGGATAATGATGCTGGCAAAAGACTCACAGTTTTTTATTTCTTGGCTTCAAGATAGAGTTGGTCATGGTCACAAACATACATTTTACAACTGAGTAAAGAAACAACACACATGAATTAATATCTGGGTTGTTTCTCACTTTAGTGATATTAGCTGGATACAGGATCAGAGAAACCTCCTGATGTAGCCTGTGGTTGTAATGAAAATGCTGTTGGCCCTCCACCGCACGTCCTTGCATATTCCACCAGTAAATATCTAATATAAAACATACTTTGTTTATAACTTTCTCTCATTTCAGCCGCAGGAATTGGAGTATTTAAGTGTCAACCTCCGTCTGGATGCTTTTATCATAAAAGACTCCTTCAGTCTCCGCTGGACGTCTGAAGCTGGGATGGTTGACAACATAGAGAGCATTGTGGAGGAATACAAAGACACCAGGCAGCTACTTGTGAGTGTTCAAGTCCTTCAAACTAAAGTCATCGACAACAATACAAAAAAATGCTGTTTTTAACCAGATAATAGACGCCATGATTTCCTTTTGTTTCAATTTATTTCCGTAGCCAATCAGAATCTGCCTGGTTGGACCTCCTGCTGTGGGTAAAACCACAGTTGCAGAGAAGCTCTGCAGTCATTACCAAATACACCACATCAAGATCAAAGATATCATTGAGGAAAAGATCACACAACTGGTTAGTGGAGTCAAAGAATTGCATTTCATTTTTCTCTCACTGCTGTCGAAATATACTGCCCTCCTGTGGAAGATCTTCTTTGGAATTTGAGACTCTTAAAGGGCAAATACATACTCATTGTTAATTTTTCATGTTTCTTTCCATATGCAACAGAAGGAGATAGTGAACGTAACTGACCCTGAATACGTCAGTGAAGAGGTAGTGGCTGCTGCACAGAAACAACTGGAAAACTTTAACAAAAGCATGGAAATGAATGCAGGTTAGTTATAGAGACTTTTGTATTTGGTTTATCTGTGGTTGTATTATTGATGGGTTGTTGCTGCATAGAGAGTCTTTTAGTTCCTCACTACATGTTTAAACGCCTGTGTTGTCCCATTAGGTCGACTGGCTGACCATCTAGTTTTTGACATTTTGCAAGAAAAGTTGAATTTAAAGCCATGTAGGAACCAAGGATTTGTTCTTGATGGCTTCCCTAAAACGTATGAGCAAGCAAAGCTGATTTTCTCTGGTAAGTTTTATCCAATTTAATTACTGTATAATGTTTATTAATATTGATTACCCTAATGTGGATGGGGTGTTTTTATCATTCAGATGAGGACACGGAAAACCAGGATTTGATGTCCAATACGCCTGTGTACAACAAGAAGATCACTCCAGGTTGTTGATGTACTATTTACTTTAATTTATCACAAAGCTAAAACATAGGCCATTACATTCTTACAACATAGCAGGCACCTTAATTCATACTGAGCATCAAATGTAAAATAACCTTAGTCTGTGAATAACTTTCAGACTGAAGCACTTTCTCATTCTCCTTGTTTTATGTCTTGCAGAGCATGTTTTTTCCATAAATGCGACAGATGATTTTCTGACAAAGAGAGCACAGGGACTTCCTCAGAGTGTGGCAGAGGAAATGCGCTACACTCAGGAGAAATTTGTCCCTCGTCTGAAGAGATACAGACAACTCAGCACTGCTGAGGAGACCCTGCTGGACTTCTTTGATGAGCTTGAGATTCACCCAGAACATATCGGTACTGTCCTCAAAGCCACATAGTTCATATTAGGCCACAACATGATTCAGATCTCAAACAAGAAACGAATATTATTGCAAAATGCATAAATGGCCATAAACAGAATATTTAAAAATAGGTGAGAGTATGCTAATTAGAAGCAGGTTTGTAATGTTCTGCAGAGAGGCTTTTGGAAGTTGCCGATTCCACTTCACAATGTTTTGTTTTTAATAATAAGTTGGACTTGTTCCTTTCCAGAGGTCACTACAAGTGATCCAGAGTACACAGATGTTATGAAGAAGATCACAGAGATGGTGGGGATTCCCAAAAACTATGGCCTGAGCCCAGAGGAGCAGGATGGAAAGAAAGAAGAAGAGAGAAAGCAGAAACTGGCTGCAGAGGCTGCGGAGAAGAAACGCAGGAATGAAGCTGCCCTGGCTGAGATGGTTGCTCAGTATGAAGAGTGGGTAAGAAGTGTTGTATTACACATTCACAGATGATAGCGATAAATTACCATGCCACATTTGAGTTAAGCAAAGTGTGTCATACCATATTTTTCTTCATTATTTATTAGCAGAAGAATTTGTCCGAGGTGAAGAGACAGGAGTACGAGCTGCTGCAAGCTCACTCTCTTCCTCTGAGGAACTATCTGATGAAGTACGTGATGCCCTCGCTCACTGAGGCCATGTTAGAGTGCTGCAAGATCAAACCAGAGGACCCCGTCGAATTTCTGGTATCTACACAGTAGAGCTTCTATAATGAACAGAAGTGCCTTTGTTCAATTTAAGTGAACTGATACAGGAGCTCATATTTCCTGTTTTGTTTCTGCAGGCTGAACATCTACTGCAGAACAACCAACAAGAATAACAAAGAGGACATGATGTAATACATGTTATTGATTTCCAGCATCTAAAGGTGTGTTTATTCTACAGTAATTAACATAATCATAAGTTGATTGTAAAATGAAAAGAGTGGTGCATCAGTGTTATAGGTTCATAATAAATATAAAGAAATTAAATTAAAAGGTTGTCAAAATTCAAGCACTTCATCTGTCTGAAGTTTCCCTGTAGTCGTGACTTGAATGTCACGCTTTATTGTGCCTTTGTTGTCATATACAGGGTTACATTTTAGGTGACAATGTTAATGTCAATGTCTTTTAAGTTATTTTCTTTTCAACACCAACAAAATATTAACTTTGTATTACAGCACTTACATGTTTAAAGTCCATACCACTTTCAGTAAGTCACTCTTTATAAAGGGTTTATTAATTGTAACTAGTGACTTTAGTAATGGATTGTAAATGATTGAATAATGCTTTATAGATTATTTATGAACCTTTATAAGATAAGAGCAACTTTTGATGAGTCATTCATAGTCGAATCATTAATAAATGCTTATGAGTTTCTATTCTGCAGTTACGTGTTAATAAAGTCATTAATAAAAGGTCATGAGTTTATCATTTTTTAATAAGCCTTCAGCAAAAGTAATTTTCAGTTAAATATAAATGTTAATTAGTCATTGATAAAGAGTTTTTACAATTATCCAACCAGTCTGTTGGTGTAAATGTTAATCAATAGTCAATAAATGGGTTGTTGTCCAGATTCAAAAGGTCCCTTTTCAAAAGGTCTGTGGTCAAATATTCAATTTGAGGCTTTACTTGGGGAAATAAAAAATCTAAAAAGACAACGCATTTACAAACAGTGACTTATTGGAAATCAGATATTTGTCGAGCAAGCAGGAGTGCAAGAATCTAGCCGCCAAACTGGAAAGTGTTTGTTCCTGCACAATGTGGATATGAAAGGAATACAAATAAAATGGCTGGAAAGGCCAAACTAAAACTCCTTTAACACAATACACAAAAACACACAGGAAGTACCAAAAAACACATAGCAGGTATATTGTGATATATAAGTATAAATATACTTGTACACATTTCCAACACATTTCAAACAGTAAAAGCTACACTTTCAATATGAAAAATATACACGGTTTCCTCTTGGTGTAGGACTTGGCTCAGCGTTTGTTGGAGACATTTATGGTTTAGCCAGGTTTCCAGTCATTACAGATCTGTCCTCTTACAGCCTCCATCTGGTCTGTGACTCAGCTCCCACTGTGCTGAAGAGTCAGCGCTTACTGGAAGAAGCATGGAGATGCTGGTCTTAATCCAGCAAAGACCTAAACAACCTTCAGAAAGACTTTTATTTTGTGCAAAGCTCTTTGGTCGGAGGTGAGACAGTAGAGACTGCTTTCAAACTAATTGATTAACCTTTAAAATTTTGAAACATACAGAAAATAATCACAATATATTTCTTGCATGTCATGTGAATAATTTAACTTTTATTTAGGTTACAAGCAATCACTGTGCCTCCAGTTATATAGAATGTGAAATCTGCTCTTTCAACAGTAGGTGGTGCACAAAGTCTATCTAGAAACTTCACAGAAATCTCTTAAGGGATTCAAGTGTTTGTATTTTTCTCAACTCCACCTAAAGAGAAATTGTTCTCATGTTATATAATGAATTGACATTCCAGTGTCTTGCCTTGCTATTGCGTTAATAAATTAGTCTGGCTGTGGAAAAGGCCTTTGTTCTGATAATTGTTGTAAAATGCGTCATAAAATAAGAATGTGTTGCTCCACTTTTTGTGGATATTAAAGTCAAACTGGTGTCTAGAGTTTGCTTTGTAGTTTGTTTGTGACTGTAGAATCCACCAGCTAATTAGAATCTGTCTGCAGGCTCGCTCATATGGAAAATAAATCATAACAGAAGCACTTCCTGTCACAGTCACTTCATGTACTCGGTCTTACCACAATAAATGGCAAGAATTGTATTTTCCAGGTCATTAAAGCTACAAAACTACATAATTGTTCCTGTAACTGTTGGATTTACGGTATATCCATGCTTTTTGTACATTTCACAGCAATTTAACATATTACTAATCTATAGTAATCTAATCTATGAGTGTCACGTCAGAGGCTGTCATTTATTCTTTTCAATTGGTTGTGCAGGGCCTTTAACATACTTTACATTGAAAGAGTTTCATATTACTTAATTTGGTGAGCTTATTATTTCCTGTCCAAATGTGTACAACAGCTATTGTCAAAGCTGATTCATGGGAAAAAAAACATTGACTAAATAACTTAAGAGTACACAGCTGAACTTGGGTTACTGTTACTAAACAGTTTGTTTGCATGTAGCAAGAAGTCCAAAAAGGCAGTCGGTGGGTCATAACAAACCGGGAACAAGAGGACAAAAGGCTGGACTGCTAGAGCAGGCATGGTACATCACTTTGGATGATCTGGGAACAGCTGCTCAAGGTAAATATGCTGGGGAGTTGATGAGGGTACGAGAGGGTAACACACTGAAGACTACTGCTGGACAGAAAAGGAACGACAGCTTCTACAATGATAGGGGAATAAAATACTGGCGAGAGGGCAAAGGGTCGTCCAATCAGCCGCGATGAAAGTGTTGGCAGTGACACTGGAGGAGGCAGAGTGGTCTGGCAGAACAAATTAGGACAGACTTCCCCTGCAGGGAGCCGGTCCAGCTCTGTCACTGACATTTAAATTCATATTTATGGGGAAAATGACGAGATGTTCTGCCAAACACCCATGGTTCCCATAATTCACGTCTTCAATATGTGTATGTGTCGTTTAGCTTTTTACTGGACCCCAAAGTCGGCCAGCCCCTTCCTCATTCCCAGGGTTTTACTGCTGTATGAGGACGATATTATTCTGCCTATTAGGAGTTATTTTTCCCACTATTCACTGGAGCAAGTTAGAAGATAGAAAACACTAGCAGAGACACTGATGTAGTTTACTGAAGCGGTAAACTCCACGTTTCTGGTGGTCCGAAAAGGTTCGAAGAAATGCGGAGAATTCATTGTAAATAGTTGAAGCTGTATTTGTTCTCAGGTCTGTTCGGAAAACATGAGTCATGATCCCAGATGGTCCAGTGGCCTCTGTTGTACTGAAACTTCTTACCTGCTCCAGAGCATGCTGGGAAAATACATCTGTGGTACAGTACAATACAGTAACCCACCTCTAGAGCGCTACAGCTGTACTGCTACTAGTATAAATACTAATATTACAGCTTTCAGCCTGACTACCATTACTATACCATTTCTCCTACTACTATCACTGTCACAGGTAGCACCATTCTATTATTATTACTACATTACTGCAATTACTGCAACTGCAGATTAAATGATGAAGGAACATACCAGTGGTTTACTGGTTTTGCATGTTTGAGCTCATCTCCGATACTTTTGCAAACCATAACCATAGTGTATTTTTTTCCATTCCAGCCAACCATCGACTTCTATTCTTTTTTATACAATATGAAAATCTATTGACAGGTTCTTAAAACTTTCTTGAATTATGTTCTTTTCTAATCAATCTGTACTTTAGCTGTATTACCATGCAATTAAAATCTAACGCAGTTTTGAGTATGTTCTTATTGATTTTCATACTGTACAGAAATGAATGGAAATCACTGGATGCTGAAACTGTAGGAGCAACACATCCAAAAATCGTGCAGTATGTGTTACATTTTTAAATCCATACACATCACTCCTAAAACCACGGTCATACAATACATAAAGATGAACTAATGAACGTCGTCCACTTTTGATTTCTTAATAAAATGTGCTTGATTACATTGTGACTCATTGAAAAAATATTTTGTGACGCCCACAGAACCCCTTTCCCCTTAATGGATAAATAAATAATAATAAAAAAAAAGGTCACCACTGGCCTCTGAAACCCCTTATTGGTCACAGCTCAGGGTCACTGTCTGGTTTACCGTGATGGCCGCTCTCCAATGGAAAACCTTGAATCCAGGATGCCAGAAATAATGTATTAGTGAGGACTTTCACCTGAACAAGCGAGGAAGAAAGGTTTCATTCTGTGGTGCGCAGGGCGTCAGCTCCACAGGCTGAAATACAGAACATTTATGGTGGAAATATCATCCTCTTTGACCTTTTTTGACTGCCTGTTTTATTTCATTCATATTTATTTTGAGCCATTTTCCTTTTTGATTGTGTCTACAATGTTTTTCTGTAGTAACAGTAAGACTAGCAGTTCAAGTAGAAGTTGTACTGTCATTGATTTGTGTATGTGTGTGTATGTGTTGCTGTGTGTTCCTGTTTATAGGAAATATGTTGCCATCCTCCACACAGTCCATCTTCCACCTACAACAAATGAAAGACAGAGGAGATGAAAGTAAAAGAAAAGGGAAGCAATTTTTATATCCACTTCTGTTAAACAGTAAAATTACCCATGGTGCCAAATGGTCTGCACACAGAGCTTGTGTGTGTGTGTGTGTGTGTGTGTGTGTGTGTGTGTGTGTGTGTGTGTGTGTGTGAGTAGGGAAGAGTCAGAGTGAGGTCTGTGGTGGCCTCAGTTAGCCATGTTGTTTTATCAGCTAGGCTTCCAGTCACAATAACCTCTACCACCCTTGTAGTGCACACACACGCACACACACACACACACACACACACACACACACACACACCCACACAGAAATGGAAATAGCATCTACCACCCCCGTGGTGGTCACCCTAACATCTGCTGGTAGTTGAAAATGCTAGATGAGGACCACACACACACACACACACACACACCATGCCTACCATGCCATAGATGTATGTGGACAAGGAAGTGAACCATCTCAGTGTTTCTCATAGTGCTAACACACACACACGCACACACACACGAGTACCATGGATACCGCAAGTAGTCTTGCATATATTGTCTTCACACTTCAAGAGAGAAATGTTTCATTCCTACCCCATGTGTCGGCCATATTGACCTACCTCACACCAGAGCACAGTGTCACGTGCACACACACATATATACACACACACACACTTTTTACCAAGCTGTGTTTAACAGCACTGTTTGCTTTTGTTGGATAATGAAACTAACGTGGCAGCCTAAAGAGTGCGTGTGTGTGTGTGACATGCTTCACCGTGCGTGCAGACCAGTCAACCAGGAGGGGTCCAAAAGGTCGACCCTCATTTGTCTCAAACATTCTGTGTCTCTGCGTGTTGCTGGTGAAGACGTGGTTTCACCAGTTTTCCAAATGACGTTGTCCACATCAAGACAGATTAAAGGCCCGCAACCCGGCAACAACAACAATCACTGTAATAGATTGAAAACAGCCCAGCGGGGGACACATGTTACGGAGCGTCACGTGACATGATAACGTGACAAACAAAAAGCTGGGAACAAATCAAACAACAAAGTGTGTTTACAGGTCTTGGGGCGAGTTGCTTCAAGGGACTTGAGTTGGTGTCAATTGGGTCTGAAGACTAAAAGTTTGAAAATGAAAAAAATCTGGAGCTCTCAGCCAACTAGCACAATCCCAATAAGAAAGAAAACGTGTGAAATCATAATGTACCACAGATTTTATTCTCCTACTGCAACCATGAACCGGCCCGAACTGGACTAACTGCAACTTGGTCCAATCAGTCATGACTCCCAAATCATAGCTTTAGATGGTAAACAAACAAAGTGTGTCACAGCCTTGAAGAGGTTATAATAACAAAACAGATCTGGGGCATCAGATGGTTAAGGTGCATACCACATAACCAATAACTCTTTGTTGCATGCGGTATCTACACTGTCAAATGTTTGAAAGGCTAAAATGCCCAAATAAAACAAGGTTTATTATAATAATAGTAATACAAAAAAAAAACAGATCTATTTAGGTGTGTCTGAATCATGAGATTCCTGGAACTAGAGTAATAATAAACACATCTCATCTTCCTACAGTTTAAAACAAATACACTATTCTATATACAAACTCAAACTGTCTCCTTCTCCCATTCCCTGTTAATTAAAACAGTTTCAAAATAGTTTAGTTACTATTTCCTCCAACACCTTAGTGTTGAGTTGTGGGAGCAGCTTGTAGTTTAAACAGTTGAATCAAAAATAAACCATCATCCATAAACAACACATTTCAGAAAGTTTCATTTCAAGTATCATTTCCCTGCAGTGGATCTACCAGGTCAGTGGCATTCTCCACATTTAGTTCAAACTATTTTCACTCTCCAGTTTATGATTAGATGAAAGGATTATAAAGAACGTACAACTAACAGACACCAGGCGATGCTCTGCAGTGAAGTCTTGTCAGATCATTGTTCTTTTCATGCATGTGGACTCCTGCTGTTCAATCTGGCAGTCGTTTGTGTGTGTGTGTGTTTCGATGGCGTGCGTGAGTTTTGCATAACATGTTTATGATTTTGTGGCTATTTACAGCAATGATACTGGCGATGTGGAGCGTAAAACAAAGACTGTATAAGAGAAGTGGACGTAGCCACCGTGATGTCACCCTTTGGTTTGTGGACAACCCTTTTCAAGCCTCGAGTTCGGCATTTGAGCCAGTGGAGTTGCCCCCTGCTGGCCATTAGGAAGAATGCAGGTTTAAGGCACTCCAGCTTTGGCTTCACCTTTCAGACCTGGAGACTACATCCACTTCTTTTATACAGATTATGGTCAAACTTTCAAGACGAAAACACGGACAACACCGAAAAACAAGTTCACAGCTTTTTAAATGTACACAGTGCCATGGACACACATTGCTATGCCACTATCCTGATCATACCTGTGACAGCACCCGTCTGTCACTCAAAACGACTACACCCTTAATTGTACGTAACATTAAGCCTTAATACAATTTAAATTTTCCCTCTCTCTTGCCTCCGTATATCTGTGGATATATGATCTTGTTTTTGTTTCAGCCAGTTAGTACTGTGTACCCCTGACATGATAGGTATGACACTTGAGCGCTCATTTTCTACATCTTCTTGACAGCGTAATAAAGCCTCAGTGGGTCAGACAGGGGCCAAAAAACGTTGGCCAACATTTCCTTTAATCCTCTTGGAGCATCAGTTGGAGGAGAGGAAGTGTCAGCAGTTCTACTCGTGACTTCTCAGCGGGCTCCAGGGTAAACAGGCCCTCTCGATCAATCACGGCTACAAATATCTGAATGGTTTCCAAATGCTAATGTGAGCCAGGTCTGCTGAGAGCCTCGCCTGATGGAGGAGAGGTTCCTAAGAGTCTGTAACAGGAATGTTTGGACAGCGAGAAGAGGCTGTTTGACTATAAAGGAGGAAAATTTGTGATTTGTGATGCAACAAAGAAATAATTACATGCAGAAAAAGGTTAAATGTGGGTTACCATTAGCCTTTCTGTACAGTAGATGTTTAGTGGAAATCAATCATCCTGAAGAATAAAAGGTTTTGTCTGGATATGAATACTTTGAGCTCTTGAGAATCGAGAAGACTTAGGCTTGAATACCCTGTAAACCATTTCCAAATAAGAGGGATCTGACTCCGTTCAGAGGACAAGCTTGTGTTTCTTTTTCTGTTTACATGAGTGTACAAGAATGTGTCGAGTAGGTGGGTGATTACGTGTACATACGTGTTTGTGTTTTTCAGGCAATGACATTATAAAAATCCCATAATTATCTCTGATTGCCTTGGGGACCCCTGACTCCTACAAACCCAATGTCATACAGCTGCTATCAGGATATTTGAGAGACCGCACATTTACAGCTTCACCATAATCTGCTCCCCATGGAAATAATTATCTGTGTTGAAATGGATTTGTTTACATAAAGTGTCTCTTGTTTGTCACATTTTCTGTTTGTAATGTGCTGCATCTGATTGTAAATGTCAGCGGAAATTTCTACTTTTTTATCATTATCTCAATTAATATAGAGTTATGAAGTTTTAAAGGAGCCGCTGGTTCTTATAGTTGTACAAATATACAACCTTCATGGATTAAAAAGCCATAATACAAAGAGTAATAACTGGTTGTGTATGCAGTTCTAGGTGTCCTGTCAAACGTTTTAGAGACATCTCTTTTATATGGGCAAATAAATAAATAAATAAATAAATTCTGTTTTCAGTTTTATTCCCTACATGTGCAAATGAAACCCAAAAAGTAACTTTATGCACAAGTGTGTGTCTCTGCTAATGTTTATGTTTAGTGTGTGTAGGAAGGGCAGTATTACAGTATGGAGCCTAGTTGCATAACACAGGGGAGAGGTTATTTAAATTTGGATTGGCCAACATCCGTCCTCTGGCACAGCTGCTGTGCTGAATCAACGAGGAACTGCTTGTCTTGAAATTAAACAGGCGGGATGAAAAGAGAAAGAGCAGAGAGCAGAGGAAAGTGTCCGAAAGCTGCAGTTTCCATTCGGAGCAGCTGGACTTCTGTTATTCCAAACACAGGGAGGGAAATGAAGAGAGGATTTTATACTGCAGCTCCTCCCAAAAACACTGGGTTAGGGTTAACCAGGGGTCTGACTGTGTCTGTGCAGGGTCATGTGTTGGGTGCAGCTTTGAAAGAAACAAAGTATTTTTGGTCTTTATGCTCATTCATTTTAAAATGAAACATTATTAATTTAGCATGTAGCGCAGAGTTGTTTTATCAGAGCTTTTTTGCTGAAAACTGTTGCCTGCTGCTGAAAATGAGGTTGCTGAGAGCAGAACCAAAACAGTAAAGTTGTGGGTCTTAAAACCAAAACAATGAGCTAAAAGATGCTAAAATGCTCTGTAGAGCTGAGAGGATCCGTAAAGGCGGGGATAACTTTCTGCTGCATCAGTTGGCTAAAGAAAAAAAAACACTGCTTGTTTTTTAAGCTATAGCCTTATTGAATTGATTGTTATGTGTAGTGACAGTGAGTGCACTCACAGGACTTGGAAACGCAAGCTTGAAGACAAACATGATGGACCAGCAGGAACATTTTTATTGCTAAAACATGGAGTGAAAAGGGTGATACACAACTGTATTGTTTCTACTTGTATAACCGTGGAAACCCTGATGTGTGGTAAATTTTTACAAAATTGCTTTTGACCCATCATTAATGAGCTCCAGAGTCTGCAAACTGTCACAAGTATTTTGCGACTGAGCTGAAGAAGGTTTAAAGACGATGGCAATGAAGAATACTATGTTTTTTTTTCAATAACCAAATTACTGGTTATTAATGTTGAGAAACCATCAAGGCTTGTCCTCTCGGTTAGTACAGCTGTCTGCCATGTGGGCCCTGAATGACTCGAACACAATTTGGCCTGTTTTACCAAACAAGAAAAGCAATGAGAGAAAACCCACCAACCCACAACAAGACCACCGTCACATTGCTGCTAAACTGCAATGATGATATCCAGGGCCCGGAGCTTCAGCTGTTAGATTCACTGGTTGTTTGGCAAAGCTGGAGAAAAAGAAAAATTACAAATGTAGTTCATAAACAAAACCTCTTAAATTGCAAAAGAGGGGATCAGATGACCAATTTCCACCTTAATGACTATTTAGTCATTAAGGCAGAATATTCTTCCACATATTCTGCCTGTCTACAATTGTAGTCATTTTTATGTTGTTCATAAAACAGACATTTTTATTTGGATTGATAAGTTGACTGCACATGTGTTGTGTAATGTTCTGAGGTGTTACTCATTATTTTTCGTCAGGCTTCAATAACTGGGGAAGAAACCATTTTATTGTAATTAGCTTCAATAAAATAAGCATTTAAAAACTGAACCAGTTCATAGGATACGGGACACGCTGGATGAGTATACCAGAAATAAAATGAAGGAAAACAAATCAGCCAATGTTCTCCAGCCGTTGACTGCAGACTAATCTTCCTCATTTGGCCGCAGCGTCACTCCAAACTCTAAACACATGGTTATAATAATACTAGACCTCACTTTTTCCTCTGCTGCCATGCAAAGCAAACAAACTAATACTTTAATTTAGTCTCTGTATTAAATGTTAGCTTTCTTATTGAAATAACTGGACTTCAGAGTGTCTGGAGGAAGCTGCTTTGCAGGAGAGTCGTTTTTCCTCTAGTGGAGGAAAACAGTCTTAGAGAGTCTTAGAGATGGATTAGGAGCTGGGATGGTGCTCAAGGTAAACAGGTGTGTGACATTTTCATCTGTATTAAATGAGGGTTTTTTTTCTGCCTTTGTGTTGGTTTTTCTTTGACCAGATCTTCATTCATTCATTCATTCATTCATATTGACACTATCTTTTCAACCAGATGCATACATGTACAGTATACTCCATGTGTATGGAGGATTCTGTAAAACCTGACCGAAGAGGTTGAGAGCTGAAACAGGGAGGCATCCCACAACAGAGGTTTCCGTGTTGTGTGCAGTGTGGCAGCAGGCCAGGGGGTCGCTGGTGCTTCTTGCTGCTGCTGCATTTCACCATTCAGTTAAACTGACAATGAAAATGTCTGATTCAAACACTCTTATCACTCTTACACATTTACACTGTCTGATTTTCTGAGTGCATCCACGGTCGGTCTCCTCTGTCCTTGTGATAACAGCAGCTAAAGTTACACTCAAAATCAGCCGCTGTTCTCTGTCTCAAGGAACAGCGGCTCCAGAGATTTCTAGACATATGATCAAATACAAGAGGTCACTGAGTTCAGTGGTTGTTGTTTGCTGAGAAATAGTTACAGGACCTAACTCCCTTTTTGTGTCTGTCTTTCAGTTTGTGTAGGGATCAAACAAATGAACTACAACATGTTACAGCCACCTTTAGTGATGCTGCTAGAGACATTTTTAAACTTTGGACGGGACCAGGCGAGCTCGTTTCCCCCTCACCTTATATGTTGAAATATTCCTTTAAAACAATCAAATGGGACATGTAAACTTGATATGAATGTTATGCTTTAAAGTGCTAAAACAATGACCTGACCCACTTTTTTCCCCGAGCTTGGAGAGGAAACGTGATGTACCTCAGTAGGGACAAAGACAGGGATCAGTCTGTTCCTCTATTGCCTATCGTGACTCTGCAGATGCTCTCGTGCACTCAGCGAGCATCCAGCCCTCCCACCCTCCTCGCTGCAGTCACTGCCAACAGAAATAGTGTCTCAAGCTGGATGACTCAAAGAGTTCAAAAGGTCTGTCAAGGCCCTTTTTTTTTTCAAGCCAATGCCTTGAAACTACAACGAGTGAACAGAAACGCCAGTCTGCACTCACGACTCAGTTTTGATAACAGCAACCCAAGATTTAACAATCAATACGATTGACTGATTAGAAACTACAGGAACAACTTAATAAGAAACGACAAAATAAGGCAAAGTTAAGGCACAATGTCAAATTGTTTGGGCGTCAAGTATCCTGGGAACAAGCTGTTTGTGTGAAACTGATCTGAGGTCTATACTTGGTGCATATGAAGGAGGGCAGGTGGAGTTATCCTAATTTATACCGCCATCAGTCCTGCTTGGGCAAAGCCTCGCCATCACAATCACAATTTCTTTCTTTTGTGTGTTTCAATCATAGGCCAAAATAATCTATTTATTTTTGCTTGCTGACTCACTGTATACATTGCAGCAGGTGTGATCCCCATCCTCTCTCTCTCACACACACACACACATACAGAATAATGGTTACCTGAGCCTGTGCGAAAGGCCAAGTGTGTTTTTACAGCTGTCTACATAATGAGCTCTTTGGGGGCCTGTCAAGTCATCGGTTAGCTAACGTCTCAAATTGTGTGTGTGTATATGTGCGAAAGTGTAAGTGTGTGCGGGTCCATGTTAGGTAATGTCTCTCTGTCCCACCTCCCACTCCTGGCAGGTTTAATGTCATAATGACTGAAATTACACAACCAGTCACAAGTGACACAAGGCTGAGAGAAAGCATGACATTTAAACGTGGATTATAAAGAGAAATTTATTCTGAAAGTGTTTTTCCTTTCTGCACGAAGATCAAGAAAAAAGCTGGAAAAGGAATTGATCTGCATTACAAAGTTGTTATATTAATGAGGGGTGTGAGAGAAACGCTGCAGAGGTGAAGTGTTCAATTGCCAGTGCTGTTGATCTTAATAAAAATGTAAGCAGTCAATGAAAGAATAAACACGTCTATCAAAAGCCATTAGTGAGGTCATTTGCTTTGCAAATTTTATCATTTGAGAGGCTGTGAAAATAGTTTTCCTTTTAGAATGATGGTTTCTTGTCATCTTTGGAGAGGGAATTTCATAAATTTGTAGATATTTATACATAAACCAAAGTATTGGACAAAATCTTGACACAAATGTGAACCATGTGTGCAAATCAGTAGGATCCATCATCTGGGGAACATGATTTTTTTGCAGCACATTTCATGACAACCCATGAAATCACTGAGCCATGTGCGGGCATGACATCACATCACTGAGTCAGCAGAAAGCACTGGTCCTGTGGGGTGCGTTAGGTAACAAACCTTCACTCCATTACAGTACATCACAGCTACTCAATCCACTTCACAGCCAATCAGCCCTCAAGTGTTCATGTGGAAAGAGGGAGAGAGGTGTTACATCCTGATCGTTAATGACTTTCAGAAAAAAAAACAAGAAAAAAAAACAGGTGAATTATGAAGTTAGAGCTTTCAGCCTGTTGCTAAGCCTGTGTGGCGAGAAAAATTACACATATATGAAGCGGTGAAATATATTCCACCTGGGAAAGTCAGACTTGGCAGAGGTTCCAGAAAGCACATCTGGCCCCAGGGTTTATGCTGGCTCGGCCTGGTGTTTTTCACCACAGCTATAGCACACCATGCCCTCCTCTCACACTTTTTACTTCAGTTTCTTTGAGATAGCAGAGAGCTGCTCTCTTTCTCTCTGTCCACGTTGGAGATTGGAGATGGAGATGTTTTATCTTCATGTTGATGTTTCGCAAAGTTATACTACCTTCTGGTTAATGGTACCTTTTCAAAACCCACTGAATAAACTCAAAGCAGTTTGATAGAAACAGTGCTGCTTTTCTGAGTCACCAAAAAGATGACACTACAGAGGTTTTCATCTTGACAAACATTTGTGGTGTTTTTTTCTCCAGGATTAGAGATGCTGAGCCACTGAAATAAGTAGAAAAACAGTAATTAAGCTCCTCCAAAAAATCCCCAGTGACCTCAGGCCATTTTAAAGTTCTCCAATATACCTTGCAAGTAAGCGTGAGGTGTACAGGGCAAACCAAAAGTAATAAGTGATATGCCAATTTAAACAGACTGTGGTTCCCCTGCGCCTTTTCCCATGTTATTACTCATGTGAACCTCAGTCTGATCGGGACTTTGGCTCGCTGACAATCTGAAACATGAATCACTGCATGTTGCTGTAACTGATCTACAGCATTTACTGATGGTGCTGAGGCTGGAAAAGGCACTTTGAAAATATGAAATATTGATATGTAGCCGCTTAGGAATCAATTGACAAGATACCATTCTGAATCTTTAGATTCGAGCTACAACAATGATGGCAGAACTCTTTGCTTTCTCAGCGTCTCTTTTGTGGCTGGATGCGGTGACATCTGTAATACTGGGCCCCTGCAAATTTGTCCTCCAACAATTAAGCAACAATCTTGGTGATTTATGACTCCACATGTGGGAATAGTTTGGATTTGCAGGAGTCTGCAGGAGGTCTCCCTCTCCACAAGTCTGACAAAAGAGCAGAGAAATGCTGCTAGTCAGATTGCAAGATGTCTAAAGTGAGAATAAAGCATAAGAAATCAAATAAGATATACTGTATACATATATACTAACCCTGGATTTTATCTCAGCCATTTTTCCTGCTTCACAGATCAGAAACAGCACAAATTTTACGCTGTTGCTTCAGGTTTCTCAGGTGAAAACAGCGTGTGATTTAGAGCTAAATGTTTCATGCTCATAAAGAACAGCCTTAACATCCCACAACCCTGTCATGTTCCAGCACGGAGAAAAAGTGCTGTAAAGATATCATTCAGCTGGAGATTATCAAATGTTTTCTACAACAACACATCTACATAAGCCTGTTTCAGATGTTAATGTTTACTGATTGTTGATAACAAAAAGCATACTCGCATTTAAATATTCAAAAAAGTATTTTGAGAATGATAAATGCTTTGCAGATAGCATTAAACAGGTGATTGTGGGTTTATCAAGTATAATTTTTGTTCTTAAACTCTGAACTCTGGACTACCCTTCACTTTACTAAATGCTACTATAAACTGCAAAATGTAAATTGTAGGGCACAATTTTGGTAAAGTACTTATATTAAAACAGGGTAAATCTGGACAATCTAGACTCAGAGAATATCTTTGAGTCTGTGGCAGCAAACCTCAAAAATCTAATGGGAGGGGTTGACATGTGTTTTGAATTAATGACCGCTCCCTTTCTCTCACAGGGCAACAATAGCACTCTGCTTTGGAAGTACAGTAGGATACTGACAAGAACGAGACTGTTAAAAAAAAGCTTTATTGAAGTTCAATGCAAGCCAGTCGCATTTCATTACAACACACAGGTTTACAAAAATAGTACGTTTCCCTTTTTGTAAAAGTTTTTTTTCTGAGATATAAAAGATTATTTATGTGTGTATCATAAGACCCAAACCAACTTATAAGTCATTACTCTGCTATCACAATTGTTAGAAGTAAAAAACTATGGCAAATGTAACAATACTGTTGTAGAAAACTACAACTACAACTTTGGTGTTTTTCATTTTATTACACGATTTGTTTACAAACATTACATCTTACCTCTTAAAAATGAATAGTTCAACATTATGTGAAACTTTTGTATTTGCTTTTTTTCCCCAAGACTTAGATGAGAAGACGTATAACACTCTCACGTCTGTGCATAAGTCACGGAGCTGGAGGTGATTAGCTTAGCTTAGCATAGGTAGAGGGAAACAGCAAGACTGGCTTTCTCTAAGTTCAAAAACACAGCAGCACCTCTAAATCTTCCTATTTCTCACGATGTATCTCGTTTGTGTAATCTAATATTGACAGAGATTTAATTACAGGGAGTTATGTGTTGTTACTTTTTCTTGGAAAACAACAGCTTCCTGGAGACGCGCCACATAGAAGAGTAGAATGGATAAACTGTTGTTTGTTAGAAATAGTTATGACACATGAGTCTGATTAGTCTGTTTGTATATGTGTTAAACAAACAAGTTGAGTGTTAATTAGTGAACTTGACAAAGACTTCCTCCAGTCTTTATGCTAAGCTAAACTAATCCCCTCTTGGCTCCCAAGCGCAGGCATCAATCTTATCATCAAACTCACTCTGAGGAAAAAAGTGAATGAGTGTATTTCCAAAGATGTTTTCAGAAACATGTCAACAGGTCAACAAGAGAGTTACTTATTACTTTGTTTATTCTTACTTTCTTTTGTCCAACAACAGCAACAATAGAGGAAACTGTTGCATACAATGTCAAACAAAGGTGAGGAAGAGTGGAAATTCAGAGGCCATTAATTCTGCAACTTCTTCAAACACAGGTGACAGTTTTTCCCACTAGATGAAAGGAAGGTATTCAGAGTACCTGCTCTGAAATGCCAAAAGATAAACAAACAGACTTACATTTTTACTCTTTAATAACCAAGAGTCATCCATCAGAAAGGGATGTGTCAATGTGTACATAATGTAAAAACAAAGAGATATTTTTTCTGTTCCCATATAGTGCAGGGCAATGTCAACCTTTTGAGTAGTCTGGATGGGAAAACACCTCTACTTAAGTCCAAATCAGCCCTCCGATCCGAGTTGTAGCTGAATTTGGGTATTGTTTGGCTTTACTATACAAGGAAAAACTCATCAAAAGTAGTTATGAGACCCATGTGTTGTATGAAGGCAGTTTTCTCCAACATACTACCATACAAAATTCCATACTGTCCAAACACAGTTCATTGTTGGCCTTGGGTTTTCTTCTTTCTCTCTTCTCAACAACAGTTCGGTCTGTGGCAGCAGTTCTGTTTTCTATTTCTTAGATGTTCCTCTTGGTTCATTTCATGTGGCCATGTCATATAATAAGAGGAACGTCTCCTTTAAAGCCCAGTCTTGAATTTGATTTGTTGCATTTGTTCATAAAGTTCTCGATTGTCTTGCATAATCCCCTAGAAATGGATTATTGGGTCTCCAGTCACAATGGATGACATTCTTTCAGTTTATATCTGTTAATAATTCTTAAGCTTCTTTGTACCGGACAAATCCCCTTTAAGTTCATGTCTTCGTCCATCTTTCTACTGTCTCTTGGACCCACTAGCAGGCGTCACGGCCCGCTGCTGGGTGTTGATTGGGTCATGGAGGTACGGCAAGCCTGGAGGTCCAGGAGTTCCTGGTGGTCCAGGTGGGCCTGTTGGCCCTGTTTTTCCCCTTTGTCCTGGTGGCCCAATGATGCCCGGTAGGCCTGCCTGACCCTGGATCCCTGGAGGCCCTGTGGGTCCTGGGATGCCGTCTTTACCCGATAGGCCAGCGTCACCTTTCTGGCCCTTCTCACCACGTGGTCCTGGCGGACCAAGAGACCCTTTAGCTCCTTTGCTTCCTACTGCCCCTTTATTGCCAACGGGGCCTGTTTCACCTGGTGGTCCATTGGGACCAAGAGAACCCTTCTCTCCGGTGAATCCACGCCATCCTATAGGGCCTCGGTCACCTTTGCTCCCAGTCAGTCCCATGGGTCCTTTAGATCCAGTGTCACCACGGTTCCCTTTGGGCCCTGGTGGTCCAGGAGCACCTGTTGACAGAGGATGGTGAGGTGAAGTCAAAACATAAAATGTACATCTACTGTTGTGCTTTTTATATATGACAATGTGCAGTACCTTTTACTATAGTGAAGTTCTTTATGATCTGGGTATGGTGAATGTCCACCAGCTTCATCTCCTCCATCACCATGGAAAGGTTCCTGACATCCACATCCAGTCGCACATTCAGCAACATGTTTTGCTGTCTAAGTACGTCGGCCAAGTGTAGGAGTAACAAGACTGTGTTGTTCAGGTTCTGCATAAAAGAGATGCAGCGGACAAAGATAAGAAGCAAAAGAAGAAAGAACACAAACACAAAGAACAATGGGGGGGGTAGTAGTCGATAGCTACTTAAGCTAAAAGAAAGAACTCTTGTGGTAACTACCTGTAGATCTTCTGTGTGTCTGCCCAGGCGACTCTGGCAGGACGAGCTCTCGATGTTGATGTACTTGTACATGCTCTGGACATGGTTGACGGTGGCGTTGATGCTGGAGGAGATCGTGTCGATCTCCATCGAGATGGAATTCAGACGACCATCCAGCGCAGAAAAACGCTCACCTGTCCGGTTCTCATAGTACCTAAAGAGGATAGTTAAAGGTTAAAGGTTATAGTGAGAGCTTTTACATTTGAAGAGTGATAATACTCAAGTGTGTGTGTGTGTGTGTGTATTATCTATTAATCATGTTGAGGGGACATCTGTTCACAATGTTACATGTCAGGACCTTCCATCTGAGACAAAACATCTGGGCTCCCCAAGGTTAATCATTGTTTAAAAGTTGTCTTTACCGATAAGGTTAGAATTTGACTTAGTTTAGGGTAAAAGGATTAGGCATGTAAGGTTACGGTTCACCTCCAGGGAGTTGATGTAAGTCGATACTCTTACAGTATGTGTACTATTACATGTGTTTTACCTGGAATGGTATTGAAGGTCATGCATGTTTTCCTCGTGTTCGTCCATGAAAGACGTCACATTGTCAAGCTGCATCTGCAGGTTCATCACCTGGAGAAATAACAGAAATATGCTGTACTCACTTTACTCGTGAGGACCCTAATTGACATACCGTTAATTTTCATATAAAGGTCACAAAGGTTTAAAAAAATAATTGAGGGGAGTGAAATTTCCTGTAGCCTACATCAACGGGTTTGATATAAACTGAAAATGTACATGGGGTCTATGTTACAAACACAAACACACCTGCTGTGTGAGCTCAGAGTACACCTCAGTGGACATAGCGATTCTCTGGTGATCTGCTATGATGTTGTTTTGGAGGAAGCGCATGGTTTGCGTGGTGCTGCTTGTGTTGGATTTGATGGCGCTCAGAACTCGGCTGTAGTCCTGCCAGTCACCAGTCAACTTCTGGAGGACCAGAGTCTCCTCATCTGCTTTTCTCTGCAGGGCATCTATCCACATGGTACTGGAGAGCAGAGGACAACACAAATAAATCATCAGACTGTGCGGAAAAGTTTTCCTTGTTAATAAATCATGTACACATTCCAAAAGATATCATCTCTCCATTGAAATTTATGGTAGTATTTCAAAACAACTCAAAAAAAAAGATGGATGATAAAGACCATGGGTCACATTCTTCAGTAGTTTTAAAGTAGTCACAGCTGTGCCTTTTTCAAATGGGAAATCCCAGTTATTCTTACTTAACTTGCCTACATGAATGATGATTTGCTTATGAGGATTGTCAAAAAAAAAAAAGTAAATTGTGGCTATGACTCTGGCTTCTTGCCTTCTGTCAGCCACTGATTTTAAATTTCCCTCTCAGCCAGTTCACTCAAAGGTCATCAACACTTGACCTTTGTTGCTGTTGTTGACAATCTTTATAATACAGTGGTGTCAACTAATCATTCGATGGGTAAGGTGTTTTTGTCGACTAAAAAGGATGAGGTTGATTGCCGGTGGTCGATATCTGTGTTTAAATATAAAAGTTCAAAGAGTATTTGTCTCTTCAGTGCATCTTTTCAATCACCTGAGAGCCACCGTCATGTTAACTTGCTGCGCTGTAGCTTTCACATCATACTGATCCTCCGCCAAGGTCTTCATTTTCTCTTCAGTTTCCTCGATCACGTCCTTCCAGCCCTCCACCCGCTCCAGGTATCTTTCCAACGACTGGTTGAGAAGTTTGATCGACATGAGGTGGTTTTGCATGTCGCGTGTCAGCCGGTTGTTCGTGGCCTTTAGGGTGTTCTGGGTCTGGGAGGCCTGGTCCAGGACCTGGAGGAGGACAGGGATCACAGAGGCAGTCATAGGCTGTTTATGTGTTATCTGTTATAAAAAGCTCAAATGTGAGGATTTGCTGCTTTTCTCTGTTTTATATCTTTACAAATTAAACATCTATGGATTTTGAACTATTGTTTGAAATAAAAAAACAAGCAACTTGATGATGTATTTTGTGTCTGATACACCATACAGTACCTGCTCCTGTCCCAGTATCATTCTCTGGATGTCTTCAAACTCTCTCTTCAGCCTGCTGATCTCCTCGCTGTACAGAGTCACATCCAGACAGCCCGAACAGTTAGAGGTGGAGCTCAGATCTGAGCGATGAAGTCAGAGAAAGCAAAGGACGGGAGATAAGAGACAAAGAACGAGACAAAGTGAGGCAGGATGTATAAAAGGTCCAGATGTCTGTATATGATATATATAAAAGCTTCTGGTAACCACATGTGTGTTTTGTGTGTGTGAGAGAGAAAAAGATATTTTGAGCTCCCCTGACATCACACTCAATCATACGCAGGGTCTATGTAACTGACCATGTATGTAATACCACAAGGTCCATTTAGTAGCTGCTCAGGAGCTTTTGATTGTATCATCCTCTGCAGCAGATAGGAAGAAAAACTCTGTTTTTTGGTCATCTGCTGTTTTCAAGGTAAGGAATGAAATTTTGGTCATGTACAACATGTACAAGAAGTCCTTAAAATACTCAGAAAAATGGCCATGACCATCTACATGGTAAGATTATTTTGTCAAGGTAAAGAATGAACTTCTGAACAATGAACATGTAACATGAAAATGTATTTTAAACACAGAAAAGTATTCTTTATATTACCAGAAAACAATTTTAGGCTCTTTTAGTGCTGTGAATAAATTTAAGAAGCTTCTGTACAGTGACATACCAAAATAGTTCTACATTTACATACACTTGTATGAATCCCTCAAAATCAGTAGAAAAACAAATCAAATTGACCATTTATATATTTAAAAAAATATTTTTACTACTCTAGTTTCCTGTGTGCATAAGTGTCGCTCCATTGCTATTGTTTCCCCATAATGTTTAAGTCTATGAGGCCACAATGACTCAATATAAAAATATGACCACTTGTAAATCATTACAGCTACTTTACCCTCTATTCCTTGCTGAACCCTGGAGATCTTTGTGTGGTAGACGGACTCCTCCTCGGACAGGTTGTCAACCTTCCTGAACACTGGAGACACAGCAAAGTTAATTAAGTTAAGTAAAAATCTTTGTTAAAATGTACACACTCTTATTCCCGAGTTCAGCATTTACGTTAAGAAACAGGAACAGAAATAGCCATTTTGCTGATTTGTTTTCGTGTAAGTCAGTGCAAGTCAGTGGGGAATTCAACCATTGGCTGGAGGATTGTTCTGAATGCTGAGGAGTAGATACAGAAATGATTAACACCAGAATTGCTCCGGTGTTAACAGGACATGGGAAGTATTTAAAGGAGTAAAAACAGGAAGTTGTCATTTAAGCCCTGACAACTAAACACATAAAGTTTTCATTAGCTAACAATTTAACCAAAACACTGATGAATGATGGTTTGGCCAGCTCGCCAGGTCCTGCTCTCCCGACAAATTTCCCAAGAGAGCAACAACAATTTAGTGCGAGTGAGTTTTTGTGTGTACATTGAGTGTAAGTTTGTATAAGGTGTGTTTGCAGACTTTTCCCCCCGACTCAGGGGATTAATACGGCTCTGCTCCCTAGTGTGTTTGCATATATAAATCCTTCCACATGCGCTCTGCACATACCACACGCTCTACTGTATTAGCTGCTGCAACAGTGATGCTGAACATGGCTCATGGCAATGATGCAAGACTTTAAATCAGTTAAACCACTACAGATTTATACACATGCATTACCAGCAGTATATCTTTTTGTAATGTTTTGGATGTGTTGCAAAATGTATTTCAGGCCAAACAAATCCTTTTTCCATGAAGCAAAGTGCTCAAAAATGTGTCACTTCATTCCATATTCGTTACTTGACCGAGTTTTGCTGAAGAATTATTTTTTTATTTAACAGATGTTCAGCAGGGAACGGAAAATCAAAGGTTATTGGTTTCTGTTTTTCCTTGTGCACATGCACAGTTGGGAGTTGCAGCCAAGTGCAATATCTTTTCTGTTTATACTTAAGTTTCAGTGTTGCACAGCTGTACTGGAAGTTGAAACAAACATAAACCAAGATCTGTTTCTTCGCATAAAGCATAAAAAATGGTGATTCTGTGTACAGTATGTGGTGTGTATATTTATATGTGCACTGGCACACACTGAGGTACGATGAATGTTGTAAATTGTAATTGTCTTTGGATGGTCAATTGTCTTTGTTGATGCTCAATTTACAATATAAAATTTCGACATTTACAAAATGATGATTATGTTCCCCACAGGATGCTGAAATTCTCTATTGCAGACATTTGCCTTTGCAATGAAACATGTCATGTTATTGTAATGGTAAACATTTATTTGATAGCATCCAACAGCTGGTATGACCCTCACCCAACAACCTCTAGCAATAAGGTAGAGCAGCCTGTACTGTAGCCTGGCGGAAAAAAGCTCCCAGAGCATTCGCCGCTGCTTGTTCAGTTTATTGCTGTGATTTCAAGGTAATAACTGAAAGTGTGTGAAAGTTGAGTGTATCCACATTTTTATCCATTCATATATTCTGGAGATTGGACAGTAAGATAATTATAGCGAGAGAGACTTTGATAAGAAAATAGTAAAAAAGTGAGGAAGTACAAGGAAACATACATACATAAAAAATTTAGTACCTATCCAAGGAGGATATTTAGGGATGGATAAAACATTCCTATCACAGACAAAATGGCGGCTGTAACAGGGTCAGTTAAAACCATGGATGTAGAAAGAGAACTGGACACAGCGTTGGAGGCGGGGACTCGTTCATTCCTATGGAAGTTGCTCAGTTGTGCATGAAGCAAACATCCGGGTATTCACTATGCGTAAGTTTCAGATTTTCTCGCTCTGTTGGGCCCATAGAGCGTACACACTACCGTTCCCTTAAGCCCCACCTCCCAGCCGCTCGGCCTCGGGCTCGCTCACATGACCGACAGACTAAAGTAACTCTGGATTCGGCTATTAGTGAATTTCACTACTTTTAGGATCTAATGATTTAAATAAGGGCTATTAAAGTGTTAGAACTGGGTTGATGTACCTCAAAAAAAATAACAGACGTCTCTTTCTCAAAGTTGTAATTCCACCGTTCGGCCAGTATGTCAAATTGGTTTCAAAGTGTGGCGCACTTCCTGGGGGCTTGATTTCCGGCAGATGGGTAAGTTAATAAAATGGCTGCACACAGTTCACAGCAGACTTACGACATAATTGAACTTTATTATGATTCTGTACATGTGTACCTGAACACAAGCTTATGTGTGTGTTGTGGGATTTGACATCCCTCTACCGAGCCTCACTCTCTCCCTGCTCTGAGATCCCCGAACGGTAGTAAAGGATGAAGATTTACAGCTTTCATGCCCAATAAAATGTGATGTTAATGGGAAAAGCATCTGTTGGTGCTGAGCAGCCGTCAGGTAAAACATGGCTCACAGGGCCCCGGACCACATGATCTAAGGGAGTTAAATGGACTTTTATTAAGACACACAAGTGGAGTCTACTTCTCACTCTTCTTAATGCACAGTGTCAGTATTGATCAGTGGAATTACCTAACAAATCACAAGGCTGTTGAGAAGATCTGTTTTGACTGCTGACTGCAACCGACCATAGAGATTAGTGTCTCTGTGGGGGAATCAGGGATATAATATCTGTGGTATATTTGGTGCTAACTTGGTGTAGAGACTTTTACAAAAAGCTTAGCTTCAGGTTCTCAATAAACCACTGAGATTGAAGAAAGTACAAGTTAAACTGAGCTCACCAAGTGATGCCAGCACTGCCACAATAATGATGAGGAATGCAACAAATCCATAGAGGACTTTGACAGCCAGCTGGAGAGAGTGGCTCTGCTGGCACCTCATACAGCCACCTCTGCTACGTCCTGCAACAACATTGAATGAATATACACATGAATGAACTTGAATGACTAAATACAAATAAAACTGTAAAAATGAGAATTTGATTATTCAATTTAAATTAATTCATACAAATCAGTTTTAGTTGTTTGGAGATGAGTATATCCGGTGATTGGGGATCTATTTAAATACTTTACTGAAGTAAAAGTAGCAATACAATAACAATGACAAATAAATTGATGTGTCATAAGTAGAAATACTCATCATAAAGAATGGCTGCTATGTTATGTCACATTATGTGTAGGGCTGCAAGTCATTTTTGCTTAATCTGCCATTATTGTCTTGATTGACCAAATTAATGGTTTGGTCCATATAACGTCAGAATATAGTGCAAAATACCCATCACAATTTCCCAAAGCCCAAGATGACATAACCTATACAAATATGTCATGATGACATCATTTGTTGTTGTTGTGTGTGGCCTTCACCTCTGAATGAAGGCATCTCCTCCTCTCCGGTGAGATCCTCCTCTGAAAAACAAGACAAGGAAAAAATGCAAACATGGCACTCAATGACAAAAACATGATGTTCTACCGCTGACCAAATATTTGTAGTGTTTCTTGTCATGTCATTTATATCAGTTAAAGTGGTGAAAGTTTTAAAGTGGTTAAAAAGTGGTTAAAGTTCAAGTCAAAAAAAAGCAAATACTTGTTCCAAAAGGTCGAACTATTATTTTATGATACAAAGGAACACCCTTTAAAGCATGTTTAAAGCTCATTTACTTTTCTCTTGACATTTATGTTTCTTAGCTCAGGACAAAAGAACTTTTTGATCATTACCTTTGAAAAGCTGGTTCTCGTATCCACCATAGTTGTCTTCCAAAAAAGAAAGAGAGACACAAAACAGACATTTAAAAAAACAAAACTGACTGAAACTAATTCTGCTGGAGCCACCAACAAGTTTTATTACTCCTGTCATAAATCATACAAACCAGCTGCCTCACAATCCCCCACAGCCTCCCCCTGCAGCCCCTGTATTGTACTGAGCATGTGAAGTATGAGGCTGCTATCTCAGCATAATAAAGAGGAAGGTTTTTGTTCCGCTCAAATGTTTTCTCTTAGCTGTTGCTCACTCAGGAGAAAACAGCCCCATAGTGGTGCAAAGTATGAGAACAGTTGTTGGTTTTGTGTGCTCATTGTGTGTGCACATGTGTCTGCGGAGGTTGTCATCACACACTCTGGCTGGAAAGGATGGAGGAAAGAAGCATGACCTCCACAGAATATAACCAGAGGGCCTTATAAACCACACAAGGCCAGTTTACTTTACCAGAATACATTCAACGCTATGTTTTCATTACTGTATGTAACAGCAATGGACTTTGTACAACACGTCATTAACTACAGGCTACACCACCCAAACTGGTACCCAACCCCACACCTTAGGCCCTGCGGGTGTGGCACTTCATGTTTAGGAAGCCAAAACACTCGGTGGAGCTGCGAGGGAGGCTGTTTCTGGAGGAAAAGAGCTGGGAAACACATACATATACAGTCATTCACAGGAAAAAAAAAGAGTTTGGCAGGTTGCTGACTAGCTGAAGAGAGACAGTTGGACACTCTGACATGGTGCTGGCTTGATACTGCCGAAGGAGCTGGCCTTAAAGCAAACTGAGCTGTCAGACTGCTGAAACATGTTGTATAATATAATGTATGCAGTCATGTTACTGTAGACTTACTTCAGCGCTGCACCTGAACATTTTCACAGCTAAATGACTAAATGAATGATCTGTGTAAAATGTGTTGACTCAGAGTCTACACAGATGTGATGTGTTTTAAAGGAATAGTCCACCCAAAAATCCATTTTTTACACAAAGGGGGCATAGCGTTAGCTCAGGCACTGAAACTGAAGTCATACTTGCAATTGCTGATTGATCAGCTTGCTCATTCATCTGCTGCTTGGCTACCACCTGACTAACAACAGCCAATCATATTCATACAGATATACAGAGCAGCCTTTATAACCTCTACCTCCAACCTCCTTTTTATGTGCTAATCTGAGACTGAGTCCTCCCAAAAAAAAATCCCAGCATTAGTCGTTTCAGCAAGTGCCCTGAAGCCACATGTGTGTACTTTCAAAAGACAAAGCTTGCGCCAACTCACCTCACAACGTCACCTTTGGACATTTGTGGAGACTTTGTTGTCTGTCTGTGCAACTTTATCTTTTTGGTGTGTTTTTAAGTAAGTGAAATATTGGTGTAACTGTAAGCAAGGATTTACTGATTTACAGTTCATTTGAAGTTGTAAAATGATCTTTTATTTTTCTGTTTTATTCCATGTCTCAAGCCAATACAAAATGTTGCAAATTGTTTGAAACCAAAGTGTCTGCTGTGTATCTCTTTGGTTAACCACATAATCAGCTCAACATGAGGAGAAGTTTGGCCTCTGATAGGGAGAGAACAAGAGAAGAAATGGCTGGGAAGAAAATAAAACCAGGAACAGTTGCACACAATGCCTGATGAAGGGTCAAAAACACAGTTTGTCATGAGTAAAGAGATATAACCTTATTATTTCTCATGTATTCAGCACTTGTACACAAGACTGTTTTAGTGAAAACATTTTACCTAAAACTGCATATTTGTTAAGAATTGGAAGGGGAAAGAGTTAACCTTCATTCACTCACTGTCTATGAGAAGCAAATAACAGTCTGCACATGGCATTATGGGATAGATGGTGACACAAACAGGGAGAAATTTAATGTTAGGTCTTCCTCAAATTAACTTATTGTTTAAATTTAGCGTAAACCAAATTGCACTTTGCAAACCCTCTGCAAATGCCACGATGAGGTGTTTGTTTATGTCAGTCATTGGTGGAGCAGCTGAGGTCAGATCTGAGTCACGAAACACTGAAAACAAAACATATAACGATGGAGGGAGGGAGGAGAGGTGAAGGCAGCCACCTCCGAAGAACTAAAAGACAGAAAGCAAGAATTATGTCCACACAGACTAAAATTCAGAAAAATCTATCCTTGCTCTGCAGTTGCCAAAACATCTCACCGTAGTTCGCAGGGTCAAGGGAAGGCTGATCTGCACAAACCTTTCCAGGGTTAGACAAACTGATATCTGGGTTCACTGATATATCAAGTCGGTATTTTCCTTTTCTAAAAAAAAAACAAAAAAACATTGGTCTCCCGTGTTAAAGATACATGCCTGGCGGAGCCCACAGAAGTTTTTGCTGCGCTACCTTAAAGCTGCACTCGTTAAAAGATGTCATTCGTAGTGACGAACCAATAGAGAATTTATCGAACGCCCAACTCTACGGAGTGTTTTGTCATCTTTCAGCTCATTGTTTTTGCTTTATGGACAACAACTTTACTACTTGGTTCACTGTCACAGCTCTCTCAATAACCTTGTTTCCAGCAGCAGCAGGCAGCAGTTTCAGTGAAAAAAGTTCTAAGAAACACTGTACCTGACCAACAACAGGAGTTGGTGGAGACCAATATAGAGCTAAAAGGAGAGTTGGCCAGAAGAAACATGACAAAATGAATGCTAATGCTGCTCTGTGTCTCTTGGATATGTATATGGGCAACTGCTAACATGATCATCAACTTTATAAGGTGAAAATATAAAGTTTAACTGCTTAAATATGTGGACCATAAAAAATCATTCACCATTTTTTCCAAAGACATCACTGAAAATGTAAACTAACGACTTCAATTTGAAGGCAGTGGTAGTAGAAAGAGGAATACGATTAGTGAGAGTATAAGGTACATACCATTATTATTCTGGGTTTTAGTGTAGCGTTTCCATGTCCCATACTGGCCTAAATCCAGTTTCAGAGACTTTCCCACCCTGATTAAAATACATTTCTGAGGGAAAACTGAATTCTTGTCATTTTTTGGACTTCTGTGGCATGAAAATGGTCCGATTCAAATTTTTGAATGTCAGCACATTATTTGCTTTTGGAAGCTGAAATTCCAAAATATCACAATCAGTATCCACCCTAAAATCTCTGCTCGCTCCTCGGTTATGCTTCACCTCCTTTACCTCCCTCCCTCTCTTTTTCTCCCTCCTCATGTTTTCCCTGCTCTCTGTGGAAAAATGTCCGTCTCGTTAGAGAGGAAGTCGACCTGTCCAACACACATAGAGCCGAACTGAGCTGATCTGACAGCAGCACAACACATCACACCAGGTCACACCTATACAGTAAGGCAATGGCAAAACATTGAGACACTAATGAAACTGCATTTTATTTAGTTTAAACCAGTGAACACACTTTGATTGGATTATGTTTCAAAGTTTCACGTGAGTTTTATTTCATCAACAACCCCATTAGTCAAACATTTGGTACTCCCACATTGTGAAAACAAACATTGACCATCTGCATAAACCCTTCATGACGTGTTCTTTGCCTTATTGTCACTGAGTGGGATCAGATAATTTAGAACCGCCATCACAACAAGAACTCAGTCCAACTGGATTTCTGTGTTCTCGTTTCTCTTAACAAACGGCATTAAGGGAGAAAAAACACCTGCACGGTTTAAAAAAACTTCTGCGATGTGTGACAGCCCTAGTTTTCTGATCTGACACTCGTGAGACAACAAGGTTTAGTTAGGTTAAGGCTAATAAAGATTAGAGAAAGATCATGGTTTGGCTTAAATTAAGGGGTGTAAATCTTGAGGTGTGGATTCATCCAATGTGGATGTAATTGTTGATAACATCACAACCGGGTGTCAAAGTCAAAAAATAAAAGTTTAGATTTGGAACAATAATGAATTGGACTGATCCTACTAGTTTTTCAGTGTCAGTGACATAAGGAATTTTTATGACTGAAGATGAACAAGAGTTTTCCATGATTTGGTAAGTAAACAACCCTGAA
Source organism: Lateolabrax maculatus (assembly GCA_031216445.1). Lineage (NCBI taxonomy): Eukaryota > Metazoa > Chordata > Actinopteri > Acropomatiformes > Lateolabracidae > Lateolabrax > Lateolabrax maculatus. The sequence continues at coordinate 5,751,245 of CM062212.1, read as the reverse complement.
GGTACAAGGTGAACTCAGTCTGAACTGAGCTCTGCTTTCTTTTAGAGGTAATTTGTTTAGAACATAATTCTGAAGCTTAAAGATGTTTAAAACAACACCAGACAGTAAAAAACATTCATCTGTAACAATATGATGAATAAATGTATCAAGGGTCAGCTTTGTGAATGACAAACTGCAATGCAACTACTCTTTAAGATCAAATTAAATATGGATGATTTGCAGTAGTGTTGTGCAAAATAGACCAAAAAAAGAAGCTTGTTTTTCCAGACTGTGAGGCAGACTGAGGATGGAAAAGTTTGGTTACAGTTTGAATACACACTGAGAGACCAGCAAGTGTGCACTTGTGCTGTGACAATCAGTAAATATACTGTTAGGATGTGTATTTGCAGGAAAGGCTTGAAAGATGTGCTAAATAAAATCCAACTGAACTAAACATTTCCAAAGGTTTTTCCAAAGGATGTAGTACAGAACAGTGGATAATTCAATCAAAGTATAACAAAGTCAGGAAAATGACTATACTTCCATATTCTGCCAGGAATAGTCATTGTGACAAATTATATCACTCAGCTATTAAGTACTATTTTGAAACCTGGTTCTTTGGTTTTGTAATTAACCTGGAAAGTGACTGGTCAAGGTTACTGGACTGAAAATAATATTGCTGCTGGCCACAGAAACACTACAGTACTATTAAATGTTGTTATGATTACATGTTGTGTGCTCTGGGCCACATCACACAGACACCCGTAAGAACTACACTACATGACCATAAGTAAGTGGACACCCTCACATTACACCCATATGTGACTGTTGAACATCTCATTCCAAAACCATTGGCATTAATCAGCTGCTTTAAAAGCCTCCAATCTTCTGGTTTCAGGCTTGCCACCAGATTTTGGTCCCGTTCAGCCACAAGAGCATTAGTGAGGTCCAACGCTGATGTTGGCTCTGTGCAGGCCAGTCTAATTCTTCCACACCAAACTCTTAAAACCATTTCTTGGACCTGTTTTTGTGCATGGGGGCTCAGTCTTGTTCAAACAGGAAAGGGCCTTTCCCCAACTGTTACCACAAATTATCTAAAATATAATTGAATGCCTTAACAATAAGATTTCCCTAAGTCAGATCTAAAGCCCAATCCACAAAAAAAATACCTAGACCAAAAGTCCACAAAAATATGGAGACAAGATAAGCGTGTCTGCATACGTTTGGACATATAGCGTAACTCTGAATACATCATCTGGTAAAGCATTAGGCATCCATCAGGCTTTGATATAAACACCTCACTAACAGTAGATGTATAAAAAAAAACTAATGAACTTTGTTGATAACCACCCAACATGTGGATGACTTCAACATTTAAATATCATAATATAAAATGGCACTAAAATAAACTTAATTACATTATGTTACATTATGTTTATGTCTGCTAATTTACGAAAGCAGGAACTTGAAGCTCTGCAGTGTGTCTTTTTACATTTTGGTCACATTTTTGTAAAATGAAACCCACACACAGAGCAGAACAGGTAGCCTTATGTGGAACGCACACCTCCTTTTCAACAGGTGGCATTCATCAGGCTGAAACTTTTTTTTGTGGAGTCAAAAAGAGTTTGGTGAATTTGACTTCCCTCTTACGGGCAAACCTTACCGAAAAAAGAGAATAGGAAAATGTTCTTGCATGAGGCCCAATTTTTCTACAAAAGATAATCAGATGGTGTACAGTGGCGAGCCACCACACCTATGAAAATATCAAGGCAAGCAGCAGGTTAAAACAGCACACACATGACATGAGGCAGACATGTTACAGGCTAGTTTATAGAGCTTCTCTAAACTTTTCTGATTGTTTCTAATCAGTTCCATGTGGATTCATGTGCAGGTGAATATGGGTATCAGTTACAGAATTAGCCACAGGGTTACGGGTAAGTGAAAGCAGGGCTGGAAGATAAACTTTATAAAGTACAACAAAAAAAAAAATTCAAATATCAAGATGTTGCTCTTCACCCACATGGAGTCACTCAGCCCTCCTCCCTCCATCCTCCTTCACCATCAGACCTTTGGTGTTTGTGAACGCAGCTCCAGGCCTGTATTTGAGTCAGCTAACCGTCAGCACCACTTCATGTTTGTGGTTCCTCTGTGGTGGTTCCTGTCAGGGGGTTTTGGACTTTCCAAACTCCTTCCCCCACCATCTCTCTCCCTTCATCCCCCTCTGGACTTTACTTTCACTAAGGGATTGTGCAAAATGTTATCCTTAGTGAGTAACATGCCCTGAATGTCCTGTAACGTCATCACATGATGTGATTTAACATCCACACGGAGATGCCCTCTCCACGTAAAGATGCATAGATTCAAAATGTCAAGATTTTCTACGTTCCTCTCCTTCATCAGTTGGTTTGAGTTATTTTGACCAGAAAATCTCCCAAGAACCTCGGCAAATCCAAGCTTTAAGTGAAACCAGGAGTCCCTGCTCCAGATCGGAGTGGAGGTCTTGACCACATCTAGTAAAGCCAAATGAGTCCCTTTCCAAACTCTGTTGACATCCAAGTCATTTAGGTGCCCTCTGACTGGAATGTGTGGTCTCCTTGCAAAACTATAAACGCCTGGAATGCGTTGCTACATACTGCGACGCTGAAGTTATAGACGAACCATTACTACAGCGTATTCTTTTATTGTGGTTCGGCAGTGAAACGGGAGATTTTAAGAGTCACGATGCCATAAACGCATCATGTTTTCTCAGGACTAAACTGCTTTGGACAGGCTGGCTGGGACACAGAGACAAGCCTGGTTAGGTTTACAGGGCTTTGAGGTCAAAGGGCGTGTGCAATATTCTCTAATGCCTTACTTGCAGGCCTCTCAGTATTTTCTTTTACTTACCCTCAAATTTCACATGATCACCACCTTACAGGAACTTTCCAGAGAGACAGAATAAAAGTAAGAATATGAAAAGCTTTCCAAGAGGAAGTTAAAATATATGATTAAAAGTATGTGTACACATGCTGTTGCACTAACTGCCAATAATGTTTAAAAAATGACCATTGAATTGAGTGAGTTAAGTTAGTATAATCAGGTACTGTGTTTTTTATTCTAACCTGCATGAATTCAACGCTGAATCGTCAGCTCAAAATATATCCATAGCCACATTAAACCTAAAAGACTGGACCGCGCTACATATGTTTCCTAACAACTGATTTACACATTATGTTAAAGTTTTCATGGTGCTGATCTAGGAAATCACACAAAGTTAGCAATATATTTATGAATAACTACCTTTCACTTTTATGCTGTAGCAACAAGACTTCTGTTAATTGGAATTAAGGGGGATAAAAACAGGAGTATATGGACGGGAGTTTCCACATACATTTGGCCATATCTGTATAAATGTAACCGTATTGCCAGCACATCTGTATAAAAGTGGAGAAAAACTAGAAAAAATAAACGGCTACTACCACTAACCAAACTCATACTACCACTACCTTCTTACTTAAAAGATCCAGTTGCAGCACATTCAACACTTTTTTGTGTGTGCTGCTAGAGTTGATGGAAAAACAGGAACAAGTCCAGCAGAAACATTCTGGTAATTAATTCAAGTGAGTATAAATAAATTAAAAAGCACTCACTGGACACAGAAAAAACAAAGTCAGTATGACAATCAGCTATTATGTCTCCCTTGTTCTCCATTCAAAATGCCTTGACTGTAAATTTATAACGCTGCCACAGCAGAAATGGAATTGAAAGAACATCTCTCTTTCTGAACCTCCCCTTCGCTCACTCTTTCCTTCTCCTTTGCCAGCCATACACCTGTCTCCCGTCTCCTGTCCTCCCCTCACCTCCTCTGACCCCCCTCTCCCCCTGTTAGGAATGTATGAGGCAGCATGTTTTGTTCTGGTCGGGCAGGGCTGAAACCGCTCTCAGCAAGACTGGGAACCACATGAACAGACCTCCTGTACTTCTCTGGCCTCAGGAGAGGACTGTGCATGTTCTTGGAGTTAATTTGCTGTATCGTCTTGTGGTTCAGGGCAGCTTCTCTCCCCGCGACTCGACAGGAGCAAAGACACAACTTGCTTGACTTGGAGGTTGATTTCCAATTGATTTTGTTTCTTCAGCTCTTTAAGCTTATTAGTTACAGTTACTAAGCAATGAGTGTATAATTGCTTTTTGGGTGAGAGCTTTGGCGAATGGGCAATTAAAATAGCACCACCTCAGAAACAGAAATGCCGTCAAAACAAAAGGAAAGATGACTGTTGGATTTCAGGTAGCAACAATAATAAATACAGGAATAAATCCATCACATGCCAATTACTTTTGGTAATGAATATGTCAACACTTCTTAATGTTTTGTCAAGCTGCTTCCCCACATGTGTTATTTCTTCCTGCTTCCTCTCACCCCCTCTCTGTTATCCCCTTTCCCACTGTATCCTCCCCATCTACATCAGCCTTTTACTTCTCATACTGTACGTCTGGGAACCATGTATGAAACCCTTGCCCTCTTCAAAGCCAGTGGCAGCTCTCCTTTCATGCCATGTTGTGAAAAAGCTCAAATTTGAATGTTATGTTTTCACTCGCCCTCTTTTAAAGGGGATATTAAGTCAATCTGTGGCAGATTGGCAGGGCTAGAGAACATTTTATGTTTCATGAAACGGGGCTGTGGTGTGCACACACACTCATATAGAGATTTAAAGCTGACTGATCAAAGTCTCACATCCAAGAACAACAAACCCGCTCTTTCTCAGGATCCACACTGCCAAGTTTCACTGCAGATGAGAAGCATATGTGGTCGCTGGGTGCACAGGTGCTTGCCTGCATGCCACAATGACAGAAACTGTTCCTGTGTACATTTTCAAGTATTTTTCCCACTGGCAAATGTACTCAGGTATTGGTAATAAATGTTTTTGCATGACAAGGGAGCAGGAAGATGTAATAGGAGGTGACAGAATTAACATTTTCAGAATGAACAAAAGAAATTACTCTACCTTTCATGATTCCTCGCTCAGGAATCCTTTATAGACAACTTGTTGTCTAGTTTGCTGATGCTCAACTTGATGCTGGTGATATTGCAGTCCTTGTCACCTTTTTTTCCCCACAAAAGAAGTCTCCAGGTACAGCAAACTTAATCAGCAATTTACCTTTGAGGTGCCAGCAAGCTCATTTTCAAGTCCAAGCCTTAACGTCCCAAAATGTCTTAACTTCCACAGATTTGAACAACAAGCAAACACTTCAGGATTCAGTTACATTGAATGTTAATCCATATGGGCAAAAAGTGCACCTCTGCAGCCTAAACTATAGTATTTCAAATATTCTTGCCAGTCTATCAGTGCTGAAGGAAACTGGTCAAAGCTCCCATTAGGTTTTAAACATGTGTGTTTGCCTGCAGCTTTCTGGCATCATCCCTCTCCCATCCAGAGCCTGAGGAAACTAAACCTCCTCGGACAGAAACCATGTGCAACTTTAGAGAGGGAGAGAGGAAATGGAGCGAGAGGGGATGAAGAGAAAGAAGAAGGGGTGGTAAGAAGAGAGAAAGAAAGATGGGAGGGGAACAAAGAAACTGGAAAATGAGGGAGGGACTGGAAACGGGACAGGGTGAAAAAAAAAAAGAAATGGGAGGGAGAGGGAGGGAGGGTTGTTGAAAGTCAGTCTTGTGGCCGAGGCTAATTGCTAACAAATGTTTGAACATTGTGGAGCGAGCACCTTGAATATCTGTGGCCTTGGCCTGCGAGACAGGAAAATCGTTTCTGTGAACACACACCTACACACACTCTCTCACACACACACACACACACACACACATGTCAAAGCCATAATCCTGATCTGGCACCAGCTTGCAGTCGCCTCAGCTTGCTCCAGTTTACCTCGACTACCAGTGTGTAAGACTAACAGCAGGTGTAATTCTGTCGCCGACACACACATCCGGCCATCCAGCTGACGAGGCAGCTGCGGTGGCTGTCTGGATTTTCAGCACCTTTATTTCCTCTCCTGCACTCATTATGAAACTTTAAAATAGTTATATTCTGCAAAATGGGAACACAGCTCAGCTGCTGAGTATTTTCAGAGACGTGAGGTTGTGAAAAATGTATGTGGCTGCTTCAATAACAAGGTAGAACATTCACAATACAGATTTGATGGAGTATCAGAATAAGAAAACCAAGATATCTACTTAAGGACTAGCAGTCATAACTGAAGATTTACTTATTAGAAAGTAAATAAGTCATTAATAAGCTGGAGTTAGATATCGACCAGCCACATTTTTCACAACCTGGCAACACAAAAGTTATCATAAGTTATAATAATGAGTTAGTATTCATGGGCACATACACAAATCCTCAGTTGGATAGTTGCTGCATACAAAAAATCAATACCCGCACACTAGACTCACAGCTATATATAGCAAAGTGACCAGTGACATCATATCATCTGACCACATTCATATGTTCATACGCAAACATTATTCTTCAAATGGCTTTTTTACAGATCAATAAAACATTTTTTATATTAATATAGGATGAATGAATAGGTGATAAGTCCCCTTATACGTAAACCACTTATGAAGTATACCTTATTAGAAAGGAAAGGATTACAGCTCCCACACTTTATTTTATCAGTAACAGCCCTTCTGGGGTTAATGTCATCATGTTCACATCATGGTCGACCAATCAGTAAAAACTACTTACATAAACACTTTCCAGAACTAAATACCCTGACGGGCATTCCTTGTAGTGATTTCTACTGTAGATACTCTTATCACGGCATTTCAGTGCTGCCAAATAGTTTTTCTTTACATCACCATCTCAACCGCAATCTGAGTGAATAAATTTCCATTTGAGGATTACTTCCACATCCCTGAATTGCTTTGAAGCCACATCGTTCTCCTTGGATGCTACAGTTTGTAAAAATGAGGATTTAATGACCAAACTCAGTCAGCTGGTCTTTGATCAAAAGGCTAGCAGAATTTGACAAGAACGTGAAGTTTCGTGCACATTCCTGCACACTCATGCTCACGCATTCATCCCGGACACACACAGAAAAACACAATTTCTACTAAATTGATCCCAGAATCATCCAAATGTTTGAAGTTCATGTCAGCCATGGGTCGTTCAGTACCACCAATGGGACCAATTAAGCCTGGTGGTAATTATGTTTTGTGTTCGAAGCCAGCAGAGCAGCTCATTCAGGGCTCTGTCTGTGCATGTGTGTGTTGAAATGTTGATATCCATGCCACTGGTTGGGGATTGGCTGCAGAGGTGCATGGTTTCAATTCACTAGTTGGTAACAATTTTATGCAGGAGCAGTTTGGCACATGATGCCACTGACCAAGTGGAGCAAAAACAGAAGTGTCACGCAACAGATAATAAGCTTAGTCACTCTGGATCTGCTGCTAGTAAACTGTCAACACTGAGCAACACAAAGGGAATATACCTCGAGGTCTGCAAGTTTTAACTCCACATGTGCACTGTTGGCCTGTGTCATGTTAAAAATCTAACTTGCTGCCATGTAGCATTTTTAAAAACACAGTTGATTACCTTCATCTCAGATCAATGGTACTGCCGGAGCCAGAGCTGAAGGCTTGAGCAGCTCTGGCTGCAGCTCTGGAGCCAGAGCTGCTCAAGTCAGATTTAAACTTGTCAGTAAACGGTTGCTGTACACATCCAGCAGACAGGGAGGAACACCATCAATCATTTGGTGTTTCTGGCCATCTGTAAACCCATTATTTACCCTCCTTTTAGCTCTGTTTTGGTCTCCACCAACTCCCGAGGGAAGCATCTGGCTCTTTAACTTCCATCTGACTCAAAGTTAGCAACTCCAGTTACAGTAGTTGTTAACTTTGTGTGTCTGCCCCATGGACTGGTCTGTTCTTTGGTGCTGAGCAGGTAGTGTACATTGGGTTTGTAGAGTATCATTTGAAAGCATCATTTAATGTATCCATTATTATTACAAACAAATATTAATTATAGCTGTTTTAAGTTACATAAGTGAGGACATGAAAGTTGACTTGGACTGGACCGCTGGGGAAACTTGACCTGACTTCAGACTTAAAGGGAAATTCCACTGATTTCACACATCAGAGTCTGTTTACAGGTCTTGGAGAGCACTTCTGCATCTGACAAAAGTTGTAAAAAGCCTTTTGTGGCTCCAGAGGAAGCTGTGCGAAGTCTGACAACTTAAATGTCGGTTGGGTTGAAGACTACAAGTTTGAAAAGAAAAAGAAAAAAATTAACCAAGTTTTGAAAAGGAAGAAGAATGTGTGGAATAAATAAGATATCTCTCGTTCAGCTGCACTTTTTTTAACTTTTTTTTAAACTGTCCAATTATGTTATAGGAGTGCAATGCTAAATCAGCATAAACACTCAAATCTGACCCACTAAAATACCAGAAGAGTAAAATATAAGACAGCAACAGAGACCCCAATTACACCTTGTCATTAATGTGTCTGTTCTGCAGCTCTAAGGAACTGATCTCAGCTCTGTTAAGAACAGTTTTAACTCAGCTTTTTATTTAAAAAGACCAAATGTGGCGTAGTTGGTCAGCAAGACTTTAACTTTAACTTGCTGCTGGCTTTTGAAGACTTGTGACTTGACTTGGAGTTTCCCTAAAATATCTAAAAACAGCTGTCGTTATGCTTTGGAACAAGCTGGGGAACATTTTTCTATCTCCTTGACACTCATTTACCTCGCTGTCCTTTCAAAACTCTGGACATCCTACTGTTTTGTTCTTGTTCCACAGTTATACTGATCATCTGTACATCATTACAGCAGATATCCTGCATGAAGTGCAGGCTGTAAAGTCCTGTGTGGTAGAGCTGAACCCTCTTGACCATCACTTTTTTAGTTTTAACATCTTATTTACAAGATGATCTCATTTACAAGATATTCACAGGCCTGCTAATGCGATAACAAAGTGCAGTGAATTTAAGTACAGACACCAGCTAACAATCCCAACACATTAATAATCATTAATATGTAAGGCACAGAGGACTCTTTGTTCCACATTCGTCTTAAAAACCAATGCCAAAGAACAAATTCTTTTTCTCTTTAGTACATTTATCCAAGCAGGCATCCTGCACAATCATTGTTTAAATTTGTTGGACTAAAATAAATAGCGCATGTGTTGTCCAGAACTGTTTATCAGAAAATGTTCCTGTAGCTACAGTCTGGTATTGGTGATTGATATCAGTAACTATACAGAGCCAGTGTCTCAAAATTAGTGAAAATGTTACATGTAGCATCTTTTAGTTATTTTTGCATGCATGGGGTGAGTAGCATCTCTTAGGAACTTGTGAGTTTAGTGAGGCTGTAAATCAGCGTAGAGGATAAACACTGCACGATGCTCCAAGAATCCCATCTTCTGGACTGCCGTCTGACAGCAATTTGGTCTTTTGCAACAACATCCATCTTGGTTTGATGAAGCTCCATCCGGAGCACGTCGTGAAGCAAATAAGTCTCAAGAAATAGAGACAAAGAGAGAGGAAAAAGAGGAACAAAGTGACAGGAACACTTTTAAAATGAGCATCTGGCTCTGAATGCAGGAGAATATCTGCCCAGTGTCACTCCTCACCACATGATCACTGTGATTTAAATACTGTCACATTTCCATGCCGTGTTTTCAATGGATAGAAACTTTGTTTAATAGATTAAATCAGCCGCTGTTAAATGAGGGATGCTGTGTCACAGCTGGCTGGAATTTCACACGTGGGGGCCATTTTGGAGTGTAGAGGACATTTTTTTACAGTGTCTCACTTGTATTGATAGAGCCAGTGTTCTCCCCATCCTTAGTATCTTCACACAGATGTTCTGATCTCTATTGTTGGTTTATTTAGATGTAGTGAGACACTGTAAACAGTCTCAAATTGACCCACTGTGGTGAATCAACGACACTGGAATATTGTTAAAATATATAACAGCCAGAAAAATGACAGCTGTAAAAGAAGAATCAGAATCAGCTTTATTGGACAAGTATATATACACATACAAGGAATCTATGTATGTGAAAAATTGTCTACCACTGATTGATATTATACAATAATGATTTGCTTTGTTTACATGCCTTGTAATCAGATTATGATTGGGTTTTGGAGAATTCCAGTGCATGTAAACATGAAAAATCTCGATAATCCCTTAGTTTAGTTCTAGTATTGAGATACTTGATTGTGCAAGCTGGGAGAATCAAGCACCGACCGCATGCAGATTGTTAGGAACCTGGATAACGTCACGATCGCGTGTACGGGTTTCTCACGCATGTACACGTCACACTGTATCCAGAATAAGATACAAATGTTCATGTAAACAGACTCTAAAGAGCATTATTTCTTTATTCTAAGTGGGGATAAGAGGGCATATAAAATGCAAGTAACCACAGCAACAATACTCTTGATTCATGCAACATTGCCTCACTAGTGAACTTATCAAACAAATGAAACTAACCAGTGAAAAACATCTTTTGTTTTGGTTGTCAACTGTTGATTAATTGGGATGAGATGTCCTGGAAGGACATGTTTTGTTATAAAATACTGCAGAAACAAAACATAGCAAATCTTTTTTTGGAACAATGACTTGTGGTTTTGTTGTGCTGAGCAATGAGCATCATAACTTTTTGCCAACATTGATTTCAAAATAAAACCACCTAAAACTTTCACTTCACCACCAAATGTAAGATGACATGAATTATTTAATAGATCTAAAGCTCTAAAGCAGCCTTGAGGAAGCTGGAGGTTTAATCAGGCGAGCAACTTCACAAGAAGAAACCAGAATGTTTGTCTCAAAGCACTCTAGTTTATTTTGTTTATGTTTGGATTTAATCCTTTCAAGATCACTTTTAAAGTACAGGGTAGGAAGAGAAATATCATAGTAATAGTAAACAATTGAAAATACACAGTAAAATACTGCATGTATACAGAGTTAGAGCTTAGTAGGAGAATTCACTGTATAAGAATGGATTTCCTGCCACCTAGTGTCACATTTGGCTTTTGCAGAGAGGGAGAAGACAGCCACATCCCTAAAAAACATGCTCAAACAGGCTCAGAAGAACACAATTAAACCTTAGTTTTTAATGAAACTATGAGAATCTTTCTACCATGGAGGAAACTTTACACAGTTTGTGTGGACGTGCTTCAGCTACAGCCAACAAAGAACAAGATTTGAGATTTAAAGACTTGTTTTTTTTGTGAAAGCGATCATTTGATAACATTTAGATGATCTTTTATTTGGGATGCTGTATATTCTGTAAATGTGGGGTGCTGCATGTATATATAAATATATAAAAATAATCTAAAATATATTAACTGTCTCACTCAACCACCACCAAAACTCTGCACATGTTTACATACTATAATTTTAATGTGTTCAAAGATAACAAACAAACTGAATTACTGTAAATCACACTGTAATTTGCCACAGTTGCCACATAACAACAAATATCACAAGTTTTAATATGGATGCAAATATGTGGTGGTTCACCATTAAACAGCAGATCACAACTCTGCAGAGAGATGACTGCTGCTAACACAGAGCTCAGGAATCTGTGTGCGTGTGTGTGTGTGTGTGTGTGTGTGTGTGTGTGTGTGTGTGTGTGTGTGTGTGTGTGTGTGTGTTTTACTGGAACATCCATCCCCTGAGCTGACACAGTCCTCACTCATTGTTTATCAGGACTAAGGGATTACTGTTTGCACTTCAGTGTTAATAACACTTGATTCCTTTCTCCTGCGTTGCTTTAAACCCCTCTTGTGTGTTTGTGTGTGTTTGTGTGTATGTGCATGTTTTAACCCCTTTGTGCTCCTCTTTTTGTTGTTTTTAAATTCACAAAAACTTCAATCAACCTTACGGAAAGTTACGCTGCGGTGTTAGTGTGGGTCAAAAAGTCAAAACAGTCTGAAGGTCTGACATCAGTGACCACTGAGCTGACAATGTTTTTTTCAGATAACCCCATGGGTTCATTTTGCTCAAGGTGAATGAAAATGAACACTTAATCCTTGGTTTTATCGAAAGAATTTGCAACTACGAAATTTGGAGATTTGTGGTTTTCAGTGAGCTTCATTAACACACTTTTTAACTCTTGCTTTGTTGTGTCTTTGTTTTTAATAAATAAAAGTAGATAATGACTCCTTTAACAGGTTTTTAGTAGTTCCTGCACCCTTCTGCCCACACTGTTCTGCAGTTTTACTTTAGAAACAAACAACAGGCTTTTTCACAGCAAAGAAATGTGACTTGTATAAAGATGAAAAGCACAGGTGTAATTAATAACATTAAAGATGGCTGCACAGCATTTAGGTGTCCCAGTTCCAGGGCTCGTTGTCATTGGCCTTTGGTAATGCTATTAGTTACTCATGTGCTTTCACTGCTATGACATGACAAAATGTCTGAAGGTCTGGAGCCTCTTAAAGCCTAAAAAAGTACAAATGTTTAAGGATACATTAAATAATGCATATAATAAAAGTATGAGTGTATAGAAGATTTAAAAAATACCTGAAAGCATGATTAGCGACTAGAGACAATGCAAGATGGATTGATTAAATTATATATTAATATTAACAAATAATAATAATAATAATAATAATAATGAAATATTGATTTTCAAGGTTTGTAATTCATTATCTATTTGTCATATATTTAATCGTTTGAGAACAGTTAAACAACACAGAAACATATGCACACTCTGGTAACTGATTATTCAATACTATTTTTAAAGTTTTAATCTGTAATATGAATTATGCATGTCATTTTTATTTGCCTAGGCTCCTAACATTTTTGTGAATCTGTTGTGAAACTGCATAAAATGTTTGGTAATATGCAAGAAATAGTGAATGTTATTAAATGTTGAGTCACGCTGAGGATGAATCAAATGTTTGTGTCTGTGCTCAGCAGCTCTGAGCTGCAGCCAGCAAGTTACTAAACTTCTGGAAAAGTCCTCAGGCTCTCCAGCGTCAAGTCAGGTGGAGTTAAACCCCGCAGCGACAGGAAAACGGTTTTCAAAATAAAAGCATAGTGTGTTTACTTCTAGTGGAGGACAGGGATTAACTCTTCAAGAGGAGTACACATAAAAATAATTTTATTATGGTGAAATTATTATTTTTTATATTGAGTAAATCTATTAAAGTACAATTATAGCCTATAAATAAAGTATTAGTACTAAAGTATGAAATATAGGCCTAATAGTAGACTATTAATAGTTATGTATATAGAAAAATAAGATGATATTATAATAATATACAATAAACATAAACAATGTAAATATGAAGCAGCCGGTTAGCTTAGCTTAGCATAAAGACTGGAAACAGGGGGAAACAGCTAGCCTGGCTCCGTCCAAAACTAACAAAATCCACCACCAGCACCTTTAAAGATCACTAATCAACACGTTATAACTACTTTGTTTAATTCGTACAGAAACTAAAAGACTACAGAATAAATAAAGATGGAAAAAAGATAAAGGATAGGATGTGTTGAGTTAATAAACAAACAGTCCCTTTTTTTTCCTTTAAAGCACAGATAAGCGAATAATAAAATAATAAAATAAAAAATAAAATGTGAAACTATTTATTACATAACTTTACAAGCTTTCAATGCCACTTGAGGGTTTTTTTTATATATATATATTCTACATATGTGAAAACACAAGTATGCTTTGCCCTACATTGCAGTTTTTCTCCAAGCTTTTAAAGAAACGTTCATGATAACTATTTATTTTGAAGTGTAACACCGGACATGAGCTGCTGCATTGCTGCAGCTTGACAGTAGCGGCGGTGGACAGCACGCAATCACATGTCTGCACCATCCCCGTTATCCGCTGCTATAAAGAGCAGCAGCAGAGAGGCGGAGGCAGCTGCAGACGGTCTGGAGTCTCAGGTAACAGACTGAGGTGAGTCACGGGGGCTTTTATCTCTTCAGGGGTCTGCAGTGCGGTGATGCTCGGAGGAAAGATGCTCTCTTTACTGTATGTGCAAGCTGTTTTTATGATAAATCAGAAAAGAAAAAAGTGCACCACATTCGCTGCATTTTCCAGGTTGAGCTTGCATGTCAGATCATTATTTTTTCAACTTTAATTCGGCTGTATAATGTGTCTTGATTTCTTTTTGCATTTTGGTCACTTCGGTTGTTTTTCTTCATGCAGAATTGCTGATCTCCCGGCTGACTTGGTGTCTGTTGTTTGCATTGCTTACTCATGGGTGTGACCTCCATCTTTGGATCAAAACAACTGGATTAGGGTAGATGACATCATGGTGTGGTTGGTCCACTTCAGTGCACTGTAGGCTGCAAACCTGGGCACACCCAGCAGCAACACTGACTGCAAAACAGGAGCATTAATGTTATTTGATGGTGGGATGTTGAGGGGATGCATGCAGGATGGATATTTAAGGACAATTTTGGCAGATAAACAGCATGTAATATTTAAACAGTCGTCCACATTTACATAAACTGCAGAATAGCTATGACAATGTGGACAGTTCCCCAAATGACTGAATGAAAAAATGAGTTTTTCTGTGCATTTTCTAGATTAGAACTGACCCTAATTTCTTCATGACCACATGCGTATCCTTTGGGTGCAGAAATCCCCAAACACTTAAAATGAGTCCAGAATGAGGTCACATGTGCCAGTGTCCCATTTGTTGTAAATGGAGCCCAGAGGACCCAGATTAGATTAACTGTTCCTTCTTATTCTGGTTTTGGGAAAGTCGTTTGAGCTTCTAAAAGAGAGAATGAGACAGAAACAGAAGGAGAATTCATCATTGGTGAACCCAAGCATCAGCTGGAGCAGTGACTTACAGTTATCATCTGATTTATAAATGTTAATATAATAGATATTTAAAATTCCCAGAGGGAAATTCATATATTACAGCAGCACAGATACAGGACATAGCTAAGAAAACTGATTAAGAACTATTCCAATGGAATAAATTTAATTAAAATAACAAATGAAAGAAATTACATTTAAAAGGTTTTCTACAATACAGTATATACATTACATCATTACATAACATATTAAAGTATGTTTGTAAATAATGATTACATTCTTTTTTTAGTCAATGAATCTCAGGTGTTTGTGTAATATGTCCGTCACCGTTTCCCAAGGAGAACATCTTCAAATTGCTTGTTGTGTTCCACCAACTGTCACGAACCCTAAAAATATTCAATTTATTATCATAAAACTCCAAACAAACAGGCAAGTATTCACATTTGGAAAGAGAACAGAAGCTGGAACCAGTCAAGTTTACGAATGACTGAAATGATAAATCAACTATCAAAATCCTTTCTTCAACTAAGCAACAAATCTTTTCAGTTTCATATTTACAGCAATATTGCAATGCTATGACATATATACTGTATAAGGATGGAAGAGAATAACATGATATAGCATATAATAGAATATATATTTCACTTAGCCCTGTATTTCACTACATGAAGCTGAAACTGAACTTTCTAGACGGCCTTGCAGGCAACATCTGGACCGGAGGACAGTTGATCGGTTTGCATTCTTTCGGCTGTGTAACCAGGATCCCTGCAGCTGCTATTCAGCAAATAAGTCGATAAGCTCGACCTCTGCGTCGTAAATTCTTTCTCCTTTCTCACTTTCTTTTCCTTTTTTATTTGTTTAACGTTCTCTTTGTCTTTCTTTCTCTGTTGAACTCACTCTGGCTTGTCTGTTGTTTTTCTCTCCTGTTCTGCATTCTTTCCCCTTTCTGCACGTAGAGACTTACTCATTCTCTTTTTTTTTTCTCATTAAAAAAGGTCTCGCTGGAAGCATTTAGTCTCTGTTTACAAACCTTCCAGTAACTGGCACGCTGTAATTAAGCGAGAGCTTTATTGTCACATGAATAATGACCTCGTTGTGTAAGCGGCTGCAGTTTGCTGCACTGCACATGTTAAACTTGTGAACACATGAGCTCATCCAGAGATGAGAAAGTGGGACATTTTTTTTAGCTCCCAGGTGGGCGTCCAGTCCTGCTGGGTTTGGAACAGTCTGAGACTTTTCCTGTTTTTCCCTGCAGACTAAAGCACTGTGCTGAATGATAGTTGCTACTAGCTTTTTTTCTCAAAGGTTAGAAAACCCATTGCTCAAACCCACAATTTTTAAATTCTAGAAGAGATCCAAAAGTTTCCAAAGATACCAGAATATTTAAATGTGATTTAATGTTAATAGTTCAGATAACAAATGAATGGAAAAGTTCTAAATCTTTTTGTGTTTATTGGACAGCTTTATACCAAATATGATGCCAAAACAACATGCTGTGCACTCTGTACTTTGCTTGTTTACATAGGAACAGGAGATAGCGGGCGAGCAGGTGACTGCACAAACACAGCTGAGCAGAGGATGAACAAGTGCTTTCAAATCTGAAAAAATATGATAAAAGATATATTTGGTTTTCAGGACATTTTAAGTTTAACATCAGATAGTAAACACAGCACATAACCTTATTGCATGTGGGTCAGCATCTCTTTTAACTTGGATAATATAATGACCTACTATAACTTAACTTACACTAAAAGTATGTGCGCACTCATTTCCATATGCTTTTTAAAGCTGCTATAGTCCATACTTTTATGTTAGCAATGGATTAAATGACTGTGTATAATGTGAAAGGTGTCGCTCATAGTGATCAACCCAAAGAAAATCATCACCTGACTGCAGTTCCCCTCAGCCCTACAGAGTATTTTTCATTGTCCAGCACCAAACGACAGACACAGTGACGAGCTGGTGAATGTGGTGGAGACTTTAGAAGCTAAAGAGCTGCACCTTTTCTTGAGGAGTTGGTGGAGACCATAAACGGAGCTAAAAGGAGAGTGCTTACATTTGGCAGGTAGTCAGGAACACAACTCTAAATGAATTACAATGTTGCTCTGTGTCTTCTGGGTGTTTGCCATAAAGTTCACCGTATCAACTTAATGTCGTGTCAGTGATGTTTAAAGCTTGTTTCTGCTGCTGGTTTCTTGAGAAGACATTGACTGTACCGCATAGAGCCCTGACCTCAACCCCATCCAACATCGATGGGATGAACTGGAATACAGACTGAGCGCCGGGCCTTATAACCCAACATTGGCTGACCTCACTAATGATCTTATGGCTGAATGGGAGCAAATCCCTACAGCCATCTCCCAGAATCTGGTGGAAAGCCTGAAACCAGAAGAGTCGGGGTCTGTTATTGCTGCAAATCTATACATATACTGTATACAGTTTATGGGTGCACTTTTGTACGTTAGAAGAATGTCATTATTTGCTTGACAATGGCAGATAGATTGGTGCTGTGTATTTAGAGGAAAGGGGAGGATTATGTCTGGCTGGAGAAATGATCAACAGAGAGTAGATTCACAGAGAGAGATTTACTGTCTGGGAAAACTGCACAGAGAGGAGACGAGGCCAGTCCATCTGTCTGTTGACTTTCTCCCTCTGTCTTTATCTTGTGCGTGTGAAGAAAGACGGTCAGGAGCTACAGTCACTCTCTGTTGAGCCTGTCAGAAAATGTACGGGCAGCTGCCCAAGCACACGACAGAGACGAAAAGTGGGTAAACAGAGAAAGGGCCTGCTGTTCTCTTTATATAATGCTTTCGAAAGACAGTTGGTCAAAGTCACAGGAAACACAACATCAGAGGTCAGTTTTGTCATAATGCCCTTGCTTATTGTTTAGCGAATGAAACAGGAGACGAGGGAAATGATCCGTTCAGCGCAGGCATTAGTTTGAATTATTTATTAGTATTGATCAGTGCAGTTATTTTTGTGTTTTGCTGCGCAAGGGTGGAAAACTGCTGAGCGAGCATGGTAATTTTCTACTGCGTAGGTCTGTGTGTGGTTTATGTACAGCGGGCGTCGCCCTCTAGTGGAGATGGAGGGACTTTACAACAACATTACAACAGAGTCGGGAGGAGACTGAACCTCTGTGTTCATGCCTGATGTGATTTTTCTTTTTTTTTTCCCAGTTTTTTTTTCTCATCATTGCCTGCTGGCCCCGTGAGAGTCAGAGAGGATGTTAATGATGATGATGATGATGAAGAAGAAGGGGTCGAAGTCTTTGGCTGTGGTGGCTCTTCTTCTGGCCTCAGTCAACTGTATAATGCTTCCATCAAAGGAAGATCTTGCCCGTAAGTTTCACCGCACCAGCATCAGAAAGCAAAAATTTTTGTGTGATTTCTATTGTTATTTCATTTTATTTCAACTGTACAAAGTATTTCTTCAAACACAAGCTGCTTTTTAAATGGACTTTTAAATGTTTTTTTTATGCTGTTAACACCACAAATGAAATACCATTTGCATACATTATATTATAGTGGAAGCAGAAATCTCAGAGAAAAATATCTAAAAGCCTGAGCAAATAAAATAAAAGTACAGTATTTAAATTGCTAGATATTGCAAGAGGTATTAAAGAAAATAGTTTATATATAATAATTTGGGTTAATTGATGCTTTAAAACCAACTCACCCTCTGAAAGAAAAATACCCCAAAGTGGTCTAGAATGATTGTTATTCCAGTCATGTTTCAGTGAAAATGCCTAAAATGGAAATTAGGGCATGTGGCAGTGGTATGTTTGCTCAAAGAGGGCAGAAATGCAGGAGCGTGTTAGAGGTATCCACACCTGCAGCGAATATGTGATACGATTCTTTTTACAGAGATCACACTCCAGGGAGAGCGTTATCTGGGTAAACAGATTGAAAATGCTGTTAACGGAGTGAAGGAGATGAAGAATGTGATGCAGAAATCTTCAGAGGACCACCAGAAGTTCTTGGATGCCCTGGAGAAGACCAAGGAACAGAAAGAGGTAGAAACATACCTGCACGGATGCCAGAATGAGACAGTGTTTCCTTATATTGCAGAATTTCTTAAAGATAAATGGATTAAAAACAGAGAAACATTAGGTATTAAAATATTTTCTTATATTCTTGATGGACAAGTCTTCTTTATTTGTGGTGTTCCCCATTTCCTGACAAAAAAGACAACAAAAAAAAAGCAGAAATATGTGTTTAAAGATTACTGTTCCCAATTTCTTGGTGACATAGAACAAAAGTTATCAAGTAGCAGGATATATCAAGGGCAAAAATATGTTTAATTAGCTCACATGAACTTAATCACAGTTTTACAACCATTTGATCCATGGAAACATGACCACTAAGAACTAAAGGATCCCACCAAAACAACTGCTTGCCTCTTGAAATCTTTGTCCCTGTTTGACTGCAGGAAGCGATTCGCACGGCTCAGGAGATGGAGGCCAACCTGGAGCAGGAGGAGGAGGTCTGCAATGAGACCATGAAGGCTCTGTGGGAAGAGTGTAAGCCTTGTCTGAAGAACACCTGCGTTAAGTACTACTCCCGAACATGCAGCAGTGGATCTGGACTGGTGGGACGCCAGGTCAGACCATCACATGTACACATACATATACTCATATTAGATTTTATATATATGCTAGTAGTATCTTTCAATTCAAATAAAAGTTTCAGTGTCTTCTCTTGACAAGCATAAAATAGCAAATACTTTGGAATTTCAGTGGCATGTAAATTATCAGATTTAATGATACAAAAACTCTGGCAACATTGGTCCAGAAAAGATCTGAATCAGCCCTTGAAATCCTGTCAGAAACACAAAAAAATAAAAAGTCACTCCTTCTACAACACTTTTCCCCATCCTGTCTCTCTCTTCTTCACTCTCCTGTTAAGATACTAAGCTGAAAAAGTGTGGATGGATATTAATGTTCTCCTTTTATCTGCAGCTGGAGGAGGTGCTGAACAGAACGTCTCCCTTCTCCATCTGGATCAACGGGGAGAAGCTGGACGTCCTGGAGCAGGAGGGACAGCGACAGAGCAAAGAGTTCAAGAACCTGGAGGAGAAATACACAGAGATGGCCGATGGTGTGGACAGCATATTTACAGACAGTATGAAGGTACTGTTCACCTGTAGAGCGTCGATGTAAACACTGGACACACATAGTGGAGCATTTAGCTGGTAAAGAGTTTCAGTTTCGGCTGTGTTCTCTGTGTCTCTCAGGTGGCTGATCATGTGCACTACAACCTCCCGGCGCTCTATCTACCCAGTTTCCTGCGGCCGTACACTCGCCAGAGCAGAAGCATTCGCTCTCTGTTCCACGATTCTTTCCGAGACTTCCACAGCTTGTTCTCCCCCATGATGGGCACGGGCAGGAACTTCTTCAGTTCTATGGGCTCCATGATGGACATCGACTCAGACACACCTCCCAATGAAGGTACATTATCTGACAGGTTCCATATAAATCACAACTATAGATGCCCTCTTTACTTTCTGCTCTGTGTGCAGAAAGCTTTTGTAGGTTTTGCAGGAAGTGTGGCTGATAGCAACTGCAGCATGGGAAAAAAATCTATCTACTGTAGTATACTGTGGCTTTTTTTCAGGTGTCTTAAGTGCATACCAGTGATCTGTAAGTGCCAGTCCTAAACTCTTCTGAGCTCAAAATTTGAGTTCAGGATGTGAGTGATGCTGCAGGGTTTTTCGGTTAGTTTTGAACCATACACGTAAACGTAGAATGAACACTAGGTTGTGCATTTAAAAACCAAAAACTTTTTCAAAACTGCGCGCTTGTGCCTGGCCGCAGACGGCAGCCTGAATGAGGACGTGGTCATCACCAAACCTTTCGGCGACGGCAGGATGACCTGCAGAGAGATTCGCCGCAACTCAGCCGGCTGCCTCAAGTTCCGTGATGAGTGTCAAAAATGCAAAGAGATCCAGCATATTGGTAAGAAAACTCCCTGGTGGAGAGTTTTCTTTTTTCTTTTATGTTGTGACCAATATTATTAGTCCAAAATGCAAACATTGGATACAAGAAAGGCATAATATGAGGATGATATAGTTAAAAAGTTAGAAAATGTGTAACATATAGGCAGCAAAAAGAAACCTATAACAAGCAATACTGAGAGAAAAGTACATTCAGTATTATATAAGCAACATCTTTGATAATGAAATAAGCGATGTAAGATGTCATTAAACAACTAATAATAACCGTTCAAATGGTTAAGTGGGTGGTGTGAGGTCTGGCTGTGTCCTTTCATGCAGGAAACCGGAGCTGGAGACCGGCGTGATGATCCGGAGATGTTTTTATTAGAGAAACACGATTAGGATTTATGATAATGTTGGAAACAGGAAGGGCTTCAGATGAATGGCAGCGGGTGCAGAGAGAGTGTAATTGAATTATGTATTCTGTTCCTTTGTGTTCATGATGTTCTTGTTCCTCTGACAGCAAAAACGTATCATCTACATTTGAGAAATTGAGAGGGAGGGAGGTTCAGGTTGATTTCACATTCAGACGGATGCTTCAGCTAGTGGGTATAAACACCGTAGACTGAAATCTATCTTTAGATTTTCAGCTGGAACTCTGCCTACTATGCTGCTATTCTTTATCGGCCTCCAATATAAAATGTTGTGGGAAACCCTGTATACTGAAGCCCATCAATAAATTACAAGATTTACAAATATTTTTTTGTAATAGCAGCACGTAACAGTTTGAAATGTCGGCACCCCTCAAAAAGAATTTTCTCACAGTGTCCCCCGTTGAAATAAACAGTGCTTACCTGAAAAATTTTAAAGTAATTTGTTTTCAGATTTTATCATGTGGAATAGAAGTTGAATATTGACTCTGTTCAGCTGCTGAATGCTCCTCTGCGTTCACCAGCTCGCCTTCCTCGAGCTCCAGGATGATGCTTGTTCGCCCTTTACCCATTTCCTCCACAGACTGCTCCGGGAAGAGACCTCTGGAGGGTCCGCTGAAGGAGCAGCTGGAGGAGGCTCTGGCCATAGCCGAGCGTTTCACCCAGGAGTACAACAGCCTCCTGAAGAGGTTCGAGGAGCAGATGTTCAACACCTCCTCCATCCTGGACCTGCTCAACAGACAGTTCGGCTGGGTGTCGTCTCTGATAAACGGCACCAACAACAGTGACGACATCTTCCGGGTTCAGACGGTACGTAGAGCTGCTCGCTGTCCTGAATTCATCTGTTAAGCTCGCTCAAGTGTTTTGTGGAAGCTGGAAACATACAGTACATATAGTAATAAAGGTGCAATTTGTTGAGTTTTCCTACATTTACCAAATATGAAGCTGGTGTAGAAAGTGCATGAAGAAATATTTATATATTAATATTATTTACTACTATTTACTATTACTACTTTACTAATACTTCATTTTTGGAGGATCTGCATAGTGAAATCTGTTTCTCCCAAAAAAGTCAACTTGAACAAAGTCAAGTGAACTTTTTAAAATGTTTTTTCATATTTTTGTGAATAAAAACACTAACACACTGTTTGCAAGTGTGTTTTTTTATTTATTTAAGTGTCTTTTTGTGAAATGTCAGTTTTCTTCCCTTTAATCTGTGACAGTTTTCTCTTTTGGGAGACAATAAAATGAACCGTAAACCTTACTTTTAGCTCGACAACCACCTTGCAAATTGGATGTCATGCTATGATCGCAATGAAAATGTACCCACTATGTCTGCATATGCACAGCACACAGAATATCAATGTTGTCTATATGGAAATGCAGAAATGTTTAAGCTGCTGACAAACCTCCCTGTGTGAAACCCTCCCTGTACTGCAGGTGATCTGCAGGGACGACGAGAAGAAGCCAGGTGAGGAGGAGAAGCCGCCCGGAGAAACAAAGGTGTCTGTGCAGCTCTTCGACTCTCCGCCGATGAACTTCAGCGTGCCGGGCGACATCCCCTGGACCGACCCCAAGTTCTCCGAGGTGGTGGCCCAGGAGGCTCTGGACCGCTACAAGGAAACCAGCGTGTGAGTGTCGAACAGGAGGAATAATAACCACATTTAAAGGAATAGTTTTGGGGATATATACGTTTATTTGCTCTCTTGCCGAGAGTTAACACCACTCTCATGTCTGTATGTCTCGTGCTGGCTGTAGCTACATATTTCTCAGACTGACATGTTGTAAGAAAACCAATAAGCACATTTTCTAAATTGTTTGTTTTAAGCAGTCGTAAAGCTTGAACCGTCAATTACACAATTTACTTGATTACATTTATATGATCAATGTTGTTATTAACTAGTAATTTACTACTAGTTATCCTGTGTTACTTTTATTCAAGTAAGTTGTTTATAAAAAAAAAAAAAAAATTGTAACAAGAAATTTGACTTAAAAGAATTAATTCAAGGTCCACATACTAGATTTTTCTAGAGCTTTTTCCACATCTTGTGGTCTTCCTCAGTGGATCATCTTTGAACAAAGACAGCAGTTATGGAAAATCTTGTAACTGGACTTTGAGTAAAATTTATTTTTTTGTCAAACTATTGTTTCCAAGGTCAGGACAGAACTTTAACACTGAATAACAGTTTTAACGATGTTTTAAAGATATATTCAGTCCTGTCCATTTAGGGCTCTTTGGCCATCTGTTGTCCTCTCTGAATTTGTAGAGAAACAGCAGATGGATTGTATGGAGTGAAAACGAACTCAAGCTTACTTTCTAAGGAAGATGGGATATAAAAGAATCACTGACAATCTCTGATCTCCTTCTCTTTGTTTTTCCAGTGTGGTTAAATAAAGTCAGCGTTGGATTTGCGCCTCAAGATAATGTTCTTGATTCATCGAAACACATCTGAAACCCCAACAATACACACGCCTGGGAAACCCCCTGAAGCCAACCCACTGAATCTGTCTTTAAGTCCTGCTTTTGCAAACAACACAGTTTAACCTCAGAGTTTTATATTGTTACATTAGAGCTCTTTGTCCTGCTGTAAGAGAAGATATTCAGTAGATGTAGATCACAGGCCTACTCATGTCTATAGTTGTTCCAACATAAGGCCAAAAACCATACGTGAGCTGGGCTTTGCAAAAAGGTGCCGTAGCACTTAAAGGATTTATGCTTTTTTTAACCGTTTGTGTTAAAAGATAAAGTTGATGTTTGACTCTGAAACAGTTTATTCTCTGCATTTAGCTCGTCTAACACGTGAATATTAAACTGAGATTTCTCTACCAGTTAAATAAAACAAAGATTTGACCTGAACTACCCTTCCACGGACCTCTGGTAGCTTTTCTCTCAGCTGGTTGAAGTGGTTGAAGTAAAAAATGACTGACTGGAGAAATTAAAGTTAGGAAAGTGAAAATAAGAGATGATTATGTTCAGGATTGCTTCAAGCCCCTCTGTAGAGCAGCCTAGCAATAAAACATTAACTAGAGATCTAATAAAACTTGCTCAAACCCATTCAGTGTCTTTGTCATTTCTATCGACAGTTTTTCTGAATTTATGCTGCAAACGCTGCCCTGCTCTGGTTCGGCTTTTGTTTCAATTGTAATTACTTTCTATCATTTCCTCCATAATTATATTTTTTCATATCATAAAAATATTATATTATCTATTTGCCATTCCATTTTATCATTAATTGCTACTGGAAATATTAAAGATTTCACACAAACCAAAGTTACTTACTAACTAAAATGAACTAAATAAAACCATACAGGCTTTTGCAAAATAACACATCTGGTTAATCATTGTGTCTGGCTATCCTTCTCTAAGTATACATGTGATCACTTGAGAGCTGCTCTTAAAGCCACTGAAAACTTGGTTTACAATCTTTAAGTATTTCTCCATTACATTAAATATCCACGACTAAATAAGCAACAAGGAGTTTGGGAAAAAAAAAAGAAAATCAGTCAAAACCTCAGCTAATCTGGTTCACCAGGGCTGTGGGTGTAACGGTCATCTGACTGCCAGACTGTCATCACATTTTGATTTAAATATTGTTTTTCTTTCGGCTGGTCCGACTCAACAGCACAGAAAGAAGTCGTCTCTCTTGTAAAATATCCAACACTTTAGGCAGAAAGTTGCATGTTCATGTAAAACCTTGATGCTCAGAAAAAGAAGCAGAGTGAGAAAACATGTTTTCAGGACCTTTAACAAACAGTAAAGAAGTCAGCAAAGAGAGCGTTTAAAATATTGTGCCGTTTTTATTTTTGTGTAAAAATCACACAGCTGCTAGTTGACTCTGCAGAGATACAGTACATCCATGCAGTTAAACATCTAGGATCCCACAGCCAAGACAGGAGGAATTAAATAGAATATTCTTTCGCTGTTAGTCAGCAATTAATGCAAATTTACATATGAGTCCAAAAGTGTGTATCATATACAATATACAACACAGATCTGGGAGCAAATAGCATTCAAAATCCCATCAAAGACTTAACGACTGATTGCTTCTGCCTGCCTGGATTGCCTTTTGGGTTTAGGGACGAAGGGGAGCTGTTGTGCTAGCAAACATAATCAATCTCACATCAAGGTTTTTAATAGGGTTTTAAATGGTATTAGTTCCAGGTCCGGAAACAATATAACACACGCACGCGCACACACATCCACCCACCCACACACACACACACACACACACACCAAGTACATCATCGTCCTTAACAGCAGAAAAAAGAAGGCGAGCCTTGATACAACAAGGAAGAGCGGTCAGTCAGACACCGTGGAAACCTGAACGCCAGTCGGGGAGTAAGGCTTTAGAAGAAGACAGATTCTTCGCGAACACACAGGAAGCTCCAGGGACAAAACATTTATAAAAAAAAAAAAAAGATTTGACCAACAAGACAGGGTACTGGCACAAAAACCTTACAGTTTCCAGATTGTACTGAAATAAAACTCGAGTGGTTCATTATTTTTTTTTCTTCTTAAAGCATCTTCTTTTTTAAATACACATGAAAAAAAACAAGAACAACATGCAGGTTAAAAGAAAGCAAAGAGGGACGTAACACATAAAAAAAGTACAAAAAGAAACGAGGGGGTTTAAGTTCAAAGTGCAGTTGGGTCATTCAGGTCTCCCATTCTGTTGACTGGTCTCCGTCTGTAGTCCTGTTAAGCTTCATCTACAACCACCAGGGGTCGTATCTTGCAGATTTAGGGTAAAGGTGCCCTGATAAAACACTGATCTGGAGTTGACTTCCCTCTGGAGCCGGGAGCGAGGGGGGGGGTGGGGGAAGCGGACTGCTCGTCAGTACCGAAAGAAAAAGGCAAAATGAATCACAAACATACAGTAGATGGTGTTTTGGAAGATCTAAGATACAAAAACCAGAGTATACTGCTCACACAGTTGCTACTATCATAGTACAAACAGCTAAGTATAATTGGTCTGTGAAGATGTATCGCCCGTACTTGCATAGTGCCGACTGCCCTATTGGAAAACAGCATATTTTCAACAGCAGAATTTTTAAATCCTTATCAACTGTATCTGCACCATCAGTTTGGATCTGTGCACGTGCGTTTGCTGACCTGAAAAATCACGTGAAAACCTCTCCCTGATCAGCAACACAATTCTTCATACATGTCGTCTCCTGCAGTCAAGCAGCTGGAATATCTTCAAACGCTTCAAGTGTTTTGACTACATGCTTTCCCATCCAGGTGAAGTTAAAGACTGTAAATAACCGCAACCAAGAATAAGAAGTTTAAAAGAAAGCTGAGATGTTGATGCACAGCTATGTTTGGAAAATCAAGACAAACCTGTAGGGGGGGTGGCAGTAAAAAAAAAAAAAAATATCAGAGCCCAAGTAGAGGTGAGAGAGCAGAGTGACAGTTCAGTCATTTGGCATAAAGTTAAACCATTCAGTCACGTCAATCCCCAAACACTGTGTAACATCAAGAAGACAAAGCACACATTCATTCATTGTATCTTCCACACACACACACACACTTCAAGGGGCAGTGAAAGGAGGGAGATGGGCTGAATTCATGTCACAGGATGAGTTTAAAAAAAAAAAAAAAAAAAAAAAGCCTTCACCATGATGATTTGGCCATTAAAGGCCTCACACACACAAACACACAAGTCCTGTTCACAAGTAGCCCATCGACCACACCAAACTCCGTACGTTTCACTCTGCTTGCTGTCAGGCGCAGATCCCCGGTGCAGACTCGCTCATGTTTTCAAAGTGTCTAGTATGTGTTGTAGCATGTCTCTGTGACCAGTTTTTAACATATTTTGTGAACTGTTCAGTACACAGACATTATCTTTGATGATATTTAAAGCAGAAATGCTTTTGCAGTCCTTTTTTTCCCCAGACAGTTATCCAGTTTTTAATGGGTATCACGGCAGTAGAAAAGTGAGACAACAGAGAAGTAGTTCGACATTTTGGGAAATACATTTCTTCACTTTCTTTATGAGCGTTAGATGATGTAGTTTCAGCATACAACTCCCCCTAAAACCACAAATTGTTGTTTTTATTTTTGTGTTTTTGTACGGATCAAACAAACAAGACATGTTAATTAGTGAATTTTAGAGGTGCAGGCAGCTGTACTTTTTGAAATTTGGACAGAGCCATGCAAGCCATTTCCCCCGTGCTTCCAATCCATCTCTGAACTAACGCACATGAGATTGATTAAGATCTTTCCTCCAACTCTAAGAAAGAAGGTGAATAAGCTCATTTCCCAAAGTACTGAACTGCTTCTTCAAATTTGCCTAGTTTTTTTAATGGGAGTTTGGTGTGGCAGTGTGTGTACCCCAAGAGGGAATAAACACATTGGTGCTAGTCTCAATTATACATCACTGAACAGGAGCAAAACTACACAAACAGTCACACACACGACAAACGTCTCTCTTCCTTAGTCATTCAGAGAGTAAAGTAATCAAGACACTTGCAGTTGGAGCGTCTTGTCCGCCACTCCTAACTGTTTCTGAGTCTTCTGTCGTCCTCGCGTTCACCTCTCGTTAAAGAAAATTGAAAAGTGCCAGTTTGGAAACCCCACCCCCCCCCACGCTCCCGTCACCTCACCCTCTTTGTAAGACTGCGCTCTCAGGTCCTTCCGGTTTATGATTAATAAGTGAGTGATTGAGCGTAAGAGTTTTAACGGAGCACCCAGCTGCAGGTCGGAGCCTCGAGGGGAAAGCAGAGATGGGGGGGAAGTAACGAGGGGGAGGGGGGGGATGGCGGGGGAGTCACACTGAGGGGCCACAGCTTTGCTCCGGATGAACTACAGCCGAGTTTTCCTCTTCACGTTGGTTAAAGGTGAGAGAAAGGTCTGAGCTGCTCCAGCTGGACTTCCAGGGATATCCTCTCTTCAAGCAGGTCCTGGAAAATGACACATTAAGAGTGACTTTTTTTGCCAGAGGGTGAAGAGTCGTAAAGAAAACATTTAGGTGCATATCTTTCATACCTTCAGCTGCTGCTGCAGTTCACTGTTAAGTCGTGCCAACACTGTGTTTGTCTCTTTGTTTCTTCTGATCGAAGCTTGAATCGCCTTTTTGTCCTTTCCGACTGACCTGAAAACACACAAATACACACACGTTTTACCAAACAGAATACTTACAAACGTAACAGCTTACAAGGCCTTGCAAAGTTTTTAACCAGCCAAACAAGTTTTCTACCTGGGGATGGAGGGCTGAGTGGCCAGGACGGCGGCTATGACGTTTGATTTCTGCGGACCGTGTTGCTCGTCCTCCGGTCGAAGCTCATCTTCAGATTTCAACCTTCGGCGCACAGGTTTTGGAGGAGGGGCTAGAGGGCCAGACGAACCCTTGACCTGATGGGAAAAACAAAACCAGGAGAAAAGTCAACAAAAACATGGATTCCATCAGTGGCATCAAATCATTTATTAATAGTTTTCAGCTTCTGCCTGTATTTATGTAGCTTCTGCAAGTTAATAATCATCAAAAATATCTCTTAATCATAAACTTTTTTGATAATCAATCGATTTGATAATCATTTTAAGTCACTTTTCAAGTAAAAATGATGAATTAGCTGGTTTTTTTTTTCAGAAGATGTTGACTTACAGAGTTGACTGTAACTGAGGTTCTCTCATCTGCTTGGCCGTCACTCTTGACTGTTCTCAAAGGGCCGGCGCCCTCTGATGACTTCTCCACCTGTAGACACAAAAACAGACGCGCGGAAAGTAGGAAATTATTCATTAAATGTTTATCATGAACAACTACTTAGTAATAGAGATACGGCCACTCCAGGTTAACAACTGACCTGTCCAGGCTCACTGTGTATATCGACCTCCGGCAGGCTGGAAGGCTGTTCAGATGCGGCGAAGGCCTGAAACTGACTGAAGTCAGCGAAATTGGGCTGCTGGGGAATCTGTGGGGAGGTGGCGGTGGTTAGCACCGCTCCGCCTCCTGGTGCACCCTCAGCCTCTACACGATGTCCAGTGTGTGGTGCTGATGTCTAAAGAGAAGGCAGCAGAGGGAAGGGTGGGGTTAAGGCCTTTATACTGACAAGATCACACTCGGTGCAGGATTTCTGATGATGTGAGAGAACCTGAAGGGTTGTTCCCGTGCGTCTTACCTGTGTGGGTAGCGGTCGAGGAGGCACAGCAGGAGGGTAAGCTATCGTAGAGGACTGTGGCTGTCCTGGTGCAACGGTGGCAGCGAAGGTGCGGTTCATGTCGAGAGACGAGGAGCGAGAGTGGGAGGGGTGGGGGCGCGGTGGAGGAGGAGGAGGGGCAACCACCTTCAGAGCCTCTGGAGACGTACCCGACTGAGACCTGAGTTATGGATGGGATGCAAGTTTTTACTCAGTCGATTTACAATCCGATTAATCGGAGCAGAAGAGGAAAGACAGTCAAAGTTACAGATGACAACTAAGATTGACTGACACTAGTGATGGGAGCAATAAGTGTGTATAAACAATAACATGAAGTGATTGCCTGACAGATACAAAACACAGACATGTCCACAGTGCTTGTCCAACAAAAGTAAGAAAACAACATAAACTCCAAAAATAAAGAACATAAACCAAATGAAATCACGTGATAGCCACTGACCTTTGTCTTGTGATTGGCTCCTGGTCTGAGGCGAAGGAGTCTGAACTGCTGTAACCATCACCTTCAAGGTGAAATAAAAACAAAAAACATTGATCAACCTACTGACCCATAATCTAAAAGACAGGCAGTTCAAAACACAAAATATAGAAACTGAAATATATATATATCTGTGTTTATATGTTTATATATAAACATCATCAGCATCATTTCTATTCAAAAATGACTACATTTACTAATTCTGGCCAAGCTGATGAAATATAATACTGGATGTCAGACAACTTTCTCCACAGCCAGAAAAACTTGGTGTAGTTTTTTTTATATCAGGATCTGTGTTTCGAACCCCATGTAAAGAAAGTTGTTCAGTCATGTTTTTAGCCAAAGTTAAGTCTTTTATCTCTGCCACAGATCTGGAGAAACTCATCCACGCTTTTATTTCCTCCCGCCTCGACTCTTGTAACTCCCTATATAACTGTCTCAGTCAGAAATCAATCCACCGCCTACAGTTAGTTCAAAATGCTGCGGCTCGGCTCCTTGCACTGGCTAAAATAATTTTTAATTACTTTTAATGCCAGGCATGGGATGGCCCCTTCCCTATATTTATGATCTTTTATCCCCCTATGAGCCAGAACGCAGACTAAGATCTTCTGGTAAGGCGTTGCTAGCCATTCCAAGGTCTAGGCTGAAAACCAGAGGAGACCAGGCGTGCAGAGTCAGTTCCATGTTTTATTTCACTTCTATTAGAAAGTGCTATACAAATAAAGCTGTTATTATTACTAGCATTATCCACTCGATTCTCTGATCAGGTTTTAACAAGGAAGAAGAATGTGTGGAATAATAAAAGTGGATCTCTCTGGTTTTGCCGCACTGATTTTGATCCTTTTAAAAATGTCCATCGTGTCTTACAGTGTATTAGGAGTTCAATGCTAAAGAGTACTCTTTTGACTCTCCGCAGCCCATCCTTTACTCACCTACAGTGTTAGTGGCTACAAACTTCATGGACGAAGGTAATTTGGCTTCTTCAGACAGTTCGGGTGGTTTCGTCAGCAGGGGACTGGTGGGGTGGTTGTGGTCTAAAGGTTTGAGAAATAACAAGGATGGCAAAATTGTAGAGTTTACTGCAGTCAGTTATACAGGGTGACAGTATTTCTATTCTTTAGTGGTATCTAGTCCCTCACAATGCTATCCATAAAAACAGTCAGTGAGCAATGTAAAAGCTTGTGTCACAACAAGCCCAAGTCTCACCGCTGCCTGTCCTCTTCAGCTCCATCTCCTGCATGTGGATCTTACTGGGCGTCATCCGGATGGGTACTGGGTGGACGATGGCTGTGTCCTGAGGGACAAATAAAGGGACAAGAGGTGAGACTTACGAAGGGAGAAGGACAAGATTCAGGGAAAGAGATTTGTTTGTAGTCCACAACACTTCATTATGAATTTACTTTCTCAGGCCCTTGCCTCCATCTGTCAGTTGAATTTGTTTAATAGTATTAATATAATATAACACTCACAGAAGCCATTTCTCTGCATGATGAAAACTTGTATTTTTGATACTTTAAGCACATTTTCCTAATATTATGTACTACTTGAGGAACATTTTCAATGCAGGAATTTTAGATGGAGATTTAATGGAGTATTTCTATAATGCACTATAGCTACTTTTACTTTAGTAAAGGATCTGAATACTTTCTGACTCTGCATGAGTTAATGCCTCTGTGCATGTTACAGCCTCTTAGTAAAACATCTACCTGTAAAACTTCAATAGAAGCAGCTCATTGATTTGCCATTCCAAATTGGTAGATTTAAGGGTAAGTTTTATGTCACTGTTCAGGTTCTGCTCAGTGATTTTGGCTGGGATTTCTGCCCACAATTTCAGAGCACCTAAAAGCAATCTAAGAAAGTTGCACACTCTTGCAATAACGCAAACTGTGGTAGTCAATACTGCACTTTTCGCCAGATTAATTGTCCAGAGCTATTCATGAGCCAATTATTGTGGTATGGAAAAGAACTTCAGCCTTAGGGACAAAAAACATTTAAAAAAACACAGCCCAACAGTGAATGACAAAGCATCACATCATGTTACACACTTTTAAATACTTACAGCATTGACCATATATGGAAAAATGTATCTGTCACAATCTGCAAATGCACTAGTGATTGGTGGATGTCACTGTAGAAAAAAAGGTGATGTCCAATAGAAGCTAAGCCAGCCAAATCACAACACACACTGACCACTGCTGATGCAGCAGACTGCACTTTGAAAGAACATCATGCACAGACAGAGAGGCATAAAGAGAGACTGAAACAAAGAGAGAGAGATGGACAGAGAGAGAGAGAGAGAGAGACAGAGAGATCCAGAGAGGGTTAATGTCTGTCCATTAATGGTGAAACCATGCATACTAAGTGATTGACTTACAGGGTCAGCTGGTGCAATGTTAGAGTCAAATTGGGTCAGAGTTTGTGAGCTGGAGGAGCGCTCGCTAAACGTCTCCCACTGCTGCAGGAGACAGACAGACAGTGAGAAAAAACATGTCAGTCAGCCAGTGCAGTGACATCACACATTTACATCATCAGCCTGTGCCTCTAGCGTGATGCGACATCATCAGTCACCGGCAGACGGCGTGGTGATGTGACATCATCAGCGGGCATGGAAACAAAACAGACATCGCTGACTTTCATACAGAACAGCAGGCTACCACCACGGTCAAAGAAGTGGGAGAAGAGGTGCTGAATTATCAGTAATTGTGTTTGATAATGAAGAGGATGAAGTGGCAATCAAATTATGATGGATGGATAAAGGAAAAGCAACTTCTCCTTATTAATCCTGAGCTATTAATTATGATGAAACAAATGCAAACACAGCAAAGGTAAACAAACACAGAGTTTACAGTATGTGTGGAAATAAAACCAGTAATCATGTGTGTTGTGTGCATGTTGGAACCTCGCTGCTCTGGTTCATCTCTGGCCAGGCCTGGTTGAGTGAAGGCATGGAGGGAGACTTGCTGGGGGTGACTTCCACCGGGGAGCCCGAGTATCCAACGTCAGCGGTCGACTCCGGCACCTCTGAACACCAAAGATTAGACACAGATTAGCCAGACTCCGTAACAACAACCAGAGACAAATATATTAGAGGTACGGATGGTAAACAAAATGCAATAAATAATCTGAGAGGTGTCTTTAGGCTTTTTTCTTCAGAATGTTTCATAAAATATTCGTATTATTCTTTTATGGTTTTACTTACGGGTGAGCATTATTGATGCCATTATCGGTCTGGTATGACCAGAAGCTTAAGGTGTCTAATGTTTGCTAAACTGACATTACTGAGTCAGTGCACCGACTTCCAATTTCTGTAAGCAGGTCACTCATACAACAAAAAGTACAACCTGCTCTTCAGAGGATATAATACTAAAATGAAAATGTTTGGCATGCACACAACAGTGATACCAAATACTCCAAAGGCATTATATTTGGCAAACCATTTACATGATACTGCCAAAAGAGACAAATTAATCTGCCTAATGCCTCGCTATTCTCTTAAGAATACAACTCTCTTACAATACTGAAAACAATTATCTCCACTGCAAAGAAGTCTTTCTTTCTTTGCTGTTTTGACAGTATCCAAAATGTATTAACAACTTAAGAACTAAATAAGCAATGCTTATTAAATTATCAAGATGATTGTGGCAGTCAGTTAAGGAGATTGAGACATTAAAAGGGCAGAAGAAACGTAAATCTGTAAATGGACTACATGGTTTTGCACACTGCAGTTCTGTTACCTTACAGGTTTTATGAGAACTGAGGTCAGGAAATTAGAGGAAGGAGCAACAGAGAGAAAGAGAGTGAGAGAGGCTGCGTACCTGCTGAGTCATCCAGGTCAATCAGCTTTGGCATCAGGCTCTCGGGCAGCTTCTCAGGGAGGTCGTAGCCATTCTTCCTGGCCACGACCAGGTGAAA
Organism: Lateolabrax maculatus; assembly: GCA_031216445.1. Classification (NCBI taxonomy): domain Eukaryota; kingdom Metazoa; phylum Chordata; class Actinopteri; order Acropomatiformes; family Lateolabracidae; genus Lateolabrax; species Lateolabrax maculatus. Next base: position 5,717,633 of record CM062212.1, on the reverse strand, counting down.
GGCAGCGCAGAACTCATCCAGGGTCAGCGCTCCGTCTTTATCAAAGTCTGACAGCTCCCTTCAAACACACATTAGACATCGGTGAGTCTGCAGCCCTGATAAAAAAGTGTCACAGTGATAACTGCATCTGCAGCAGAGAGCTTCTTCAAAATGGATCTCACTTTAACTTCCCCACATCATTCAAAAAGTTTAGTCTGCTCGCGCCGTCACATGTTGCTTCACATGCTCACAGCATAAGAATGTAGCAGAGGTCTCATTTAGACACAAGAGCTGAATATAACATTCAGTAATTAATACAGTCAAGTACGCACTCAGTACAATTATGAGTTAGTGATATGAGTAGCGACATGTCCTTCTCAAAATGAATTGTGACAACCAAAATTAAGGGTTGCTCCTATGCAAATGAGCCTGTATGAATGGAAACAGGAGGTGACGGCTGGTTTCAGATAAGCAGTAATTAACTGAGCAAGTATCCGGGAACATTTTATTCTCTTTCAAAACAATGACAGGTTGGTAGATTGGGGTTCGGACGCTGAGGCAGCTAATTCATCAAGTAAAAGCAAAACTTCATTTATCAGGAAACGCTGTTTTTTCTCCATTTCCTGTCACATACTGAAGGCTGTGCAACTTCATGAAAAGGTACACAGACTAGTAGATCAGTAGCACTACACACTGTGAACACAAACATTAAAATGGTCGTGATTGATTCCTGCTCAATCCAAATCAGCTACAGCCTTTAATGGCTCTCCACATCAAGTTGAATAAATTACTATAATAAACTTTTAAAATAACTTAACAGCATGGATGCAAATTTTTACTGTCATCCTGCCGTAACCTCACGTTAACTTTTTATATGATGGTCGAAGAGTCCAGTATTAGTTGCAGTGATGGTTCAGACATCTTCATGGAACACTAAATGTGTACAGCACAGACACAACAGAGGTGTTGATCGGGAGTGTTAGTGACGACTCACCAAATATGTGACAACTCTAAAATCGGTAGTTTTGATTTGGTGAAGAACTCTTTTGCAGCTGAACCTGGAACACAAAGAAACAAGGGTGCAGATAATTAAAACAATCCACTTTCTACAGAAGTTTTGGTCTGTGTGTGTGTGTGTGTGTGTGTGTGTCTACATTTTCCTACCAGGTATGAAGCCGGTGAGGTCTGGCTGGATGGTTTTGAACTGGTTAATATAATACTGTCTCTGCTCATCCGTGATCTTCCACGGATCATCGTAGCCGCTGGACTGTCGCTGGATCTCATTGGTCGTTGCTGCTGAGGCCACAGTTCGTATCGTCGTGCTTTCCTACGGAAAACCACATGGGACATTTACAGAAACATTTAAGCAAACAGTACTGGTTAAAAGGAATACACAGAATTAAGTACATATTACATAAAAGAGGGTTAGAATAAACTCTAATCTTTCTAAGTGCAATTGCTTCGATGGCTATTTTTATTATATGCATCTTTCTGTCTACAGTTTCGACTATAAACACTGTTACAAATCCTCATAAATGTGTTACAAATGTGGCATAGCAAACATTTCACATTATTCTAGGAATTAGGTCTAGTGGGACAGACAGAAGCCCATCAAATCCAAACCAGGCTGACAATTTTACCAATGAAATAACATTGTCTAAGAAGTAAAATCAGCATGATGCCAGTCTAAAAGTAGTCTAAAATTAGCCACTGGTTACAGAAGCCTTCGCAGTGTTTTGTGTTGCTTGAGTTTTACCCTTGCACCACTTTACAGATAAAGCACTGATATAAAATGTTGGCTCATGTTTAAAGGCACCACTGTGGTTAGAAAGATATCTCATGTTTTATGTTTATAGGGTCTGATGACGCCTTTTCACTTGATGAACGACGTTGGCGACGTTTGCCATCATGATTAAAACAATACTGTGCGTAGTCATAACTTGCTAATCTATACTGATGATTTATTTAATTATCTCCTGCAGGTGTAAATGTGTGCCTCAACAATATCTGAGCTTATTTTTGTTGTCTCTTTGTCACCACAGACCCCATTTCAGCAGTGTGATTCGCTGACGGCACTAAGCTTTTTTGTTGCATCTGTAGTTCAAGTCTATGTATGTGGATTAGGAGAAGACAGATGCTGATTTTGTACTTTATCAAACATAAATCTTATTTAATGGCAATAATGATAAATTTGTGTCCTAATTAGTTCATTTGTATAAGGGCTAGAAAGAAAGAATGGGTTATCTTGCCAGCTAAATAATTTAAAGCTAAATTGCTGCACTAACAAGTGAGTTCATTTATCAGGGAAAATCAGTTTGTCTACCCAGCCGTAGTATGGAGACAGGAACCGAAGCGTAACGCTGCCCTACCTGGACTGATGAGGGATGCATTGCTGGGATCGCGCTGGATGGAGGCGTGTCTGCTGTGAAACTGACCCAACTCTCCTGACCCGGAGGAGGAGGAGAGTGGGACGACCACATGCCATCACCGGACACTGGACCTGGAGGGAGGATGAGAGTAAAGCATACAGTGACAACCCATGATGAACAAATAAATATACTGCATTAAACGATTAATAGATTTTTAAAATTTTTAAAATAAGATTTGTCATACGACAACAATAATTCGTGGCACTATCCACCTGCCATATCAGCAAACAGCATTTATGTACAAGCTGCAAACACCAGGAAGTAACACAAACACAACCAATACGCTCCGTGACTCGCTGACTCTTTCACACCAGAGTCACAACTGGTGTCAACTCGTGCCAAGTCACATTATCACTATCGTTGTTATCACCGGCAGCCCACAAAGAGTGAAACAAATAAGTGCCTCTTATTTGCTACAGTCTAAAAAATATAGTAGCTGGTATGTGTCCTCCATTAAAAAAATATATATATTTACTCTTTCCATCTTTAAAAAACACTCCACTCTCCAGAAAACTAAATCATTATCATTCACCATGTGGCCTGTTCCCCTTTAATTTGGGGCACCAACTAACTATAATTTATTATACTACATTTTTAGTATCAGCTGATCATTTTCTCAATTAAGGAAATAGTGAAAAATGTCCAACTGTCTTGTTTTGTCTGACTAACAGTTCCAAAGACATTCAGTTTACATTCATATAAAACAGAGAAAAACAGGAAATCTGAGACACTGGAGAAACTGACACCAGAGAATTTGGGCTTTCTTAAAAAATGACTCAAAATGATTGATTGTTGATTGCCTAATCGATTAATCTACTGATCGTTAAATCATAACAGTGGGAACATGGCACTACTGTTATTAAGAAGCAATAATTCAGCAGCAGTGGGTCTGTAGTTGTTACCTGCTTGTGGGTCTCTGAAGTGCGTCCACACAGCTCCAGTTGCAGCCACCACCACCGGCGGCCTCTCTGGGTTTCCTCCACTGTGCTGCCGCTGGTGTTTCCTCCATGAGTGAGGGGAGGTGGGGGGAGACTGGTGAGGGGAGACCACTGGGGACGTCGGTTCGGGCTGGTAACACACACATATATATAAAGACATGAAGTAACGCAGATGACAAAACACATTCAGTAAATATGTCAACAACTGCAGATTTAATGACAACAACGTCTCCAGACATGCAATGTTTTAAAATCTTAATTTGACGACGGGGAAACAGAAGTTCAGTGTGCCACTACTGTCAAATTGTGGATTCACATGTTATGGGTGTAAATTTTCAGATCCCATCTCAAATAATACAAGATTTCCATCTTGAACCTGCCACATCCATGCCAAGTAAAGAACAATAAATACTACTTCAAACCTTTTTATCTGCTCATCACAGATATGGGACGTTCAAGCAACCAGTGAAAGAACCTTTTACAACAAATGCAAATAGATATGAGTCGAGGAAGAGGTCTACATAACTGACAGGCAACTTGCTGCTGGTTTCAGCAAAGAAAAGACAGCAGCAATTTGAGCTTATTTGAGCTAGAAGTGCTCAAACATGCGCAGGAAAAACCACAGGAAACACAACAGTATTCCAGTGGCATATCTCTGGTAACTGCTGGGTTCAGTCGTAGGAGGAAATAAAATGTGTGTGCGACATTCCCCAAAAGATAGATAAGAGTAAAGTCAATTTTTACGGCAGTTATTGCAGGATTAATTGTGGGAAAAGAAAACATGTTTGTCTTTAAACACTAAGCTTAATGCAATACCTTCATTTATTGTCTATCTACATATAAGTGTATTTTCATTTCAATGAATAGGTAAGTATAAGTAAAAGGGCAAAGAAAAGTGATGATACCACACATTGAAGAGTACAAAATAAGGAGTAAAACTACTAACCTGTGGCTCTATGCTGGGTGCGAGGGGCTGGATGACCTCGTGGACAGGAATTGCAGTGGATGTTGGGGGACCTTTCTTGTTCTGGAGACCCCGGCCTGGTGGTCTGGGTATCACTGCGGTGGCAGAGCCCGGGTACAACCCCTGACCGTCTGTGTCCTGGTACAGCGCTGCGTGCCTCGCCTCCGCCTCATTCTTTCCCACCACAAACCTGGGCAGCGGCAGGTCTTTGACTGGTGGAAGAAGAATCCATTCACGGGATTAGAGAAAAGATTTGTTTCATATTGATTTCAAGTGCTTTAATGCACCAAGCTTGAAGACCAAAATCACTCCCCGTTGCACTAAAATTGTCAGATAACATCAGTCTGTTGCTGTTGAGTTATTTTTTGCTGAAGAGTTTAGTTTTTCCTTCATGTGCTTCTACTTCAGTTATTGACTCCCTACATTACCCAGAATCTTTAGAGAAGGGGCATGATCTTGTTCTGAGAGAGTGACAGATGAGAACAACAGTATGAGGGTTTCCCCTTCAGAAAGTGTTGGGATGCTTCCTCCAAATAAAACATGCACTAAATGCTGGTCTACACGTGATACTGTTGCTGCAGTAAATGGTGTGTTTGTGTCTCCTCTGCAGTGGAAATTTATGATGTTGAATGTCAGAACAAAACAATGACAACAGAAAAAAGTCCTCACTATTGGTTTGCCATAGAACTGACAACAAAAGACAAGTACCAGACAAGTACGTTGCAGCACTGAAAACATCAACTTTATCTCTATTTTGTACAGCACTCCTCAAAACTAGTGCTTACACAAACACAAAACACAAAATAAAACGAGAATGAGATATGCAAGGCTGAAATTATAATCAAGTGGGAGTATAGCTGGTACATACTGAAGGTACAGTAACCCAACATAGAGGGATTTTTGATGCTGATACTGATACTTAACTTTTGGACATTTCATAGTCTAAATAATTAAGAAAATAATCATCAGATTAATCTATAATGGAAATAATCACTAGTTAAACTATATATTTAAATATAAATTCCCCACTGAAAGTCGATTAGCCCGGTCATGACAGACAGGCAAACTATTGTTGGCACCTTCACAGTAAACAGCAGATCTGTGGGCCAAATAGACCTGAATGCATGTAGCAGAAAACACAGGACCAATACCTGCTGCAGACTGTCGTCTACAAAGCAACTGAATAAACACTACACTCATATTCTACATACAAAATGTTTCTTTCTGAATTTAACGGTTCAAGAAAACAAGTTTCTATTCAAAATCTCAGCATGACTGAGGTGACTTCAGGCTCTCTGATAGCACAACGTAAACACATATTTTTAACTCACTGTATCTACTGCTGAGTGAGCCTTTTCTTTAAGAGAGAAAGGTTCAAACATCTCCAAATCTAATAAGCATCACTTTGAACATCATGTCCATTTTGAGGAAGTGGCCTCTGTGCTTCCTTATGTTTTTTATCAAATTATGAAATCACTTCAGCAATTTTATGTTGCAATATTTCAGGCCAAACAAGTAATTTCATGCAGTGGGTGACTGTAACATCTTCCCTTGTATCTTTTTTTTTTTTTTTGGGGTTTTTTTTAGACGCGCCGTCCCAACGACAAACAGAAAAATGCAATTTTTGCAGTTAAATCCTTAAGGGCTTAGACTAGAAACTCTATTCAGTCAAGATAAATAGAAAACTAGTAGAACAGCTCTCACTGTCGAGCTCCTGATAACACAAATATTGGGCTACTGGCACAAACAGTGCAGAACGAATAGATCAAAAGATGAAATTTTTGTCCAAAGTGACCAATATTTGTTTCCCATACACACACATAATGAGCAATTTGGGTTTCAGTGTCCTGATCAAGGACACTTGGACATGTGAACAGGGGACTGCAGATTGCAATTATTTTCTTCCTTTTTAATATTAAGCCTATTATTTACAGTTAGGTAACACAGACTGCATTCTTCAGGACTAAAAATCTTTTATACTGTCCCCTGCTTCCTGTCCCATGACCTGCTCAAATTTATTAGGCTGTAATCTCTAAATTAAAAACAAGACTTTGACCAGCGTGGATTCACAAAAAGCTCTAAGTTAAACAGAAACGTCCAGTGTCTGAGAACATGGTATGTTTCATGTGATGATACTGAGTGAGAATCTGTTTTCGTGTGATTCTGAAGTAAGATTAATGATTAAATTCACACAGCGGACTCACCTGAGTTCAGGCTTTCCACCCTCAGGGGCAGACCGGACTGGGCTATGGCAATGAGCTTCAGAGCGATGTAGAACTGGCTCCGCCCGAAGTGACCCAGCCGAGTGGCTCCACACAGCTCTGTGATCTAAACCCACACACAAAGACAAGGAGGAGCAGTTATTAACATTGTGTTCATCGGAAACTCTGATCTTAATCATCAATGAGAGAAGCGAGTAGAAGGCCAGTCTCCTCTATGACAATTTCAACATGGAAGAGTTAAACAAGAAAATAAATAAATAAATATTTACATATACACGCATATAACTAACATTTGCTTTAACAAGAGGCTTAACTGCTTTTCTTATCAGTGGTCACAAGCAACAACGCTTCAAATACTGCACTTAATTTCCCCAAAGACCTGCTGACTTCATGTGAGGCTGTTTACCTGCTTTAAGCCACAACTGTCACCAAAAAACAATCTTATTTACGCTGTTCGTTGGCAGATGTTCACTGGGTCTGGCCACTACTAAGCCTGATTATCACATATTTTGTTGTACTTGACGTCACGCTGCGCAGGCCTTGTCCAAAATGGCACAAAAGAACCAAAATGATTACAATGTACACAAAAACACATAGGAGATAATGCATTTTTTGGTGTTAGTGCATAACCCATACTGTGGTTACATGATTACTACGTGACCACAACAGTTAACCTTCAAAACATTAGGATGACTTCCTCAAGTGCGAGTTCTTCAGTGCAGGGAGCCACAACAACGACAGCCTCGCCACAGCTGACTGATCCCCTACTTGCTGACAAAGGACTTATTCTGAGCATGTGTGGATACAAAGCACCAGTCACTTTTCTCAGCCTGTTACAACATGACACTGTAGCTGTATGTGTCTCATTGGCCACCGCAGTGCTCGTTTTGAAAGTGGAGGATTACAACACTGCCTAATTCTTCCACCACACAGCTCCCCTTGTTGACCTTGAAAAGGATTCTGACTCACAAACTGCAAATATTGGCCCGCTGAGGGACCTGGAGTCAGTCAAATGGGCTGCAGCAGTTTTAACCGGCTGCTCACAACTCAGAGTTAACAGACAGAGCAGGGACAGTCTGGGTGATGACACGAACACTATAATCAGACAAAAACAGAGTGTATCTGTGGGTTAATACGTATATTCAATACATATAGTTTGTGTAAAGGCTGGATCGTGGTGTTGAATGATCGTCCCCCGGTCATGTGTTTTGGACACAGTGTAGGTTAGGCGACAACTTCTTACCCATCACACTGACAAGTGGACAAAAGGTGACACTGGGTCTGCATTTCCACCATGTCAGCTCGAGCCGGCGGCGAACCAAATAACAGCTTTTAAATGGGAGTGAGGAGACAGGAAAGAGTGGGCAGCAACGTGAAGCAAAAAAAAAAAACACAAAAAAAAAAGGGGGGCTGATGAGGGCATAATCTGCAACACCACCATGTGCACCGGGATCTGTGCAACACAGACACCCTGAGAGCAGGCATGCACGCGTCTTTCACACGAATAACATGTTCATTTGAGCCCAAATCCTCCGCTAAGGTTAACCATGCGACCTGCCCGTCTTTGGCTGAGGCCAACGTTAGCCAGAAGAAGGTGTGTCTCTCCTTTTTGCTGCGCAGCATCGCTGAACACCGAGGCCGACCTGCAGCTCTGCAGGCTGACAGGTCGGCTCCGACTGCCAGGCGAGTCGGTGAAATATCCACCAACAGGGGCCACGTTTTTTTGGGGTTTTTTTTGTGGGCGAGCCTCGCTGTTCTGCAGGACACGCTTTAAAAAAAAACAAATTAAAAAAACCTGGTGCTCGCTTACCTGCAGGACAACTTCGCTGGGCAGCTGGGCCGCCCGGAAAAGGTCAAGAACTCTCCCGTTGGACGCCACTTTTTTGGTGTTGTCCGTGTCGCAGTAGACGAACAAGTCCGAGTAATATTTCTGCTCGACGTCAGTCAGCGTGAGACTTTCCATCGTGGCACCGATCGACCCCCGACAACCACGCTACTTGGGGGGGGGGAAAGGATCCCAACAAAAAAAAAAAAAACAGAAAAAAAAAAATGGGCGAGACTTCAGGATCCCAACTTAGCTGGCGTCAACTGCCCGAGCTAACGTGGAGGTTAGCGGCGATAACGTCCCACAACGCGCGGTGTCTCCCGGAGAAATACCTCCCCCACCCCCGAACACTACCCCCTTCCCGGCCTTGCGGGCAGTTAATCGCCCACTTAACTTGCTGTTTCGGCGGACAGACGCAGGAGCCGACAGCCGGCGAGCTAACGGCTACCTCGAATCAAAGTCAGCGGCTCCGACGTGAAGCTAACTAGCGGGTCGCGAAGTGCGTCCGCCTCCTCGGACCCGGACGTGTGGCGCGGTCGTCTCCCGGGGAACGACGCTCCTGGTTCGCCTGGGGAAATCCGGTGGCGAGGGCGGTGTTTTGTTTTGTTTCTGCGCTTCGCTTAGGGGGGGGGGGAGTGATTTTTTTTTTCCTGTGCAGGGGGGCCGTTAGAAGTAAAGTTTCATGGTCTTCGGGCTCCTTCCTCCACTAATCCTAGCCGCCATTCCTGCCGCCAGTGTCAAGCCGCTCGGAGGCGACGCGAGACTTCCGGTGGGGTTTTTTTTATCTTTTCAAATTAAGACGCCCGTTGATGTGCACTTCACCTACAGACGGGCACCGACAGATTCTTCAGATGTATTTAGGGATGTCTGTAAGTGTCGTGTCTGTGTATGTTTGTTTTTCTTTTTTCTCTCTTGCAAAATAGATCTTGATCTTGATTTGTACATAGCAGTTAAATGTTTATGCTCACCTTTTGTTGTCCTTGTTGTTTTTTGTTTATTTGTCTATTTCTGTGTTTGTACGTTGAGAGCAACGAGGAGTAAAATTCCTTGTATGTGTAGGCATTCATGGCCAATAAAGCTGATTTTTTTAAATGTATTTGTGTGTCTTTCCTGGGTGAGCCATTTGAACATGTCTTGTCTACCTGTCTTGTGTCATATGGTGTGTATTCCTAAATAAATTTGTGCTTAACCAATGGGAACCCATATCTAATCCCCCATCCATCCTCCTCCCTGGGTTCTCTACTGGGTTCTTCTGGCCATGATCGCAGTGACATTAAGGGATAGTTCAAGGTTATGGTCTGAATAACTGTCTGTCTGAATATACAAGAGGCTGATTATTTCACATCTTGCGCAGAGCTTTCATGTTCCGTATTCCTGAATTATTGAAAGAAAATAATCAATTTAACTTGTGTGTGTTTTCATGAATGAAAAAAAAAAAACAATCCCATAAATACTACGCTCCATTAAAGAAAAACAGGCTTTTGTTCTGAAGTCTAACCCGACGAACTTCCGGTCTCTGTTCTGTTTCTTGTGTCCAGCTTGATGTCTCGTGACGTCACTGGGCTACGGTCCGAGTCAGCGCGAGCTCGCTCGGCCTGCAGGGACCCGGATGAGGGATTTCAAAATAAAAGCTTCACCGATACGTGAGGATAGACACGGGACAATTTGCTGTAGTGAGAATAAAGCCAAATAAAGAGGGGAAGATGTTAGACTGCCTCTCACAGGTCTCTCACAGGCTTTCTTCAGGACTGGGTCACGCACTGTTGTCTTTTAGTGTTTAATCATATATTTTAACCGGCTGTGAGCTGCTTTTAAAGGACTGGAGAAGGTAACTTGTGTGTGGGGGCAGCCTGCAGGTCTGCAGGACATATATGGGGCAGTGAAAGTCTCGCATTGTGTCCCGATGAAGTCAGATGAGCCCTTATGATGCCTTCAAATGTCACAGGAAATGTGAGCACATATGAAATAACCCAGGACAGTATTGCAGAAAAGAAACATTTGGACATCTTACAGTTGGCACATTAGCAGAAGGTGACTAACTGGAAAGTTTCTGAAGCCTTTGGCCACATTTCATGATCTTTAATAGTGGATGAAGTTCACTTAGTTACTGAGGCATGAGGTGTAACTGAAAGGTCTGGAAATGTGTGTGCTCTCTTCGTTTTTTTTTTTTTTTGTGATGGCTTTGAGTTTCAGCATTTGAACAATTTTATTTTATTTAACTAACAAATAATTATGTTCACGTGACATTAACGTAATATAATGATGCTGTTTATATGTTCACATTCTTACATATATCACATGTCAGGCTCTGTGTTTTATGTGTCTATTCTATTTTTTTGCTTTTCTTTTAATAACAACACACAACACCTTTGAAAAAATAAAATTAAAACTTGCATGTGATATATATCAACCATTTAATGCTCCCACTAGATAAAACTAGTCTGATTCTGTGCATCAAGATCTTCGGATTATGAATATATCGGGTGTTTCCTGGCAGGGGTAGTTTTGTTCCCGTCTGCTCTTTGTACTCAGGTTTGAGGAGGAAGTGCTTCCAAAGAAAGTGACTCAGGGCTTCCTGAGTTACAGTGTAAGAGAGTATGTACCAAAGCCAATGAGGTGTTATGATTGGCAAAGGTTTGGTCATACAGCCAAGACATGCAAAGTCAGAAGAAGAGGTGCCAGAAGAGGATTGATTGTGAGTATGGGCAATGTAATCAGGAGCAACCAAAATGCCGTATCTGTGGTGAGAATCATAGTGTGGCTTATTGGGAATGTGAAATAATGAAAAGGGAAATGACAATACAGCAGGTAAGAGTCCAGAGTAAAATCACACATGCTGAGGCTGTGAACATGGTGAGGAAGAGAGGAGGAAATGATGAATAAGAACAAGGATGCAACCCACACAAGAGCCAGACCAGGCAAATGAGGGGAAAGTTAGGAGGCAAAACATGTGCAATATTATTTATTAGAGCAGATATTACAAATAGAGAGTTGAGTATAGGAAATTAGTAAGAATATGTAACTGTGAAGATATAGAAAATTGAGGGAGAGTTTGTAATTGTTAATTATTATAATCCTTGCAGAAAATTAGATTTGAGTAGATTAAAACAAATTGAAGGGTTGGATGGTAACAGGGTGTTGGTATGTTGGGATGCTCAATAAGAACAAATGCAAATGGTGAGGTAATATAAGAACTGTTGGGAGAGGAACTAGATTAGATGTGCACGCTGGGAACACTAGACTTAATCGTATATTATCTTGGAATTTAGCGGGGATATGTGAGTGGGAAGTATTAGAAGAAACATCAGTAGGTAGAGATCATTTTCCAGTGTTGTGTAGCGTGTTACTGCAAATAAATAAGAAACAAGGGGAAATATTGGGAAAGTGGGTTTTTAGCAGTGCAAAGTGGGAAATGTTTAAATATATTTGTGAGACAGAATTGGATAAAATACAGTTAAATGGCAGAGATCAGCTCATCCTGGACGACACTAGCACTACAATGGATTTAGCATTTACTCTAAAAGGAAATGAAGAGAGAAACAGTAACATCTGGATTTGGGTGGCGGTATTGCACCTTAACGCTGGTTGCAACCCGCCAGAAAACCGAAGAAGAAGAAGAAGAAGCTGAAGTCTCCGAGCGGACCCTGAACGCCTCGACATTATCCACCGGGGCCGATTGAGCAGAAAGACGTGCATCATCTAACCAGAACCACGACCACACACAAGGTGAATTTATATGTGTTAATGCTGCATTCCCACTGGTTTTGTGTTGCCTTTAATCGAACAGGTTTTCCGCCACATGTTGCATCCGTTCATCCGCGTGAAACCCCCCAGTGGATCGTTTGTTTGAGTGTTTCCCATCGCACCTGAAATGATGTAAAACACATCTGAACTGTGAACATTGATCCGCGTTTAACAATGAACCGACTGCACGTCAGTAAAATGGAGGAAGTGCAGCCAGGATTTGGGCTTTGCGAAGGCTGATCTTCCATTTCCGCATTGCTGATAGTCCGCCCTGTTCGAGCTGCCACATTGATCCGGATGCTGCATCATCAAGTCTCCTATTAAATCTGTTGTTTAGTGGTTTGTTTGTTTGTTTGTTTGTTTGTTTAACTGATCGATTAAAATCGCATGTGTATTGACTCAATGGGTGTAAGTCCCGTTTACTTGTCAGGAGAGAACCCCAGTTCCAAACTCCGTTCACAAATCTTGCAAAATTGGAATTGCCTTGCTGATAATCACATATAATCAAGGCTGAGAATACAAATTATCATTGTTTCTGAATTACAACCCTCTTGTTGACAATTCGGCATACAAGTAATCACCAAGCAGCACCTAATTTCAATTAAATCATTGTTTAAATAATTACTTCACACTATCCTCATTGGTCCAAGATGGCAATTATGTCAGTCAGGAAAATAAAAATGTTATTTAAATAACTCTGCTGGACGGATTGAGTGTGTTCTGAATTAAAGGATGGACTTTAATGATGTAGATCCTACTTGGTGGTTTCTCTCTGTAAGAGAGTGGCATGCATCAGGGATGATTCATCCCATCCCAAACTGTGCATTTTATGCTTAAAAAAAAAAACTTATTTCAAGTTAAAATGTATTTGCTTAGATTTAAAATATTTGTATCTTTTGTTTTCCCTTTTAGAAACAATGGATGTCACTCACGAAGTAAAACTGCTGGTGCAGGAGATTCAGCGACTCGGCAGTAAAAGTGAGTCCATGCCATGACTCTGCATGGGGGGGGGGGATGTGTTTCACCTTGAAGTATTTTGGCAAAGCTTCAAATCAGCTTTGTAGTCACGTGATGTTGATTGGTTGCTCACCACTGCTAATGCTGGAAACACAGAAACTACCAGGTCACACTGCATCAACGGTATTTTACTCCAGTTACTGCAGTTCCACCGTTTCTAAAGAGTCTGTAGAGAAATTACGTCCCTCTATCTGGGCGCTTGAATGTACCACAATAGAAGTGATACATCAGAGCCTTCAATCAACTTCACACCAAGGCCTTCACACCATTTGTACTCGTATTTACTCTTAAAATAACTCTTGCAAATGTCTGTCTGCCTGTGTCTCAGACAGTTTTTTTTTTCAGACCGCTTTTTTTTGTCTTTTTTTCAGCTTCTATCTTTGGTGCTAATGCTGCATTCAGGTCATATTTGGGGATTTCAGACAGCTACGATGTCATCTTATGCTGAAACAATTAGTCAATTAATTGATTAACTGATCGACAGTAAAATTATTTAAAAAGAATTGATACTAAGTTTAATTTCAAAGTTATTTTTCAATGTAAAATGCTCAACCGTGCTGGTTGCAGCTGCATACATGTCAGGATGTGCTGCTTTTCTCCATGATATATCATTAATATATTAAATATTTTGAGTTGGTCGGACGGATCAAGCCATTTTAAGATATAATCTTGGGCTCGAGGAATAATGAGTTTTTTTTTTTCAGTTTTCTGTAATTTTGTAGACTAAACAATGAATCAATAAAAAAAGAGAAATATAAATAATTGCAGCCCTAATTCCACCATTACCAGCGGTTACATCACAATAAAATCCAATATTGACCTAATTGAAAAGGTGCTGTACACTGTGTGTATTTGGTCTCACCTGTTTAATAATTTTAAGATTATAATCCATCCTATTTGGAAATAACAGTATGCATTACTCTCTTATTTCAGATGCTGATGGTCAAACCAGCGTGAAGTTTGGGGTCCTGTTTAGCGACGAACAGTGTGCCAATATCTTCGAGGCGCTGGTGGGCACCCTGAGGGCAGCCAAGAGGAGGAAAGTGATCAGCTTCGAGGGCGAGTTGCTTCTGCAGGGCGTCCACGATAACGTCGATATTGTCCTGCTCCAAGAATGAGGCCACATTTTGGACCGGGTGGGCTTCTAGCGACTGTGGGTCTTACCGAGTCCTTCCAAACACTGAGCTTCTGCAGTGTACCGGCTTGTCACTGAGCTTCTGTTTTCATCTTAATTCATGTTCGAGACTCAGTATTTGCATTCAAACATAATGTCCAAACAGATTATCTCAAAAAGTACACTCACAGGCCCAGCCGGCATGTCTGCATGTGATTTAATTTGATTTCACTGTGCCAAACAGAATCACAAAAAGGTATTCAACAATATTTTAGGTTTTCGGGGGGGCTGAATAACGGCCACATTTGTAGTTTCAGATAATAAGGAAAAGTTCTCTCTTTTCCCAGGCGCTGCTGTTTTATCAACCACGGGTCTGACGTGTCATTTTGATACTTTTAAGACTATAAACGCACAAATCAGGAATGTAATCATTTGTGTAACGCATGCATTTGGGTATTTGTTTGTTAATTTTTGGAAAAAGTACAGCATAGGATAACAATAACAAACAAATGCCTCTCATGATGGTATCAGTGTCAGGATAAAGGACACACAGAACAAGATACTGACTCAATTTAGAAACTTTGACTTTGACAAACTTCTTCTTCACATTCTTAATTGGGGCACTCTGATCTTGACAAATTGTTTGTAACTGATACTTGTTTTTAAAGCTGCACTAATCAAATTCTCCCTTTGTCAGCCTCAATTGGCAATGGGAGACCTCGCTGCCTAAACATCCTGTAATGTGTACATCTAGTGCAGTTTTAAGATGACGGGTAGTGTGTGTGTCCACCAACAGTGTCACCAAATGGCAGGTTCATTCATTGTTTACATGAGCCGTTTCTACTACCTCTTGTGGACTTTGTAAAAAAAGACGTTATTAGACAAGTGCTTTTGGGAATCTTAAGAACAATTCCTTCATAGAAACTACGACGACAAGTGCATTTTAAGAAAGACTTTTGCACCTTTTTGTACTCGTTGCAATCTGCCCGAGTAGTTTTTATTCCATCTTTTTATAAGTGGTCAATAATGACTTTTCTCTGCTACTAAACAAACTTCAAAACCTGCCTTTCGTAAGAAATAGCTGACGGGCAAATGGCGAATGTTTTTTCTCGTGCAATTTGTATTAGTGTATAATTACAGGGTGACTGGTGCCAAATGCAAAAGATGAATTTGTAATGTTTCTCAGGACCAAATCGACACAACCAAAATATGTTTAATAATTGTCCTGTGGCTGAAATTAGGTGCCTCACTTGTGACACGAGATGTGCATTTATAGTTTAATTAGTTTTTTTAATTTTAATTTACCACTCTTTGTTTTGTACTGTAGGTCAAATGGTACTTGCAGATTAGGCGTGACCACTGTGCTCGGTTTCCCACCATCAAAACTCATCAGCTGTGGGTGTTTTTATTGTGTCTGTTTTAAGCAAAGGTCCTTTTTTGTTATTTCATTTGGTGAGATATCAACTCCAAGCTGCTGTGGAGGCCCGAAGTGTTCAAAATTAAATAAGACATTATGAAATAAATAATCATATGAATGAATATAGGCAAAATATGTAGAAAAACATGAAATTGTGAAGCAATATTTTTTAACCTTTTTTCATGATGAGGTTTCAGGTTCTTTTTTTGATTTAATTCTAGCTGTTTTTTTTTTAATAGCGAAATGTCCTTTTTCTAAAGTTTTCTTTAAATATCAAAATGCTTTTTTTCCAAGTGTCCGTTTTATTTCAAAATCCCACTGTTTATGGCATGACGTATACAGCTGTGTGATTGGCTGTTCATTTATTCAGACCAAAGCAACAGCCAATCACACAACTGGTTTGTCTTGATTTACAAATACTGTGCAATAAAACGTGGCATTGAAAGGTCGGGAAAAATTGCATTATAAAACACTTTTTGAATTAAAAAACGGCTGAAATAAAATGTAAAATTTTTAAAAACTCTTATTGTGAAAAGAAGCAGAATCAATTAACATTTAAGAAACCATCATTTGATTATTTAAATTTCATGTTTTGTATTTATATAATAATTGATTTAATTTTGGCCACTTTGGGTCTTCGCTGATTGGTACGTGGCTGCAGCTATCTGAATGTGACAAGAAAGATTTTTGACCAAAAGGACCAACAGTCTCCAGATGTTTGCCTGAATGTAACATCTCCTAGTTGGCAGCTGCTGTGCTCAACTGCATAATATCAAGCTTTTCCTTCTTCTCATTACATATCCGGCCTGTTACCATCTTTAATCACGCAGTTGCCACGCCTCATCTGCAAGTTCTGCGAGAACCATTTCACATTCACTGCTGTTGTATCAACTTATCGTTCAGGTTTGTTTCCATTTGACTTGAATTATGTGATTTTTTTTGTTCTGGTTTCTAAACCATATAGGACACCATTCACTTGCTTTGTCATTGTGCTCTAAACAGTGTTGGTGGCATAGATGGATCAAAAATTTGTCAAACAGAAAGAGCTTAATCGTATTCTAATTATGAATGAAACTGAAATGTAGCCTAGAAAAGAGAATAGAAACAATAGACTTAGTCGACGTCTGAAAAGTTATGGAAATAACAGAGAAAAGCAAGAATTAACATGCTGCTTAGATCACTGTCTGTTATGATTATCCTGCTTTTGTTGCACTGGAGGGATCTTCAGATTGCCTCCTGAACATCAATGCATACTACAGTACAAGAAAGTTATCAGAGCGGTGCCAATACCTCAAGCCATTTCTGTGAACTAGTGGGATGCCTGCATGATGTGTCCAAGTGCGTCATTACTGTCTTTTGTATTGGCAATAACACATTCCTAAACAAACATAGGTTTATGTTACTGTGGACCACACAGGAATAAAATCTTGACACTTGAAGCCTTGAACCTGCTTTGCTGCGTGTTTTGTCTGATGACTCTAATCCTTGAAACACACTTTGTACCTACACTTGATTGGATAAACTGTATTTATTTAAGAAATGTGAGCCACTGAGACCAAACATGCTACATTATTGCATGACTGGAATGTGCTGATTTGTAGTGGCCGTGGAAAATGGACCATCTTTGTTTTATTTTTGTTATGTCTTTTTCATTCATTCTGGTAAACACTTTCGGTTAAATATAAAAAAGTATATATGATATCTGATATGAATGAAGTGGGTTTTAAAGTAGCTCGTACTCAGCAGTTCATGTAATTGGTTTACGATGATCTTTAAAGGAACTGTGGTGTGTGCTGGTGCAAGAAAAATTCAGTCACAGCAGGCAAAAAAGTTTAAATATTACTGATAAGAAAGATATCTTTAAATTGTAAGATTTACGAGTGAATTTACTTAAAAGTATGTTTTCTTTTGTCTTTCCATACCTTAGGTTCACACTGATGTTAAATTATTTGTAACATTTAAATACCATTGATTGATATATGGTACTTTGATTTATATACTACCTCCATGAATACTGTTTTACTGCAAAGCTCCAGTTACCTCGCAGGGTCTTTTTGGAGCATCATCACCCAGGCTGATGAATTATGTGCTGTCACTGCCTACTAAATAAGACAGTGATGCCTCTCCACAGGTATGTGACACTTTATCAGACTATTGAGTCTGCTGCTGCATTCATGTACTGTGGGAACATCTGACACAGCTGTTTCAGGTTAATTTTGTTTTGATTTGATGAAGTTTTATTAGGTGATTTTATTTATGTAAGTTAACAGCAAGTATTTTGTGTAGCTCTACATACTTTGTATCTACCTATAGTGAAACATATGACAAAAAGTAAGGGTTGAAATAAGTATAATAAGTATACTTAAAAGTACTATACTTGAGTATTTCCATTTTATACTACTTTACACATTTCCTTCACTACATTATAGATGCACTGTACTTTTTACATTTATCTGACAGCTGTAGTAGCTGTTTTTACATACAATACATATGAAGACTTTATAAAATCTTATGCATGTTATATATTTACAACCCTACAACAGTTTATAAAGCAGTATATAAAGCATTATTAGCTTCACTTCACAATAGTTAAATACTACTTACACATTTTAGTATTAAAAATCCAATAATACAATTGTTCAACATAATATATTTGTTGTGTATATATTTAATATAATAATTACAGGGGCCATTTTTTCTGCATAACTTTTACTTTTGATATTTAAGTAGCCTTTTGCTCTGTGGTTGAAAGTAACTAAATACATTTACTCAAGTACTGTACTTAAGTACAATTTTGAAGTACTTTACTTGTGTAATTCCTTTTTCTGCTGCTAAATACTTCTACTCCACTTCATTTTAATATATTAAATATTGTACTTTTTACTCTACTAACTACATCAGTGATTATAATCCATTGATAGAATATTATTTTGAAACTGGCCATTCTGCATAGTGAGTATTTTAACTTTTAGTATTGGAAGTATATTTTGATGCTAATACTTTCATATTTTGAACAGATGACTTTTACTTGTAACAGAGTATTTCTGCACTGTGGTAGTGTTTCTTTTTTTTACGTCAAACTTCTGAGTACTTCTTTCACAACTGGTTTTCAGAATAAGCTTTATTGGGCAAGTATGAGTACACATAAACATTTAACTACTACGTGCACACATATGTATACGTAAATATATATATATAAAAGTATACATAAAAAATAACAATGTAACTGTAGACTTCTGTAAATTTACTTCAGATTGTAGTGCGTCTTCCTTCCTTTGTTCTGATGCTTGTGATGGATAAAAAAAAAAATAAAAAATACATTTGGAAGTATGAAATAATGTTGGAGCACAAGCACCTGAAGCTCTAAAGTCCGAGCTTTCCCACAGCTCCTGAACGCGTCGTGCGTACCAACGCGGGGGGCGGGGTTCCGTGACGTCAGGGGGTGGAAGAAAACAGCGGAGCAGGAATCAAAACAAGAGACGGACACGCCTTCGCTCCTAAAGGTTACAGCAGCTTATTCTTTATAACTGCTGCTGTCAGAGCTGCACAACACCCGGCCTGTCGCCCGCGGAGACTCCCAGCAAAAACTGCAACACAAAGAGAAAAAAACACTGCAACAACAACAACAACAAAAAAAAAATAACAAAAGAAAGGAGAAGAAAAAGAAAAAAAAAAACACACTGCAGAAATGGAGTCCACAGAAATGTCAGACAGCGTTGACAGCAGCCGTTGATAGAGGTCGAGAAGGAAAAAAAACACACTGACAAGGCGAATTCGTGTAAAATGCCCAACCAGAAGAACAACAAGGGCAAGAAGAGCAAACGCACCAACAGCAGCGGAGATGAGCAGGAAAATGGAGCCTGTGCGGCCGCGGCGGGAGGCGCGGCCGCGGCGGCTGCACCCAGGAACGAGCGCTCAAGTGGTAAGAGAGGAAACGGACACAGATGCAGAAGTTTGGTGATGCTGCCTTCCTGCCGGAGGGAAGCTCTCACCTTCTGCGGCTGTGACATGCATGCACTGCGACGCTGCAAATGGATCTCGATGCTCCCTCCGCTCTTATTTCTCACAGGAGCGACGTGCCAAACTTCCATTTAAAAACGTGTCACTTTAGTGGTTCCTCGAGTATCCGCCAATGCACGCTTTATTGGTCGATCACGACTCGAGGCCTTGGATGAATGAAGTGTCTTTTCTTTATTTCTAGTGAACAAGCGAGCAGCGAGCACTCACCTGCACTGAGAACTAGGTTTGTGTAATTGCTTTACACTGATTTTGAAAGGCCACGGTGGTTTGTTTTGGTGCGAGACTACTGCGGGAACAGCAGGCAAACAAGTTGAAATATTATTGAAGCAGGTGCTGCTTGGTGTGTCGGATGTTGGCTGAATTGTTGAGCGGTTGTTGTGCCTTCGTAAATCGCCTTTAGTCTCGTTTTAACACGTTTGAGTTGTACTCGATAAGCAAGAAATCGTTAAATTATCAGATTTATGAATGGATGTTGGCGCGTCTTGGGGAAGAAAAAAAAAAAGGATTATCGTCTATGAAAATGATATTCCTCGTGGTCAGACGTAGCCTCGGGGTGTCTTCGTGACACAGTGCAGCGCTTCTTTTCAATGTTATTACATCTGAGTTGCAGATCGAAAGTGGTTTCATCTGCTGTGTGGGCTCCTCTGCAGGCCTCAGCTGTGTTTTCCTGACGTTCACACACAGTGCTTTCTGGTCGTGGCCTTCCTCAGGGGTAATACTGACACCTCGCCGCTTGTCTGCGCACTCAAGTTCAACTTCGTCCCATGCAGACTTGCAACAGCTCTAGAAACTAAACAAGAAAGGTCACCCTGCTTGGCTTGGTGCACTTGTAAATGTGGCACACATTTGGGAAAAACAGCATCTGAGAACACATGTTGGTTATTGCACTTTAGATATCAGTGGTGCAATATATTCTGAGTCATGTTATTACATTGTTGTAAAACTTATAATGTAGACATGTTGTACCTACAATGCTGTAGAAAGGTAAAAAAAAAATGCACAAATGCTGTATGTATAGTTTGTAGTAATTATAGTTAATATCCCAAAGTGGTGGCGCTGAAACAAATCGAGTCTATTGATCGTTAAGTCATTCATCAGAAAACTGATTTGATGATTCATCAGTTAAGTAACTCTTTCTCAGCAAAACATCTCAAGCATTAAAGGGTTCCAGCTTCCCAGATATGTACATTTGCAGCTTTTTGTTGTCTTGAATTATAGTAAACTGAATTTGAATATGACACAACATTATATTGATCAACGACGAAAGGAGAAAATAATCAGCAGATAAATCTGCAGTAAAATGTACGTATATTAAAATGAATTGTTAAAATATCCCGATGGAGCTTTGTTTATTCCTGGGTTTTCTGTGTCTCAGCAAGATTAATTTAAAGATTCATTCACCTGAACTGTGAACCAAGTGTAGCACTTTAACAGATGTATCTATTAAAAGGATGTGCCAATAAGTGTATTTTTCTCCACTGTGTGGTAAGAAAAAAAAAAGCGCTGACAGTCTACCGGAAAAGGAAGGAGGAAACTATCCCCCCACACACACACCCACAGTGTATTATGATGAGCTACTTCTTGTGTAGACTGTGTGCCCACATTTGCTTGATTCACATCCAGACTTGACAACTGGCAGGGCTTGAATAGAGCTGCTCACAGGCTTGGATGGCCTAGTTGAAATTCATAAATTGACGGCGATGAGGCCGCAAGGGCGCTGAAATCTCCCTTTCAGTGCTTTCACCTCATGTTGTGCTGTTGATATGTGGTGATGATGATCCTGCTAATGTGACTTGTGGTGGAGAGACTGATTTAATGGCACCATTGTCTGGTTAAATCGGTCCTGTTTGCAGGTGTAGCGTCACCCAGAATATGTGTGAATTTGTTATTTACCAAAACAAAAGTTACATATCAAGGAAAAATGCCAAATATTCACTGGTTCCTTCTACTCAACAAATATAAGGATTTATTTGCTTTTCTTTGTTTTATATCATTCTAAACTGAATACTTTTGGGGTTTTGGACTCTTATCTCAGACAAAACAAAAACATGTCAAACATTTAATGGTTGCAGGTTTTTAAATGTGAGAATTTGCTGCATTTCTTTGTCTTATTTTATAGTAATTTGATTATTTTTGAGGTTTGGACATATGAAGATGTCAGCTTGGGCACTAGTGAGTGACATTTTCTGACTGTTTTCTGACATTTTATAAACCAAATGATTCATTAGTTAATCAAAAAATAACTGACTGATTAATAGATAATGAAAAACAATCACTGCTTACTAATAATCTGACCTAGACTCAGTAAATGTACACGTGAGTGAAATTAATGAACCAGGCGTTGGTGGGAAATTGTGACGAGAAACAAAATCATCCTCTCTCCTCCCCCCCCCCCCGTCTCTCCTCATTCAGAGGGCCAGTGTGCGACCCCCCTCGGCTGCAGCTTGGGCCGCCCCATCGACCTGGAGAAGGACGACTACCAGCGGGTGCTCTGCAACAACGAGCTCTGCCCTCACGGCAACTGGATGCACCTGCAGTGTTTCTACGAGTGGGAGAGCTCCATCCTCGTCCAGTTCAACTGCATCGGCCGCGCGCGCTCCTGGAACGAGAAGCAGTGCCGGCAGAACATGTGGACCAAGAAGGGCTACGACCTGGCCTTCAGGTTCTGCTCCTGCCGCTGCGGCCAGGGCCACCTGAAGAAGGACACCGACTGGTATCAGGTGAAACGTATGCAGGACGAGCGCAAGAAGAAGCCGTCAGAGAGGAGCATGGGCAGGAATGGGGCCAGTGGAGGGGCTGCGGGGCCCGGGGACGGGTTTTTCGAGGAGCCCAAGAAAAGTAAGCCGCCGGGAGGAGCAGTGGGAGGAGGTAAACTACCCCACAGAGCCTCCAGTCAGGAGTTACCTCGGAGACAATCAATGGACCGTCAGAACTCTACAGAGAGAGGAGCAGCAGGAGGAGGACCCTTTTGTCTGGGGCCTCCTCAGAAGTCGCCATGTGGCTCCCCGGGACAGTCTCCTCCAGGTGGTTTCTCCTTCTCCCCCACTGCTCCCCTCGGACCAGCAGGCGGAGGAGCGGCCCTGCGAGGTTCCCGTCCGCTGGGAGAGTTCCTCAAGTCAGCCGTCCACATGGACCCGCAGAGGAAGCACCTCCTGGCTCTCGGCCGGGGCGGCGGCTGCCCGATGGGGGCCTCCGGCGGTGGAGCTCACCTCGACCACGGGGCTGTTCTTCCCCTGCCGCTGTCCTTTGCCCTCCCGCTCCACCACCGGCTCACCTCCGGCAGCGTGGGCGACGGCACCCACTCTCACCCAGTGCAGTTCCTGAGGAGGCTGGACCTCTCGGAGCTCCTCACCCACGTCCCTCGACATAAACTCAACACGTACCACGTCCGCATGGAGGACGATGCCCAGGCAGGCCAGGGAGAAGAGCTGCGCAGGTACACCGTAAAACCTTTTAAGCTGGTTCAACTCAAAAACACAAGTTCCCCCTCTGACTAAAAATGTGAGTGAACGGAATTTAATTTGAGCTGATCTGGAAAGTTGAACGTTTTAACGCTCAAACAATGCATGCTGGGAAATCTGCTAATATGCCGATCATGTTTCTTTTAAACTTAATGTAATGAGTTGAGTGGACTCTCATTCATTCAGCTCATTACGTTAAGATTTTATTAAGTTAAAGTTTGTCCCGGACCATCGGAGAGGTCTGGATGGTTGGGAGCAGCAGGTTAGAAACGTACTTTGGCCCTAAACCATCCAGTGCTTTATAAACAAACAGTAGTATTTTAAAATCCTTTATTTGACAAACAGGAGGCCAGTGCAAAGATCTGAGAACTGGACTGATGTGATCTGCTTTCTTTATCTTAGTGAGGACTCCAGCAACAGATGCAGCTGTCTGACTGAGGGACCTGTAGAGACACCATTAGAATAACTTCTATAATTATTATTATTATCGAAACTCAACATTTATTAAGAATAACTCTCAAGGTTCAAGGTTGATTTATAACCTTTATAGTCATTTTACAACACAGAGTTGCAAAACCAAATGAAAGTTGTGGCCCCTTCATGCTGCGCATGATAATTAAATTTAGAATAAACAGCACTAACATGACAATAAAGTGCAGCTTTGTGTGTTTATTACTATGTTAAACTTTATTGCCCTTAATTTCAGGAACCAGATCACAATGAAAATGTACAGCATTTAACAACAAACTTCTGCATTTGTTATTTATATTTGTCATTATTTGGAACCATCATCTTTATTTATGGGAAGTTCAGTTCCAGAAACCGCAAAACAGTGAATGCTCATAGTGCTGTTGATATTGCAAAAGGCCAACCAGTATAATGGCATGCACCTTACTGTTTATGTTACAGTACAGCATATGTGATTTTGGTTGACTTTATAGATCAAATAAATACTTAACGTAATGAACTTGAATACTCAGAGCTATGAAGAGTAAATATTGGACTTACATTTGCCTGGTGGACACAAACACGACTCCAAATGAACGCTAATGTTTCTCCACATCTGCTGGATGTGTAAATAGGCAACAGCAGCATTTACTGTAAACCATCATAAGACACTAAAACTATCCCCTGCCAGACTTATTAAAGGTGTGTTTCCCATCAAATGATCTTTTTCTGATTCTCAGAGGAAAGGAAAAAGAAAAGACCTACTCACAGGACTGATTCTTTGGATTTAGTACCCAGATTGTTTTTAAAGACAGCTCTGGCAAAACCATACCAAAGAAAAAAGCATGTCACACACATCTGTCAGAATCCTTCAGTGTAGAGGACTTAATAATGGTGTTTCGAATCTGTCGTCCATACTCTGAGCCTGTCCGTGTTGTCCTATAGGTTTATCCTGTCGGCCCTCAGTGCGAGCCAGAGAAATGTGGTCAACTGTGCGCTGTGCCACAGAGCGCTGCCTGTGTTTGAACAGTTTCCGTTGGTGGACGGGACTCTGTTTCTCAGCCCTTCGCGCCACGACGAGATTGAGTACGACGTCCCCTGCCACCTTCAAGGTCAGACCTGGTTTCAACATGAGACCTGAGATTATTTCACACAAATGCTACAAATATATTAGCTCAAAATAGTGCCAAAAAATTGTATACTTGATTACCATGATTACCATGAAATTTGGTTCGGCCAATCATGGTCCCCAGAGGATGAATTCTACTGACTTTGGTGATGCTCTGATTTTTCCTGTAGTGCAGTTTTTTGTTTTTTTAATGACAATTTCTTGACTACTATTTGGATGAATTGTCATAAAAGTTGGTTCGGACATTCATGCTCCCCTCATGATGAATTGTAAAACCTCTGGCGAACATCAGCATGCGACCACGCTGATGTCAGCACTTAGCCTGAAGCACCCCTGTTACCATTTGTCAATTATAGAAAAACCTGTTATTACCATTTCCAGTGTTCGGTTGTATAGTTTGTGGGTTCAGTGTTACATTTGAAAACCAACAGCAACACAAAAATCAAGCACTGTTACCAAGCTGTGGTTCTCCAGGACATCAGCTGCCAAATCTGGAAAACAAACCACATATTTAATGGTTACATGATTTACAATCATTAATATGTATTATTGCTCAATTATATATTCACTTTCTATTTAAAGTGATCAAACGGTGTTAGCTTTCCTTTCTATGAAGACAAATTACAACTGGTTAATCCATCAATAAGACCAATCCATACTGTGTATTTAGACATAAAAGGTTTTCTGTTGGCTTCTGCACAGTCCAGCATGAATCTGAAGTAGCACGGCGGCTGCATGTAGCTTCTTTGATGTGCTGGCCCACAAGCTTTGATATGTATGGTCCTTGATATGCATCAGTACGAAATGTTTATTGATTCTGTTTTTCATCCTTCTGTCTAAGGCAGAATATAAATGTTGGAAAGGACGAGTGGTTGAATCGCACTGTACATTTAAAAAATGAGGTCTCGTTGAAATTGGCTTTGTCAGTGTGGATGTTGCTTTGTTTATTCCGCAGTAGTAACAGCTGAGAATTGACTTTCCCTTCAGAAAATGAAAATGCATGTGATTTTTTTTTAGTTTACAGGGACTTGAAAACTCACCATAGCAGCATAATCAGGACTCTCTTGTGACCAGTTTTTGACTGTGTGAGTGGCTCTGAATGCATTCTTGTTTACAGTGATTAGGATGGATTGTATTTCCTCCATAACTCCATAACAGGTCCAACGCTTTACTTGGATAGGGTAGATAGAAACAAATTACTATATATAATATGCTGTATGACAGGTTGTTTTATTTGTATTTTTATTAGAAGTATGATAATAAGCCAGGGATGCAATCAGGAGTTGTAACCGACTTGTTATTCAGTAAATTTAATACCTAACTATATTTCTTTTTTCCAATAGGCAGGTTAATGCACCTCTACGCCATCTGTGTGGACTGTTTAGAAGGCGTCCACAAGATTGTCTGCATCAAGTGCAAGTCACGCTGGGACGGGAGCTGGCACCAACTGGGCACCATGTACACCTACGATATACTGGCTGCGTCACCGTGTTGCCAGGTAGAAACGCTGATCTCTGAGGGGCACTGATGAGCAGCGCTTAAAGCTGCGCGAATCACCGGTTTAATGTTAACAATGGATCAAATGACGTGTACGCGAGAGGTGTCACGCCAGCAGAGTTTTAATGTCATTCAGCTTCGTTGTTTTTGTTTCTTGGCTTGCAGTGTTGCTGTTTTGGTTCAGTGTCACAGCTCTCATCGACCTATTTCCAACCACAGCAGGCAGCTGTTTTCAGTAAAAAATATAATAAAAAAAAGATATTACCCTCAGGAGTTGGTAGAGATCAAAAACAGAACCAAAAGACAGTGAATAATGGACCAGAAGCAACTCCAAATGTGTGTTACTTACTGTTGCTCCGTGTCGGCTGGATGTATAGATGACCAGCTTTTTGCAAACACATTTGAAACTTAAAGGGACACTCCACCAACTTTACTCAAGAAGGTCAGTTTGCTCGTCATGATGCCTTCTGTGGCTCTGGAGGAGCTTTCCAAAATCAGAAAGAAAATAAACCTGATGGTGTCATCAATGTGTGAATCCATCTGTAGCGCCATCCAATGAAAAGCAATCAATTACGAGCTGTAACTCCAAAGAATAATACTGCTGGGGGCAAAAAGAACTTAAATGTAAATGCAGTTTAGATTTTGTTTGTAAGTGCATACGTGGAGAAATACGTGTTTCAATGGATCCCTCTGCTCTGTGTGTGTCCTCAGGCTCGTCTCAACTGTAAGCACTGCGGGAAGCCGGTGGTGGACGTTCGAGTAGGGATGCAGTATTTCTCCGAGTACAGCAACGTCCAGCAGTGCCCCCACTGTGGCAACCTGGACTATCACTTTGTTAAACCTTTCTCCTCCTACAAAGTACTCGAGGCTTATTGACAAATGCTGTTCATGCATGCTAGTTAAGCTGCTTTTGTTCCGACTTTTTTTCTAACACAATCTAGGAAAGATTTTATTTTTTGGGCCTTACGTGGTATTATGTTTTTAAGTTCTCTCTCTTTTGATTTCTTTTTTATGTATAGGAAAAGTATGAATCTAGTTGAGTTCCAAGACAGTATATCTCTGCTGTTAGAGAAAGGTATTGATAAAGTGTGGAACTGACACATCAGTCAAACAAACACATTTATCTGTGACAAGTGAATGTATCTGTACGCCAAATTTGCTTTTATTTTTTACCAAAAAACATAAAGATGAATCTCGAATAAAGCAGAGAAAGAAATCCATTGGTGTCGGTTTGATATCTTCATCCCATCTAAAACACTCTTTCAAGGCATTGTTGACCAGCTTAGTGACTGCATCGTTTATTCAGAGATTTTGGACCGACGTGTTACGCAGCTCTTTCCACCACCACCATCAAACACCACATGAGGGAACATCTTCTGAAAGAACGCATTAAGAGAATCTGTCACAAGGCGCACTGAGGCTGTTCTGGAGGTTCGTGGTGGCCCAATACCTCATTAAGACACTGCACTTATCAAATGAAATCAGTCTTTAGGCAACTATAATCTGTGATAGTGTAAGTAAAAGCTCAGACATTCATTCATTCATTAAAAAAAACACACCAAACACCATGGTTTGTTAAATACCTTCACAACACACTACGAGTAGAGATTAATTTACACCAAACTGTGACATCTAAGCACAGACTTCCAATTTGTTTTAGTGAAAATGTTTTATTTCCAGGAGCTCACTGCTGCAAAGCCCCTTCTGTTGTGTCCGTGTTGTTAACAGGGGATGTTTTGCTCTGAGTGGCTTTCGAACTGGACTCGGCGGCCTTATTCTTCTCTTTCTGTGACAGTTCTTTTGCTGAAGGTGGTCGGAGGACACACATGGCTGCCTGACCGTCACGTATGGCTTTTGGCTGGGAAACAAATCCCACCATTACCTCCATTTGTTGCACCATCTGCTCCAGAGTTGAGTCCTGTGGAGAAAAAAAACAAAACAAAAATCAATATGCTAGAGTTATTGGCATTTACAGTTACAAACCACAACCGCTGAATGTATCATAAAAATAATAACATAGAAATACAACTATGTAAATGCTAGAACTGAAGGCCAACACTGTTATTGATATTTAAAGGTTATAAAAATCAGATAACCCTATAGAGGCTGATCATTTTTTTTTTTGGATTGCTTAAATTTGGTTATTTAAGTTGTTTCTTGTAACTTTTTCGCAGACATATACACAGGTAACGTTAAATCTGTGATAATTTGGAACTGTTTCAGATGCTTCGGAAGAAGAAGACAGGGTTTTTTAGGGTCCCTATCTAATGAAGCCCAAACAAAAGCCCCAGATGTGCGTGTTCTTCCTCACCAGGTTGACTGCAGGTTGCCTGCGTGGTGATTGCAGAGTAATCCTAACGTGGTGCTTCTTCTCCAGCCAGCTCTCCACTTGTTTCAGCTTGGTGGTGAGGTCATGCGCTGCGATGTTAGATGAAAAGGTGAGCTCTTTCACCTGCACAGGGGCTGTGGAGACAACACAGTCGGTTACTGCAAGATCTGTTGAATACTGAAGTTATTGTGATGGATCTGCCGGATTGCAAAGAAATTATTCACTTCACAGACTTATGGGGCCTCGTTTTAAGAATCACTTTGACTGGATCCCAAATTATTTAGTTATCAGCTCTTGTAGCTTTAGGTCAGGGGTGGTTTCTGAAAGACTTATCTGTACACTCGACAGAACAACAGAGGGGAGGTACACAAGTGAAGCCTCAGTTGTCAAGGTTTTACTAAATGTGTATTACCTGAGACTAACTCCCATTCAGATCTGGTTTGTTGGATAAAAAAAGTATGTTCCACAAATTGTCTATTACAACAGTTGTTCCCAAACTTTTTTTCCGTGTGGCCCTTTGAAACAACAGAAAGTCAACCTGCGACCCCAAAGTTTACATACTTCTATGAACTGTGAACAATGAGTGATTTTTAACCTTCTCAGATTGCTGAATTTGAATATGAAGAGATGAAACTTATTAGTAAAATGCAAAGATATGAGAAATATCATAGTTTAATATAGCAGAAATATGTTTCTTTCTTCTCTCCTAACTAATCATCTTGTGACCCCTTGGAGGGATCGTGACCCACAGCCTGGGAACCACTGTATTAAACCAAGGTCTGAAGTAGGTCCCTGCCAGGACAACACATACCGGCTTTTGCTTTCTGTTTCTCCCGCAGTTTCAGCTGCTCTTCGTGGACTTGTTTGCCGCTCATCAGCCGGTAAACGGGAGGATCTTTGTGTTCACTGAGCAGCACCAATTTGAGACCCTGCTCGTCCATGATTCTGATCACATCTGCACGGTGCATGGTGCCCAGGTTCTCGCCGGTGTCACTTATCACCTGTATTTGACGCTGCGGGATCTTGCGGCCAACAGTGGTGATTGTGGCATGAGCTCGGGGGTCCTGCTTTTTTTTCTTAGGTGCAGGAGTCTGTTCTGTGTCGTCTACAGCCGTGGAGAATGGAGACCATCTCCAGGAGGAAGCAATGACGTTAAATCTTTCACTGCATACATTCAATCTTGATGCTGGTGTCCAGCAGGCAGGGCTGCCACCACACACAGATCTCACCGTACGGCTCAGCACCCACCTCACGCAACCTGCAGACATGTCCTACATAAAAAGAGAGGGGACAATTGAGCTACCAGATGTGATTATGCGAAACAGTATCATGTGTTTTCCCTTGCCTTTATAGGAAATGTGTGTAATGTCTTGTAAGGCCATGTCGGTTTATCACTTTTGGGTGTGCGACACAGAAAAAATATTAATTCAGTCATTTATTTGTTATCTGACAGGTTAGAAAGACCAAATATCAATGGGTATTACATTTAATTTTATCTCAGCATCATTAGTTACTTTTGAAACTTGAAACACAATGCAACAACAGCCAGTTCATACAGTTGAGAAACAGTTTTCCAGTTTCCTCAGGACCTCAGCAGGCCAGCCTCCATTACAACATCTACCAATTTAAATTTGCCTTACCTCTCTGTCACTGCTCACAGTACACACATCACAAATAAGACTTTTTTTTAAACCGTCAGGGTCTTCTGTGAAATTCGGGACACATCACACTTACTTACTTTTAATAGTTTTATTTGCATGTCAATGAAGTTGGTTCAGCTGTCAGTCTGACGAGCGTCTGCAGTTAAAACACCGCAACACTGCAAGCAGGTTGTAAAAGCTATCATTTAATTAAAAGTTCATCGGTAATGCAATGCCGAACTGACCAGCAAACCTTGATAATTCATAAAATACATTTTAGTAAATGCATCGTGCTGAACTTGGTGTAGAATTAACATGTAAATAATTAAATTGTAGGAGTTTAGATGGGAGTCTGGAGGTGACCGAGAGAGCTGTTTATAGTCCTCTAGGCTGAGTTTAATGTAGCCCTGACGTGATGGAAACAATGTAACTTGAATTAATAACCGAAATAATAAATGTCGGTGTCATTGGCACTTTGTACAAGTTGTCCTAGATGTATTACACTGTCCTCTAATAACACACAAAGGGAGTTCCTGTGTTAAAAACAGTAACACAAGCACAAACTATCAAATTAGAGACAAAACGCTGATCTCGCCAGTAAGAAAATTCCCCAAAATGTCTCATCTGCTGTCGGACTGTTTACTCACTGTACATCAAAGTCGTGTCTTCATGCTGTCAGTCTGCTGCAGGGTGACTGCTGCGCCTGCTTCCGCCATGCTCTTCTTCACTGAATTTGAGTCACAATAGCAATGCAACAAAACCCACGATGCTGCCCCCTCCTGGACAGAGCAGGACACGTCCTCGCTCCATTAAAGGCTGGGTTTGTCTGCCTCTGTACATCTAGGTGCACGGCCTGCTGCTGCTGCTGCTGCTGCTGCTGCTGCTGCTGCTTGGTGCTGGAGTGAGTTCATCAGGGCCAAAACAGCAATGCGGTGGACTGTGAGACCAAAACAACAAGTTGAAAGATGTTAAAACACTGTGAGCTGAGAGGACCTGCAGAGTTGGGTGATAATTGTCTGTGGGTTTCGTTACCAGCGTCAACTTTCAGTCTTTCTGTTTTCACAATATTAGTGCAGCTTTAATGGCCCCGTTTAGAGGAGAAGATTGATTTAACTTTCATATTTATCCTTCAGTATAAATCTACAACCAGGGGTTAAAATAAGGGTGTCATGTACAATTTTTGTTGTTGGTTATAAAGAAATATTGTTTACTGTGTAACCATGTCATAGTGTATAAATTAATGCATCCTGTAACACGAACACAGTGAGCTATGCAAAAACACAAATTCCACGAAAGACTGAACATTTCACTTCAAACCATCTCTCTCTGTCACTTGCTGCTATAAATACACCTGGACTGGATCTTATCAGCTGAGTGTTCAAGGAAACATACAGGCTCTCTTTTCATCTGTAAAGAGAAGTGGAAATTTGCAAGCTTAAGTATTTTTGGAAATACTGAAAACATCTTCATTATGGTGGAGTGTTTAACTGTCACTGTTTGGGTGGGTTTTTAGCTGTGTGTTGTATCTACACATTTAACATGCTGTTTTCTTTGAAATGATACATCTCCATGGAATTAAACTAATAAATTATCATGTATTATTAACGATTAAGATACCTGGCAGTATATAAAGTAGTTGAAATTAGCTCCACCTTTACCAGCTGCAACATTAGTGATGCATCACTAATTATTATCCAGTGATATAATATACATTATTCTGAAATGGGCCATTCTGCATAATGAGTACTTTTACTTTTGGTACTTAAATGCAGGACCTTTATAATGTGGTATTGTTATTTTTACTTTTGTCTTTTATGTAGGATGTAATTTCAATATTTTGCTAACAGAATTTGATGTGAAATTATTGCATGTGACCCAAATAGTGTTTTAACATTTGTTTAGTGAGTTTATTTAGTTAGTTGTGTTAGGTGTAATACATTTAAGAACAGTTGACAAAGTGTTACATTTTATGAGAAATCCATTTAAAAGAACAAGTAACCGTGCAAATACAGGTCAAATGTATTGTTTACACTTTCCCCTTAAATATTTACCATTAACTTTACATTAAAAAAATTATGAAAAAGCCGTTAGCCATGTCTGAAAAATAATCAGGTATTTCTGAGGACATTTTTATAAGAGTTATGCTGTTCCCACACCCATGAATTATTTGGTATTTACACATTTAACAGAATTTATTTATCCACTGTACATCACAACCACCATTCATTCTGTTTGATATTCAAAGACTAATTATATTTGGGTTATTTTGCATAGGAAAGTGGCACAAGGATTCGTGTGTTATGACATTTTCAGGAACTGGGAATTTGCCAAACAAATTTTCCGGAACGGGCAGCTATGCAAAATTTGTTTGACAACACATTCACCAGACCAAAAGGCTCAGATGCTCTTGTTTGGTGCTGCTGTTCAGTGGTTTGACGTTACTACAACCAGAGAAAAGGAAAAAAACATGAAATGGATAACTTGGGTTTTGTTGGTGGGCCTTCTTTGGACTTGTAAGTAGATATGATCTCCAAGTACTAAAGCCTGTCAGGAAGAATCTTTGTTGAACTTGTATTATTCTCTTAAGGAATAAAATATTTTGAGCATGAACTAAGATCCACTGTTTATTCTAATGTGTAAAAAAATGTGATAGGAATAAGTCATTTTTTTAATTTAACTTGTTATCTGATTTGATTAAGGTGAGGTAGTCCAAGCAAAGATCTGTGGAAAGCCAGAACGTAGCAATGGAAACAGAGAGTGCAGTGTCTGCAACACAAATAGAACTCAGAAACTCAGGGATTGTTTAACCACAGATCCAAAACCAAGTTTGGTTGTTGCTGATAACTTCAATGGCGTCATTGAAACAGCAAATCGGGGTAAGTCAAAACTATAATAAACTTTTAAATTATAGTTACAATAAGACTGGTACAAATGGGAAAGATCAGTGGTGGAAAGTATATTTACTGAGGTACTTTACATGAGTATTTCCATTCAATGCAACTTTGTACTAATACCACTCTAGATTTATCTAACAACTGTAGTTGGGTATTTGGGCATTTCTAAAAACAGAAAGATATGCGGAGTATCAATAAAATACTTTTTGGTGCCTATATGTTAGTGCAAGGGAAGAATAGGATAACTCATTTGTGTTTAAGGAAGGCAAATGAGCAAAATGGGGCGACAGTGTTGATATTGAAATTAAATTATTCATAGTATCATTTATTTTAAAATTATGACAGTTTACAAAAAATAACTACAGTAAAAAGTTTTCTAATATGGAATACTTAATATTATTAATGTACACAGTTTATTAGGGACACCAAAACAAGTGCAGTCTAATACAACAGTCCTCCAATAAGTCCTATCCTTTTTATCAATGTAGCAATGAATTACACTGTAAGTATCTGCGAACAATTGTCGTGTCTCGCCCCTCTCTATGAGGACAGGCATGACGTGCTTTGATGACACATACAAATTAGTTTGTTTCAAGCATGCATCCACCTTTAGCCCTGCAGTGGACTCGTAACCTGAGATAGGTAGATATATCTGCTTTGGGTAACTGCTGTCAAGTATTGACGTGAGAGTGTTATGAAATTACTTTGTGACTTAAAAACAACTGCATTCTTTACCTCTCAGCACACCCAGGCTGCATAGTATTTGTGCAGAAAAATGCAACACAATCACGTGAGTAAAACCTACCTGTTATAGTCACAGAATACTTCAGCATTCCTAAAAAATAAAATGTATTTCTGTTTTTAATTAACAGAAAATTTGGAAAAGGAGTGGCCTCAAATGGAGATAAATAATAATGTTTATCTCCTGAAGATTTCAAAATGGCATATCACAAAGGGAGTGTGTCTGTGTGTCCTGCAGGGGCGTAACTGCACCCCCACAATAACTAACCTCACAGGTGATATTAGATAAATGTATTTTACATTTCCAATGTCATCATCCAATGTAAGCAGCACAATATTAAATTCTGTTAACCTTTACTGTATTCATTATCCAGTGCACCACGGCAGATGAGAGTAAAATGTGTGTGTGTGTGTGTGTGTGTGTGTGTGTGTGTGTGTGTGTGTGTGTGTGTGTGTGTGCGTGTGCATGATTTGGGTGAACAGGCCCTTTAAAAATGTGAAACTACAGTTCCACTTTAAAGATCCAAAGATGAAATATACATGAAAGTTGGTTTGTTTTTGTTAATATAAATCTCTCTTATAATCCAGTTTCGACAGGTGAATGCGATCTCACTATAAATGGTAAGCCAATTTCTCTAAAAGAGCTCATAAAAATATAATTATTCGCACTTTGGAAATTTGCAACGATAAATCAAGTCTCTTTTAATTAAGTTATTAAATATTAGTTAAACAATTTAGAACAATTTAGAAGTCTACTATCAACTTTTGTAATATTAAAGACATTGTTGAACAATTTCAGATGTTTCCTTTCTGAAGTGATACGTCTCCATAGCTTTGTCCCACTTGGCTTATATTTCTTTTTTAATGTAGATGGATACTAGATTTTGACAGTGTTTTTATTAATAGATCCTTGCCAGGTTAGCTGTCTGAATACACAAACCACATGTCAACAAGGTACATATGACGAAAACCAATGCAGAAACAAGGGTGAGTTCTCTTCAGAGAAGCAAAAAATAAATGTGTAAATGTTGCTCCTGCACAATATATTTCACAATATAAAACACTATAAACATGCTAAATGGCACAAACTGTTACACTCTATATTTTACCTTACAGATGTTTGCTTTAGTGAAGGGATGAAAAAACACAGAAGTGACATTTCTTCAAGTTGTCAAAAATGATGTTCAAAAATGATGTTCCTTCCTTTCACCTTCAGAGTTAAAGGACAAGTACATCATCAACGTAACAGCAACCAACATCTGTCTCAACTGTGATAATCCAGTGAAAAAGCCTGAGGAGAAAATAATTCTCAAGTCTGCTGACTTCGGGGAACAAAATGAAACTGGAGGACAATTCAGCTCTACCACAGCTGTGTAAGATGTGCTCCATGAACTAATAAAGGGTTAGGGTTAAAATGTTCAGGTTTTGAACCTACAAAATGTATGTGGAACTCTTTTTAAAAAACATATCAAAGTACCGATTACAGAGTTGTAAACATTATACATCACATCTGTAATGCATGAATATTCCTCATATGTCAACAGTAAAGTCATGAACAAAATGGCCGACCTCGCCTCCTCGATCAATGGGTCTTCAGCTGAACTGACCATTGGAGGAGCCGTGGGGATCTTAGTGAGAGAAACAGAGCCCGCGGACGTACAGGAAGTGTCCTTTGCCTATTTGTCTCCAAATGACAGCATAAATGTAGGTGCATTACTTTTATTTTACCTCAACAGAGTGTCAACAGAGTAACATTCTCATTACAGACAGTATGTATTTAGGTCTGATGATTATCTCAGCCACCTGCTAACTTGAAAGTGATTAAATAAGTGGTCTATATACATTTTAAGGCTATGTCATCCAGTCATCCTGTCTCCTGTTTGAAAATCATTTGCTTTTGTACAATATTTCGGGAATTACCGTACTCTAATCGGCTTTCTTTCCAACAGTGAAAGCATTAAAATCAATTTTGTGTGTGTGCATTAAGTATGGAGCTGGAGTCATGGCGTGTTTAGCCAAGTATAGCTTGAAGACTGACTCTGTCAAGTTTTAAAGGGTTACTAAGAGTTACTCGCTGGAACAATTTCTGGGCAAACAACAGCCAGCTGCCGTGACAGTGTGCCACATTACAGAGTCACCATTGTACCAAAAACCATACTCGCAGACTGAATCTGGCAGAGTTACTGGGCAGAAGGATCAACTGTGGTCCAAAATAACTACAGCATGTATCTCTCCCTATAATCACAACAGTAGCACAGTATTTTCCAAAATTTTGAACTATTCCTTTATCTAATTGTATTTACTGAAGTACTTTTTTTTTTTATCACATGTCACATTAGAAGCTCAAAACCAACCATGTTAGCCGATACTTTCTAACTTCTCTAACCTGTATGTGGCACTCAAGACCATTAATGTAAATCTTTAAAAACAGCTCAGACATTTTTGCTTCATATTTTTTAAAGGCAAAGTAATTATATAAATACTAAGTAATTTATAATTGAAATTAAATAGATAGATAGTTAGATTAGATAATTAAATTGTTGAAACTTTAAAACTGCACTGTACACGATTTTGACAACACACTTTATCTGCTCTTCCTTGCAGATTATAACCAACAGAGATGCTCTGTCTAGTTTTTCAAGATCTGTTACAGTGTCAAAAGATGCGTTTGAAAAAGCTGTCCGTTTGAACGTTAGTGTACCATTTGCAGCTGTTTTCCGATTCATCAATATGTCTATGGTAAGAAAATAATCTCGGTTTCACCTTCAATGATACTGTAGATAAACCTTATATATTTGATCATGATCATGTCGTTCCATTTTCTCAGGACGAGAAAAACAGCACTGTTTTAGGTGGCGAGGTTTTAGCAGTTGAAATGGGAACCCATATCATCAATCTCACAGACAAAATATCCATCAATTTTTGGAACATGAACTATGTAAGTGAACAAAAAAAGGTGCATTAAGAAATGTGTATTATTTGTACTTTTTTGAGTTTGTCTACCACCAAAGAGCACATTTCTAATGCACTTCTGTTGTTTTGTTTACAGAAAGGAATTCCATCTTGTCATTCATGGGATGGTGAAGGTATTTTTTCCAACTTGCTAATTTGCCTGTTGATGTAAGATATTGCTTTAAAGAAATTGCAAGATTAAAATTGGATAGGTCTACTCCAATTGGACATGAAATAACACAGAACTCAGCTGGTGTAATAAGCCTTTTCCACAGAAGACATTTTGAAATGTCACAGTAAGAAAAGCACAGGTGTAAATAATACAATTAATGATGGCTGCATTCCATTTAGCTGCATCAGTTTCAGGGTCCTGGTATTGTGCATGTTGACTCACTGTCACACTGTCGTAGCTTACTGGGGCTCTTGAATAGAGTTGAGACATGGTTTATGTTATTGGCAACACCTGCGCTTTTCCTGTAAGTAAAAGTGCCTGCTGTGAAAAAGGCCTGAGTAAGATTGTAAGATATTCAGCAAATACTGTAAGCTACATTATCAGGACACTTAAATGGGGCAGAACAATCGACAATGTTATTAGTTACACGTGTTCTTTTCCTGCTATGACAAGACACAATGTGTGCTGTGAAAAAGGTCTATTAGTTACATTTCTGATGATGATATTTATTCAATAAAGAACTAGTAGTGCACTATATATATCAAATCAATCTGAAAGGTACTACTCTCATCAGGAGTTCAAACCAGCTAAATTCTGGGTGACAAAATTGGATTAAACCTGACTGACTGGAGCGTTGATGCTCAAGTCTCCAGCTTCTTCTCTGCACTGTTTGCTCTGTTCCCGTCTTTTAGGAAGCCGACCAAACTGGACTGATGCCGGATGTCTGACAATAGAAAATGGACTCAACATTACATGCCAGTGTACACATTTGACATTTTTTGCTGTTTTATTGGTGCGTTTGACTACTCTTGTAAATCTTTCATGAAATGCATTCCCAGTGGAATACAAATATTTGCCACTGGTATGGCCGTCTTAGCTGACTGCACTCTGTACTGAAGCTAACTCATGTGTAATTTCCCCCTTCCATAATGAAGTTTATCATAAACCATCCCACCCGTGACCTAGTGCTTAAAAGTGTTTAATTTTTGGTTCTTGCAGGCTTCTAATGAAACCATTTCTAGTTCTGACCTGAAGAACCTCACCATAATCACCCAAATTGGCTGTGGCTTTTCCATTTTCTTCCTCTCCATAGTCCTCTTCATGCACTTCCTTCTGAGGTAATGATTACAGAACTTTGTCTCCGTAATTAGTTTCACACTAAATAGTTTTTTCCAAGAAACTTCCAGGAAGATATCAGTAAATTAGGGCTATTTAGAATAAAGCTTTACCTTTATTTTCCAAAAAAAAGGTCTAAATGCTGCTCCAAGCCTTCTCCACAAAAAAAGGATTAATATTCTGGTATAGAATTACTAAATAATTTATTAAATAATTTATTGGCCTAAAATTAAATCAAACTACTACAAAATACTGGACTTTGCCCAAGTAATATCCACCTACGTTTTTAATTGAAGAATGTAAACCATGTTTCACCCAGGTTGTAAAAACAAATTTCAATAGAAAATACTTTTGTTGTGTAAAGATATGAGTATTCAGGTGTTGCCTGCTAAGTTTTCTCATTGTGTAGCCAGACATACTGAGATCTTCCCTGTATTTAAAAGGATGAGAGTGAAATCTTAGTTTCTACCCCAATTAGTAGAAACAGTAAACAAATAAATACAGATGAAGGCACGATAAAGATGAAGACTCTGGTTAATGCAGGGAAAGTTCATGTAAATAAGCCTGCTTTCCAAAACAACAAAACACTGTAGTAGGTACAATGTTAAAACCTGGGCAGTAGGGAAATGAGTCTGTAGGATAGTAGTGTCATTGTGGGATATCTATGGAAATAACTGTGATGTGAACTCAGTAAATACCTTATGAAAATAAATAACATCTCATCTTTCCTCACCATGTATGGTCACAGGAATATTTGAAGGCCACTACTGTACTTATCTTTGCATAGAAACACTGTTTATAAATAAACGTATACATAGGGTTATGGAATATGTAAATAATTATAAGGCTACTTTTATGACTACATTGCCAATGGACACAATGTAAAAGCGTGAGAGCTCAAAGCGACAACTCCAAATAGTTTGTTTTGTCTGACCAATCATTAAAACTGATGATTTGTGCATAAGAAATCATAAAGTCAGAAAGATATAACATATGACTTGTCAGTTTATCTTTCCTCACAGGAAGAAAAAGGCCAGTAAGTCCACAAGGATTCTCATCCACCTGGTGTTAGCCATGTTCCTGCTTAACCTCACTTTCTTGATCAACAACTATGTGGCAAAACTGAAGAGCTCTGTTGGGTGTAAGATCATGGCGGCTGTCATGCACTACTCCATGTTGGCCACTTTCAATTGGTTTGCTGTGCAGGCCCTTCACCTCTGCCTGCAGCTGTACACGGGGGGCCAAATTTTAATCCATCGCTACATACTCAAAGTCTCCATTGCCAGTTGGGGTGAGTACACATCATTCATCTCTGACATGACGTGAAATTCAGTGGTTAGTTCATTATCATTCACTTTCTGTTTCCATTTCCAGCAATACCGAGTGTAATTGGGATTGTCCTGCTCATCACTGGAAAATATGGTGAACAAGTCATCTACACTGATAACGTTGAAGAAAACGTGGTCATGTGAGTTGGAAAATAATAGAAGTATATATTTAATATACAGAATTATACAGTAGAGCCATGTTTCCTTTTCCTTTACTGACACGTCTTTCTGTTTCAAGGTGCTGGATAATAGAAAGTGAAGTCCACTACATTGTCAACATAGGCTACTATGCGTTGGTCTTCCTCTTCACCTTCACTACCTTCATCATCATACTGTCCTGGCTCTTTTGTCTCAGGAGAACCAAAGCAGACAACGGACAATTTAGCAGTGGCAAAAGTATTGTAACCATCCTGGGACTGTGTAGCATGCTGGGTATCACATGGGGTTTTGCCTTTTTCGCCCAAGGTATCCTCCTGATCCCCGCCTACTACATTTTTACGGTCCTCAATTCTTTCCAAGGTAAACACAAACGTGATCAGCCTGGATATGATCCAGCAGTTCTAAATAAATAAATCATTGAATGCTAATGTATACTCACTACTCATCAAGGTAGATTTTTACTTCATTATTCACAGGCTAAATCTGCTTTAATTAATACTTAAGACTAATGGATGTGTAAATAGGAAACTGCTGGCTAACACAGTTGCCATATTAACTTTATAAGGTGATAATATGTAAATGTTGTGTTTACAGCCCCCAACTGGTAAAAATTAATTAGTTCAGGTTTGACTAATGTGGGTTCAATGCAAAAAAATAGATACATTAGTTTTATTGTTAAAGGGTCAGTTCAACCAATCACAAAAAACATTTTCTTCTCTCTTGTGCCTTTTGATATCTAGCCATGCATAGTTTCAATTTTGTGTGTGAGGTTTTGAGATATCTGTGTAATTTCTGCCATCACCCCAATATGATTGAATTTTGTTTTGGGTGCTCAGGAGACTGAAAAATCTATCAATGTATAGATTTTATTGAAACTAAAAATTTAAATTTTTGCCCTTTTAAAATAGGCACTCTTCACTTGTCCTTAACTTTGTTGACACCCCACCATTCACAGCAATAACACATGCTCACATTTCACTTATTTGACTTTATTCAACTCAAATCTGATGCTGTACCATCATGTTACTGCAGCTTTGGCTGAAACAGGAAGTAATATTTTTCACTGAATGACTTGCACTTGTATTATTTCACCATTAACTGCATTAAAACGTAAAAGGTAAGCTGAAGCAGCATATTCAATGGGAGTAAAAGGATGACTGTGAAAATAAAACCCTTATGTAATACATGGGCAATAGGTAAAAAGTAGGGATGAACTAAAAATGCATCACATGCTCAACTTGTCATTATGAGTGACCATCTTTGTTTGCCTGTTAGGTTTCTTCTTGTTTATCTACTACTACAACACCAGCCACTCAGGAGAGACAAGTGCCCAGGGTCAAAGCACCAGCAGCATCAGCACTCTTAAAACTGGCCTGGACATCTTCGACAACCCCTACAACAAAAAGCAAGGCAAATCAACATAATGTGCTTAATCAAATAAATCTTTGAAAGACGAATGAGGACTGAAGACAGATGGAGAGGTTATTGGTAAGTTTGAGGTAGAAAGAATTAACTGGAAAGTGTACTGATATACAATATTAACAGAC
Organism: Lateolabrax maculatus; assembly: GCA_031216445.1. Taxonomy (NCBI): domain Eukaryota; kingdom Metazoa; phylum Chordata; class Actinopteri; order Acropomatiformes; family Lateolabracidae; genus Lateolabrax; species Lateolabrax maculatus. Next base: position 5,676,552 of record CM062212.1, on the reverse strand, counting down.
ATATTCATTGATTGAGTTGAGTTATTAGTTTATAGGAACATTAGTTTTATACTACATTGTTTAGTTTACCATAAGACCATTTAGTGAGGATCAGATAGGGGTGTACGTTTCATGTTTTTTTTTTTTTTTTCAATGGAAAAACCGCAAAATATTAAAAAACTTTTAACCTGAAGCTCTTCAATGCTATGGTAAAAATAAAGTTTCCTCTCAAACAGGACATGGGTAATTGTAAATAAGGTGACAAAGCTAAAATATTGTACATCCTGTCCGACATAAGAACTGGCTGTGTGTTGACTGTTTGAAATATGAAGTGATGAGGAAAGTGAGGAAATAAGAATCCTTTATTCAGTTTCAGTCACACTAAAATTAAAACACACATTATGCATAAATATACAATTTTCTTTCATTTGTTTTGAATTGGGAAATTATTTGACACTTTTAGAACAAGAGCTCCTCCGCTTCCTTGAGAGCTTTTTCCATTTCAGCAGCCTCCAGGGAAAAGTTCTCCCTTTCCTGCATCATATGTTCCCGTGCTTTAGCGAGTTCTGTCATTGTTGTTTGGATTTCCTATAAGTTTTTAAAAAAATTACGAACATTTATAAATACACATAAATACAAATACAAGTTACATTAGTCAATACAAAAGTTTCAACGAGTGACTCACCTCTAGCCGAGCACGTTGCTGTGATGCAATATCTCCAAACGCATTTAATTCATGCAGCAGGTCAGTGGAGACACTCTGAAATAGAGACAATGAAAGTTGTTTTTACTATAGTCAAAAACTTTAACCCTTTATGTGTGTAGCATACAAGTGTAGTGTAAATTTTAAAGTATTTTCTCTCAATTTTCTTTAATTGTGTTGATGTGTGACATGGAACAAATTAATCAGTGCATGTGTGTTTGTGTGAGTTTGATTCAAATAAGCTTTGATTTGAAGTTTGATGAAGCATTATGACAAAAAAAAAACATGATTGTATAATAAAATATATGCACCATAACTTCTCTTCTTTGATCTTCATTTTGTCGTGCAGCATCTCCAACTCTTTCTCCTAAAACTAATCAAATAGATCTTATGTTACTTTCAATCAGGAAACAACTGACAAATATTAGTCTAACAAAAACACATTGTGAAAATGGGGATACATATTCACCTGGGTCTATTTTGGCTGTGACTAGGAGTGCATGACAGTCCTTCAGGTTTTTCTGTACCCCTGCATTCTCCTTTTCAAGGTCGCTGAACTGCAACTCCAACTCCATTACTCTTTGCTGCAATACAACAAGGACTTTAGCAAAACAACACAGATTCTAATAAGGCATAAGGTAAAATAGAAAGAACATAAATGCTGTACAATTGCAGCTGACAACAGACAAGTTACATGCATTCTACCGGAGCCTAACCAATGTTTTCACTTGAGTATATAAATACACGTGCTTAGTTAAAATTGCTTTCTGCACCTGTGTCTCTGTGAGGTTTTTCTGCAGCTCCTCATTAGTGGCCATCAATTGCTGATTTTGCTCCTTGAGCTCTGCCTGTTGCCCATACCTGGTGGAGACCCTACGGAAAGGTGCAACATAATTGCTGTGAAAAACTGTCTGCAGCCTTCTCCATGTTAACTTTATGCAATATAATGTATGACTTACCCTTTGTGAACTTTAGGAGCAACATTTTTTCTGGAAGATAAAAGTGGACAAACTTGAATTCAATAACTGTGAAGCAAACATGCAGAGCATGGCAGGTATGAAGGGTTTGCGATGCTTTACAAAAGGAAGCAGAGGAATCGTGTGGGTGTTTAGGTCATCTTTATCTTTGTTTGTTAGAGATCTATCCCACAGAACATCACAGTCTTCACACTTTTGAATAGCAATTCCTCACCTCGGCACGTTTTCTTTTTGAGATTTCAGGATACCATCTGATTTATGGGCAGCATTGGCTGTTGCAGATACAGTTGCCGTGTCTTTGGAGTCATGTTTATGACCCGTTTTCTTCGTTTCTGCAGGTAACGGCATACCTGGAAAACACGAAGGAATGCTAATCAGACATAAGCTTTTTTTTTTTTTACTTTATAAAATTAAAATACACATTAATTTAATCATACACAAAGTGCAAAAATAGCAAATTCTGCTCACCTCTTGGTATTTTGGAAGACATAGCTTGATCTGCAGTGAATACAATAACAGCAGTGACAAACGCACCTGTATGAAAACATAATCTGATTAAACCACGTTCAGTCTGCACAGGACGTCTTTACTGAACCAGCTGTTTAACTATAATTAAACTAATGGGCTCTTTTTCAAATACGTCCTGCTTGTATGTAAAACTAAACAGTCAATCACTAAATCATGGATTACCAGGCCATGTTTATCTGCTATCACGCTGAACATAAAAATACACAGATTTTGAACGGAGTTTGGTGCGATTTTTTACCCAAATACAACAATCGGTGCAGTACATTACAAGCGTCTAGTCAGCTGAGCTTAGGTCCAAGCTTCAACATAACCGAAACACACTAATATGTTTGCCATGGTTCAATAACACAACATCAGTGCCTACCTTTATGGATTCGTTAAATATCGGATTTGTCAACAGTCAAAAATTGAGCAGAATTCAAAAACGTCCCGCCCTCAACGGTCACTTCCGGTTTGGTTACGTTATTTCCTATATGGACAAAACTACTTTTCGGTATTTCAGAGTTTGTATTTCTCTACTAATTCGAGCTAAACCTTGTTTGAATCCTTACCAGCAAACTTTTGTCGAGTTAACTTTACTTTACAGTAAAAAAAAAAAGTAGCCGAAAACCCACCATTAGGCGAGACTCAACTGCGCATGCGTGGAGGCGGCTAAATTCAAACCCGAAGAAGACGTTAGCGTCGAGGCTCGTTGACGTTAACTGCACCTCGACATGGAAACTGTTTTAAGTTAGTTTACCGGTAAAAACAACAAGTGTGTGTGTTTAAAAACGGGAGGAAAACGTCCATAACAACGACGAGGTATGCGCTGTAATGTTTATTTGGTGTTAAGGCCTTTTATCGTCCATATTGTGAGTGGCGAAAACACGAACGTTAGCGTTCACCAGCTACACAAGTGCATTAAAATCAGTGTTTTTATCTTCACCGGCGAGGTCGGTAATTATTAGTTTGTTTTATGTGATAAATGCAGAGAAATGCGAACTTATTACGGGTTTGGGGGACAAGGTGTGTTGCGGAGGAATATGCAGCGTTTGTTGACAAAGGGGAAATACATATCCAGCTAAAGTCGTGGGCGAGTTGATCATTTCAGCTCTTTGTCGATTAGGATCAATTATTGTGCAAAAAACGTTACCGTATTAACTAGATTATCCATTAAGTTAAAGCCCTAAACTGTGGTACAGAAAAGCATCTAGATCACTAGTGTCTCATATTTCCTTTTAAATGATTAAATGACGGGCAGGATATTTTAATTTAAAGAAATAATGTTTGGTTATTAGTTTATTGCTCTGGCTAAAGATGGTCACCCATGCTGAAAAAGTCAAGCAAATTGTGCATATATGTCACTGAAAAGGCCATGGCTTACTAACTTAAATGTAATCATATACTGCAGAAGATTTTATTTACTGTTTTCATTTGTTCCCAGTTGAAAATGGAGCCTCTGGATCCTGCCAAGATTGAGTGAGTGAAAATTGTGTTATCTACAAACAATCTTTACACCTGGCATGAGCTGTATTCACATTGTAATATATACTAATAAACACCCCACATGCACATATATCGGAGTTGAATACTGTCTTCTGTATTACAGTGAGACCAGTGGATTCTCCAAGCGGCGCATTTCTTCCGTCAGTGCAACCAATAATTTAATGGACAATATACACTTTTTACTTTTTTGTGAACAAATCATTTCCTTGAACCTTATCATTTGCAATTTGTCATTTATAGATTTTAAAAGCACCGCGGAAATCGATCAGACTCCCTGAACCAGAGCAACAGGAAAATGTGGTAAATGAACATTTTGATTTAAGATTTATATCTGACTTTGTTTATATGTAGAACTGGGGATTAACTAAAGTGACACTTATTTTCTTAAGGTGGAGTGTGCCAAACCAGGAGAAAAGAGAATGTCAAGAAGAGTCAGTTTTGCCCCCACCAATGATGTCCTCCTGTTTTCAAAGTGAGATAAAAGAGAAAAAAAAGTCTGTCTTTATTTTCCACATGGACACTGACATTTTAACCTAATCAGTATTTTTCTTTACAGGGATGTAAAAAATGCTTCTCCTGTCCGAAGTCCTTTACAAGACTTAACAACAGGTATGTCTTTAATGAAGTATGTGATTTAAAATGAATAAATAATGTAAGCAGCTTTGTAATATTTGTCCTGTGCTATTCCACAGCAGCTGCAGCCACAGAAAACAGGTAAGGCCACTTGATCTTTTCTACCCATTCAGCTGTATTTCAGATGATGATTTTAGATTTAGTCTCACCCAGCCAGAAAATCTTTCTGATTTAACAGCATTAATATTCAGTGTTTTCTTTACTAAGGGTCCAATTGTCCGTCACTGAAGATGGGATTCAACAAATTGCGGGTAAGGATATTAATTGTTCAACTTTTACTAAGTATTACTAAGTGCTCATATATTCTATTACAGTGTTAGAGCACTCTTTCTAAATTCAAGTCTTCAAATTTAGGAATGGAAACCCTATTGAAAGCTCCTCTACATGTTTCTCAACAAAGGGATAAGGTGAGCTTGAAGTCACTTTGTTGTTTTACCAGTGTTGTGTTTCTTACCACTGTCACAGCCAAATTATGGTTAAATTGCTTTATTGTAATTATATTTACTATATTACTATAATGTTCATGGAAGGTTTTCTTGTAATACTTGTGTCATTGACATAAAGTTACTTATCTTCACCAGGTCAACTTTGATACCGGGGAAGACTTTGGGGAGAAAACGGTGATGTTTTCTACAGATGATGCATTCATGGACATGACCCACAGTCACACTATAAACATTGCCAATGATGCAGAATTATTTGCAAATAGTTCCCTCCAAAACTATGGCGTTTTACCCACTGGGGGAGAGAAAACAATGATGTTCACTGCGGGTGATGGATCCATGGATATGACCCTAAGTCATACTTTGAACATGACGAGTGGGTTAGTATCACTACCCACTAATAGAAACATGGATTTAAGTGTAGAGACGAGAAACATATGCTCATCACTGCCTTCTTTGGATCCTGGATTTGAAAACTTCCTTGCAAGTCTCTCTAAACCAAGTGGCCCCAGCATCAATTCTGTGAATCCTACCAGAATGACGCCTCCTGTTGGAGTATCCTATGAAGAAACAAACGCCCCTCTGGCCCCGATTAAAACAAAAAGGGCTAATGTGGATAAAGAAAATCAGGCTCCAACTTCACTAAATGCATCCAGGAAGATTGGTGAATCATCTTATGGAGGTGCACTCTGTCCAGAAGTTGATCTAAGCATGGATATGACTGAAGCTCAGACAGGCCATATTCAGGCATTCACTGATGAAGATGATGATCCCTTTCAGTGTCTTTTTCCCACACAAGAAATGTACTCCCACCTCGACAACAGAGTGTCACAGACGGCAGAAAAGACCAAACAACAGCAGAGCAGTAAAACGCTGGCATCAATCAACCCTAAAGGTATTGCATTTTCTAATTTGTTAATGTTACACATTTCGTGCTTTGTCTTAATACATAGCATCTTGTGTGTTTTGGGGATGCTGGTATTATTTCACAACTTATGATTAAATGCAGTTTAAATAGCATCTTATTACATTTCAATTTCCAAACTTAGATATGACATCTTTGAAGAATCCTTCTCTACATGCTCCTCAGCAAAGACAAAAGGTGAGTTTTATAATTGGTTTGGAATGAATTTCCTTCCTAAGTCTGAAAATGATCCTTCATACTCTACTGACATTAACTGAAACTATTAACTGCATGGAAAGTTTGACATCTATGTTAAAATATATGCCATGTTTGGTAAAATGGTTACTTTAATGAGTTGCACCAGTATACTACATTTTTAGTGATTATGCGATAACTTGCTGTCTTTTCTTCTTCAGGTCAACCTTGATACAAAAGACGAATGCAGAGAGAAAACAATAATGTTCACTGCAGGTGATGAGTTCATGGACATGACTCAGAGTCACACGGTAAACATTGCCAGTGGTTTATTAGCTCCTCCAAACCAAAATGTGGACATTTCCCACACTGGTGGAAAAATGGACAATGCTTCATCTCTGGGGGAAAGAAAACATCAGACTTGTGGTCCGCTGGGCTCGTCAGCTAATGGTTTGGATCCAGGATTTAAAAACTTTCTTGCAAGTCTCTCTAAAACAAGTGCCCCCAGTTGTGATCTTGTGATTGCCAGAATGGTACCTTCTTCCACAGCATCCTCTAAGGAAACTGTCGACACAAACCGCTCCCTGTCCCAGATCAAAACTGATGTTGGGAAAGAAAATCGGTCACTAAATGCAACCAGGAGCTTTGGAAAATCATTTAATGGAGGTGCAATCTGTACTGAAAATGATGTGAGCATGGATATGACTGAAGCTCAGACAGGCCGCATTATAGGACTCAGTGGCGCAGATGATCCTTTTCAGTTTATTTTTCCCCACGGTGAAAGTCTGAAGACTGCTGAGGTGAATTCAGGACAGAAGTTCAGGGAAGTACTGGGATCCTCTAAAAGCACAGGTATGGTACTTTTTTTAAATTTTATTTATTTAATTTTTTTTTTTAGGTAATGTGACTGATTTTTTTATATATATATATATATATATATATATATATATATATATATATATATATATATATATATATATATATATATAAAAAACTTCAGAATTGTTTTAATTCAGTTTTGTTTTTATTGAAACGGAGGAATTTGGGTGTTTTATTTGCGTTAAATTGGGTGGAATTTGTTTACTTTTGCTAATTTGCTTTTTATTTATTTCCCTTTCTCCACATTAGATATGGAAACCTCACTGAAGCAATCTTTAATGACAAATGTGCAAAAACATCAGGTGAGCTTCAATGCTTTGAGAATGAGTTAATACACAACTCACAATATACTTACTTGCACTACTGTGTATTTAAAATGAAGTTAGATTTTTAGAGCTGTATAATACTTTCTTTTTATGGTGGTAATCTCATATCAAATTCAAAATTTATGTTTATATGACTACACTTACAATGATTGTTTTTTTGTTTTTTTTCTTTGTTCCACAGGTCAAATGTGATCCTGAAGATGACTGCAGAGAGAAAACTGTGAGGTTTTCTGCAGATGATGGATGTATGGATGTGACACAAAGTCACACTGTAAACATTGCCACTAATTTTGAATTGCATTCACACAAAAATTTGGACATCTTACCTTCATGTGGAGAGAAAACCGTGAGGTTCACTGCCAATGATGCAACCATGGATATAACCAAGTGCCTCACTGTAAATATTGACAGCAATTTAGTATCAGATTCAGTTCTTCCTGTGAAGAAACAAGAAGCTGAGACGTGTGGTCTGCCTAGAAACAGATATTCATCAGCACACGGTTTGGATCCTGTGATCACAAGAATGACGCCTACTACTGCACAGGCCTTTAACATTGGAGACTCGTCTAATGGAGAAACAGTCTGTCCAGAAGATGATGTAAGCATGGACATGACTGAAGCTCAAACAGGCCGCATTTTGGGAATCACAGGTGCAGATGATCCTCTTCAGTGTCTTTTTCTCACACAAGACATGTACCCCCAAAGTGGACATTTGAAGAAGGCAGAGATTCCTTCACGACAGCAGCACAGTGAAGCACTGGGATCATGTAACCGTAAAGGTATGGAAACACCATACCTTCCAAATTTTGTTGACTCGACTGTAGTAAAAAAATCTGGAGTGAGACTTTTGGGACAATTATGAGAATGTGAACATGAATGTTGGAGTGGGGTCAGACAACTGTTTTTGTTTGTTGGAATTGCCTCTTACTTATTTCCCATCTCATTTAGGTATGGAAACCTCGTTGAGTGCTTCTGTAAAGACTAAGGTGCAAAGACATCAGGTGAGCTTAAACCTTTGCTTAATATGATGTTTCACTCATTTGTTTTCTGAATGAATCACTAGAACACCTGCTTGCCCTAAAAATTGCTTCTTTAAACATTCAAGCAGCTCCACTTATCAACATTTAATCAATATTAAGAAAGTGGTAGCAGGTGTTTTTATGGATGGTGGCACTGGAGTGATTAAAAATGTATAATTATGAAATGATAACTCAGTGTCACATAAAAGATGACACTTTTTTTAACTGTCTCACTCAGGTCAGGTTTGATGCTGAGGACGACTACAGAGAGAAAACAGTGAGGTTTACTGCTGACGATGCCTGTATGGATGTGACACGAAGTCACACTGTAAACATTGCCACCAGTTTTGAACCGCAGTCACACCAAAATCTGGACATTTTACCTACTTGTGGAGAGAAAACAGTCAGGTTCAGTGCAAATGATGCAGCCATGGATGTGACAAGAAGTCACACTGTAAACATTGCCACCAATGTCGATCTGCAGTCACACCAAAATCTGGACTCTTTACCTACTTGTGGAGAGAAGACCGTGAGGTTCAGTGCAAATGATGCAGCCATGGATGTGACAAGAAGTCACACTGTAAACATTGCTACCAGTTTTGAACTGCAGTCACACCGAAATCTGGACTTTTTACCTACTTGTGGAGAGAAGACAGTCAGGTTCAGTGCAAATGATGCAGCCATGGATGTGACAACAAGTCACACTGTAAACATTGCCACCAATGTCGATCTGCAGTCACACCAAAATCTGGACATTTTACCTACCTGTGGAGAGAAGACAGTGAAGTTCACTGCAAATGATGCAGCCATGGATATGACCCAGTGCCTCACTGTAAATATTGCCAGCACTTCAGTACCAGGTTCAGTTCTTCCATGTCAAGATTCAAACAGTTTATCCACCCATGAAAACATGGATTTTCCTTTATCTGTGAAGAAGAGAGAAAGTGAGCCCCGTCGTTCACGTAGAAACCGATCTTCATCAGCATACACTTTGGATCCGGGATTTAAAAACTCTATGTTTAGGACCAGTGGCCCCTGGTCTAATCCTGTGATTACTAAAGCAGTGGCTCCTGCTGCACCATCCCCTCAAGAACCCGCAGACACAATTGGCTTCCTGGAACAACTTAAAATGCAGAAACCTGATGTGGATACTGAAGAGGAAGCTCCAGGTTTTGTTTCAGCTGTAATGGAGAAACCACAAAATAAAACCATGATAGACTATCCAGAAGACGATGTAAGCATGGATATGACTGAAGCTCAAACAGGCCACATTTTGGGACAAATGTGTACAGATGAGCCACCTCTGTGCTTTTCTTCTACAAAGACTTTGTACACCAATTCTGACCATTTGAAGAAAACAAGCATTTCTTCACAACAGAGCAGTGAAGCACTGGGATCACCCAACCCTGGTGGTGTGGAAATCACAAACTGTCCAGATTCTCTTGCCTCAAAGGAAACTGATGCCAGGAAGGAACCAGAGCCAAGAAATCTAACTTCTTTATCACAGAAGGTGGAAAGTTCACCCAGTGCTGTTGACCATGATGTTGATGCAGTGCCTTCACGAAAGTCTAGACGAATGAGTTTAGCCGATCTTCATTCAAAAGTAAGACGTTTGAGCCACATGATAAATGCAGCTCCTGATGCTATTTCCATGAATAGCTGCACAGCACCGATGCCCCAGCTGGAACGCGACATGGACAAAAACTCAAAAGACAAAACCAAATCCCTACATGTAATGGAGCCTGAATTCCAAATGGGTTTGGTTAATACTGAAGAAAATAAACAAGCTGAATTTCTCATGCAAGGAGAACAGCCCTCTCCTACTACAACTCCTTTTAACTTGAGGACCAAACAACTTATGTCAAGACTGTCAGTGGGAGGCTTTAAGCCGAAACTCCCCCAAAGAAGCAAACCCGATGATCCAATTAAGGTGAATTCTGCGGCAGAAAACACAAGGACGATCACTGTCAATGTTACTCATCAACTGAACAACTTTGACGGTGATGTGAGCGATATTAACGATGAAGAGCTTGGTAGCTGTGAAGATATGTCAGAAATGCTGGACACAAGGAGTCCCCAGAGAGCCACTGAAAAAGTTAGTTGTCCTCAGGAGTTCAACATGGAGGAGTCTTTAGAGGATGATGCATTTGAACAGGACTTTATTAGTGCTGTCCAGGGAAAAAAGACACCTTTGCCAGTAGATGAAAATGATACGGAGGATGAACGAATAAAAGCATACACCGAGACGGCCACTGACTTTGAATTGGTAGGTCAAATTAGAGTACTGCAAATTCTCAATTAAATGCTGGAGTCTTTTATTTTAATTTTTTATTAACTGCTTAAATGAGACCTCTGTAAAAGGGTTTGGTTTAATTGGCGATAATGTGACCCCACTTGAAAAAATGGTAGAGTAGATAGAACAAGTTGGTGATCGAAAACAGTATTTGTACTCAAAAGTGAAACTCAGAGCAGCAGGTATGATACAACAGTTGTATCATGCTGGATATATATAAGTTATTCTCCTCTTCACTTATTTGAATGCCGACTTTGATTTGACATTTACTGTTTATTATATTACAGTTTTGTTATGTTTTTAAAGAGATTCTTCATTTGTTTTTCTACTTTGTTTTATTTGTTGCCAGGGTTTACAGTCTCATATTGTGGAGTGTGACGGTAACATTACTACAGCTCCAAGCATGACTACACAGAGCACAGATTACTCCAACAGCAGTCACACAGCCAGCATCAGATGTGAAGCTACATTTGAATCAAGTAAGTTCTTATGCATTCACACAGTGCAGTTGAGTATCATAAAGATCCTTATTTTGACTTAATTGTGCTTCCCTCAATTCTGGACCAATTATTATTATTTTTTTTTTTTTTCAGCTTTCAAACAAAGCCTGTTTGAATCCCAGCTGGAAGACTACGCCAATGATATACAGAGGGTATGTTGTTGACATATATTAGAAATATATCTTTGAAATATATATATTTTTTTACATGTTATTTATTGTCTTCAATGATTTAATTACAGAAATTCGATGACGGCACAATTACAGTGTTAGAGTTCTTTAAACTCTTCAACATAGACTTTGTCATCCATAATCCTCGGCAAAGTGTCCTTCCTGGCAGAGTAAGTTAATCGTCATTAATATGAAATATATATATATATATATATATATATATATGAAAAACAACCGTCAAATGTCATGATGTGACTTTTTATTTTGTTTTTGCAGCTTTTGTCAGACACAGATCGCACACCGCTAGATTTATTGAAAGACCGGCATATCAACCGTCCTAAACAGATGGTGTATGAGACAAACGTCCTGGACCTGACAGAAAAGGTGGAGGGGTATGTACACTTAAGATTCTTAACACATTTATGACTTAGAACAAAATTATACATATAGTAGTTTGGCACCTGTAACTGTTTTACCAAGGGGTTTTTCTTCCATGATAGGTTTTTATGCTTCATATTAGGTTGACTTTGCATCTTTTTAAACCTGAATGTCCTCAGAACTTTAGAAAACTCCCACTAGGAGTTTTATAAAAGCAGCATAAAATCAGAAATGTGCCAGAAATTACATAATAAAATTAGAAGTGGCACAGATAGACACTGTTATCAGAATAAGTGTTTAACTTGTTTATGAACTTGTTCAAATATTACGTCTGAAGCTCAAAGACAAGCTGGTTTTGTCCTCTTTCCAGGTTGAAGGAGCGAATGCGGGACTTAGACAGACCACTGAAGATTGTTAACAGACCTCTGTGGGAAGAGATGAGAAATTCTTCAGAGAAAGAGGTATTAAAGGATAATTCCAGTTTAATGTTCAAATGTTTTGTTACCATAACGGGTTTGAGTATTATTGTCACTTTCTCAAAATGATGTGAATATATTTTGGGATTTAGCTGTGTAAGTACATGTAGCAATGGGAAGAGTCTCAGTTGGACATGTGATCTTATTCCTAACCTTCACCGTGTTTGTTTCATGTTCACAGCTCAAATCTTTTGGTGCAAAACTAAAAGAGAGAAATAACTTGTTCAGAAAGATGAGCAAAGCACAGTCACATGAAATGAAGGAGGTCTTGTACACAAATCTTGTGCTGGTTAATCTGGTAAGAGCCTTCACACACAAATACTTAATTACAACATTGGGGATCTTTTGAGACCATTGAATGTTACTGATATCCATCTTTTTAGGAGGAGCAGCAGAGATTGAGAGGAACGATTGATGAAGCAGATGAGATGATAAAAAGTTTGGATGACTGTATTCTTGAATTGGAAACAGGTACTTGCTACTGTGGGAAAATAATTCATGGCTGTCCACTGCCACCTCCTCTGTACGAATGATTCAGGCTGACAGTATCGCCATTAAAAGGGATGTTTTGCAGCTGTAACACCTGCTCTGTTTTTTTACCTTCCTTCAGAAATTGCTGCAGTTGAAGAAAAAGGCTTTGAAAACACACCAAGTCTAAAATCACGCCAGGAAGGTAACTTGTAATACCGAATGATTATTTTATTCATTTTTATGTGCTTGAATGGAATAAGTTATTGAATTTTATTTTTACAGAAATGCAGAAGGTCACTGAAGCTTTGGCGGATAGTGACCGGTGAGTTGACAATATTAATAAGTATCTCTTTCATGTTCAAGTACTATAATTTTAGAAATGTTTCTTTTTGTTTCTTATTCATTTCTTTGTTACTGCCACAGACAAATATCTGAACTGGAGATGCAGAAGGAGCAGAATTCAAAGAAACTGAACAGACTGAAGGCTGAGACGAGGAACCTTGAGAGCCACGTCACCGTGCTGCATACGTCAGTGTCTGATTTTAATGGGTTTTCAGATCTGAACCTAGTTCACTTTTATTTTACTATTTAAGTGTGTTTTTAACACTCCTTAACTGTACATTAAGGGACATTGACTTATTTTTGTCAGTAGTCTTCAAATAAATAGCTTTTGTACATGAATCCATTGAAGTAAAAACCTTTTTTGTACCTGTCTTACTTCAGGGTGAATGAATGGAAGTTTGAAGAGAAGAGAGACAACTGTGTGGTCTACACTTTTCTCCATGAAACCGTCCATCTCCAGTTGGTGTATGAAAAATTCAATGGTAAGATTTTAGCAGTCAACAGACACCAAAGAGTGAATTGTTTTTTAACTGTAGAAATGCTTTGTTTCTACTAGAATTTTTATTTTTTAAGGGTTAGGGGGTTATGATTATTTGTGTTTTCAGTCAATGTTTCCTTAATAATTGATGTTTTACTTGGTATTGTTTCGAAAGGAAATGATACTGATAATCAGCCTGAGAGGAAAATATCAGACATCACATTCACACTTCAACTTGATGGTGAGAAAAAAAACTATACAACTAGTAGTATGACATGACTCCATTTGCTATACTTTGTCAGAATCTGTTATGCATATTGTGTGTTAACATGGGTTCAAATCTTGTTTCTCATCTGCTCACCTGTCTGACTACCTTCCTTTTCTAACTAGATGAGAAGTCTCAGGGCCATGCCTGCCTTGTTCACAGACTGCTCTCTCAGTTCATCGAGGGAGAAGCTCCCTGGGTGGAGAAGTATCCAACGAGCAGACATGTTCCAAAGGTTGGTGTGAATGGAGGTTTGTTTTGTTGATTGAGAGATGGACACATGAGCAGCTCCATGTTGTTCTCATACTTGTTTAAGTATATTGTTTTAAGTCCGTAGGCCCATTCCAAATATTGCATTTCACTATGAGCCATTTCAAATAGCCGACACTGAGCTTATATTCAATATATCGAAGTATTCAGTCTCAAATTTGTGTTCTTGCGATGGTGTAAATAACATTTTACGCAAAAAACTTTCAACTGAGTAATTTGTCTCCTGTTGTTTGTAGCTGCTCCATGATGTGGGCCTGGTGGTGAGTCGCTGCCGACTGCTGGGAGAGGAGTTGCGTCTGCTGGAAATGTGGGGGGGTCTAAGGCTCGATATTCTGAACATCAGCTGTGTGGACACTCGGTAAGATACTCCCACAAAAGATAGTTAAAGCAACACTGAAAATCACATCACAAAAGATGCATATGTCATTAATAGATTCAAAAAGTGAGCTGCATTAAATAATACCCTGTCTTCTGTTTGTTCTTCTAGAGTGCACATTGTCTTCAGCAGTCTGAAGAAATTTTCCAAATTTGAGGTGATCTTCTCTGTCAGTTTGACCAACCACGTCTGTGTCCTTCAAGTGCAGAGCTTCAAAAACGTGATCGGAAGCACAGCGTAAGTTTGACTCAAATATAAATCCAAGACCTTTTAAAATAAGTGAGGCAGTGCTTTCTTGACTTCTGGGTGGAGGGAATTGCAACTTTAAAAGCACTTAAACAAGGTGCTGAGGTAGCACAATGATATTTAAGCGGCATCACTCGATTTCTGACCACTAGGGGCCAGAAAAACTTCAAAAGCTTACAAACAATAACATTTTGAAACTTTCATGTATTTGCAGGATCCAACAGATTGAAGAGATTGTGGCATCGTTCAGTCCAGCCAAGAACCTCTTGACCAAGATTGTCAAAAAGATTCATGAAAAGCTACTCTGTTGAGACCAGGAATTTTAAATATTCCAATCATTTGTAATTAAACTGTACAGTATGATGTTGAAAAATGAAAAACTTAAAAATTTATTAACTGGCTTTTTTTTTTTAAGAAAACAAATAAAAATAGTGTACAGGTTCCCAGTCTGTTTTTCCTTTCACGGTGTGCATGAATTGATGATTCTTCACTATTATGTGTCCTCATAATGCAACTTCACCTATTAAGAATTAGCATTTTGCAAAAACAGACATTTAATCTAGTTAGAAATATTTTTGTGTTCCAACGTGGGCGACATAGTGCATAGAAAGACAGCTTAAATGTTCAAATTGTGAGAAGAGGAAATCAGTTCAGTTTGGATTACAGCCTCCGTCTTTTTAATCAAAGAACAGTTTGTTCCTAGATGAGGAAGAGTTGACGCTCTTGTCACAGCTACATTGCCAATTTTAGGTTATTCTAGTCAGGCTCAGTTGTGTTAGCTATGCCATCGAGCTAGAACATTTGGTTTAATTTATATTTTTAGTCATCATGTGAAGCGTTTCAAAGACTGAACACTGTTGTCTTTCATTGGCCTGGCGTGCAGACGGTGCAGTGATTTCTCTGCAGTTTCCAGAGTCGCCTCCAGATGGTGAACATGGACTGACTTCAGTACTTTGTTTTCTTACAGTGGGACAATGTTTGCTTTCTGTAAAGGGGCCCTGAGACAAAAAGGTTGTATATCTGTCACATCTTGTTGTAGCTTTGTGCAGTACTGAACTTATGTAAATATATTTCACCATGCTATTAACACACTTCCTCTGATCTCTTTTCATTTTTTTTATCAAAATGCCTGAACCCTTAAAAAGAAAAATGTACTCAAAGGTTTCCATTAAAAAGATTTTGTTTATAATTCTTGGCCCTGTGCTGTTGTTTGTGTAGATGTGTTTTCTTTTCCAGGACGTGTTGTTTTCTATGATGATGGATGCACACATTGTAACTGTAGTCGCAGCCTTTTCTTAATCTGCTTATCTGCTTATCTGCTTTAATAACGTATTGTCAATAATTAAGATCGATGAGATGAGAACAGTTGAGATATCAAACAACATTACTCATTGTCTAAACCATCCCTTTGTCTTTTTTCTTCTGCAGGTTATTAGTGTTCTGCTACTCTTTCCTGTGATAATAACCAAGTTGATACCATTCCTTTGGATACTCACTGCATTGATTATTTAGTGAGTGCCTGTTCATCAAGCCAAATGGCAAAGTTTGGCTCATGTGGTACTGCAACAAAAACACAGAAAGGGTTTTTCTTTTATGTGTTTTTTGCAGTATAAAGTCAAACCAGAAAAGTGGGTTTTTGTGATGAATGTTGTACTCCTTTTTCATTTACACAGCCATTTAAAGCATTACCTGCACAGTAAACATGAAAATGCACTTTCAGTGTCAGTTGCTGTTCTTGCTGTACTGTGGTTAGGCTTTAGAGGGCGCTATGGTCCTATAAACACGAGTTAAAACTATCCATGTGTTAAGTTCTCCTCACATTACTAATGTTTAACTTTAAATGGAGGAAAAAGCTTTGAAGGAATCAGCAGTTTTTTTTTTTTTCTGAAAACAAAATTCAACCCATTCAGAGTTTAGTGGTGTGTTCAAAAACAGTGGTTCCCAACTTTTTTGGCTTGTACCCTCTTAAAACGATGTCTACTAATGAGCCCTTGTCACAGAAAATGGTTTGAAGTATCTAGTATCCAAGTTTTCTTAGAAAAACTCCCCCAAAAAATCTGAAAAGTCATCACCGCCATGTATTTTTGATTTTCAGTGTGTTTTTAACAATGTTTCCTACATTTTAAGGCCGATAGACAGCCTTGTAATCGTTCATCCTACGCTCAAGTATGAACACATATTCCCCCCAGAGAGCAGCTGCACCTCGGCCCTCTGTCTTTTGTTGAGCCGAGATAAACCTGATGTTAGTATTTAGCTGCAGATCTTGCTGCTGTTCAAAGCCAACAGCCAAAACAGGACTGACATGGACAGTGTCCAGAGGTCATATCAAAGGTCAAACAGCCAGAGACAAGCCTCTGAGAACTGGGGTTGGGGGGATGGGGTGAGGGGAACGACTGTCCACTCCTGAAGCCCCGACGTCAAAGGTCAAAGTGGACTTTCCAAACCGTCACCCTCGAGTGAGCCATCAGGGGACACGAGTTCCTCCATCCCTCCCCCAGAAACAACGGCTGCTGTCAAACCAGATAGAGGACACACAGGGTGGACCGGCAGCAGGGGTTAAGTTTAGCTGAAGCGGCATTTCGGTCTCCTGACCTCAGCCTGGGGGTCAACTCAATTTCATTTCAATCGATCCATTGAAGGATTTTTCATTATTCGCACGTGTGAAACTGAATCATTCATTAGATCATAATACAACAAAACAAATAGATTTTTTAACTCCAGTTGAGTAAATTCAAAGTGATTTTCTGTCTAATTTTCTGTTTCTGATTGGATTTCTATAACTTGTTTCTTTGCAAACAGCTTGGTAGTGTGTGGTTGAGTCAATGTCTTGACTGCTTTTCTAAGCCCCCTCGTGTGGTGTACAAGAGACAACAGACCCCCCTAACCTTCTCAACCTGCCGGTGAGAGCAGACCTCCCCCCTCCATCACCCTCACATTTCCTTAGCTCTGGAAATGACCCATGTGCTCATTGCCAACAATGCCATTTTACACACAAAACTGACACTTTGTTATTGGTCTGGTAACTAAAAGCACAATCCCAATGGACTTATTTGGTTGGAAATTTGATAAATGGAAACATAATTTTATGAGCACTGGTTTTGCACTGCAGACAACAGGATTCATGATGACTAAACATGTAAAATCATCTCTTATGATGTACTTGTGTAGCCCTGCCAGGTAAGATTCAGAAACTGCACAAATACTCGTAAAGTGATCTGTGCTGATAATAGTGGTAATTATCTCCATCTGCAATCACTGTAATCTCAGCGTTGAGTCAACAGTGAAATTAGTGAGTTTAGTGAATCAGTGAGTTTTGTTTTTGTCATGTAGCAGCACGTTGAAAACAAGACTACAAGAGTCTACTGCTAAATAATAACATCAGTATGCTTTCATACTCACAAGGACCACCATATTTTGTGACCAAATATTAACATATTCTGAGCTGATGATGCAGCTAGATGAACAATTAAGGGTTTACCAAAGTTATTACATGTCATTGTCAGTCAGTTATTATAAGAACATGAATATCTGATCCAATAGTTTTCGAGACATTTCACTCAAATCTCACGGTGGCACTAGTGGAAAAGTCAGATGATCACCACAGTCAGCAGGATTCATCCTCTGAATGTTTGTACCAAATATCATGGCAATCCATCCAATGGTTGGTGAGATATTTCAGTCTGAGCCATGCTACTTTTGTGGCTAAAAATCTACAAATCTTTATCTTTTTACATAAAACTGAAACCTGTGAAACATACGTGATCTCAACCCTGTTATCACTGCATGAAGTTAAACAATCCTTTGGAAAATTACAGCAACTGTGTCTGAATCAGATAAGCGGAAAGAGGAAGGATCCTGATTGGAAAACACAAATTCAAAAAACTGAAGCAGAAAACCTTTACAACTAAGAAACATGACAAAACATGCAATGAAAATGCATCCAGGTTTATCAAATACACACTGGTGAGTTTTATATTTTGCTTTGTATTTAATCATGTATTGCACAATAATGTAAAGTTCATTTCCACTTGACATTAGATGCCTCATCACATATGAGAGGTGCGAGGAAATACCTTTCTGAGTGACAAATGTAACAGTTTATTGGGATTTAGATGAAGTTAAATGGCAAAATATTGTCAACACTCCAAATGTCTAATTCTGTAAAGTGGAACATTTAGCCTCGAGCAACCCGGTTCAAATCTGTTTAT
Source organism: Lateolabrax maculatus (assembly GCA_031216445.1). Taxonomy (NCBI): domain Eukaryota; kingdom Metazoa; phylum Chordata; class Actinopteri; order Acropomatiformes; family Lateolabracidae; genus Lateolabrax; species Lateolabrax maculatus. The sequence continues at coordinate 5,658,008 of CM062212.1, read as the reverse complement.
CCACAGCTGCAGGAGCAGTATTTCACCTTAGTAACCTCATCAGTGTCCTCCACTGACATTAGGGAGGGAGGTTGAAGGTGGCAGAATTGGTTTTGGAAGATGGAAATGTCCTTTAAGGTTTCTTTTGTATTAAAATCAGAACATGACAGACACACTGGGGCTTTACCCAAGAAAGAAAAGAGGGTAATGAAGAGCAAATGCATTTTATTCTTGTAGAAAGGACTATCTTCCTTTTCTAATTCTAGAATTAAGATGAGAATTGTAATGATTTCTTGCTGTGATTGTCGTGCATACACAGAATAATGATTAGAGTCAAATATATCAGCAACACAGACACAAAATACAAATGAATCAGATAACATGTTAATTTAAGAACACCTATATGGTCCCAAGATGTTAAATATATTGTCCATTACAGCTTGTTTTAATGGACATTTAATAGAGATTTATAATGGTTTGATACAGTTGCCACATTATATTTAGATATAAATATAACGTGAGGTCTCCCAAGGCTCCGTTCTGGGATGAGTGTGGTTTGGCCTTACTGAATCTGCATAGCTTGGCCAGACCTCTTTTAATATATACATCAATTTTTCTTTAGGTTTGTTGTATGAAGTGCAATAGCTTGCCACTACAGAGAGAAAGACTAGAAAAATAGTGAGGTACCAATGCTCCTTAGTCCAGTCAGACGCTTGTTTTATTGTATTTCAGGGTTAAAAATGATGGTTTTCAGCTGGGTAATGAACAAATATTTGCAGCAGATATTTGGGCAAGAAACTAAGCATCTGAATGTGCAGAAGAGTTTCATTCGAAGTCGCTATTTAAAGAAGTTCAGAGTTCAACAGAGAGCTCAAGTGCAGTGAACCAACAACCACTGGTATAACTGCTGACAGACTGCTAACACCTCCAGTCTGCTGTAATTCGCCTCCATTGTTCCTCCCTTCCTCTGGCCTTGGTGGCCATGTTTGTTCATAGAACAACTCAGCCATGTCTTATCATAATTATCTCACAGTGCTGCTGGAGTCCAGCTGCGACAGCTTCACTCATACAGTTCGCAAAAGATAAAGGCAGCGCGGTTTAAACAAAGTGTTGGGTTTTAGAGCAGGTCCAGAGGAAAGGCTTGTATTGAAGCCAGAACACAATGGATTTATTCTTAAGGCATTACTGTATATTCACAACACATAATACTTTCACTAAGCATTATGATCCGAAAATAAGAATAAACTAGTCCCAGCTACTGCATTAACATAGGAAAACACTGTAAAGTGTGATCCTACTTGATTTATACTGTTAATTTTCATGAAAATAAAGACACGCTTTAAAAAGTAGTTATGTTAACTCTGCTGGTGCTTTTGAAAAAAAATTATTGATGTTCCATAAATATATTGCATGATATTGACAACTGCATAAAACTATATGTTTAATATTACTGTATGTCACTGTGCTACTGTGTGTTGTACAGTATGGTGCACTGGATATCTTTGAAATATAGGAAGTACGGACATTTTCTGCTGTTATGATGACTCCCAAATTGATTAAATGTTTGTCTCACAGCCGTCCTGCACTACTGTAAGCCTTCTGTAGATTATCTTGTTAGGGGGCATTAGAGAGCGTCTTAATTGGTCCTCCCAGGCAGGTAATTAGCTCTAATGGCATGCGCCCCCATAGTGATGCGAATGACAGGGACATAGCCACATCCCACCCCTCACCCCAATCACAAACACACACACACACACACACACACGAGTAAAAACTATGTGACCCAAGGAGTTGCCACATTCTCTGGTCATTCTTGGGAAAAGACAATAGGTCTGGTTTGTTAAAATAGGCTCCCTCTCAGCAGGGGGACAGGAGCCGCAGCAGCTGTCCCATAGTATCAAGCCTCAATGGTCCCGGCAGCCTCAGAAAACATCCAGTCCAGAGGTTTTTTTTTTTTAACTTTTGTGGGGACAAATTACATTTCATTAGCAGGGAAATACAAAAGAAGTGTTCATTTAAATGTCTCCTTCATCTCTGTGCTGTATACAATATATGGAGAGAAAGTAGTACGCAGCATCCATGTTGAAAAATTATTTAAAAAGTGTGTGACACTATACAGTAAAATACACTTGATTATAATGTATTGTGAGTGTCTTTTTAAAAACATGAAGATTGTGTATTTATTGCAGCCCATCAATTTGCCAAATGTCAGATGGTCAAATAGCTTCAGAAACCACCTCCCCCCACACCTCTGTACACTGTATATAGGTAGTTCAGACCCAAATATTGAATGAAATCAGTATGAAATAAACCAGCTGTAAGGAAAACAGTGAGTATGATATGTAGGATACTGACGGCAGTTTACATTGTGGTAATTGTAGCAATATTCTGGGTTGCATTTGTATTTTATGATGTTTTCTTTTGTATTTGTGAGTGAAAAATGTGGTATTTTCTCAGAAATTAACCAAAGAACTGCAAGTGGGGACGTTTCTCCTTATAGAACTTTTATGTCTTAAGTTACAGGCATCTGAAATATTAACAATAATATTTTTAAATGATTGCATCAGTGGGCCTTGAGAGTCTATTGGGAGCCTGGGCCACCTATAGCAAATTACTTCAGTGTAACTTCCAGCTGAGTTAGACTGAATTCAAACTATTCTCTGCCACAATAGCTTCACGTAGCTTCGGCCGAATGCCTTTTCTGGTCTATTTGTATCCATGGAAGATAAACAAGTACCAGGAACCCCAGCGAACAGAAAGCATTGTGGGTGAGTCGCCTATTCTCCGGTAGAATAATGATGACAAAACAGGAATTCTGACCTTGTTCGGGGGAGCACATCCTGGGGCACGCAAGCACCAAGGGAACAGAACAATAATAGCTTTTCCTAAAAATATAGGTGCCTGACAGAGTTTCCATTACAATGGCCTTGAGAGTTGGATGAGGATGAGGAGGGATTTTCTCCTCTTGAGACATGAGTTCAACGTCGATCAGATTCACTTCAAGGCCCTTAAAATTACTGATGAAGCTGACAAGCTGCCATTTTTATCCATGTGCAACCATGTGCCACACCAGGCTGGACTGTTTTACTGTACTGTATTTCATGCAGTTCTCTTGGCTCGTTTTTTGTAATGATCATTGTTAATAAACATTTTGATAAAGATAAAGTTGATGTACAGTAAAATATCTGAAATATCAATCTCAATTAAGTCAATCCATAGATACCTGTTGCAACAATTGATTTTCTGGTCATTTGGGGGCAAATCATTGACATATTATCAGTTGCCTAGTTACACATCCAGCAGCCACAGAGCAACATTAAAATTCATTTGGAGTCATGTTTCTGGCTACCTGATGAATGTTATGGCCAATATTCACTCCTGAGAAAAGTTCTGGCTTTTTAACTGTACCGCTTCACTGCTTCACTATGTTCACCAGCCAGTCACTAACTTTGTCTGCCTGCTGTTTGTTGCTGAGCAGGTAGAGTACAGTGGGATTATTAGAGGAAACAACGCTGATGAGAGCAACCAAAACAGTACAGTTGCGGGCCATAAAACCAAAACAATGGGCTGAACGAAGCTAAAACACTACAAATATATATAATGTAAAAATATTGATAAGTGCAGCTACTCGAAACTCTAAATGTAACAAATACATTTACTGAACCTTAGACCTGAATATATTTTGGTCCTTTGAAAAGCAGTATGGATATTTTTAATGCTGCAATCTGAAAACCTGCCTGATTTACGTGGAACTCGATGCCCTCGGTCCTGTCACCATCACGTCTTACCGTCTTCACCATGGATCCTCCATCAACTCCTCACACACCTCAACCACACAGCATACGTGTCTGTGCTGCGTTATCGAGTGCCCTTTTGACACACGGCGCTATTTTGAAATCCAAGCTCACATGGGAGGATATGGGAGCGTCTCCTGGACAAGGCGAGTGGCGGCTCAACGTCCAGACTGCTGGACGGGTGGATACCGGCCATCTTGACCCACACCCTGATTCCACTAACAGAGGTACAGCAGCCACCTTGGCTAAGTGCATTCCCCGAGCCGCTGACCCAAATCCCTGCTTGACCCTGGCTGATAAACTATGCTATGGATAGACCACTGGAGAGTTTTTCCCTTTAAAATAAAGCTTAGTCCAAAGTTTCCACAACACCAGATGGTTCTTTGGGCTACTTTGGTCCATGTTGTGATCCATAAAAGGTTTTTATCGAGCCCCCAAAAACATACACAATCGTATCATATTTTCCAATCAACCTAGTAATATCCACTTTTTATTGCTCAATATCATCATTGTTTTGTCATTGTATTAATATCCTCACTCAACAGTTAATTGGTTTCTGGTCCATTTCCTTCACAAATGTATTCTGAATGAAAAACATGAACAGCATTCACACATAACACAAAAGAACTGTAAGAATAATCATCATATTAATGTTATATAGAAATTAGAGTACTATTAATAATTTGATTTGATTAATAAATATTGATCAAACTGCTTCTTATTCCTACCACTCAAGGTATTTATAGAAAAGGACATTTTAAGCATTACATATTACATACATATATTTTATTAAAGGTATTGAACTGTGGTAAATTTACAGTTGTGATTTATTGAAACAAAAGAGCAGAAAAATGAAAGTGAGGTGGACAAAATTTAATAAGATGAGTGTAATTAAAGTAGAGACAGTAAGACATAAAATGATCCAGCAGGATGAAGTGCACAGACAGACAGGAAGAGAGGGTTTGGGGGCTTCAGGAGGCTCCAGGTTTGGCGTTGAGCTAAGCCCAGGGAAGTCTGGCCTGCATCAGCCGCCTGCAGACAGTAATTGGTCGTGACTGCGAGGACCCTGTGCCCGCATGTTCGTGGAAGGATGGGATTAACACGTTATGGATGCCTCAGGACCCGGCTGGGGAGCTGATAAGATTTTTGGAAGCCTTTTTATGGGTGATGCTCAGATGAGGCCCGAGAGAGGACGCAGTGTAAGGAAAGTCCACAGTAAGTTTCACATTTCTTCTGGTGTTTCACAAAGTTCACAAAGAAGTGATGTTGCACCCATACAGAGACTGTTTTCATACAGTATCTAAAACATACTGTAAATGTTGTCTTATTTTGACCCGTAATTTTAGTGTCCAAGCAATCCCCAAAAGTAGGACGTACTTGCAATGGTGGAAAGTAAGTATTGTAATTAGGTACAATTTTGAGGTAGTTGTACTTTACTTATATTTATATGTATTTTCCTTATACTTCTACTCCATTATATTTCAGAGGGAATTCTACTCCGCTACATTTATTTTATAGTTACTAGTTACTTTTCAGTATAAGATTTTACATAAAAACATGTGACCAGATTATTAAACAGAATGTAATGTTTTAATCAGTGATTGTGAACAGTTTTGAACAGTTTTGAACAGTAACTCTTTACTGACTGGGTTAAAGTAAAGTTTCACCAGTTATGTTTCTTTCTTCTTTTTTTTTGCCCAAAGCTCTGGATCTAATTTACCACAGATGCACTCATGCTACTCGTGCAAATAAACAAACAGGTAATGAAAGTGATGTAGTGAATATCTGTTGCCAATTTGGTAGAACTAAAAGTGGAATATTTACAGTAAACACTACGATATTGGTACAGTGAAGTCCAAAAAAACAGCCTTCACAAACCCATAACACTAATTGGTGACAAATTCTTGTCTTGACATGGGGAATATTCACTTATACTTCATTTACTTCTTCATGCCATGATCTCATTTCATCCCCTCATTCTTCTGTTATAGATTCTTTGTGTTAATTTTTCCGAGTGTGGCAGCAAACCAGTGTGACGCCTTCAACTCGGCAGCCCCCCCCCTCCCGTCTTATCGTGCCCTGCAGCTTGGCTGGATCGGGCAATACAAATTGGACGTGCCCAAAGGAGAGACGCCGGTTCCTCTTTTGGGTCTGCACATTGTTTCGTCTAGGCCTGTATTTATTTAGATGTAAATCAGCTTGCAAGAGTGTTACGTCCTGTCCTTGTGTAGTGGGTGGTGTACTGGGGCTCATTTGATGGAGGAAGTCAGCCCCACAGAGATTGGAGCTCTGCAGATTGTTTTCCATTATAAGGCTGTTATTGATGTGACGGGGTGACATCATGCAGCCTCACCCTTCAAAGCAGGGTTGGTGAGAAAGAGCTCCCACACCCATTTCTTATTCATTACTCAGCACGGTGAGGATGCTGGACTTCACATCATGTTTCAACAAATATGAAGCTGTATCAGCATTTAAGCGTATTAGATTGTTCAATCACACGTTGGATCTTGTCCCATTGCGTTGACTAAAAAGGTGGAGATTAAACTAATAAAAGTACTTTGAGCTTGTTCATTCAATAACACACACTAAACAAAATAACAAACACTAAACATGCTGTCCTTGATGAATAATGCACTCCTCCTTTGGGCCAATTAGTAACAGTTAGGTCACCTATATTTGACCTCTGACTGGTGGTTCCCCTGAGCCAATGAGTGTGAGGTTGAAAACACCAAAAACACAAAGGTGACCAGTACTCAATGCAGAAAAATGTCCTTGTGACTGCTATACTATTATATATTATATAATTAGATTATTATTACTCATGCATTCATGTAAAAACAGGATTTTACAGTTGTAGCTCATTTTGAACGGACTGCAACTAATGATTACTTTCATTATGGATTAATCTGATGATTACTTTCTCGATTAACTGATTGATTGTTTGGTTTGTAAGAAATCAGAAAATCATGTGAAATGCCGTCATAATTACCCAGAGCCCAAAGTGACACCTTCAGGTTGCCTGTTTTATTCAACCAATAGTACAAAATGATTAACATCAGAAATGTTTTTGTATGAAAAATATAAATAATACTTTTCTTTGAATTGACTAATTGATTTATTGACGAATCATTTCAGCATGTACTTATTACATACTAAAGTAACTACAGCTGTCAAATAAATGTTGTGGAGTAAAAGTAGAAAGTGCCATGAAAAGAAAAGACTTAATTAAAGTACCTCAGATTTGTGCTGAAGTACAGTACTTGAATAAATGTAGTACATTCCACCACACTGTAGGTGGTATTGATCAGGGATATATACCAAATTAAACACTGTAAACACTGTAAACTGTGGAGGTGGTGCAGTGGTTAACACTAGCAGCAAAACAGGTCTAGGTGTAAAATCCGCCTGCCTTCCCTGCGTCTGTGTGGCTCTGAATCACCTGTAGGTGTGAATGTGAGTGTGAATGGTTGTTTGTCTACATGTGCCAGCCTTCTGATAGACCGGAGACATGTCCATGGTGTACCCAACCTTTCCCCCACTGTGACTGTGGCTCAGGATATGATGCTGTAGTAGTTTGTGATTGAACCTTGCACATGTGTGCACAAATGTGAGACATACCAGAGGCCTCATAGTCTATTTACATGTTAAATAACATTTCTGCTCTCAAGGCCTCTTTCTTTTGATGTGCTCACAACATTCTCACATGAATACAAATACAATTCAGTACTTTCTGCACTCCATATACTCCATATACACTGATGATGAATAAACCATATGTATACATGCATATATATATTTAATTATTATTATTTATAATAATAAGAATTCTTCTAAACAAAACTTTGAATTGTTGGTTGTATTATTGCTCCATAACATACTTGTACCAGTATCCATATATATATAAAACTAAATTCCCAGTGGTGAAGGAAGGACTCAGATAAGTTAAAGTCCTGCATTCAAAATCTAACTTAAGTAAAAGTACAAAAGTATGAAGAATAAGTAAAGAATAGAAGTAAAGAATGGCTCATTTAAGAATAATATATATATAAGTGGAATACAATTAGTGATGCATATATATAATATGTAATATCAAAATCACTAATGTTGCAGTTGGTAAAGGTGGAGCAAACTGTAAATACTTTTTATGTATAAATCATGAGTTGATAAGATTAGATAAGACTTTATTCATCCCACACTGGGGAAATTCACTTGTTACAGCAGCAGATAAATAAACAATTGGAAAATATAAAATATAAAGAATAAAAGGAATTAAGAAAAATAATATGTACAAAAAAAGTACACCTTTTATTAAAATGTAAACATATAACACTATGTACACATGGAGCATCTTATGTTACTGTAGGTGAAAATAGTGCAGTAAAGACAGTGAAATACTCAAGTGAAGTACCCCAAACTGTTGCTTAAGTGCAGTACTCTAGTAAATGTACTTTGGTTACATAAGACCACTATCACAGATCCTGACATTTTTTTTTTTTATTCCCTCCAGCTCCCCTGCCACCCTCGCGGTTCGCCCTCGTGTCCTCTCCCGGCTCCCGTACAGACATTCCTCTGCTGTCAGTGTGCGGCGACAGACGAACCATCGGCGAGCCTCCACCATGGAAGAGATCAACAACATCGAGGTCGCTCCCTGCACAGAGTCCGACTACCTGAAGCCGTTCAGGGTGCACTACAACCAGGTGAGCGACCCCCACCCACGTCCCGCCGGTCGCTGTCCGGTGTCCGGTAACCGGGGCCACCGCACAGCACCGCACCGCACCCCGCCTCCACCCGCCGCCATTCATTCGGGCAGGCTAACAGGCTATCACAACACGAAGGCTGAACTGACCGTAAACAACACGCGCGGCGGCGGAAACACTCGGTGTTAGTTTCACCACAGGGACAAAGGCGACGTGTCGGCGGTGTCCACCCCTCCCCCCCCACCCCCACCCGCGGTGTCCTCCGGGACCGACACCGAGCCCGGGACCGCGGACACACACCGAGCTACAGGCTAGCTACGCGCTAACGGTAGCTCCGAGGGGGCTTCCGGTGGAGCGGCACGTTACCGTCAGCGCGTGCTTTACATTAGGAGGAGGAAGAGGAGGAAGAGGAGGATTAAGGAGGAGGAGGAGGAGGAGGAGATGCAGTGGTTCGGCCGTGTTGCGGTGATGTGGGTCATGTGAGACTTGTTGATCTGAAGCTGTCAGTGTTGGCTGGAGGTCAGAGGTCAGAGGTCTCCATGTGGGACATCATGGAGACCCGCCTGTTCAAAAGTGTAAAGTGGAGTTTACGGAGTTAAATCTGCTCCTGAGTGTCTGTGTCCTGCACACTGCAGTGGAGGGTCCGGGTCCAGGGTATAAGGTGACAGGCTGCAGGGAGACATGCACGCAGCTGCAGTGATTTACATGAATGTCATGTTATTTAAAGGTGTAGATTTGTCCTGTGCTGCTAATCCAACCTGCAACCTTTTGTTATTTTAAATTTGGTCATTGATCACTTATTGTCAAGTTAGGTTTAGTCCTTCCACACTTTTAGACTGAAGAAAGTGTTAAAAGTGTAAAAAGATAGACTCCTAATGTCATAGTTATCAGATAGTAACAAATAGTGGGCGACAACGACCTTTACCTCAGTTTTACCTGAGTTTTATTTGCATTGAACATGACCAAAAACGTTGTTAGGATCCTACATTAAACATGATTCAAACACATTTCAGCCTGAATGAACCCATAAACTATTGCCCTTTGCTGGGCGAGACAGTGGTGTGATATGTTTATTTTGACAAGGTTAGTTGATCACTTTGTTGGACATGGACACATTTAAACATTTGTATTGACTCACATGATTTATCATCATATTGGCTCACTCAGAAGCCTAAAAGTAACTTTCTGATTACATGCTTTTACAGTGCTTCTTGTATAGATTCAGTAGTCCTGTAGACCTGCTTTGCCACATCCATACCAGCATGCACTGTTGGTCTGCAGGGCTTGTGGGTGCAGGTATAGTTGTTATCCATTAATTCACCTATCCATTTTTTGCTGCCTGCTAAAACAAAAAGGTGCGATGACAGTGTGTCCTGATGGTCCCCAGCTGAGTGAGAAACGCTTCCTCACCCAAACACAGGCTGCAGTCCAGGACGAATTTATTTTTAGGCTTCAAAATATTTGTGCAGTTTCTCTGATCCTGGGTTATAGAGTTGGCTTCTGTTATGTGAAATCTGGATAGTGACTCACTCTTTAAACTCTGAAAATGCATGGACATCCGCATTACTTACCCTGTAGATAAGACGAGAAGATGCATGCTAACCTCATGAAGTACAGTTCATGTACATACAAGATGAAGGCTGTTTTGTTCACTCTGGGCTGGTAACAAATACTGTTCCACACTTTTTAAATTGTTTGAGCAGTGTATGTAAAGTGACAAAACATAAAGAAACTGCCACTGGTGTACATCTATGAATTAAAGGTGATCTTTTGTAGTGTTGCTTTCAATGTAATGCAAAAAACTCAAGTACCACTGCACTCATGTTGAAGGGAGCTCAGTGAGGAGTTTTTTTTTTTTTCCCATTTGGGGTTCACACCTGTGACAGAAGAAGAGGGGGGGGGGGGGGGGGGGTTAAGCTTGTCAAGAGAATGGTGGAACGGCTAAGACAGCAGATGGACAACAAAAGAGATGATGGTGGACTCCCTCTCTGTCCTGTCCTCCCTTTCATCCTCGTCATGTCTCCTGTGCAGCTCGGGACTCCCCACAAAGGCTTTTCAGTCACACTGAGGGAGCATCTCTTCCCCAAACCTTTTATGTTCATCTGTACATCTGCAGCTTAGCCACTGGTCACTAACCGAAACCTATTCACACACACACAGAAACACACTCTAAAAGTAGATAATGTCATGCGTAAGAGGCTCTCTTCATCATTAGTGTTTGCTGGTGTTTTGTCTCCTCTCTCTACAAAGCAGGTGATTGTCCCTTGTTGACTCCGGGAAACCCCTCTTATCTCTGTTGTCTCGTGCTTACGTTGAAACCTCGGGTTGCTCCTTAGAGCAGGATAATTACCTTCCATTTATTCATTATAATGATTTGAATTATTCATCTGGAATTATTTATCTTGTGTAGCTTACAGCCCCTGTGGCCCAAGTACTCCTTCAATGAATATGAGATCCATTATGATCTTAAAACACACATTTTCTCACATGAATAGTTTTCGTGGCAGTAAAATTACTTTAATGTGTAAGAGTGTGTGTATGTTATGTAGGTGGACAGAGGATTGTCTGCATGTTTATTTATTACCTGTGCGTGGAAAAACTAATGAGTTACTGAAGTTCTTGTTTTACCCTGTGAACATCTTTGTCTGAATTAATGAAAAACAGTGGAAACTACACTGTAAAACATCTTACACTGGTTCAATTTAAAACATAAATTTCTCTGCTGCCCTAAAAACCAGAGTTACCTGAACTAAGTTGAATAGTTAGTTCAAGGTTCTCACAGAAGAAAACCAGGTTATTAAACTTAAGATACTAAGTTGTTTTGTTACACTCACAGAAAATTACTACAAGTCAGAAGAACTCATGTTTATACTTTCTGAAGTGGTCTGAATATAAAAACTAGACATTTTACTTTTAATTGACTTGAAATTAATAAAAAAAAAAAAAAAACACTAAACTAAGACGGTGAACATGGTAAAACATTATACCTGACACACGAACACCACTGACTGCACATTTGAAAACATTTCTAAGCATTTTAACAAATGTTTTTCAGAGAGGTTAAATCAGAAATACGCGATTGTCAATTCTTCCAAGTAGTCAGTGAAATCTCAGTCAGTTTACATTGGAGGGACACGAGCATGTAAAGTGACTTGATTTGATTTGAGGTTTAGATGCTTTCTGTGGATTTGACTGGAGGACACAGTCACATGGGTGCGCACTTGAAGAGTGTGTCCTTGACACTGGATTTGGCACTCGTGGAGAGGAACCGCAGAGCAGGTTGCTTTAATGTCGCAGATCTGTCATTTCCTCATTACTGGTTCATCAGTTTATGCAGGTGCAGGTCATTTTATGAACTCTGCTGATCATTAGTTCACTGGTTGTCATGTGTGTCTGATGGCCCTGCTGCCTTTGTTGAGGCTGGTGAGAAGACAGAGACTGAAGATAAAACCAGAAAAAAAAAAAACTGGAGAGCACATGTTGAGATTCAAAGAGTGCTATTATATTTGAGGATGGTAGTTGATTTTTTTTTTTCTTCCTGCTGCAGCTGCCAGCTTTGTAGTGTAGTGAGCAGAGGAGGTGTGTGTGTGTGTGTGTGTGTGTGTGTGTTGGATGGTTATTAGACTTTGAGCACCTACAAGATCAAGACCATACATCCCTCCTTACAATAGCCATTCACACAGGAGTCTGTCATTGGTGATGCCCAAAGCCAGAGGGACCACATTAATTTCAAGGTCCTGTGTAGCCTGTTTCCTCTCTCTCTCTCTCTCTCTCTCTCTCTCTCTCTCTCTCTCTCTCTCTCTCTCTCCCCACGGGCTAATCTCTCTCTCGTCGTAATCCATGTCGGCCATGATTCTCCGTCTCCCCTGGGCCATTCCAGCTCTCCCCGCCCCCCTTCTCTCAGCAAGTGGCCCGAGTAATGAGGGGAACCCCACCATCTGTGAGTGGTGACAGGATACTAAAGAGGGAGTGTGTGTGTGTGTGTGATGCATTCATGCCGAGTAGTTTTACAGTATGTGGTTGCAGGAAAAGAAACGTGTCATCTTTTTAGTGTTTGATTCGTGTAATCAATCATTGCCAAAGTTAATTGTGATAGGATTACTGTAAACAAGTAGACTATAATTAAGAGGGTTGTTGCTCTCTCTTAGTTTCTTACTAACTTTCCTGTTATTGTTGGTACTTGTGTTTTTCAAAATTAAAACAAAGACGACATTTCCTTGATCCTGAAATTTCCTGTTGGGCTTGTTTCACCTCCTCCCCAATCAATTTCTTCTCTCCTTTGCTTTTTCTGAATTGAAAGAACTTCTTGGAAGTGGGACACCTTCCACCATCTGCTGTCACCAGAACTCGCCCTTTTAACACTGGAAGGACAGCGCACTAAATCAATCTCACACTGCATCTGCTCTTAGGTGGCCTTCCAGCCAAGGTTTTTTTCACCCATAAGAATGAAACTTTATTTTCAAAAAGAGTGGAAATACATTGACCACGGCCGGCACAGATCGTGTTTAAATAAAGTTAAGCGAGGCAACTTTCTGTTTTCTACGCAACACTGCATTAACATGATATTAAAAGTATAATTTGCAAAAGATGAAATTCAGTAGAGTCATTAATCCCAGTAACGCTCTGCTACTTCGACAATTTGGGGGTCGACTTTTCTTTTCTTCCTCATTGTGGTACCGGTAGTTTGATGGAGGGTTGATATTGGTTAAGTCTCTCTGTGCTCAGTTGGTGTTGGTTAGTAGGTGGTTAACCTCCACCAAACAGGAGGAATTCAACTCCCGGTAACTTCAAAGTTGTGTCACGAGCTGGTTGTTACCAGTAGCCACTGGTAAAACTGCATTCAGAGTGATGTGTAAACCCTGAAGCTTCACTTCTGAAGTGCAGCTGCATAGCCACTGGAGCTAAGCCAGCTTTTAAAAGTCAGTAAAAACCTCCACTCACATGCTGGCTTCATCATTTATCGTCTTTCAGGCAAGAGTCAATAGGCTTTTGAATGAGTTATGTAATTGTCAATGGGTGCTTACCAATTTTTCGCAGATGATTGCCTCTAAAATTTCAGAACCACAAACCTTATATTTGTTTTCTAAATGTTGTTGATGTGTTGTTTGTGCTGTATCCTCCACAAAGCTACTTTTGTGTACTAAACTAAATTAAAACAGCCACTTCAACAATGTCAGCAAAAGAGAGAATGGATTGTCCCAAAACTGAAGTACACTGCTTCACTATTGTGCAAAAAAATGCATTCACATGGCTCCATGATTATATGCTCCCAAAGTATCCTATTAGTATCTTAGTTATTCGAGCTTCAATGCAAAGTTTAATGCAATATACAGTAAGTGTGCACTGTGCAGCAATATTATGTAGAAAAATATAGACGTCAGTTTGACAGTACTGAGTATTTAATAACTTGGATTGGGTTCTGAGGCAGGACAGTACAATTGTACATTTATGTTAATCAGCTACGTTTACCCATGCAAATAACCCACAATTTACCTGTTAAAGGTTCACTGACAGGAAAAACGCTCCATCTCATACATGCGTTCCAAAGCAACAGACCACGAGAAGTGTGTCTCCACCTCAGTCACGACAAGTGATTTATCACACACACGCCTTCAAACACTAGCTTTGCTTTCTCCGAGGAAAAGTGAGCGGGGTGTGGCTGGCTTGGCCTCAGGGAGGAATGATGGCATGCAAGACACTCGCACACTTTGTTGACATGACTGGTTTTGTAAGAGTAATTACAACAGTAGACTGTCTGCAGGGCAGGCAGAGCATCTTTGACATGACTCCACAGTGAGGAGTTTGCCTAGTGTCGATGCTTCTGACAGGTCAATGTTACTGGCTTTCTGTATAATTCCTGCAGTATTGCAGTGCAGTGTTGATTTATGGAACATGTCAACAAAATATGGATCGATTATGTGGACATTTTATTTCTCTTTCACATCATTGTAAGATAGACGACAGAAACAAGCAGCAGTTCGTCAGATTGGAAAGGCTGAAAACAGTGAATATTTTGTAGTTTTCCTTGACGATTGATTTAAACGATAAATCAATAATCAAAGTTGTTGGTGATTAGTTTTCTGTTAGTCTCTTATTGTTTCAGTACTATCTGAGCTTGTTGTAGTTACGCATTGATTGAATATTGGCATATTGCAATTGCTTTAAGTAGTGGTCTGTTGTTTTAAGCATTTTTAAAGATTCAGAAGCTTAAACTTTTGCAAAAGTTTAAAGATAATGTTTATTCATTTCATTTTTCATTTTCCTTTTTAGATTCAAGTCACTTGTTTGCAGTCAAGAGTAAAGATGATCTCAGAGAGCATTTTCTCAGCTCACTGTTCAAATATTTATACATTAAGCTCCAATCATAGACCTGACACAATAGCTGTTACCGTAGAAAAAGGTGATACCACAGCCACACCATAACTAAATGTACACAAACTTTGGCTTAATGCTCTTATTTCACACCACAACATAATAGTTAATGATGCATGAACGGCATTATTCTAGCTTGGCTTCACATTGAGGCCTCGTTGCTGTGACCTGTTAGGTCATGCACCGGTCGTTCGACCATTTATCGAGATGATTTTGAGCACTTTGTATAAGCAGATTTCTTTTGTTTTGTTTCTTTACCTTGCCTTTAGTTGGAAAGTTGCACACTGGAGCTCTTAATACATCTCAGGCACAGTGGCACATCCTAACTCAAATCCTGTTGCTACAACAGTAGCTTTATTATGTCTGATCCTATCAGTGCAATTAGCGTGCCATTTCACCTCCTCCCATTTCGTGGGTGTTACTGAAACTGCACCACCACACTCGCACACAAGTTTGCACATCTGGCACATCTGTTGTAGCTGAAATATGCGTGTTCTAGTGAAGCTGACATCCGTTCGTTTGTACGAGTGTGCGGCTGGAGAGGAAGTGTCGCCTAAATTGGAATCAAGGCCATATTTCATTAGGCATCGATAATGTAGGCCAACTTTACCATATTTATACAGCATGTAATGTGGAGAGAATAAAATATGCTTAGTTTATATTTCAGTTTAATTCACACATCTTTGATGATTTGATATCTTGTTTGAGATATTTTAATTTGTTTTTTATTGTCAAATTATCAAAACCAACAATCCATTAGTCCGTCTCTCAATACCCTCCAACTCCCCTACCCTGTCTGCGACACTCAGCCCCAAGCCCATTGGTTCCTACCGAAAATGTAAATCTTTAAAAACGAGGCACAATTGTATACTTTTTTTTAAAGCTAAATAATTTCCTAAAACAGCTGTGAACTGTAGTTTGTATCAAATGTTACTCAAACAGGAGTCATTTGTCCAGGACTATTTTTAACCACCAGACTTATCCTTTACCTTTGTTTGTTGGAAGGTTTAGATGATCGACCGATTAGCTTTAAATGGGGGCATTTTCACTCTATGGGTCACGCTAATGAGGACTTGCACTAAACAACACAGATCAGCCAGCAAGTTTGGATGTAGATCCTCATGCAGTTCGCATCAATGACCATTCCACAGGGCTACGTTTTTGTGTTTCAAAACCATTTTTATTTCCAAAGCTGCAGGAGGCTGGTGCAGCTCGCCCTGATATACAGCGTTTTGCATGAGTCCTTGTTTCCTTGAATCTCTACAACAGAGGTGACGAGTGCAAAGTTAGCGTGACCCACAGAGTCACATGTTTATGGGAAACGGCAAATACCCTTCCTCGCGTCACCTGGTATGAATAAAAATAACCTCAAAATGAACCAGACTATCAGGATGTTTACCTCATTGTCCCATTACACTTACTAAGTGATGAGCCAACAATCAGACAATATGTGTGTCACTGCCAACATATTTGAGATCTTTGTATGCCAGAGTATTTCTGGATATCTCTTTTGTGCTGGTCACACACCTGCCTCAGCAGTTTGATTGATTTGATTGTAATTGCGCCACTGGAAATTAACTGAAGTGTTCAGCTGCGTGTCCTGTTGATGATAAGGTAATGTGACCACAGGGCATTTATTTACATTCTTTGCTGACTGAGGATGCATAAGAGACAATCAGTGTGTTAGACTCGCAGAAATCACCCACAGTAGTCCATGTAGGTTGATAAATAAAAAGACATATTTTGATCCACAGGAAGTTCCTGACATTTAGCCCCAAGCTTTTACAGTTTGACCCTGACAAAAGGGCATATTACTGCTAGTGTTTTCTGTAAGTTGTGTATTAAATTTGCCCTATTGGTCACAGTGATCTCAATTATATAATTGATAGAGAGGAAAAACACATATTACTATTTATTGTGCAAAGTTTGGCTACTCTTTAAGATATTTTTTAAGTAATTATTCTAACCATTAAAGTTTGCTTTTTCCTTCACATGAGTTTTGCTAAACTACAGTTAAAAAATAATAAACTTGAACATTATCATGTTTGGTACAGGCACAGTACTTTTTTGCTTTTCATCTGCAGATGCTTTGGTTGGGTGTGGTTTGTGATATTATTTTAACTTGCCCAAGCAAGCATCTGCTGTGGGGCAGCTCATTGCCTCAACAGTTATCATATTACGCAAATCAGAGGTGATTTGACATCCTGCCATACATAAATACATACAGCAAAAAAGTAACAATTTGTGGTACACTGTATACACACTTTGTATAAACTCCTGTTTCTCTCAGTTGTCAAACCTCATTAAAATAGTGTTGTTTTTATTGTATTTACTTATGCTGTTTATTTAATCTTATTCTTTCACAGAATGGCACAAAGAAATCCTGGGACTTCATGCGAACCCATGACAGGTAAAACACATTTTATTCTCTACTTTTGGAGACACTTGCACACACATATGCACAAAGAGATGGTACAGCTTGCTGCTGAATTGTTAAAACCATTATTTTCAGAACGGCTAACAAATAAAAGTTACTCCGAATGGGTTAGAAACATTGATGTAGAATAGGCCTAAAACAGAGTGGAGTTTGGTTTGCATAGCCAAGACTTCACCTCTAAAGAATGTCTGCCAATGAAATAGCTTTGAAATGTAAATAAAAGCTGCATGTTCATGTCAGGAGACATTTTGCAATCTGAAGAGCTTGTCACTCAAGAATCTAAATCTGATCCAGCTCTCAGGGATCAGCAAACGAGGATGAATTTGGTTATCTGAGTGAGTGCTAAGGAGCTTGATTTGCACAAATTGTGACCAATACTATTTCTACAACTCTAAATCTCATATCTGCTCTCAATACGTTGCTTTTTTTTACGTGCAGGATAATGTTGTACAACTTTCAAGAGAAGCAGAGCAGATAGAAACCAACACAAAAACGCAGTAATAATTCATTTTTTGATGGACTTTCTGGTGCACTGTGAAGTATATATATTTTTTATAATAAAGCGATATGCTCATGCTGTGTGACTAAAATCCAGTGAATAAAATAAGATATGTCAGTTTTTGCTTTTTTATGTGTTTCCTTTCATCTGTAGCCACTATTTGAGTCTCTCCATCAAGGTATTTGTATACCTGTATTCTCTGGCATCTCTAAAAGACGCCCAATACCGGGAAGATGGTCAAACCAAAACAGACCTTGTTTTTTTGGGAACTGGCGCCCTGTTATTCTACTTGGCAATGGCTATAAATGTCTGAGCTTCACAGGGGGCACTGTAAGAGAAATACCACACACTTGTGTCAAAACCCCAGTTCCTACTCCCTGTTTTACCGAGGGTACCATAATGCCCTGAGGTAAGTCTCAGGTCATTTAAGCCCTCTTTCCTCCACATCTGACCCCAAACAGAGGTCCCTGTGAAAAATAGTACCACTGGGACAAAAGCAGTAAAACCTCAAACCTGTACTTCCACAAGAAATTAGCCCATGGGAACATCCAGCTCTTCCCCAGGTGGAAATTCTGCCAAAGGTTATTCCCCCTTTAGCGTGTATTGAATAAACCCAGGATTGTTTTGCATTTGTGTTTAAGTGCGCATAACATTTTCTTCCCAGCAGGACACTTCTTGTCACATTTCAGGTGCACCAGCAAAAAATGTTAAAGACAGATTTATGGGTAATGTGCTGAAACATATGTAAAAGGAGTCTTTTGTTTGTTCCTGAAATGCTTCCAAAGATCAGTTTCTTTTGTTTTGAAGCAAATTCCTTGTGAAATGAAGACTCCTCCTTATAAATAACAGTAATCTGGTTGTATGTTTCACATTCACCTTCACTTTGACTTGTGTTAACTCTTTAGTCAATTTGTAATTGATGGGGCAAACTTAAATGTGAGTTTCTACACTTAAGTTTTTTTTGAAGATGTTGGTCTTCACAGACAGTCTTCTCCTCAACCCCTTGGTTGTCCTTCAGCTCCTGCAAGGTGTTGGCAGTTCAGATGGGATATATTCTGGGTCTCCTCCTGGTCGGTTTGCCCAGAATACCTCCACAGGGAGGCATCTAGAGGCATCCTAATCACACTGTATGCCCAGACCACTCCATTGCTCCTTTCAGCATGAAGCAGCAATAATGGTTTTACTCCAAGTTTCCTTCTGAGCTGAAGACTCACCTTTGGGGACAGACTGAGGAGGGCGACTGTGTAGAGCTCATCTGTCTCAAGTCATTAGTAAAGGCTGGAGGTTTGACTGATAAATTGGGAGCTGTACCTTTAGTCTCAGCTTCCTTTTCACCATGACAGTCCGGTACAACACTGGCTAAACCGCAGACAGCACACCAATGCGCCCATCCATCCCACACCACATCGTACCCTCACCCTGAGATACTTTTAACTGATCCCATGGGGACTGGAAAGGGGTAATCCACCATTTTCCATCACATGTGCCATGGCTTCCAACTGGACATCTGAAGCCAACAGAACTGCATCATTGTCAAAAATCAGAAATGCAATATGGAAGTGTGTGCTGACCTCTCTTCTTTGCTGCGCCTTGAGATGTTGTCCATGAGACAGGATTGGTTAAAAAGCAAAACACCCACCAAGAACTTGTTTCCCCAAACTGCCACAAATGCAGAGCCTCCAAGATGCCTAGAGGGACACATTCATAAGCTGTCTCCAAATATACAAAAACACATGTAGACTGGATGGGCAAACTCCCCTTGCTTTGTTATTTTGACACCTATGTGTTTATGGGAGTGCTTGTTACTGAGAGTGACTTTTAATGACAGCCAGTATTTTTAGTTAGTGCAAGAAATGTAAAAGACCATGGGCAACAGAAGGATGAAGTCATTTGCATATGTTGAGCTCTTGCTGTAGGTCTTGTTCCTGTCTCTTTGTTTGTTCTAAGCCTTTCACTTGCTTTGAAGAGTTTGAGTTTGAGAGTATTAATGTATCCCAGCTAGCTAATACAAGTTGAGGGTATAAGTTATTTTGTGTTTCATGTTTGGGATTAATTTGGATCAATTTGTAAACACAGTAACACAATCAGATTAATTTCCCACTGGTAGGTTCCAAATAAGTTTTCAGGGAATCTCAAAGATGATTAAAGAAAATGTACGCATCTGTTCTCAGTTTATTATGTTCTAGCAAGGGATGTTGTATGATAATTACAAAAGTCTTTCATTAAAGAAAAATTGAAAAAAATATGTTTAGCTTATGGTTATGGGGTATTACGAGTAGAATGAACAACCAAAAAAACACATTTTAAAACTAGTCAATAAAAAATTAGGCTCTATCCCCCTTTTTCATGTGTATTTACCTGACATGAAAACCAAAGAGGGTAAATTATGACAAGGAGTGCATACAAATACATCTCAATAACAAAATGAGTCTCTAGAGTTGTTGGTTGTGTCCAATCGTTGCATCCGTTCTGATATCATAAAATGGATTATATAGTACATAACCCATTTTTTTCCCTTGTATGACAAGGGCCTGATGATAATTTCTTGATAAGCTTTGCAGCACAACCAGCAGTCACCTTAGTCCTGCTCCTCATATGTCTACTATAACCCAGTTTCCCCGCTGTCCAACTAGAAGCCCTGCAGAGAAAGCTTAACGGTGCATGAAAAGTCCTGAGCGTCCGTTTAGCCTGCTTCTTGGTTTAACCATTAAAGCATTTATTTTCTGCGGGAAGCTGTAGAACAGCAGTAATGGTGTGGAACAGCACTACATGACCCAGACCTGCCTCAGGGGACAGCTTCCATGCCTCAGGCCTGTGTGTCCCACTTTTCGACCAGATCTACCACATTAACATATCCAAACTTTTAGTATTTCACATCTTTAGCAGCTGTAGGCTGCCACAAATATCAGTACTGGTTTTGACCCACCGAAAGTTTGGTAGATACGTGCTGAAGACGCCCAGGTCAGCTGACATTCTTACATATTGTCGAAAATAGACATTGGACTTTCACTTTAAATATCTGTATTGTGAGCGGATATTAAATCAGTATCAGCCCAAGAGCTATCGCTAGAAATAAGTTTTATTACCAATCTCCTGGTTCCCTTGCACCATGGGAAAGACAGGGCAGGGCTTCCTGCTGCCTCAGACACATCCGCTTTCCCAACACAGACCCCAGGCCTCAAGTCTCCACGGGCAGCGACAGTCAAACACACACAGCAGTGAACTACCTGTGTGTATACAACTCACTGGGTGCCAGTGGTGGCACTGACCTCCCTTCTTATTTTATCTCCACATCCTGCTTGTTGAGAGTCACCGTTTGAATCTGGAATGATGTGGTCCTCCTATTTCAGAACAGTGTTAATATTTGCAAGGCTTTTAGTTTTATTACCACTTTTGGTTTCATTTTAGTTTTGGTACTCATGCCAGTTCACAGTAGACCGGACGTGCCATACAGACAGTTGTTGTCAAGGTACAGTGGCCCGGTTGTGCCAATCCAGGGAGCAAATGTGATGTGCGGATTGCTGGAGCGTCATTGGGAAATAGGATAGTGGTGTACCCTGATACGGGAGTATGGGTACGCATGAAACCCATGCATATGTTCATGCTTTCATTCCAGTCAGGTTTAAGCAAAATTTTAAGCCCAAATTATGCTGTCCCACGCGGGTCTGCGTGACGGATATTTAATTTATCTGCGCATGTATATTAGTTTGTGTGGCCTCTCCACATGCAGCCCAAAAATTGTGACCCTAACAAGCCTAGAATACTTGTTAACCCACCGTCCCAAAATGCTGAATGTTCCCCAGACTTCCACTCCCTTCTTTTTGATAACTGGTGGTTTTTAAACTCTGATCCAGCCTTGACCGCCTGCTCTCCTGGAGCCAAATTTTCCGTATGCTGGAAGAGATTACCAGACCAGTGATATAACATGTAGGCAGGAAAACCTTTTTTTATTTTATTGAAACTTAAACCTTTTTTTCTGTTTTCCCTTAGTGTATCAGTGCTGATCTTCAACACCAGCTCACACTGTTTTGTCCTCGTCAAGCAGTTTCGTCCAGGTAGGTTTCCACATACAGAGTATGAGACTACTTGTACTGTGGAATCTTGTTAATTCATTTTCTTCTTGTCACCAAACTTGATCTAGATTGTTATATATCCTGTGGGCACTTTCACTTAAAAACCAGTGCATTACAATCCCTGTTTATTCTACTGGATCTTAGTAACAATGCAGACTCATAAATAGACCGCAAGAGGCCCCGTTACAAAGCAGCCTAACCTCCTTTGTTAGAAGTCGCCTGGGACTGTTCCACACCGCAGTGTGCTAAATTCAAGGAAGTCTGGGCATTGATATATTTATTTCCTCTCCTCTCCCATTGCTGTTGGGAAAAAAGAAAAACTGCTGTTTATCTGAAAGAAATCAGAATTTGTCTACAGCCTAGAATGACATTTGTTTTGAAACAGGGAGTATACAATATATAGTGGTCAGCATTGTCAGGTGTTGAACAATAAATGTTTAGAAATATGTCCGTGATGCAGTGCCAGTAAAAAAAAAAAAGCCCAGTATAGTCATTTCTCCCGGGAAATTGTTGAGTAAGTGCTACATTTCATATAAATGTTAGCGGAGGCGCTCTTTATTCCAGGTCATCGTTTTCAAATAGCTTTTTTTATCTGACCAACAGTCCAAAGCTCAAAAATATAAAATGTAGCAAATCCTAACAGTTGAGGAGCTGAAAACAAACGTGTGGTAAACAAATGTTTGGCATTTCTTAAAATAACAAAAGATTAATTCTCTTAATTGACTAACCGATTAATGGATCAGTCGTTTCTGCACAAGTGTGCAGTATAAAACATGAAAGAAACAAAGTGGCCCAATAAATGTTACAGTATATTCTACTTGAATATTGAAGTTGTTTTCACTGATCTTGAGTGACTGCAGCAGTGTTCATTTTGTCAGCCATTTTTTAAAATGTAGTCTTAGTCTTACTCCTGTGTTAAATGTCCGCCGGACGTCGGTGCCATCTCGTCATCATCTCGTCTTGTTGACGGATATTTTTAGACCAGACTGCAGACACAGTCATTGTAGAATTAAATAGTAAATCAGGACAGATACTTATAAATGTTACAGTGTAACAGATAAACGCTGATAGAGGAAACTAGATGTATGGCGGTAAATGTAGTAAGAATAATGTCTTACTTCCAACCAGGTTTAACAATGTTTTCTCTCTTTTCCACCACCAGCTGTATACATGTGTGAATGGGAAAGGACCAAGACGCAGCCGCCTCAGTCTGCGGAAAAAACTGAGGAGGGCGCGGCCAAAGCTGCCGCCCCCGCCCCAGAGTCTCAGGAGGGCCAGTCGGCCTCAGAGGGAGAGAGCTCTTCTCAGTGGCCCCCGGCCTCAGCGGGGGTCACCTACGAGCTCTGCGCCGGGCTGGTGGACAAACCCAACCTCTCCCTGGAGGAGATCGCCCGGCAGGAGGTGCTCGAGGAGTGTGGCTACGATGTGCCTGCCTCTAAACTGAAGAGAATTACTTCTTACAGGTTAGCCGGTTTGTCCGTAATGGAACTTTAAATTTTAAGTTAAGAAATGCTATCTGTGAATGAACTTAATAGAGGCCTTTTTTTATTTTTTTGTGAATTATATGGATAAATTCACAGCCTCTGTTTTTGATCTCATACACGACCCCCTTATGCTCATTAGTAAATTTTAAAAAAATTATATAAATTTAGCAATTCAGACCAATGAACGAGCTGGAAGTGGGCCAACCAGTGAGTGGCCAGGATAGAGCAGTCCTGAATTTGTGATACTATAAAAATAAATTTTTCGCTTTGAATTTATAATAACGATAAGAGATGGGACTAAAGAAGAGAAACTGTTCTGTGTGTATGTTAGTGAGCTGAAAAGAAGCATCAGGGGAGCCATCTATCTTAGTCCACATATTATTAGCTCACTATAACCTGACACAGAAGTTGAAAGCTCCAGAAAAACTACAGTCCCACATTAAACTGCAGCACCTGGACAGCTTTGACTGACAGCTCTTACAACTGTGCTTTTGATTTAACGTGAACACCTCATCCGGCTTTGTTGGTGTTGTCTATGACCATTGTTATGTGTGGGCTGCTTCCATTAAATAGATAAGTATCATCTTAACCCTCATGACCCTCATGAGGGTGTATTTGACTGAAGTGCACCATGTGGTGAAGTGCTGTGCTAATAGCAGGCAACCCGAGTTCAGTTAGGTTTAGATGGCAAAGAATTTCCTCTAAAATTATGTTTATGTACGTTTCTTTTTACCAACATTCAAAGACAGAACTTTACAGCTTTTATGCGTCTGAACAAAGTGTAAACACTATGTCTCGCTGTATTTATCTATTTGTGTTAAAATAAAACAATTTTAAAAAGGGGTTTTAACTAGTCAGGTAAGGTTTACAGATGGGCACCAATTCTGACCATTCTTTTTATAATTGGTCTCTTGCAAGTCTCCTACTTTATGGAACTTGAACACTGATGCATTTGCATTTTGTTAAATAAGGGGGAAACTTTTTTGGGGGCTAGAAAAAAAAAATCAATGTTGTATTGTAATTTTTAAACGATACCCAGCACTGTGTAAAACTTAATAATTGCAAATATAGATACCAATTTATTATTTTTTTCCCCTTATTCCCCTCTACAGGTCAGGCGTAGGTGTAACAGGCTCCAAGCAGACCATGTTTTACGCCGAGGTGTCCGACGACAACTGCGTGAGCGCAGGTGGAGGTGAGCCACGGGAGGGAGAGCTTATCGAGGTGGTCAAAGTCCCGCTGCACGAGGCCATGACGTTTGCCTACGACGAGCGTATACCCAAAACCATGGGCGTCATTTTTAGTTTCATCTGGTTCCATAATAACATGTCTCCCAAGTACAAGATCTCCACCAATGTGTAACTAGTATTAACCAACCCTCTTTATACCGTTTATTCCAAATTACATCAAACACTGGCCCAGCACATCCACTCCCCCCCCCCCATGGCTCTTCATCCTGTATTGCCTTTTTGCTTATTGGTACATGATGAAAGGTGGGCCCCTTGTCTTGTTGCCAACAGGTATCTTTAAGTTTTGTCCTGTTTACCTTTTGAATTTCATGTGGTCTTAATATTTCTTTCCTAAAAACAAATTTGCCATAACTTGTTGTCTCTGGCACTTTTGTCTCTTGTTTATGATTTTTTTATTTATTTTTTTTATTTACTGTGCCATCTGTTATAAATGGCTGCATATCACTGATTTCATTTGCCTGCCCTTGATTAAAGGAATACTCCACTGTTTTTAGTGTAGGCTCTTGAATGTTACCTGCATTTCTAAAGGCAAAAAAAATATTTTAAATACACCTGATATTGGCTGAGAAAAAGCCATTTTCCACTCTGCTTACATTCAAATTCCAACTTTGAACCATTCCTACAATACCCAGGATTCATTGCAAACTCCAGAGGAATTGTGCACAATCGAATATGACAATACACAACATATGAACAATGGCTATCTTTTTCTACTGGTCATTACTTCAACCATTAAAGATATACATAGAGATATGGTAAAAACAAAACAGTGGAGTATCCCTTTAAGCCATGATCCAGTAATGCAAAAACTATGCTAGTCAATGGTGGGGCCTTGTAACGATCGAGGTGTTAGATGTGTTTTAACCACCACTTGTTCAAGCATGCCTCAATTGATTTCTCTGACCCACAGCCTTTAAGCAATACTTATCATAGTACCCCCGGGCTAAACAACCACACTCAGTGTCACTGAAATCAACTCTCACTCTGTTAGAAAATCTTCATGAAGTCTAACCAGTGGACACATTAGCAGACCTTTTCTTAAACAAGCAAAGTGGATAATGTGCGTTAGGTTTTGTCACAGAAAAAGCATACACCTACTGCTGCTCCGAGTATGATTTCAGTTTGAAGTGTGTTGTCGTTCTCAAGCACAATCCTGCAATGAGTTACCGTTTTGGTTTCTGAAACAGATATTTGGCTTGTAATATGTCAGAAATCCATTTTGACATGGAGAGGAGTTTTTGAAGAATCCTCCTTTTTTACTTTCTCTTGCATAATTTCTTCTGAGATAAAGAAAGATTTTTAAAAATACAGTAGAGAAAACTGTATAAAGGCTAAATCCTCTAGAGATTTCAGATCTGATCAGATCACCCGCCATGTTAAGGTGACATTGTGAACACATTAATACAGGTTTAGGAGCATATTTAAAAGGACTTAAACCATCTAAAAGATTGTCTTTGATCATAATTCATTTTGGAGGTTCTGTGGAGTAAATCTTGGATGGTCATTAGCACACAAACCTAATCTCACAAAGTGAATCTCAACAGCAGTTTGCCAAAATCTCAGGTCCAAATACTCAAACTGTTGGTCATATTCAGGGTGAATCTCTGGATGTGATGATGACCAGCATGTTATTATATTATTATATTTCAAAAACACTTGCAGCTTAAAGGCAACAAAGTTCATACTGTTCTCACTATATGTTAGTATTTTTCTTCATTCAAAAAGGGCTGGTACTTCATTTATTGATTAATATGTGAAAAGGAAGAAATTCCCCCATTTTATAGTTTTGTTAAAAATATGCAAGTTTTGAACGACAATACTGGTTTTAGACAATTACCACTCGCTTAAAACCGATAAACACATCTCATTATTTATACGTCGCTACAGTTGGATGATAAGAGAACTACACTGCAGACAGTGACTGAACACTGAATGAGAGTTCAGCTCTTCTTGGTTCACCTGCAGTTTGGAAGTTGGAAAATATGTGTGACAAAACATAATGAGTGAAATTGAATAGTTAAGTTGTTAAAAAATAACCTGCCTGAATAACGTATGTAACGTACGTAATGCTGACTACAAAATAATATTAAAAAGTGCTGTATGGCAGAGCTATTATTTGAAAGAGTTATAGGTGCAATGTTAACACCTTATTGAAGATGTTAAAGTAAAATCATCATCTATTCTAGTCCCCATGATACATCTTACTGTTGATGTAACTTCTCTGGTATATAAATGAAGAAATATTCCAGGTGAATGTGTGCATCAGTACATGATTTATTTAGTTATTCGAGGCATTTTGAGCCTGAAGAACAGCTGACAATCAAATGTCAACATTTGCCTTTTTTAGTCATTATTTCAGGTGTATGTCCTGAATCTCACTGCAGTTCTCTTAGAAGAGGACTGAGCATCATTGTCCGGCATTTCAGTGCAGTTATCTGGTGTTACTTGAGCTCTAAATGCATTGTTCTTAACTGCACAAACAAACAAAGTCAAGAGAATTTCAATCAACCAAACTAAATATGTTTGGTTTCACACACTGAGTCAAATATTTGGGGGGGAATTTCCACTCGGACTGCGTAGGAATATATGCAGAACCCTTAAGCCATATTTATCTCCCTCTACGCCATCGAGCTATCATTAAGCTTCTTTGTCCTTCTGTCCATCAAAGATCATTCCTTGATGTAGGATTGTATAGTGTGCTGGAACTGCTTGAATTGTTATTATTATTGTTTTGTTGATTTTCTTGGAAAAAGAAAGATGACTCTTATTTTGCTAAATTGATTCATAGTCTCTCAAAGGAGCACCCGAACCTGATTAATAGTAGATGTCTGACAGTAAATCAGATTCTCTTTGTGTCGTTGGTATCAAATCGTAAAATCGGACGCAAAATTTCAAGGACATACAAACTACAGGATGTGTCTACTGTAACAAGTTTAATATCAGGACACTTTGGAGAAAAAAAACGTGGAAAGCACCTTTGGAAAACCATGAAATGACCACCGGTCGGCTTGTTAGTGTTATGCGTTTGTTCCACGTGGCATGCAGAGTAAGATTTAAAAAAAGGACGCACACACCGTAACACTAACAGGGCTTTTAAAAAGTATTCTTTCAACTACACTTCATCAACTTCACATCATGACAACCAGCCACCACAATAATGTTTTTCTAGCTTCCAAAAGATTTTTTCAATTACCTCATTCCCTCCTTAATTTTTCCACCTTCTTCCATGAGACAATCCTTTCTTCAGTCTTCAGTTGAATAAGGTCTTGGTGGATCTCCTCACTTGTTGAGAAAAGTCTGATGGAGAAGCTCACAGAAAGATTCCCAATGGTGCTCACAGTTTTCCATCGTTTTGTTCTCGTCTTGCGTGAAATGAACCCATCATTGAAAATCATGAAGTCTTGGAATGACTCAGTACTAATGTATCTGTAGCCCATATTTTAAACGGGTTAGCCATAATCATTCCAAAGTTGATAGAAATAAAAAGCTCCTCTGTGTATTTAAAAAAAAAAAATCACCTTGTTGAAATGAGGCCAACTATTTCTGATTTGGCTCGATGTAAAATGTGACAACAGAAAGAAAAAAAAAGCCATTTTAACTTTTAAGGCCAGTCTGTAACTTTATGTGCCTGTCAAATGTGGAAAATTGCCATGTGACTTCTCTTTTGACTGAAATTATTTTTCTTTTTGAGGAAAGTTATTGCAAAAACACAAGGCTTTTCTTGGCCTTTTCCATAGGCTTGTCACTGTGGGCGGCATCAGTCAGCAAGCCAACACCGGTACATATTTCTCCACACGTTCCCTCCATCTATTATCTGAAAGTCATCACGACATCACCGAGGGCATTCAGACGCCTCAATGATTGACACATTGAAAAAAAAAGTGACAGCGACAAAAATAGATAGCAACTGCAAGTGGGAGGGATCAAGTTTAACGTCTAAAGATTTGACTGCAGCTCGGTTGTTGCAGATAATTTGGTTGCCGGAAGAAACACAACCTGCGTGGCAGCACTTCAGGTTCAGCTGGCTCAGCCAGCTTCTCTATATAAGACTTAAAGAAAAGGTTCAACATTTTAGAACCTACACTTATTCACTTTCTATGCAGAGAGTTAGAAGAGATCGATACCACTCTCAGGTCTTCACATCCAGCAGCTGGCTAACTAAGCTCAACATAAAGAGTGACAACGAGAAAACGGCTCTGTGTCTTTGTGCTAAGCTAAGCTTACCGGCTGCTGGCTGTAGCTTCATATTTACTGTAAAGCCAGTAAAGAGTGGTATCAATCTTCTCATCCGACCATCGGCAAGAAAGTGAATAAGTTAATTTCCCAAAATGCTGAACTATTCCTTTAGGTCTCCCACCGCGACAAGCCTAACCCTCCCCTCTAGGACAAAAGTAAATGCACCTTTGACAGTCCAGAGTGAGGTTGCAGACTGTGCCACTGGTAAGCCATATGCTACTCCTATTAAATATAAAACTAATATTTGAGGTAGGTAAAAGGTTGTATAATTCATTCTTGCCTATGCTGGATATTAACCATTAGCCCAGCATTGGACATTTCTACCTCCATCACTCAGGCACATAACGAAAATATTCTGTGTCCGTTTGCTCGCTTCTAAGACTCTGACATATCAAATTCTCAGCAACATGTCAGAAATGTCAACACTCAGTGGTTCTCTGTGACAGAATACTTAATTCATCGGTACCAGACTTTTATAGATGTACCCCCATGGCTATGCTGTAGTTGCTTCTTCAACTGTGATTGTTTTTTGTTTTCTTCTGTTAATGGTTTGTGCACCGTTTGACAATTTCTTACTGTATTTTCAATGCTCGTGAGCTGAGCAACAGTTTATCATGAACATGTTTTTAAAGGTGCTATGTGTAGTATTCTCTAATTAAAGGAGGTGTATTACTGTAAAATTATAACTTGGACCTTGGATGACAATTCAAACATTACCTCTGTTGTTCTACTCAATATTCCTTTGTTTCTTGAGACATTCAGTGATTCTTGATTTGCTCATGAGTCCTGGAAAAGGGACTTTTGATTTGGGGTGAAGTCAGTCACTTTTGCTTCTTTATTGGCGGACTGGTAGCTG
This sequence comes from Lateolabrax maculatus, assembly GCA_031216445.1. NCBI lineage: Eukaryota > Metazoa > Chordata > Actinopteri > Acropomatiformes > Lateolabracidae > Lateolabrax > Lateolabrax maculatus. The sequence goes on along the minus strand of CM062212.1, from coordinate 5,628,331 downwards.
AATATTCAGAAGCAACAGGGGAAAGATAATCAGATTTGCTGCTTTTAAGCGGTTCATAGTGACTGTAAAGTGTAGCACATATGTTATTCCTTAGCTAGTGTGATATTTAGTGAAAATCCTACACATAATACCTTTAAGTGAAAGAAGTATTATGATTTTTCTCATGGTAAAGACATAAAGAAATTTGTCCAGTTGTGATTTTTTTTCTTTCTGGTGTCTTACACTGAATTTGTGTTTTTAAAAAAAATATTTTCTGAAAAAAAAGTTACAAACACGAACATTGCAGTTTTACGAATTTATCATGTATTTTATGCTTTATTAAAAGTGTATACTCATTGTGGGCTGTGTTTTCAGTAATGTTTTCAATTTTGTTAATTTATTACCTAAATGTTGAAATATTTAACTTTTAAAACATGACACTTGGTACAAACATACAGTATATATTTAAATATGATACTTTGCATGTGCACTAACTGTGTTGGATTAAACTGCATTAAGTTGAAATAAAATGGGTTTGATGCCCAAAATGTCCTTTTTCTGGGGTCCCGTAATTATTTATACACTTTTCAAGCTTATTTTTAGAGGAATGTCACGATTTCAGTGTGTCTGTGCTATTTTTTGACACTTATTTTTTACAGTCATTTTTTGCCACCTCATACAGTGACTTCCCAAAAGAGGATTTATAGCATTCAGCATTCCTCAGTATTATGAAATACTAAACCGGTGTAAGGTTAAGCACCTACAGTAGTATTCATAACCTTTAAGAGAGAACCTCCATGGAGATAAACCAAAGCAAATGTAAAGTCTACAGTTCTGATCTTGATGGACATCTTGATAGGATTCCCAGAAATGTAAGCAGGGTTCTCGCATTTAACCAGAGAGAAAATAAAAGCTGTTACTGTGGAGATGATTTTATCTGAGGTGAGTCAGCAGAGGCGTGTATGTGCAGCGTGTAGGCAAACAGGAAGAATACTTTTACTCTTTTTGTTGAGGTAAAATAAAAAAAAAACGATAAAAATTATCCAAAAAAACTGTTTAAACTGTTCACATCGTGACCAGAAACGTTTATCGCTGAAATGTGTCATCCAAGCGAAACTGTTTCTATATCACTTTCACTGTATATCCTTTCTTTTTTTCAAATGCCAATACCACGCATCTGCTCTCTTAAAAGCATGTTACTTGGGAACAAAATGGCAACAGGTCACGCTTATATACTCCCTCCTACTTTAGTATCAAACACTCTGGTAGTGTTACTCTTAGTACACTATAGACACATCAGACTAGATACCTGACAGGTTTTTATTTCATTTTCCTGTAAAGCTTTTGCCTTGAATAACATCAGACTGAAAGAGAGGTGTTTGACCTCAACTGGCCACTGCTGAGTGGTTCTAAAACATGAGTCAGCTTGTGACTTATTGCTGAAATCAAGTTCTTAAGTTAGCCAAGGTATAGGAAATACAGGGTATCAGCTCAAAACATGTTAAGTTGTACGTTTACATATATATTAGGGTCTGTTTCCATTAGTAAACTGCCTTTTTGGGTTTTAGATTTGGGTTTTTAACCCAATTCATTAGTGAGCTGTAAAGGTGCTGGTACGTGTATTTTCTTAACTTTCGAGTCTCTTTACAAAGTTAAGACATACACAGACGCCAATCACCTCCTGGGCTCTAGCTCCATACTTCATACACAAAACAGAGAGTAGGATTGATCTTCTCATCTGACTCCCGGAACGAAAACAAAGAGAGTTTAGACAATGGAAAGATGACTGCTAATCTTCAACATATCCCTCAGGTGGGACAAAAAATAAAGCTGCAAGCTACAACAATTCTGTAAATACATCCTCCCCTGTCACCTCCCATCCATCTTTAAAAGGGTGGTGGGATGGGTGGATGGACGGGTACTTAAATTGCGTCCCTGTTGCTTTCATGCTGTAACTGGACACATGGGACTCTGTCTGTTCTCCAGAGACCATCTGGATGTGTGTGTGTTACCACAGCAGATGGATTACCACCCCTCTTTCTGAATGCAGTCCATTCACAGGTGGGAGCTGAAAACCTGCCCTTTGAAGGACAGACAAGATCCACCACTGCAGTTAGAGGACACACTGACACAGTCCAGCACAGTCCGACACACTCTCCATCTGTATGCACATTAGATCCTACGCATATGGGAGGGAGGTGTGCTTTGTAACCTTTATATACATATATACACCTATATATCTTAGCAATCTACTGTATGTCTTTTGTAGACATTAGTTGTGTTCATGCACTGTAGCTCTCTCCGTTGTCTGGGACACAGTTGTAAAGAGTACATACTTTTTACCGTGGCATAGCTGTAGTTGGAACAAAATAAATGTCCTTTTAACCAGTGGTTACCAACCTTTTTGGCTTATGACCCTTTAAAGCAACAAGTCCTCAGTTAAATGATTAAATACATCAATACTCCATTCCCCTCCAGAACAGCACATACAAGCGTTTTTTGATCTGACAATCAATCACCATCAACAGGATGAGATCGCCTTTTCATAAAACCATATTCTCATCTTACACCTCTATGGTTGAGGTTTTGTTAGGTTTGGACTCAAACACAACTTGGTAAGAGTTGGGGAAACATTTTGGTTTGTGTTAAAATGACTACTTTGCTCAGGTTAGTAAGGCTTCTTAGTCATGGTTTCAATAATAACCACATGGTTAAGGTAAGTGAATGATCTTGGTCACGGTTAAAATAATCAACGGTTGACTGTTGGCAGGAAACTAACGACGACCTCCAGTGGTAAAGTCTAATGTTTGTTTTTTTACCCATCCGGCCACCACGACCTCCTTCCTGTGTGGACTTTGTGGCACTATAATAACATCACACTACTACCTTCTTTTGCTCCTGATGGACGAGAGTCATAATTACTCTGGCTGCTGGAGAGCTTTCTCAACTGATACTCTCATTTTTCTTGGGAGGACAGGAGTCTCCTTTAAAGTGAAGCTATGTTTACTTGCAAACCCTTGGCCTTGTCACAGGTTGAATATGTTGATACGTTAAGTTCAAGAGTGATGTTCAGTCGTTCATAATAAATAATCAAAGATTAGATAAAAATGTAGCAGAGAGGGTTTGTTTTTTGTTACTTCCATTGTGATTGGTAATCTCGGGACCCTTCAGATTCTTAACCGTTTCTTATCTACTTTTTCACCAAACCTACACTTGAAATTACTACAAGATGTGCTGCTCTTCTGCCTTCAACTCTTGAGCAGTTAGGTCATAACCTTGGATTAACATGGCACTGTGCTTTGAGGAAGAGCAGAGAGGGAGACTGGTTCAAACTGATAAACAGCCCTCGATAGGAACCAGGTGAATACCCACAACCTGTTTCTGTTTTAAAAGGGCTAATATCAAGCTGGCTCTTCTTTTGGGTTCTTGTGCTTCGTCTGCCGGGCCTTATCAGTGACGTATATTTACGAGGTCCTGGGCCGTGCATGTTGGGATGGATTGGAGGGTTTAGAGCAAAGATCCCCTTAGGTATCTCCATATGTGGAAGGACTCAAATGGGAAAATCTTATCTGTCATGTTAACACTGACAAGAAAAGAAATCTGAACAACATACCACATATCCTCTTAAATCATGTGTTTTAATCAGTGATTCATAAAAGGACAGGCAGCACTGAGGTAATCTGAGCATCGTATCTCATCTCTTACAGATTGGTGATAGTAGTGGAAGCAAAACAAACAATAATTAAGGTTCAAAGGGATTTAGGACGCATCCCCTGCAGCTTTTCCTTCCTCATCTTCTCTCAGTGTCGGAGGGGACTGCTGCGTTTTTAGCAACAGAATATATAGTATTATTATTATTAGAGTATTTATTTTTGCCAGGCCATCACTGAAAAATACACAAAATGAAAGGTGTCCTGTATGAGCAGCCTCTCATTTTGTTTTTGTGTGTCAAATTTAAAGGTTAAATGGGGACTGCCACTACAAAATCAGTTCCAAAGCATGAACAGGAAAAGCAAGACATACAGTATAAAGTGTCATTAACTTGCCCAACTGGTTAACATTGTAACTGTCGTTTTTCTATTGTGAACCATCCTGAAAAATGTGTGTGTGTGTGTGTGTGTGTGGGTTGGGATGGACCGTTTCCCTGTTACTTTGTTATGGAAACCCAACTATGCATTTTCAGTTAGTTTGAAAATGTCCTTCCTCTCCTGTGAACGGTAACATGTCACACAGGCTGGCATGTTTTTCTGTATGAAACCTGAGCTCTCCGCATGAGAAAACTCAAATGCATGCAGTATTACCAGCAGAGCAGAACATAAGGGCATGAGAGAGCTAAGCTTCGGGGTCAGTGGTGACTACGTGTCTCATCTTATCGCAGCGGAAATGCCCTCTCCACACACTTGATAGCTCAGTCAACCGCGGAAACTCAAGGAAAGAAGTGGGTTAACTAAAGTCTCTGAAATACTCGGGCCTCGGGGCTGTCAGGGCCTCGGGGGCCTCATTTATAGAAAGGCTTGATGACCTTAAACCTAGTATTCCTAACGTTTGTAATTAATAAACCATGTTATCCATCTGTGTCGTAGAGTAAAATCCTAAAAACTGGTTAACTATGAGAAAAACGACTTGGTAAGGAACTCGTGAGGTTGTGTTTTTGATTTGGGAAGTAAAGTATACGATATGCTTGGTGTTCAAGTGGTTTAGGTGATGAGAACACTGTTGCTAGGCGACAGAGCCCGCTACAGCTTTCAACTGAAGCCACTGTGAGCTAAATACCTTGCTCAAGGGCACGTTTGCAACAGTTTCCCTAGCCGATGCTTTGAAGCTTTCTTAGGTGGTTTCAGTTGTGCTTTTTCAATTGTGGTTTTTGTTACTTTACATCCCCCTGACATCCGCCTCAAAAACCGGCCTGCCTAGAATCAGGTGAGATCTTATTTTTTTTTACTTTCTTCCTGTAACAAATGTCCAAGTTGCTGGGATTATTCCCAGAGTTAAATGTGTGTGCTATCTTACCAATATATCTAGAGATACTCGATAATTAACATTTATGTCATGAAATATTATTTCTGATTCAAACTGTATTTCTTTGGTTTCTCCGATTGAAGTTAATTAGACATTAGTCTAATGCTGTAGACAGTATTACATTTCTCCTTTGTTCTGGCACTTCGTCTGTTGTAGTATTGTGCTCCTGTGACTGTACTGTGACCTGCCAACAACAATGCAGCTGACAAGGTATTTTAAATCATTCTGTCAAGGCTGTACTCATCTGCATTTGCACAACTGCCATACAGTGTTATGGGTTTTAACTGCCAGACTGCTGGAAAAGCTACATTCCTCTGCCAGCCTTGGTACAGTGCATCCTGTCCTGTTTCCCCATTCTTTCTACATCTGTTCATACAACACGTTTTTCTTACTCGAACAGTGACGGACGTTTGAAAGGGATATAAGGTATGAAAGCTCGATTCATGTGTGAAGGAAGGTACGCTTTTATCTGCACTAATGATGATTCTAATATCTTGATTTGTTAAAAGTGCAGAAGATTTTTCAATTCTGTTTTTGCTTTCTCTCCCCATGATCCCCTTCGCTCTACACTGTAATGCACACATTTTTTTGTCTGCCAATCTAAACAGGAATAAAAAGAAATTAGCTTTGTTTCTGTCGGTTTTAATTTTATTTCTTTTTCGAAAATTTGCCTGAAAAGGACTTCAAACCTCAACACCAAAAAAAAAAAAAAAAAAAAACGATGACAAAGCAGTATTTTTAGTATTTCGCATGATGATCATCATTAAATATTTCTGCTGGAGCATTGTGCTGAACAACTTCCTCTCTACTATGAAAATGTAGACATTTTTGGTGCCAGTTAAAGGTTTCTGTAGCTCAAGGGGAAGGGTGGAGGACAGGAAACAAGTTTGGTCAATGACGACGAACCATAGAGGTCGTAAACAGAGGTCATTAATTATTCAAAGCCCATTTTAAAAGACATACGTGTTTGAATTAATCCACAAGGGGAAACAAACTGCTATTAAACAGTGCTGTTTATATATCTGGTCCATGTGGACTGACCTCCATAATATTCCTGAGATAAAGTTACATCCATTCATCCATCTGCACTGTAGAAAACACACAGATCCACGTCGTCTTCTCTAAATATTTGGAATTCAGTATCCTGTGACTTAACCATCAGAGAGAGATTCTGAAGCTACCTACCACAATTAAAATACATCAGCAATTGAACATCATGCTAGCAGCCAGTGTGGCGAGATATTCATTAGAGCCTGATGAAAAACAGCATGTCTCAACCTTGACCCAAGCCCCCCCTCCCAAACACCACCAGACACACACTGAGTCCCCAAAAGATGCTTAAAGATAAAAGAGAATCGACCCGTCAGCCGTATGTACGGAGACCGGAGATCTGAAAGGAGAAAAGCCATGAAAAATGGATGAGAGAAGAAATCCACTTCACCTCCCCCCTGGAGGCAGGCAAACCCCCCACAGCGCTCCCACTCATAATCCCCTTTCCTCCTGCACACACACTCCTCTCTCTTGGCTTCACACACATGTATGTGGTGTATGCAAACAGAAAGACAAGGTAGACACAAACCACCCGAGGCCCTTTGGTAGGTGTTAGTATTCGGGAGATACTATAGTTTGGTGCTATATTGGACTAATATTAATCCTTTAGGACATATTAGATATTATCCGTGGCTAATGTGATGAAGAACACCTTTTGTAAAATGGTGTAAAATCTAAAATCATGATCTTTGGCTGTTAGTTTGTGTATTTCCTTTGGTCGCGTAGATTTTCAGGTTGGCTTTTTGTAGATACATTTTGTATGTAAAGACATAATGTATCCAGGTTCCTCTGGTGAATCACTCGGGCTTACAGAGATGCTTAACAAATGCCATTAGTCATGGTTTCAATGGCAAGGCTCATATTAGTGAATCATTAAGGTCTAAATGCTTTTAGAGACATTTCCACCTTGACATGAAAGGAGTTCTGGGGTAAGCACTGAATGCTTTTAATTTTATGGGCATGAAGATGAACAAACATTCTTAAAAACATAAGCTCAGCACACGATATTTGGTTAACAAGCAGCCTATATTCAAGACATAAACAGGCTATGAGCCTACAGCCATGGAAGCGTCTCTGTGAGACTATTAACATGTCCAACATGCTCACATGTTCAGCAGGTGTAATGTTTACATGTACATTAGCACTGCACAAAGAGTACAACTGAGGCTGATGGGATTATCATTAGGTTTGCAGGTATAAATCAAATTATTGGACCAGAAATACAATTTTGACCAGATGATGGCGCTAGATGAAACATTATGGGATCACCAAAGTTATTGCAATTCATCCTGGGGGGAACATTAATGTCTGTACCACAATGTGTGCTAAACAATCCAAAAGTTGGCCAATATCTTTAGCAAATTTAATGGCAATCAATTGTCACTCAAAACCAAAAATGTTAACCTGCTGGTGGTGCCAGAGAAAACGTCAGGGGAACACCAAAGTCAGTAGGATTCATCCTTTGGCAACCATGAATGTTTCCATAGCCATTCATCCTGTAGTTGTTAAAAAATGTCATGTCACCGTGAACCAAAGGTGGTGAACGACCCAACCGACCGTCATTGCCATCCCATGGGCCACACCACGGGCATGGCTAAAAGCCGTTCAAACACTGCAGAAGACGCACCCAAGTGCACAAACCCACAAATACACACCGTTCCTTCACCACCCGAAGCCCTTTACTAGGTGTGATCCAACTTAAGGCACTCACATGTACTTGTGACAGCGTGTGAAATGTTCCAGTCAAAGTGGCCGCAGCGACTCAGGCTATCGGCGGCCTCCTTTAAGGCCTATCTGACGGGCTGGCAGTTGCCTGATGAGAAGGAGACAGGGACATGGAGGACAGGAGGGGGGGGGGGGCTGCTGTCACATACACTTTGACTGGCAGCTTCTCTCTCTTGTTTTTCCTTGTCAGAAACGGAGTGGGGAGATTTTAATGGTAGCATGTTGCATGTCACTTACACCCGAGCAGCAGCAAAAATAAAACCTCATGTTTATACAGATAATAGAAGCTTTATTCATGGGGACAAAAACAACTTACACGATCATATTGTTTTGTGATTAAGAGACGGATACAGGTCACAGGAGTTTCTGATGTAGTTTCTTTCTTTTCATTATGATGATAAGAAACTACAACATTATTCTCCTGCTTAGTTAGGTTGCTTAGTCACTTAAGTGGCAAGTGTTCATTTAAGAATGGGGTCACAGTCGAGCAATATTTAGGCCATGAAGGAGAAAATATTTTGGCACTCTGGAAGAGTCAGGCCTCCGCTAAGAAAGCAATAAAAATGTCTGTAAATTAACATTAGATACGAGGATAATGCACCGTTTAGTCTGAGTTCTGGTCAGGTTTAAGTATATATTTAAGTATATACTTCAGACTGTCACAGTACTGCACTGACAGTTGCATTACCACAAATGTTGCTGCAACTTTAATAAGAAGAAAATAACAGGTAACAGGATCCAAGGGAGGTTGACATCGTGAACATGTGTAATATGTTAGGTTGATGCAGCAGCACATAGTAACATGAAACTGCAGAGAAAAGTGATGGTGGTGTCATTTATCTAGGTACATTTACAAGTGCTGTACTTAAGAACATGTTTAAAGTACTTGTACTTTACTAGAGTTTTATTTTATTTTATTTTATGCTACTTACTACAATATTGTACTTTTTACTCCACCACATTTAATTGACATTAGTTACTAGTTACTTTGCAGATTTAGATTATTAATCCAAAATATAAATCAACTAATAAATGATGATATTATCACAGATTAGGATACCTGGCAGTATATAAAGTAATTTAAATTAGCTCCACCTTTACCATGTGCAGCATTAGTGATGCATATACATTAATGCATCATTAATCATAATCCAGTGAAATGGGCCATTCTGCATAATGAGTACTTTTACTTTTGACACTTTAGTTGTATTTTAATGCTAATACTTTTACTCAAGTAAGATTTTGAATGCAGGACTTTTACTTGTAACACTGGGGTATTATTTAAGAAAAAGATCTGAATACTTCTTCCACCACTGACAAGAACATACCAGACTGTGGGAATTTTGCACCAAGAGTAGAGAAAGAAATGCTTTTTTTTTCAAGATACATTCAATATCCAAGCAATTATGAAAACATCCGAACATGAGCAACAGATATGTGTGACATTATCGCATTTTGTACATTTCATTTCTTCATATTGCAGGTTTTACAGAATGAGGTTAAACGGTGGCTGATGCTCAGACAGCAGAGGGCGCTCTAAACTGCTGCAATGTATGGAGTTGAATTGAGGAGAGCACCATGGTTCAGTCTAGTCTTGTTACTGAAAAAGTGATGTGTTTTTAGGAGCAATTTTACTTTCAGCAGCCATTAATACTGCAGAAAAAGATGAGTGGAAAGGTGTTTGAGGCAAGAGGATCAAATAAATGGATTTGTTTCTCTCACCAAAGCAAATCACAAATGAGACCAATGTAAATTTTGTTTTTTAGGAACATTATAATTAAAAGCAAGTAAATTTAAGGAGTAAAATACCAGAAAAAAAAATTCATTTGCATTTAGGATAATAATCAATGTTACATGCAAACTGTTCATTTAATGTAAACTATTTATCACATTATCATAATCAAATCCCATGCCAGTCATCAGCAGTTAGTCCACTATTCTTGAAAGTTCTGCTGACAAATGATGTGTTAATGCTTTGGATGAAATATTAGAAAGCGAACAGCCAATCAAATTTGTACCAAATAAAGACTGCGATTAAATTCAAGCCTAATCTGGAATAATAGCCCTGCTCATCACAACATCTCTGTTTAATTAAAGTCGACCCCTGCTTTGTTCGGATGCTGTAATGCGGGTTTGTCCAAATGAAGCCCAGCACGAACCTCAGTGTAATTCAAGTTTTGGGAGGAGGAAGAAGAGGAGGAGGAGGAGGAGGAGGGGGAGGAGGAGGGTGGTTGGTGGGGGTTATTATACTATTGTCCGCCCTTTAATCCGGTTGGCTCAGAGACTGCCCGCAGGCCAATTTGTAAGTGGTTTGCGGAGCTGCCAATCAAAGCAGACGTCCTCTCCTCAGGCTGTGTGGCTCCGGAACATCTCAGTTGCTGTGTGGAGAGATTTGACGGAGGGACACTCCTGTACATGGACCATCACTGCGCTGCAACCCGCCGCCTGCTCTCTCTCTCTCTCACACACACACACACACACACGCTCACACACGCTCACGCACGCACACGCATGCATGCACACACACGCGTGTAATGCCTCGGTGAAATCTGGACGCACACGGTGGAGAAAGACACGCATGTGAATATTTTTGGTGGGTTTTTTTTTTTTTTTTTTTTTTTTTCTCGCATGTCAGGAGAGGAGGAACTGGTCGCCGGGTCCGCGGCTGCTTGTCTTTTTCTTATCGCTTCTCTTTACCCCCCCTCCCTCCCCACACACACACACACACACACACACACACACCACCTATGTCACTCTAATTAATCGGAGGCATGTGGAATCGCACCAGGATTAGGAATCGCTTCCCAATAGTGTGCCTGCTGTTGACGTTATGGACGGAGGTAAGCAGGCTCCTGTTTTTATTTTTTTTCTCTTGCCAACATATTTATTTTATTTTTTTTTTTTTCCATCCTGCCCCGCGTTGATTGAAAATGAAATGTTGAAAAAAATAAATAATTAGCCAGTGTCAAAAGTTGGTGGGCGTGGGCCGATGTATCCGCTCTCCAGGCGTCGCGGATATTCGCATCACGTTGATCGATAATTGAATCGAGTGATCGTGTCTCCGCGACGAGATCGTGAAGTGTGAGGAACTGATACCAGGCTGCTCTCCATTTTGGTTACAATGCTGAGATCCCTGTGCGTTTTTTTTTTTTTTTTTTTTTTTTGGAAATGGGGGGGTTGGGGGGTTGGGGGGGTGCAGAATGAGGCCTGAACCAAGAAGTTGTAAGTTGCATTGCATCAATTGGCTGCAGCGGCGGTTCATTGGAGAGTAAACCTGATTGTCTAAAATAAAAAAAATTTAAACCCCCCCAGCCTGTATCTGCGTCAGGTTTTAATTGGGAGCCGCGCATCGCTTGGCCACCTGACCAGTTTTTACGCACCAATTATGAGCAACCCCAGACCTCGCTGCAGCCGGTTAATACAGGCCCATATATATATATATATTTATATATTTATATGTCATTTTGGTCTTTTTTTAAAATGTTGTTTCTAGGTGTCCCAGTCAACCGGCTATTTCGAGCTGCAGCTGATCTCCGTGGAGAATGTGAACGGCGAGTTGGCGCACGGGGAGTGCTGCGACGGCTCCCGGAGCCCCCAGGACCTGCGCTGCACCCGGGACGAGTGCGACACTTACTTCAAGATCTGCCTGAAGGAGTACCAGATGGAGGTCACCACGGCCGGCCCCTGCACCTTCGGAGCTGGATCTACGCGAGTTCTCGGTGGAAATATGTTTTCTTTTAAGAGCGCCGAGAAGAGGCAGAATAAAGTCGACGACGCCGGCAAGATTTTGATCCCCTTCCAGTTTGCGTGGCCGGTGAGTGGGATTTTTCTTGCTCCAGTTAAGTCCACGAGATTGATTCCTGACAGGTTCCTGTGTGGAAAGAGCACAGCAACGATTGAGTGCACGTAAAACATTTAAAAAATAAATGATATATGTCTAGGCATGGCTGGAGGAACACATCATAAAACAATGTCTGAGTGGTTTGGAGCCACTCTCCCGTTCTGCATACACCCAGATCATTACAGCAGCAAGCTCACACTTTCAGAAGGAGGTTGTTTGGTCTGTTAAAAAGCCTAGTCACCAAATGTCTTGGTTTGTCCCACCAACACTCCAAAACCCACAAAATAGTTGAGTTAACTGTCATGTAAGACCAAGAAAAGTAGTTAATTGTCACATCTGAGAACCTGGAACCATAACTTTTTCGGCATTCATGCTTGATAATTGACTTAGACGATTATAAAAGTGTTCGTAGGAGTTATTATGTGCAACGTACTGATTCACAGACTAATGGTGCCGCTCTAATTGCGACCATCTTCCTGTGCAGAAAACTGTACAGTGGAAGGCTCGAAACAAAGAACCTGTTAAAAGTTGACATTTTATCAAAATAAAGTAGCTTAATGGGCCACATTGATGCCAAATTTAAGGGAAATCCTTAACGATTTGGTGAAGGTTTCCCCAAAAGTACATAGACCTCATCAAACGGGGGTTCGTAGCAGCATCCCGTCCTTGTGAGAAATTGACACACATCACTGCTAAACGATTGCATGCTTCACAAGGATCTGATTGCAGCTACAGTGGTTCGCGGTGTCATCCGGGTCATCTTTTAAAGTTGCCCTGATATATGAGCGTTGGCTTTGTTCCAATCCACCAGCTTGCACCTGCCAAGGCCATGATAGGGTAATTAGACTGGGGGAAATGCTTTGATATGTAGACCCTGGAAGGGGGAACTCTGTTACTTTTTCCTTTAGAGAAATGGCAAAGCTGTATACCTCAGAATATGACGTTTTTAAGGGAAGTTTCCTCATAGTACAAGCAGAATTTGGCTTATTGAGACTTCAGCCTTTAGGATTGGTCCACAGTCCTCTCTTACAGTCAGTTTTGTTGGATGCATGTGGGAAATATCAGTTGATTTTTAATGTAGAAATATAGGGTTTGTGTTTTGGATTCCTACAGAGTGGAAACTAATATGAAAAGACGGCCATGAGCTATCTGACTTTTACTGTCATGAAAGGAAATATTAAGCTGTCAAATTGTCAGAGGGGTGTGGTGTGATATATGAAAATAGCACACATTGTGTTTGAGGTGAGGCCTGGCCTGGTTGAATGTGTTGAATGGATGCTCCAATTAATTTTCAATATTGCAAGAATGAATGAGTGACACTGTGCTGTGAGTGTGAAATATGTGTTCAGATGAAGTGAACGATCCCTCCAGGCAGTGGTTTTCGGTGTGAACTGATGGCTGGTTTTGACACCTCTCTTCCCCCCCTCTGCACCCCACGGCTTCCTCTCCTGCTGTGGGTGCCAGGTGGCCCCTGGTGGCCCCTCCAGGGCAATTAAGCTTGTCTGACTACAAACGAGTGATAGCTGATGTATTAGGCAGCCGAATAATATGTGCATGCAGTAAAAAAAACATCCTAGTCCTGTAGCACTGAACACACATTTAATTGTTTGTTTCGTTGCTAGTTCTAGTTCCTAGTTCCCTAAGCTATTGTTATGTTGTGTCATGTTTTTATTCAGATTTTTAATGTAGTCGTGGTCTTGTATCAGGGAAAAGGAACTAGACTGTAATGTGAATGGTAGTTCAAAGTGCCTTTCTTTATCTTATGTGACGGTTAACTGAATATTTGGGGTTTTTGGACTGTTACATCTGAAGACATCATGTTAGGCTTTAAGACATTTTCATATGGGTCATTCACATTTTTCATCATTTTCTGATGTTTTTATAGACCAAATGTTCAATGAAATAAGAAAATAATCAGCTGAATAACTGACAATGAAATATTTGTTAGTTGCAGCCCTAGATTAAGTGGTTGATAGAAGGTTCCAGCCTCTCAAATTTTCTGGTGAACTTCATCATCATTGATAGTAAACTCAATATCTCTGGGTATTTGATTGTAGGTCAGACAAAACAAGACATTTGCACACGTGACCTTTGGCTCTTGGAACTTGTGATGGGCATTTATCTCTAAATGATTCTTTGGAAAAATAATCAGTACATCATTAGCTGCATGCAGCCCTATTTTGAAGAAAAGCTTGAGCTGCTTTTTTTGGAAAAGAAGCCGGACAAGGTTTGAAGATAATTAAATTCTAAAATTGGATAAAACTTGACTCCACAATAGGTAGGTCCAAATAACGAGCAGCTCGGTGTGCTCGCACTCTTCTCCTGAAAGCTTGGCATGTTTTCGTAGTCCTTTGTGTTGAAGGCATCACATGTTTGATCCAGGCTTCGTCTTTGTGTATTTAATGATTTCAGGGTTTCCCGCAGCTGTTTATAGCAGAGGCAGCCCCCCTTTAATGAATTAACAGCCGACTTTGTTAAATGTTTTTAGGCTTCAGGGGAAAATGGCAAAGGTGTGATTTCACACAGTAAAGGCCATATATTTAACGAGGGAGGCTATTGTTCAGACCTCCAGGTGGGAAGGTGGGTTGGAGGCAATGTTTACCACCTGGGCTAACCAATTTTCTGAGGCCAATCCTGGAATTATCTTCCGTTCATCGTCACATAGAATATGAACCACTGGTAGTCACTTCTTTGACACATTGACTGACACCTCGAGGCAGAGGTGAAGAGGGCGGTTCTGGTGTGTTGTCTTTCTGTTAAGTGGCCCACGCTGATAACTGTGCACTATTCCAGTGCCAGATGTCACGACAAGCCTGCGGGTTCACTTGCTGTGGTGTTGTCGCTTTCCTCACTGAAGAAACAAAGATGCACTGTACTATTGGCAGTGTCATCTGGCCAACTGCCCATTTTAAGCCCCATCGAAACCATTGAGGGCTGGACTCTTCTGTCATCCTGAACCCAGCATCTGAAACAATCTCAAAATGAAAGAATGCAGGAATGATTTTAGTGAAAATTTCTGAAATATTACTTTTGTAACTCCCTTAATGTCAATGTGAACAGAATAAAGCTGGGTTGCCTTTTCACTGCTCTGGGCTACATAAATACAGATCAGCACGTGCAATCCACAGGTACCATTCTCCTGAGAAAGCTGAAATACTTTTGGCATACATTAGTTAGTAAGACTTATAGTGCTCTGATGTGTTTTTCCAAGATTGATGCAGTTACCCTGAATATTTCCCCTACAAAACAGTTTTCAAATTGACCATGAAATCCTGAATTGTGACAATACCCTGTGATGCCTTTTTTAATTTTCTAAACTGTCACTTAAGCCAATTTTCAAAGAGCACTTTTCATCTTCCAGTCTAGTGTAGTGCAGTCGGGCTGTAACGGTGAAAACCTGCATTTCTGGGAAATGCTTGGTCTTCCGGGAAGACACTGAGACATCGTTGCCTCCTCTCTTCTCAGCCCAGTTATCATCACACCAGTGTGATGCAGTCGCTAATGGCTGGTTTTACTCAGATTGCACGATGCTTATCCAATTCTTTGGAAGTCCTCCAGTGATCCTCCAGCTCGGGCTTGTCTTGCCAGCATGCTAATAAAGAGACTGACTATAGATGCTGCTGCCACCTCTGAGCTCAGCCTACACTCAGTGTTTCCCTACAGGTTTGAATTTACAGTAAATGCACACAGCTTCTCCGTTCTCTTCTAATGGGTTTTCTGGTCTTTTGGTAGGCTGCTATTGATATTGTAACCCAAACTTATCAAGCTGAGGAATTTGTTTTGTAGTGAAAGCAGTTTAAATTAAGTATTTAGTATTGACTTATGAAACAAACATGTTTTTTTCTATTTTGCATGTGATGTGTTAATTTTTGAGCTTTAGAGGAGGTGGTAGAACACTTTATAGAAAAGCCAGGCTAGCAGTTCCCCTCTGTTTCCAGCCTTTATGCTAAGCTAGGCTAATCACCTCCCGGCTCTAGCTCCTGGCGTTAAAATGTCTGAACTGTTCCTTTTTTAAGAACCAGCGCTCGGATTTAAGTATCATTGCTGCAGTATGTGGACCATACTGTTCCTCCTTGGAATGACTGTCCAACATTAACGCTCCCCAGCAGTCAGCTGACCAAGTTAAGGCCTCGTTTGGCCTGTCTGATTGAGTTTCCATTTCGTTGGCCCATGCTGTGTGAGCACTTTCAGAGAAGGGGGGTTGGGGGGGGCACGTCTTACTTCCATTTGATCACTAATGAAATTGCCGGTGAGATTTCTCTGCCTGTCTCTCTCTCTCCCTCCAGCTACATCAGCCGGACGTCCGTTTGATGTGAGCCTGCCTGTAACTGTATCTGCTCTGAACTTGGATACTGTATGTGTCCGACCTCCCCCAGCTAGTAAATGGATGTAGTTGTGCAACAGCCTCCAGCCTCATCAGGAAGCTTGATTGTCACTTTAGAAGCTTGAGCAGTTCTAATTTTGTTATTTTAACTTTGACACTCAAGACAATTTAAACCTACATATTCCTGTAAAAATCACACCCAGCCTCTGGAGTGTATCTATGATCAAGGGAAGAAGTGTGTGTGTGTGTGTGTGTGTGTACCAAGTCGGTTTGTTTGGTCTGCTGCTCGTGCTCTCCCCTGGTGTGCTGTCAGTCTCACAGGGCTGATCATCTCAAAAGTGGGAGGTGTTCGAGGATCTCATTCACATTTAAGCGACAAGTTAATCTGCACCGACCTGCTGAACATTGTTTTACTTGGAACAAACTCAAACAATTTGAATGGTTTTGGCTTGCTGCCCTGGCCACGTGTACGTCAAATGCACACTGCTGCTTATGTGTGTTGTGTTGCTGTCATACTTTTTTTTTTTTTTTTTTTTTGTGCTACTGTTAAGCATTGTTCTGGATGTCTTTTCTTTTCTCGTACAAGTAAGAACAAGATGTAAGTCAAGGTCAGGCTTATTCCACTTCCAAAAGTCTCTAGTCTTGTTAGTTTTCTTGTACTAAGTGCATTTATGGCCTTACATTTTGAAGCAACACAAGATATTGTAGTGCAGCCACACACACATTTATGCTTAAAACAAACCAGTTTGTAGGACTTCTTGTTTGTCAGAGGCTCAAGAAAAAGGTGTTTTATAAGTGGATAAAACCCTGCCGTCATGGCCTACTCCTGGCCGCATCATACTGCTTCACTGATCTCTCCGTGTCAACGTAATGAATCTTATAAATGGGGATAATGGCGCACACGTTCGAACAGCATCTCCTCAAGACATCCGTGGTGTTGCACAAGTGGCCATTTGCTGCGTGCGGTGGGCGTGATTGTCGGTTACGAAAAGTTACAAAAACTTTCAAATACTTCTCTATGTTCATATTGATTTTTCTGTTTGGGATTCCTGTTCACATATCCTGTATATGCCAGTACTAAATCCACATTCTGTGCCAACATTGGAAATAAAAGACTATCAACCCTGTTTTTAGGCATATATACCCTTTGGGATTTTACCTAATTTTGGAATTAACTAACACCTATAGTTCATGCTGATGAGAAAACTAGATCTGAGCTTCGTGTGAGGGGGAAAAATCAGGACTGGGACCCTTACAGACACACTGTGGTGGTTAATAAAGAAGTAGGACAGAGGCTTTAGTACAGTAGCTTTGAGTCTGTGCATGTACTGTATGTCTTCCCCCCCTCCCTCTCTTCTCTCTGCCTCAGACCGCTGTTAGATATATTTTGGATGCACACACACACTCACAGATCCAAAGGCTCACACAGGCTGCCGTGGTTAGCCACACCTGATGCGGAGCTTGTCAGAGCTGTTGCTAGGAGACGCCTACATAGGCCTCTAGTAAACAATTATCTTTCCTTTCTGTGGCTCCCTCCCCCCCCCCATCCTTCCTCCTCCGGTCCCAGGGCTGCAGGGTGGAAAGCCACTTACATGAGTCTCACCTGTGATTCCTCTCAGCTCTGTATTGATTATGCAATTAGCAAGTCAGGCAGAAGTGACAGCTTTTGTTTTGATTAGGGGTCTGATATATTTTGATTTCAACATTGTAATTAAACATGCTCAAAGATTTAAATGAAAAGTTTCTGTTCTTTTATGTGCTGCGTTTCTGGTTTTCTTAAGATTATTTTCTTGTCAAACAGCTTTGTAAAACATGATACATTGATTTTAATTTTTCTTTATCAGGTAACAAGTAAAGTAACCTTTTGTGTATGCTGCATGTTGTGCAGCTGCTATATAGTAAAAGCTCTTGAATGATGCCACCAAGGTGAAGGGTCTGTCTGCAGCTTGCAGAGTCCCTGTAAGACATGCTCACCCTAACCTTAGGCTTAACTGGTTTCCGGGAAGAAGCATCTGTCCCTAATGGTCCCATTACAGCATGTTTGCTTTGGGAATTCATATTCCTGACTTACCACTAACTCGAGGATGAGCTGGTGCTTCAGTCACTACAGTGACTTAACACATTTCCGAAAAAGATTTCAACCTAACCTGACATTTATGTTGCATTGATCCTTGTGTAAAACATATAGACGGTCAGAGAATCAGCATGCTAAGTTGGATTTCTTGATTGATTAATTTAAAATGGTGTGTTATGCTCTTTCTTGCAAACATCAATAATTAGAAGTAATTTAAAACTATGAGCTGTTACATCAACTACTTCCTCGTGTTTGTCATTGTGTTAGTGAAGGTGAGGGAGTGAGAAGAAAGCCACTATCACTGTAACCCTGCGCCCTGATTTTTTTCCCAGCGAGGCCTTCCCCCTCAGACACTGCACATTTTGTGTCCTAGAAATCTTGCGTACTGTTGCCTGTCGTCAGAGTTTGCGAGTCTGACAGACATCTGTGTTGTTGCTTCGCTCATCAACAAAGATGCAGTGTAGTATTGACTGTGTGATCTGGACAGCTGCCCTGTGGAAGCCCGTGTGCACTGAACTCCATCTGACCATCTGACTCTGACTACATTCTTAATATTAAATGGATCTGTGTCATGGTGTTGGGGAGGAGGCAGCAGGGATTTCCTCTGAGAACACTTTGTTTTGTTCATTCTGTGATGTCACATAAGGTACAGCATGTACGAGTGGCTGCTTTTAGGGTTCATAAATTAGAAGGTAGTTTACCTACCCAGTCCCCCAGGAAGATGATGATGATGATGATGATGATGTTTTAACCTGTGCTTTGTACATTCATGTTGTTTGAACAAGAATCAGATTTGTTTGGAATCGACTGTTTCGTTAAGGTTTCTCCTTACTTGCATGGAGCATTTTCAGTGTCAACTATCATGAATGTTCTGGCTAATTCAAATCCCTTTTTAACTTTGGACTTTGGGCTTTCTGTGATGTTGTATGTATTAGCTGTTTCAGTGACTTTCTACTAATTTTGGATATATTTCTGCCTGTGCCAAAATGTACCAGTTTCCCTGTGGTACTGCCCTCCTTACCTAGTTAACTTGCAAAGCTGCTTGTCCAAACTTTATTCAAAAGTTCATTTATATCAACAACAGTTGTCCTAAGGTTAGTTGTGTACAAAATCAACCTTTGCTGAACCTGGTTTTCTTAGTCTCTCGTTAACTTTCAGTCTGTCATGATGTTGACAGGAAGGTAGTGATGGACAGATGACCAACATGGTTATATTACAACGTGATGATCATTAAATTTAATTGTCTTAAATAGTTGGCAGCCATCATGAATTGTTGGCATCCATCATGTCTGTTCTCACTGCTTGCATGCTACCAACTAAGGTGGTCAAAAGCAAAATGGGTGAGACTCATCCTCTAGCCAAGGTGTATGAAAATATTCTTGTCCAGGTTGGTTCCTCGCTGCAAACCATAGTTTAAGCAAACCACTGCACTGTGGCACAATAGCCCGTCATGGACCACGTGGCTTATTCATTTTTGAATGTGTAAACCAACATTCAAATTGTTTATGGGTCACACTTTTTACAGGAGGAAGATGATGCGAGGTGGGCAGACTTGTGAAATTGCACACTGCACCTGGTTTGCCCAAGATGCAGATTTCTGGCACCTTGTCATGTGTCCATGATGGATGTACAGTATGTTCTTATTATTTTACTAAATTGTAGGTTATAGTAGTTTAGATTGTTGACCCTGTTGATTGTGGTTACTCTAAATGGCTATAATTCCCTATCCACCTAGTATCCTCTGCAGACAGCAGTCAAGCCCACAATGTGATTACCAAGTAAAAGACGGTAACATATTCAAACAATGAGAAAAACAACCTGAAGCTGCATGTTATGTTGATAATTGGAGGATTTTGTTCAGATCCTGTTTTTTGAATAACACTGCACGAGTCCTTTTTGTTATGATGGTGCAGGTATTCCTATGGGTGCACTCACAAGCGTGATTAAGGTGCTGGCCTGAGTGCCCTCTCGTGGGTCTGAACTCATGTGACACTTGAGAAAGCTTGGTGTGCTGACATAAACACACAGTGTAATAAGGGTTGCACGGTATTGGTAAAAACTGACATTGCGATATTTTACACTGAGATATGAAAAAATACAGGGAATTTCACCAGATACATGCAGTGTGTTATTCATGTTCAGATATATAAGTAACAATCATTATTTTCATTATTTTGGTACTTTAAAAGTGTCCTTATAAACTTTACAAATTGACTTGTGTGTAGCTGTTGTGGTTTTTACATGTTATCTACCATTTCTAATGAAGTTAAGATATACGCTTAATCTGCGTGGTGGAAGAGCCGCCTCTAGTAACTGAACCTCTACATTCTAGCGTCCAGGCGGCATTACCTGTGACAGTCGCCGCGTCGAGTGCATGTTTACAGGCAGGGCACCCCTTCAACAGGACACGTTGGGAACTTGTCAAACTTGGTGTATCCAAGAAAATCCAATGGCCATAATGCAGATGTAATTGTGTTGTGTGACTGTAGATTGAGAGCAACATTTTTCAGTTTTCTCCCCTTCGTTAATACATATCACCAGACTCCCACTAGTCCAAAAAAAATCAATAAGATAATCAATTATTTTCACATTGTGGTTGTGACACAGTGATATTAAAGCCAGTCCTCTATTAACAAGGCTGAAAAAGACTGGAAGCCACTAAAACTTCATTTCTGTTCTGCCTTGCCAGTTCAATGTCCTTGCCAAAATCATTGTTTTTGGTGTATGGAACATGAAACATCAGTTGTAGCCTCCAAGTATTGCCTGAAGCAGGCTGCTCTCGGGCCGTCGGCTCTCTGCACTGATTTGAATACACTGTACGTGCGTGTTGCTGTGGCCCACTGCGTCCCCTGCCTCTTGTTAAATGAATGGTGTGCAGGTGCTAGAGGCTCCTTGTGGGGGTAATTAAAGCATGTCATTACATGGGCAGTTAAATTGTCACTGTACTGTTGAACCTGTTTGAAATGATAATGGGGCTCGGCTGGAGGCGGTGCTGTGTTGCGCTCCAGTCAGGCATTCTCCAGGAATTAGCCTGTTAATGTTTCTGATGCATGTCTGTTGCTGTAGTAGGTCTTAGACCTCTTAAGGCAAATTAACACTTGAGGAAATAACTGACAAATGTCCGAGAATGTACTAGAATTGAACCTAAATGTGATTGTTTAAAGCCTTTTGAGTTGTTAGTCATGTGTTTCTTGGCACACATGATGATGAAGATAATCATGAGATGACAGGAGTCTAAAAAGATATTGTGGCGTAGTTGTATTGTGATTTCCAGTCTTGTCAGACTAGTATTGTTATGATATGAATAAATACCTCCATGTTTTGATAGAGGACCAACCTCTCCTTGATAAAGGCAGGGAAAAATGCTTCTGATCCATTTAATTTTTCCATTTTGAAGCATGTAAAAAATCCAGCTAAATTTAGCGCATTGTTTAACATTTAAAACATGAATTCACCCTCGGAAGTATCGCTCCCCATCTCTAACCGCCGTGCAGCCTTTAGTTTGTTTTTGAGTAAATGTTTGACAATTTCTAGAGGTTTACTCAGGCATATCTGTGGTTTGCATGTGAAGTCATTTAGCTTTTCTATGCAAATGCGCATGTGTTGGTGTTTGTTTTACGTGTTGCATAGTCTTGGATCATGCTGGTTAATTAGCACCAGGAGGGGAGGGGTTTGTTGTATTGGAAGTGCATGTGTAATGACCCTGTTGGCATAGTAGCAGCATGCTCAATGGGCCGTGTGTGTGTGTGCACAGCCGGTATACACCAGCCAGCCAAATGCCTTGCCTTCAGTACGACATCTCTTGGCACACGACTCTGGCAAGCGACTTGTGTGCAGAACTCACAGCCCCCCACCTTTCCGACCAGCAGAGATATGACTGTTATACAGTCTGTAACCTGCTTTCTCAACCACACATGTAGTTGTAGTAGTGTAAATGAATATTGTCTCGTAATGCCTGGAGTCATTGGTCAGTGGTGCTTGTCTTGCCTACAGGGTTTCATTCAGACTAAGAAACGGCGATCAGTTATCGGTATTGTTGAATGCTGCTTAAAGTGATCAGTAATTGTCCCCAAAATCCTGATCACAGCACCCTTAAACTGGCTATCTTTGGGTTTTGGACTGTTTTATTGGACATTTTAAAGACCATACCAAAAGACAAACTCAAACTACTCTGACAGACCTTGGCATTACTCATTTGGCATAAGTAGAAATTAATTCTGGTGAGACAAGGTTCCAGCTTTCAGACTGTGAAGTGGGGGAAATTGTCATATTCATGAAGATGAGTGATGAAGATCTATCCTTTTATGTTTTACATTGTAATGATTGATTCTACATATACAGAATTACGGAGCTCCAAAGTTGTCTACCTGGGAAAACAGTTCAGCTGTGTTGGTTACTGATGTATAAAAAGGGTCAAAAACCTTCCAACTTGTACTTCTCTGCCTGCCAACATCATCACCACATTTGCAAGGATTTTGCTACTGGAGGTCTTTGATCCTTGCCTCTGAACAGATTGAGGAGCTAGACCAAGAGAGATTTGCATTTGAGTCCCCCCTCCGGACCGAAGTGATGGCAAGCTGGTTCAGGTCATTTACTTTTTCTACCTTTTACCCTTGATTGGAAGAAGCTGCTCCCCCGACCCCCAAACAAACAAGCTCCTCTTCCATTGGAAACCTCTCTGGTTGTGCTCTCAGAGGGTGTTCAGACTTTGTGATATTCAGCCTGTTAGGTGTTGCATTAATGACCCTCTATTATTAGGAGTTAGTGATCCCAATTTATATTTCTTACAGTTAGACTTAACGACTAATTAGAAGAAAAGATGCAACAGGACATTTCAGAGTTGATTAACATAATTTTATGGGACTATATTTCATTAATTCTATTATTCCTCATATTTAGACAGCTATTATCCATCATTGCCCATTAAAAGTCATAGAGTATTGCTGTTATTCATCCATATATTTAGCGATAATGACAAAGATCATTGTCCGAAGAAGGTAGAAGATGCAAGCATCATTCTTTTGTGCCCTCTGCCCTTCCTATTCAGCAGAGAATGGCGTAGCTCGATTCCCTTGCTGGAATAGCGTAGACTCAGCCCTAGTAAAACCAAAAGCTGGGATTGACATCACAGATTAATGAAGATTACATGCAGCGATTACTGGCCACGGGATGAATTGTGATGACCTCATGTCCCATCAAAAGTCAATAAATCAGAAGATGTCAGTGGAACTCCCCCTGGAGGAGTTGGGAATAGGGAGCTGGACATTCAGGTCACCTCTCAATGACATGGAAACAGAAATAGCTCAAGGTTACAGATGCTGTTTTTATAGGGAGTACACATCTGTGATTTTTATAGTTGCCGCATGAAAAGCATAAACAAAAAAAAAAAAAAGCTCCTCTGAGTAATTGTCAAAGCTCAATTCCTTGTAGCCCTGACTTTCCCCAAGAGGCAGAAATGAGTCAATCAAACCTCCGAGCTACAATGCAGACGCACCCCTCCATTGATACCGAATTGTTGGCAGACTGGGATCTTGCATGGGATTACACACCAGGCCTGGATCTCACATTCTTAGTATTCTTCGAATGCAAACACGCACATCGCCCCACATGCAGAGGGCTGACCCCTCTTTTG
The DNA here is from genome assembly GCA_031216445.1 of Lateolabrax maculatus. Classification (NCBI taxonomy): domain Eukaryota; kingdom Metazoa; phylum Chordata; class Actinopteri; order Acropomatiformes; family Lateolabracidae; genus Lateolabrax; species Lateolabrax maculatus. Next base: position 5,604,687 of record CM062212.1, on the reverse strand, counting down.
AAAAAGAAGCGTGCAGATCCCTTGCTTAGTGACCCCAACCTGCCCCGGCTTCCACTTCCCACTGCCACCTCTCTGTTCCCTATCCCTTTTTATTTCAATGGCCACCTTCCACTCACCCATCCACCCCTCATCTGGCGTGGGAACCTACACCTGTGGCTCTCCCCAGGCCTTACCATTACACTCTCTGCCTTCACCAAAATGGCCTTTTGTAAGGACTCAAATGACTCTGCCTGACTTCAATGAAATTATGAAGTTTAGTTAATTTTTTGCCATGCGATGCAAAGTCTGTGCCTTGAGTGTTACATCATTTCAAGCAAACACAGATTCACTCAGTACATGACACATAAACATCAATTTTTTTTACATCATGCCCCCCTTCTTGACTTGAAAACTAGGATTTCTGAGTAAATCCTCTAATCCACTAGGGGAAGGGCTGGGTAGGGTTTTGGAGATTTGACTGACAGAGGATTCTTAGTGTCTGAGATTTCACACTGTCAAATGTAGCTGATTTGTGTGTGTTTGGAGTTGAGAAAAAGGGTCGGTTAATTAAATTACGATACTTTCTGAGTTGTAGCACAGTTGGATATAAGATTAGGTCATGCAAGAACCACTGCCAGGTTTTTTTTTTTTTTTTTTTTTTTTTGACTTCGCCCATGCAACTGTCCTGCCCAGGCTCAGTAGCACACATGCTGACACTAATTGTCCTCGTGCTGACTGTGTCTCTTCATGGACAATGGTTTTGATTGGGATGGGGGTGAGTTATGGTGTTGGGACAAGGGTCTTTGTTCAGTAGCCTTTCCCCCTTCCCTCCCCCACTCTTCCCCTTTATCCCCCTGCCCATCCATCTATCTTGTTCCAACCATTTGGGCAGCTGTCACTTAATCCAGCTAATCACAGACTGGGATGGTCTGTGGGAAACCAGACTAGTCCGTGGCTTTGCTCAAGCCCAACATACACTGAGTCAGGGAACTCTTTACCCAAACGTTTACAACACGTAGGCATGCAAGCAAGCCTAGATTTTATCCAAAAGGTTGGAGGTCACAATACAGCCACCTGTTCTTTCCTTGATCTTTGATTCTGCCTTATGACGAGCTTTGTTTGCAACACTTGCATAGTCTCACGATACAGACAGGCACCATCACAGGATCTCCTGCCACTAATGCATGCATTGCCACTAGTTCTTCTTGTATGCATTGGCATATGCACACACCCATCCACATGCTTAGACTGGGGCCGCAAGCCCACCCTTTTGTGGCGGGGGGAGGGGGAATGGTTGGAAAGGTCAGAAGCCGAGCTACATATCGTGGGATGATCCACGTTCATGTCAAATAATCCATCTTTGAGGCTGCATCTGTTGTGCGTCTGCGGTTGGACGGGTAGGCAAAGCTTCCGGCAACAAGCAGCCTGAGCATCGCCATTCGCCAAACCCCCAGACTCCTCTCTTCCATACCCCTTTCCTCTTAACTACAGCTTCCCTACTGAACCACCTCCCCTACCCCAGCCTTGTTTTGGCCTCTCACGTCTTACCGGTAGCTACAGTCTCATACAACTGTACCCCGTGTCCAAACCCTGACCCAAGCCCCTTAGCTCACCCCTATCCCGTCATCTTCCATCCCGTTCTCTTGTCACCCGTGGTCTTTCACAATAACACTCCCCTCCCCTTCCTCCCGCCACCACCCACAGCCAGACAAGCCTACTTAATCCCACAGCCCAGCAGCCTACCAGCTTGTTGGTCCCCCAGATCAACAACACAGACTGACACACACACACACACACATATTTTCCAGTCCCACTCCCTGTGATTTCTCTTTCCCGCTTCAAGCGACCACAAGTCCTTCAAATACTTGCCTTATGCTTTTTTTTTTTTTTTTTTTTTTGTTGCACCTCCCCTCCCCATGCCAACGTCCTATCAATGACATTACAGTAGAGGTCACAGCAGTCACACCATGGCTACTACAACTGTCACTGGTGGTGACGTAATGAGTGCTATTTAGGTCAGCTGGTTGCCTAGCAGTGTGCCCTGCAGCACACCAGCTAGATTACTCCTGTGATGCTGGTTAACTTGGTTAGTTTCCATCTTTTGTGTTTATGTGAGTGTTCATGTTTACTCAAACCAGTGTTAACTGCGCAGTATGCTCAGGTTTTTGCTTTATCATTGCAAATAATTTAAGAGCAATCCCCCAGTATCCATAAAGTATCAATTAGGACATGAACCCAAATTGACTAAATGTAATAGTTATATTCAAATACTAAAATAATGAAGAATTGTTGTATTTGGAGTCATGTTGATAGTGCACTAGGAGTGGGGATCCCAGGTAAAACTAAGGCTGCAACTTTATTCCTGTTATTGATTAATCCTTTAATAATATATCAATTGTTTAGTCCACAATAAGTCAGAAAATGGTGAAAAATAGCCATCCCATTTTACCAGAGCTTAAGGCGATGTCTTCAACTAACTGCCAAAACCAAACTAAAGTTTGAAAAAAAAATACATAATAATAATAAATAGAATCAAAGTTATATAAAACAGAAAAAACAAACAAATCCTAACATGTGAGAAACTGGAAACAATGTTTAGCTTTTTTTTTTTGATAAGTGCCCTAAAGCATTGATAGATTATCAAGCTTGTTGTTGATCAATTTTCTGTTGATCCACTAATTGATGAATCAAATAATCATTACAGCACACATTCATCAATGCACCACTACTGTTATACTGGTCGACTGTAAAGCATAACTTGGTGTGAAACAAGATAATCCCTTTAGCTGCTGATTTACCTCGCTGTCTGATAAACCAAGGACAAAGCCAGGCAGAGTTCACTCGCACAGCTAATATTGGCAAAGTGACCTTCTTAATGGACATCATACCTGCTGAGGCTCTGTTTTTCCTGCCTTAACATTTATTTTTTTAATTTGTTATATATTTATTGTGATAGGGGAAAGCATAAACTGATAAAGATGAGAAGAGACACAGGAAAAACTGCTTTCAGTGGTGAGCTTTCAGAAAACATAAGGTCTAGTCAGTGGTTAGAAGATAAATCATCACATCTGGGTCTCAGTAAGAATCTGGATTTGGATTTTTTTCTCAATGTACATACACAGAATAGACAAACAGCTAAAACAAGGACAACAAAGGCAAACAACCATTTAACTTCTACTATATATAGATGAATGAATGAATGAATGAAGACGACAATGGTGCAGAGTGCAAGGCTGCTGGAATAAATATGAAATGATTAATGTAACCGGTCACATTATATACACGAGGGCCTACCAGAAGGGGGAAGTTGGCCCTAAAACCAACTAACAAATCCAAAACATTCTTCATGTTGAGACCTTAATTTGTTAATTTGCATCCACACCCTGACTATCTTTGTGTATCTGTGGCCTTTTCCTGAGTTGAACTCCATGACACATCTCAATGCTGTGGCTTACATGCCTTTGTTGCCAGGATTTTTGTATCACAGCTGCAAAGCTTGATGAGCCAGCAGGGGTGCATGCAGGTTCATACCACCACATTGCATACTGAGCCAGAGGAAAAGGTGGTACAGACCAGGCAGTTTGCTGTCACCTTGTGTCCTTCCCTCTCCACATGTCAGTCCTGCATCTTCTTCTCTTGGCTTCTTCCCACAGTTGTACTTGGTATATCTTGCTCTCTTATCTCTGAATCATTGGGTTTCACTGGCAGTGTAACTCAAGAGCACCTCCCGGTAACGGGGCCAAGTTGCATACGAGCCTGTGTAGTAGCAATGAAATCGATGTGTGTGTGTGTGTGTGTGTGTGTGTGTAATAAACACATTGTGATTATTGGTAATTTTTACTTCTCAGCGACTTTTGATTTTGGAACAAAATAACAAAGGCCCTCCTGTTAAATGTTCCTTTTTGAGACAAGGCATCATGTAATCATTAGCAATGATGATTTAAGATGTGGCAAATTTAAGTATACAATAAAACATTAACTGGCAAACAGCTTTTACCTTCTGAGGACGCTTTTGTCTTGTAAATGGCATCTTCAGTTTTACAATCCATTAATGAAATGCATTGGGTTTCTCTAGCAATGTCAAGCTCAACTCATGTGAAATGGAAATGTGGGAATGTAAGTGAGCTGTAACTGGTTGCAGTGCACTTTAAATAAGATAACTCTTGATTAGACAGGAGGTGGTATGTTGTTGTAGTGTGGCACATGCTTGATGGTGGTGTTTCTTCATGTTAAATAATATCGCACCTACCATGCATTCACTCTGTAGGTAACTAGACACATCATTTACTGGCATTGCATTGATTTTTGATGTCTAAAGAGGGTGATTGTGTTTCTTCATGTTGTGGGGGAAATGTTTTGTGTTGCTACGGTAAGGAGCAGCAGCATATGAAACAGCTGTGTCACTCTTGTAGGCTTTCTGCTATTATGTCTAAATTTCACCTGACTTACTTATTTTTTCTTTTCTCTCCAGCGGACGTACACGTTGATCGTAGAGGCATGGGACTGGGACAACGCCACAAGCAACAGTAAGTCAAAAACTTCACAAACATCTGGGGCTTCCAAAAACTGTGACTGATGGAGATACAAGTAGATGTGGTTCGCAGTTGTAAAGGATTTACAGTAAGATTTGGATCCAAATACAAACTGAAGGCAAAATTCAGACACTGTCATCCTGGTCTGAGGGACGTCTTTCATTATTTTCAGACATTTCATGGACTGACAAATTAATGTAGAAAATAATCTGCAGATGAATTAATAATAAACCATGTTCATGATGTTAAACTCTACATCATGAACATATGAACCTTCCTGTTCACATCTTTTAATCAGTTAATTTGTTTCTGTATAAATGTTCCAAGTCGTGTATGGGAACTTTTATTGAATTTCTGCTTTAACAGTATAGGTAGCAGGTTGAAAGCATCTTGTACTGCGTAAGACACTTCATATAGAATACAAGCCTTGGTTTTCTTGGCTATGTCGGCTCTGGCGGTCAGTTCTGACCAGCTGTATCCTGTTTTGCTTTGGTTATGTCCGCTGGATGGACTCCTGTACAACCCCTTGTTCCCGTCTAAGCAGTAGCCCAGTCTGGGCGGAAGAGGACCTATTCATGACCATAATGTCCGTATATGTGGATATAGCTTTGATCTTTGGAGACGGTGGCATTTATCATGAGTCTGTAATACCTTTCTGTGCTCACGAGCATGTACATGAATGCATTTATACACTGGACCATACTGTCCTCTCCAGTCTAAACTTACTCTTTATTTAGATGAGGTCATTACATCCTGTTTTGTCCATAACATCAAACGCACTTCCACTTGGGAATGCAGACAATGGAGAAGAAATAGATTTTGACATCATAGTGCTTTGATTAGACTGTGTAGTCTGCTTCTGCAAGTGGGCCTCCAGTAATTGTGTACATTTACAGTAATTAGTTCTGATGTTTCTGATGGATTTAAGGCCTAAATGTTGCTTGAGAAACCGTCCAGTTGATTTGCTGCCAGCTACTCGCACTTCAGTCTCAGCCAAATTGCTATAAAGTAACAAAATAGATGCGTTTCGGATGTAAGGACACAAGATATGAGAAACACGTTTTCAGCACTTCCAAAATCATTAATTTAACAGTGATCAGAGTAAGAATGTGTTCCCTTTTTTATTTCATGCCAAAATGTAGAAGGAATTTGATAAAACTGATCTTTGAAGCTCAGCCACATTTGATTCATTCTCCTTTGGATGCTGTTTGAAAGCCGCTCAGAGGCTGCCGTTAGGGCACAGACATCAGCTGACTTCAATCTTAATGTCATGGGTTCAAGAAACACAAACGTCTGAAACAAACGCTCCTTTCAACCTCTGTGGAAGATCACAAGGGAGTCCGCTCGTAGCGGCATCCTCTGTAAGGTCACGGGGAGTTGCAGCAGTGATTGGAGCCTTTGCTTGGCAGTTGGGCCGGGCAGGTCACACTCATGTTGTTTTTTTTTATTTGTTTTCACAGTTAATATGTAATTTCATGGCACATTCATCACTTTACAAACGTTTCATTTGCTGAAGTCAGAGCTTGGTTTTCACAGCTCATGATTATAAATTAGATTCAAAGACATGTATGAGAGCCACTAAATGTAATGTAATTGTTTTAAGTAATACATTTTTTTTTTTTTTTAAGGATCTATTTAATAGACTTAACACTGATTTAACTTGTGTTGAGTTTGTCTTCCAAGCATGAAGTCTAATGGGTCAACAAGGTTTTCAGTTTAAAGTGAGACACAGTACCACTAAATTGGTTTACAAGAATCTAAAAAGAAAAACTGGTCAGCTCATGACATCATGATATTCAGTAACTGAAAATGTGAATTTAAACTGTTCCACATCACTACCGACCCTGTGTCGGAGTACATACTGATCTTATTAAGCAGTTCTGGTGTCAGTTATTGGTGCCACAGCAATCTCCTGTTCTCATGTGGAGAAAAATTCAAATAGATGCAAAGCTAAACTGTAGTGAGAATCTTAAAAGCCTTGGGCTCTTTCCCCTTTGCGGTTGTCTGCAGAGCTGTGTGTCGTGGCATTTTATGCTCATGAGTGTTCATATTATCAACAGGTATGGCATTTTATAAATTTTCACAACCTGACTGATGTGGTTTTTAGTGACCACATGGTGGTCTGGTGACTGGACGTCCACCGATTCACTTCAGTCAAACTCAGACAAAACAGGAAAATACGTGCTCAAATGCTTCCGCTTCTCAATATTTTAAATACTGAGCTTATTGTTAAAGACGTACGTGTGACGTACGTACATCATTTTTGATTCTGGCCTAAATTTTGAAAAGGTTAGAACCATTTTATTGTAGACCGCTTCTACAATGGAGCTACAACTGTGCCAACACTTGACACTGGCAGAACATCTGGCTACAGACGGTGGAGCTGTCTGACCATATCCTGAATGGTGAGACAAGAAGTAGGTAGACATGGAGGTGGATCAAGCTGTTTTATGGCCCTCTAGACAGCCATTGTTGTGATTATCTGCACGTTATGGACAAGTTTGCCTCTTGTTCTTTGGCCTGAGTCAGCACCAACCTCGTGTCTTGTCCTACGGAAGAACCCACCAGCGTGTCGGTCTATCACTGAGATTCCTCTCCTCCAGCGTCATGTCCTCTAGTGAGCCTCTCATCCCTTCCCCCTGTGTCCTCAGGAAAGGCAGCCGGCTGTTTTCCTTGTGTTTATCGAGCAGGAAGTGAAGTGGACTGGGCGGCCGGGCTCAGTGTTTAGACACCGAGGTAGCAGAGCCCGGCGTGGGCCCGGGGCCCATTGTTCTCTATCTGGCAACTGCCGGAGGTTATTTCTGTTATTGTTGCTTAATTCTGTCTGACATTGTGTCAGTCCCCAGCAGAGGAAGGTGTGTGTGTGTGTGTGTGTGTGTGTGTGTGTGTGTGTGTGTGTTCCTGCTTGCTCACTTCAAAATGTCTATGGTGCACTGCAGCCCAAAGCCATGGAGAAAAAGGAAATCACAGACCCCCTATTTCCATAGAGATTGTTCGCCAGTTTCGATCACACTGTGATAAAGATTGCTTTCTTTCTGGAAGCCGGCGCTGCAACGAGCCCCACGGAGGCAAACGATGTTTAATGCGAGTGTCGGTGTGCTGGAGGCTAATCGGCAGCAACCTCCCGACATGACCGTGCACATACGGAGAGCTCAGAGGCACTGGTGATGTGTGCTATCACCAGAAAATGGATCAATTTGCAGACAATGAATTTCAATGGCATACTTAAAATTCAGTGGGGGCACACACACTCACACACACACACACACACACACACACACACACACACACACACACACAATGTGATATCAAAGCGTCTGTCTGCTGAATAAGAATGCACTGCTTTATCTTGTGAGAGAGTGACTTTACATCAGAATAAAGGAGATTCAACGTCATTTTCTGATGTCGGTGTTACAAATAACACATTTTTATCACCTTACTAAACACAGTGGCTGCTGGGAGTCTTCTGAGTTCTATGTGACTGTTTTTTTTGTTTTCCACTTTTGGGAAGACGGACAAAGCCGCAGTTTCATAGCATTTGTCTATATGTTAACTTGAAGTTTCATGTTCTAACAGATTATTATCTGCTAAAAGTGTTAAAACAAGATATTAACCCATTCAGATCCTGATTTATCTTGTCTTATGATCAATTTAGTTAGTAGATGACCTGCATTTTTGGCCACATGGGGCCACAGAAACACTTATTATTTACACAGCAGTTAAAAACCAACATTAGCTTTCTATTGGATTCATGTTTCGAATGGTGAGTAGTCCAACATTCACTCTCATCACTACGAGCTACCCTCTTCAGAGTGCGCGGGTGATTTGCAAGGGGATATTTCAAAAATGTTCAAATCGGAACAAAATCTTCACAACGGTACACGATTCAATCGTCTTCCTGTGGTTTTTGTTTCAGGCGAGGAGGAGCTGCTGATCGAACGCAGCAGTCACACTGGTATGATCAACCCTGGTGACCCCTGGCAGACCATCCCGCACGACGGGCCGGTGGCTCGCCTCATCTATCGTATCCGAGTGCGGTGCGATGAGAACTACTATAGCAACAAGTGCAATAAGCTGTGTGTTCCTCGCGACGACTACTTTGGCCACTATCGCTGCGAGCCTTCAGGGGCTCAGGTGTGCTTGGATGGCTGGATGGACAAAGACTGCAAAACAGGTGAGCTGTCTCCTAGACGTATATCCTAGACGTGGTCCTTAGTAAATATAAAAAACTCATAAACACCGTTTATTTGTGTTTAATGTTACCTATTCATATTAAGTCCGCCAAGCCCGTCCCACAGTGCACCAAGCACCCTCAAGCATCACAAAAAGACCCTGACCTCAATCTGACTGTGACCTTCTTTCGAGAGCTGCCACAGTTTATCAATTAGTCAATTGATATTAAATAACTAACAACTATTTTAAGATTTATCATGTAGTCAGGAGGCTAAAATGTACTGATTCTAGCTTCTTAAATGGGAAGATTTACTGCTTTTCTGTGTTTTGGACCGTTGGTGATTGAAATATGTCACTTTGGGCTCTGGAAGCTTGTTTTGCCATTTTAAAGACTTTGAAATTAGCCAATTAATTGATAAAGTAGTATTTAAATTAACTTGAGAATGCACCGAGTACAAGTGAAGGTAACAGAACTTATTTTCCAAGTGAATCCAAAGTCTTTGTCCAAGTACCATTTTAAAAAAGCATGGCTGCAAGGCAACATGCGCTGCCTGCTCATGTTAAAATGCAGCAGCGCTGGGGTCGTGTTTGTGGGTGGTGTTAGAGAGAGTGGGGGGCCGCCATAAATCACCCGACTGACCTTAAGAGATGAAGGGTGAAAAGAGGAGGGGAGAGAAGAGGGGCTGGGTTGTTTTTAAGTGTTGTACATGCAGGCTATAAAGTTGTCCCGTCCCCGTCCCCCCCCACCAAAAAAAAAAAACCCTGGTCAGAGTGCCATGAATTCTCACATCTTGTTGCACTTGTTAGGAAGATGGCAAACAAACGAGCTTCTCATCCTCCCACCTTTCCGTTCCGTCGCCTGCCCTCTTGTCCCCCCGCTCCTCTCTGACCCTTTTTTTGAAAAGAAAAATATGTTTTTATCGGAAGAAACTTAATGATACATGTCTCCCAATGGAATTGAAATATCACCTATTAAATTGTTTCTCTGTGTCTTCCTGCTTTTTTTTCTCAGCGATCTGCAAGCAAGGCTGCAACCTGTTACATGGCAGCTGCTCTGTCCCAGGGGAATGCAAGTAAGATCAGCAGAAATATCTCTTTCATATTACAGAAGTGTGACCGTTCAGACATGTTTTCTTCAGGATCTTTATTTCTTTTGATTTATTGCTATTAAATAGGTAAAAATCCTGCTGCTGTTTGTGGGGAAACTGCAGTAGTGTAGTAGACTTATTCAAAATTAGACCAGTAGTCAGATGCCAAACAGAGGCACCTTCACTCGTCGTAGCCTGTTGTTTTTTGTGTCAGTTTTTTTCCTGCCTCGTGGGCATCTACACCTCGGCTCAGAAGAAAAGGGCAACGCCGCGCCTGCCTTCTTGTATTTTTAGCCACCTGAAATCCTCCACAGAATACCAAGCATCTCATCAGCTCTCTGCGGCTCGGACCAAAGAAAGGGAGGTTGTCGGTGTGTGAATTTGACCACTGTAAACGTGCTGGGAATTGTCATATCCCCTCACCATCCGCATTGCAGTCCTCCTTGAAGGGCAGGGGGCAGGAAAGGAAATGAGTATCCCACTGTGTTATGTACATTTCCCAAAGTGGAAATGACAGTTAGATAAAGTGACGTAGAATGGCTCCATAGGTCCACATTTCCAGGATGTGGTACATCCTGTCATCATTTGTAATCCCCCCCACCACCACCACCACCACCTGCCAGATGGAAAAAGAGACACTTGCCTCCCATTATTTGGAAAAAGGGTTTGGCTCGGAGCCGAGGAATAACGAGATGACCAGTTTTAGGAAACTGCTTCCTTTTTTTGTGTCTGCCTGGATCAGTGGGCTGCATCCTTATTCCAGTTAGCAGACAGACAACAGGGGGAAGCTCCTTATTCTCATGAAATGTCAAGTCCCAGTCAACAGGAAAAGGGACATGAATAGAAGAGCAGCAGTGAAAATCTTTCCTGCAGTGGCATGCATTTAATGAAGCCTCAGGTCACAGAAAGCTGGCATTAAATCCTGCGCCATCTCCTTTCATTCCCTTTTATTTCATCACAGTTTTATAGGCTTTGCCCCGTCTGCCATGGGTTTTTTAAAAACACAAAAGCTGGTACGTGCCTGTTGTTTGGCTGCTGCATTGAGGCTTTTTATTAGCACACATTAGGCTTGTTCTGACATATTTGTCAAAGGCTTGCCGTGTCCCAGGAATCACTTAGGTTAGCAATCTAACATATTTTTCACCACTCCGAACATTTTGCAAACTTTGCCATTCCAAGATGTTGGAAGAAACATTAGGCCTGAATAATCATGATATCAATATGGCTGAGAATTAAACCACAGAATGCCTCTTTTGATACCTTCAAGCTTAAAAAGCAGTAACCGGGTCTCCTTGCCAAAGTTCTGTTAGTGTTATTGCTTCATTGCTGTCAGACCCTCTGAAGCTAATCATATACAGTGGAAGAAGCATGCCAAGTATTCCCTAATGCCCCCTTTACCCCCCCGCCCGAGAATGGCAGAGATTTCCAAAGACCTCGTCTCCGAGAGACAGCGGTGCCGTCTGCAGGAGACTCAAAATAGCAGTCAATTGACAAGACAGCTGGCTCGACGACACCACAGCCTTGGAATAGCCGAGCGCTGTCATGAAGCTGCAGGCGTGTGCACATCTACACTGTATACACACAGTTGTCTCCAGCCACTTGCTCTCAGAACCGCCGTGCCACCCTCGTAGTCCTCAGACCCAGACTCTAACCCAAGCATGGGGGCCGCTGGAAGTATTCTTAACCCCTCCTGCCCTGGAATGTCACCCTCCACTAAGATCAGTTTGGCTGGAGGTCGTGGGATAGGTTGACGCAACGGCAGATACAGTACAGGTGTGTTTCCACACCCAGTGAAGGTGCATCCGAGGGCTCGATTCAACTACTTGTTCAAGTAGGAAACCAATACAACCCTTTTTTTTTTTCCCTGTAGAGAGTGCAAAGAACTAAACATGTCAGCCAATCAATGAAAAAGAAGCAGTTCTTCAAAGAGCAGGTAGACTGATTAGATGACAAAAATGATTTACGGTCATGTTTGGCGTCTGTGTTTGACTTTGACAGGTGTAACTACGGTTGGCAGGGACAGTTCTGTGATGAATGTATGCTTTATCCTGGATGCATCCACGGGACCTGCAACATGCCCTGGCAGTGCAGCTGCGAGAGGAACTGGGGTGGCCTGCTCTGCGATAAAGGTATGGAAAAGTTTGGTTTGATTTTTGTTTCATTTCATCGCCTCCCACGCAAGACACTGGCAGAGACGCTGCTCTCTAATCCTGCACGTCCCCTCGAGCTAGAGTTGCCTGTATTTGATGAGTAACAAGTGAGCTACTCAGAGCAGAGGTGGAACAGACTTTTGAAGAAGTAACATCACCTTGGAAAATACTGCAATGTCTCGAAACTCAAATACATTTTGAGGTATATTCAGTTTAACAGCTTGTAATTCTATCAGGTCCTGTCACCAATTGTTTGTCATTTTCCAACAGTAATGCCAAATAGTTGCAGCTTCACAGTGGTGAAGATTTGCCCACCACGGCATCATTTCATGTGTTTCATGTAGTTTCTCCATAGTCAGTTATCACAAGAATGAGGTCTGAATCCTCTGTACTCCTCATTCTCTCTGACTTGAGGACAGCAGCTGGATAGTTTTACTGCCCGTGAGATCTGAGCAGGAGCACGGACACTCGATCCCCCCACATCCCTTCGTCACTGAAGGCTCTTCGGGGGATGAGAATGGGTCCTAAGATCCCCAGTGGAGACAGATCCCTGCTCTTTTATTTACCAGCCTTTAGGGTGACCTGGCCTTTAGCCTAGGGATGGTGTGCAGGGATCAGATAGGGTTTAGTTGAGTTTATTCTGTAGATGGAAAAAAACAAGAAAAGGGAACACTTGCATACAATGTCAAAGAACGAGAGAAATTGCACATAGCTTAGAGTTTATAACTGAATAACTGCTGTAAATACTGTAAAACCATCACAATGCAGTGCAGCAGAGTGGTCGAGAAAACACTCTGTGCTTCCTGTCAAAGCTGGCAGCTGGTGCTCTAATACCAAGTAAAGATTCCTACACGCTTCCTTGGAACGCCTGGCACCAACAGGATAAAATGGTGAAACAAGCAAAAAGCTTTCAAACAACGTTGATCCAGTTAAGTCTGAAGGCACAGTTGCTGGTGGCATTTAAAGCTCCAGTGGTTTTAAAAGTGTATATAGAGGAGTTTATCTTTATTACTTATGCCAGTAAACACTGATGTCCCTTTTTTAAAAGATGCCTATACAGCAAAATAGCAGTGTAAGTTTTTCAGTTTTGGTCGTCGTCTTGTAATTTAATAGCACCCAACTGGAGATTTGGCGGCACCAGCTGTTTATCTCGATGCTCCTAACTCCTAATATTCGTATAATGGTAGTGGATGGAAATGCACATCAATTTACATTTTTTTTTTCCTCGACTTCTGGAAATTTGGTTAGAATTTGCGTTTCATTTGAATGGAAACCTGACTAGCGTCTGCAACTTTGATTTGGCACTTCACTTCACCGCGTGACCAGAGATGGTAGAAATAGTTTTCTGTACAGCTTGGTAACAAGGCTCAGTTCAGTGTAGGCAGCATTGCATCTAGACAAGAATTGCTAAAACATATCACAGTGAATATCAATCACGGTATTTGTACAGTAGGTATTTGTCATTTTTTGCAGATAATTCAGGCAGGATGGATGAATTCATGCTGTGCTGTTCTTCTAATTTGGAAATGTGATCTAAAATGGGTGAAATCCCTGAATTGTCTTGGTGACTCTAAATGTGTCTACAGATCTGAATTACTGCGGTCGCCACCACCCTTGTCTCAACGGGGGAACCTGCATGAACACCGAACCAGACGAGTACCACTGCGCCTGTCCACAGGGATACTCTGGCAAGACCTGTCAGATAGGTGAGCAGGAACCCACACTGGAACCTGCATTCACACCTTCGCTGTGGGGTTACTGTTTTTGTTCAATCAATCACCAATTAATACTGAAAGTAATCCCCAGTTACAGTTTACCTACAAAAAGCCAAATCTACAATCAGAATCTGTAAGAACAAAGTGTAATGTTTTACTTTTTCTGCTTTACTTTGACTCCATCCATCAGCCGAGCACGCCTGTGTTTCCAATCCTTGCGCCAACAGTGGTACATGCCACGAGGTTCCCGCAGGGTTCGAGTGCCAGTGTCCGCCGGGCTGGGAGGGTCCGACTTGTGCCAACAGTGAGTCGCTGCGCTACTTTCTATCATCTACACTCCTTCCATACTGATACTTTGTTACATATTTCACTCTCAGCTATTCGTTTTTCCTCCGTTTTGTCAGCATTACAGAATTCTTCCCTATTGAACATTTTTTTGTGATATTTACTGATCGAACACACTCTTGTTCAGCATCCACTTAACTTAACTTGGAGATGAATGTTTACTTCTTAATTAGTCGAGGCCCTCCTAACATCTCTTACCTGTCAGCTCTCTCCTTCTTGTCCTCTTTCACCGTCATCTTATTAATGCCCATAGTCAAACTTGAGTCAAGTGCTTTTTTTCAAATGTGGTAAATGTAGTTAAAAATAAGCAGAGAGTGAGTTGAAGTGTGTGTTTTCTCAGATTTGGACGAGTGTGCCTCCAATCCATGTGCTCGGGGTGGAACCTGTATCGACCTGGAGGATGGCTTCGAGTGCGTGTGCCCTCCACAGTGGGAGGGAAAGACCTGCCAGATAGGTGAGATTCAGGTTTTGTACTTTTTATTTGTGCCTAAACATAGTATTTCCAGTATTTAGGATTTCTGTTTTTTGGCAAACTCGTCTTCCTTTCTACAGGGAGATGTGTTTTATCAGACATTTTGTTTGGCCTCTGAGACGGAGGCACAGCATTGCTCACTGCTCAGGATAACTGTGTTTTTGGCTTAAACTTGGCAACCAGCAACCTGAGCCCCATGGCCAGAGTACGAGCTGTCAATATCCTGGACGAGCTGGCAGCTGCACGGCCTTTTTTTTTTCTCAATGATTTTATGAGCTACTAGTGTGTCTATATCTGGCTGTTTGTTTGTCGCCGGCGGTGGCATTTGTTTCTATATCGCTCCCGTCCCGACAAGCGGACGTGACCGGCGTGAAGCCAGGAAATGGATTACGGCCGGTAAACAAAGTTGGGGTGGGTGTGTTGGGGGGAGGGTTGGTTGAAGGTAGGAAAGAGATCCCAAGAGTTCAGTGTCATTTTACCAGCTCAGATCTCAGCTTACAGGCAGCCATTGGCCTCCTGTCTTACCTGGAGACTGTGTGTGTGTGTGTGTGTGTGTGTGTGTGTGTGTGTGTGTGGTTTAGGATTTCAGAGAGAAGACAGGTGTGTGTGTGTGTGTGTGTGTGTGTGTGTGTGTGAGTGAGCACAGCAGGACTCCCTGCAGACTGCCCCCCCCCCCCCCTTTCCTTTGAATATTTGAGCAGCGGTGCTTTTCTTTGTTGTAACTCTTTTGATGTCTTTGGAGCTGGTGAACATTTGAGGGTGAAACTGTACTTTTGCACTCATTTCATCCGTATCGAACAGTTGAAAACACAAACTATCATGTGTCAGCTGTTGTTTCTCTGAGGCTTTTCTTGAGGGGTTCTGTGAAACTTTATAGAACCCTTTAAGGTTGGGTTTTGCAGGATGCAGGACCTGACAGCAAAAATATTATTTTGGTAATATTGGGTCACGAAGAAATTCAGTTTAAATCTGATGTGATAGTTCACACACCAGGAAACACTATATATAATGTGTTGCCAGTAAAATATATATCCATATTGTATTATATGATAATATCTTTATCAGTTCTGAAACGATTAGCTGAGTAATTGATTTGCTTAAAATGTTTGCCTTTATTGGACAGGCAGTAAATACGGGGGCATTTTTCACTTGTTATGCATTATTAATATGAGTAAGCAGATAAATCGAATAATTCTTGGACAAACCCTTGAAAATTAGTTAAAGGAGTAGTCCAGCAATTTAGTATTCCAATTCCTTAAAGGTTGGGGACTCATAAGAGACGGATTTATTAAAAAATGAACAAACCTGAAGCAACAGAGGTCAAAGCATCCCGACTTTCACTCTCTATTATCGGTCAAGCTCCAAAAACACTGGATCCTACAATAGTGTAGCATGCAGATCAATGTATCGTGTTCCAGAGAGGATTCATATGTTTAAAATTTTTGTTTAGTTTTTGACTCCAGTGTGTGCTCAGTCATTGGCCACAACATTTGATACCACAATAGCAATGGTGCCAATTCTGTCATTTTTGTGTTTGCTGGGCTTCAGAGGTTGGATTTCTGGTCTCTTTTCTTTCTCTTTGTCCTTTCCTTGGTTTGTTTCAATTGATGGACTCGGTCTCCTTCTACATCCTGCCTTTACAGATGCAAATGAGTGCGCAGGAAAGCCCTGTGTGAACGCTTACTCGTGCAAAAATTTGATTGGCGACTATCACTGCGACTGTTTTCGGGGATGGTCCGGACAAAACTGTGACATCAGTCAGTATTTTTCCCTTAAAAGTCAACTCTAAATGTCTCTCCTTCCACTGGCGTCCTCTTCTTCTACTTTCAAACGCCTCCTCTCACTCCCTGGACACGCAACATAGGAGTAGTTTAGAGTCACTCACTTTACCACATGTGGTAACCTGTTTCTTTCTTGCCCTGGCAAACTGAAGCTACTGCTCTGTCATCATGACTGAACTTGCATGCCCAGTTCCTTTTCCTGGATCCAATGCATGGCAAATTACTATCTGTACAAGGTCTATCTGGCACCTTCTTGGCTTCACTAGTTATTTCTTTTTCAGACTTTGACTTAATCTGTGCACATCCCATATCTTAGATTGCACCTGATAATGCATAAGGTGATAAATGGCCCAAGAATTAATTCCTATTATAAAACTATTTTATGTTTTTCATAATGATTAATAACAAAACATCATGTCTTCTCCTTTTCAGATGTCAAAGTCTGCCATGGTCAGTGCCAGAATGGAGCAACGTGCAAGGTATGGATGCTTTAAATTTAATCTATATTCCACGTGTCAAAGACCTACCACCCCGTTGCCATTTGACTCTTCATTTCTCTTTGTGTTTTCTTTAGGAGGGCCCGACAGGCTACCACTGCCAGTGTCCTCCAGGTTTTGTGGGCACTCACTGTGAAATCCAGAGGAATAAGTGTGATGGCAGACCGTGTCAGAACGGCGGCCAGTGTCACGCCATGTTGGGCAGCTTTGTGTGTCAATGCCCCTCAGACTTTGCCGGAAAGCTGTGTGAGGTGAGTCTCATGTTCCGCAGGTCAGAGCGATGGATTAATGTGGATGCAGTGATAGTTTATAAGCTGGTGGTAGCTTTCTTTTTTATAGCGTTTGGACTTGAGTAGTGACACATGTCCTGACCTTTTAGACTGATACTTTTTTTTTTTTTTTACACTTAGTGGCCTAAAAATAGAATTTTTTTAACTTGACAGCCATTTGGATTTTGGAAAATATACACAAAGTGACTGTGTGATTCTGTGCACAGTGGTCCAAGCCAACTGTCCAAATTATAGCTATGATCTGCCTAAAAGTTGTGTAGTATGTTCCCAGCCCAGTAGGCATATGCACATAATGGGGACTGAAAAAGACGTACGCCACTTTCCGTAAAAGACTTGGGATCTATAAAAACAAACCTGAACAGAGAATGTCCGCACCTGTACAGAAACTCTGACCCATGCGTACGATCATTTTGTAGACCGGGAAGTATGGCTTGCCTTTCCCCGATATTAAGCGTAGTCCTCTCCACCTCAACCACATTAACTAGACTAACTGATGAAAATATCATCGGTTGTAGAAATCGAAGATAATATCAAATAGCATTAAAGCATTGCAGAACAGAGCATCAATACTTTTCAATAATATCTTCTAATACTGTGCTTATATCACCAAGTACGATTTTTTTGTGTGTAAAATAGCTGCATTGAATGTGCGCACGTACACTTTTAGTATGGATCTTACACATTGTTTTAAAAATGAGTATTATAATAATGTGTAAACCTTTTGTTGTAATCAGTCTTTTTTTTTTTTTTTTTTTCAAACAAACATTACATATTGGTGTCCCTGCTGCAGCCATGTATAGTTGAAGTGTGTGTTTGAAGCTAATGTAGGTTAGCAGTGAGGAAACCGACACTTCACTGCATCTCTTGGGCCCTGAATGGAGGACATTGCTGGTCAGGAGCCAACCCTGTTTTAGCATCTCTACTATAAATATGAGCCTCTCTGAATGGGGTGATGCTGGATTTCTGCCTGCATACTACTGAGCTCTGATGCCTGCTATGGCACGGTGTACATTCCTGCCCTGCAGTGCCAAAACTACAACCCCTCCAGCATCATATTTCTCTGATTAGTATCTCCTCTCAAGTCCATGAAGGTTTGATTGTGTAATGGTGCTTTTGGCTAATTCCTGATCTGAATGATGTCCTCATAAGAAAATAAGGTCAATGTGAATCCCAGTGGAAACTCTTAAGAGAAAAGAGCCACAATTTACTCTCTTAGGTAGGTGACATGATGTTCTGGATTACCAGCTTATGAATTATGCACAAGTCCTTTGTTTCCCAAATTCTCAAACTTCAAATGTTTAATTTGTGCTGTACTTTTTGTTAAGACTTAAATGTCGGTTTAATGGGCACTAAAATTTGTTTTGTAAAAGACAAGTAACCTTTGAACAGTATAAGCAATCATCGAAAGTCTCCATTATTGCAGAATGTATTTATATTTGCCCAGAAGTAAATTATCTTAAGTTGCCTTGTGGTTTAAATACATTCTCAACCGGTCTGCTACAATGAAAAGTGTCTCTCGTGCTGTGGACATTAATGTGCTGAAGATTTATAGACACCCTTGCCCTTAGACACGATCCCCTGACCACACACATGCAAATAGTAAAGAAAAAGTGTATCTGGCCCTGACACACTTAGGGTAAAATAAACTGAGACTTCACCCACCTTGTTGGCCTACTCTAACTCCCTTGTTCAGCACCTTAAATGGCAAAGGTGTGCAACCCAGAGTTTATGCACAGTAGGTTTCTGTTTACATAAACGGAGAGATTTTCACTCCAACCTCTGTATTGCAGCATGTAGAAATAGCAAAATATGTCACCATGGCCTCCAGTTGGGTTCTTTCTGTGTCACGGTGGTATGACAGGTGATTTATCTTTATTATATTCACTGTGGCTCTGCAAGATGTCAACATTTGCCCTCAAAATGGGGCTATCTTTCTCTGGTCTGCTCAGTTTCTCAGTCTCTCTCTTCTGCCAGGCGTCTGTCTCAGAATAATCTTGCAAGATTAAGCAGGGCAGAGATGTAAAACCAAAAGCATGGATTCCCTTGATGAGCTTAGGGAAAGTTTCTGAGGCTTACTTTGCTCGTCCACTTACTTTCGATTTGTCCTGAACAGTGGCGGTGGCTTGAGCCATGCTAAGCTGCTCACCTACACAGACTTTAGATCTGCTTTCTCTATTGCTTGTTTGGCTTCACTTGCATCTCCCTTTGTTTTGATCATCACCAAAGGACCATGTTAGTGAGGTGAGGGTGTTTGGTAAATTGAGTTAGTGTGGCAGCAGTAGTGTGCAAGTTACAGAGGCAGGCTTGTGGCCAGCTCAGATGGTTTGATTGCCTGGAAACTCTCTCACCTCCCACAACTACTGTCCCAGTGCCCTTTGACAAGGCACTGTTCCCTCGAACTGATCCAATTGCGCTGCTCAATGGCAGCACAGGGCTGTAGTTGTCAGTATGCACTCGTGGAAGAGTGTGTTGGTGCTGGTTTTCTCTCAGATGTAAAGTTGCAAAACATTTTGATTGTCAAATTATGTTTTAACTGCTTTCCCTGGATAAATAATGTTTTTTTAAAAAAAAAAAAAAAAAAACTTACTGTTAAACATATTTGGTCAAATCTGCATTCATAGATTTCTTATTTTTTTTGACACAAGCTGTAAACATAACATTGAATAAAGTTGTTGGGTGAACATGTTAGTATTATTTGGAGTCGTGTTTCTGAACGCTTAAATCACATATTTACTCTTGTTTCAGCTCTGTTTTGGTCTCCACCAACTCCTAAAGGAAATATCAGGCTCTTTAGCAGTTACATACTCCACTAGGTTCACCAGCTGAAGTGATGAACTGCATTACCTCCAGTAATGTGTAATGTGAAAGGTGTTGTACTCTTCTAAATGTTCCTCTCCTTTTGATTTCCTCAGATCTCTAGCTGGTCTCCATCAGATGCTTGTGATCCAAACCCTTGTCAGAATGAGGCCAAGTGCCACAGCATGGACCCGGACTTCTACTGCGCATGTCCCGAGGGCTACGAGGGAAAGACGTGTGAGCGACTCAAGGAGAACTGCAAGACCACCCCGTGTCAAGGTGACTGAAGTCGTCTGCAATGATCCAATGGCATTGAACAAACTCAATATGTCAAAGAAAAGTGTTGAATTTTAACCGTTCTTTCTTGCAGTCATTGACAGCTGCACCATCACTATAGCAACCAATGACTCAGCTGGAGTGAAGCACATTTCATCCAATGTCTGTGGTCCACGAGGACGCTGCATCAGCCAGCCGGCGGGCAACTTCACCTGTGTGTGCGAGCCAGGTTTCAGTGGCATCTACTGTCATGAAAGTACGTAGAGACTCTTTAATTTTTGTTTAAGATCATACCTACAACTGAAATGAAAAGGAACTATAGTCAACTGTTAATAAGGGTTAGTCTTTTTCCTGCCAAATCCAAAGAGTTTTTGAATGATGGAATTGTCTTCCACAAATTTGTTGAAAAATACAGCATTATATTTTATTCCATAAACCACAGTTATGCCAATCTGGTAATGCTTTTGTTACATTTTAACCCCCTTTGTTTAACACTTATAAGTATTGTATAAGCATTTAAGCAGATATAAGGAGTTTAAAATGTTTTATTAATCTGATAAACCAGAATTAAACTTACCTGAAAACCATTTCAAGTGAGTATTTCACATGTACACAGTATAACACAGCTGTAATCATATCTAATGACATATAATTACACAATTATTGTTGACAGATACATTATAAAACACAGAATATTTGCTTGCAAATGTCTTGTGTGACAGATCTTTTATGATTTATTAAGTACTTATAAACTACTTATAAATGCTAAATAGGAAGGGTTCAAAAAGAAGAGTGTTTTCCTGCTGAAAGTGTCTAACTAATCTAACTTTCTCATTTATTACTTCAGATATTAACGACTGCATCAACAACCCCTGTGGGAATGGAGGGACCTGCATTGATGGAGTGAACTCCTTTCAGTGCTTCTGTCCTGATGGCTGGGAAGGTCGACTCTGCGACATCAGTGAGTTCCCCACCTCCGACATAATTCAGTGCAGCGCTCCTGCTTGCCCTGTTCTACATTTCTTTGCTCTAAATAGAAGACCGTTTGGTAAAGACCGATTTAAAAAATGTCTTCCGCCTTCTTCAGATGTCAATGAGTGCCGACACAACCCGTGTAAGAACGGCGGGCGCTGCGTCGACCTGGTGAACGACTTCTACTGCGAGTGTGCCGACAAGTGGAAGGGCAAGACCTGCCACTCGCGTGAGTTATGTCGGCTCTGTGTTAATGTGTGTGTTTATGTTCAGAGCTCGCTGTGGCCCCCGACTCCACCGGTCTACACATCTTTACGTTGAAATTCTGTAAATGCATTTTAGTTGTGAAAACATACAGAGTATATTGGGTTACAAGAATGACCCTTTCTTACTGATGTGAATAATCATATGAAGACAGTGTGTGACCTCAGTGTTTCTTTGTAATCCTGGCCAGGCGAGAGACCGTGTGACGCAACCACCTGCACTAATGGAGGCACCTGCTACGACCACGGGGATGCCTTCCGCTGCGCCTGCCCACCTGGTTGGGGAGGAAACACATGCAACACAGGTGAGGCCTCAGGATGCGATCAGTCGAGGTTCGAGGAAGCTGATGATTGGTGGTGTCACTTACAGTTCTGATTTGGGGGTGGCAGAGTGTCAAATACTCCATATATTATGTATCTTTAAAATTAGATCGTTATGGGTAGAAAGAAATCGGAAGAATTTAAATCAAATATGTATCATACCAGTTAAAGTATATTTTTTACTTCAGTCCCATCTATGCTTTTTGCCATTTTTCTGCTGCTGTTTTTCACAAGGTAGTTGGTATACAAAAGACCAGATTTAGAGTAGATCGGCATCTCTTTACAAGTCTTATGTTCTTGACAGCCTTGTGTTTTCACAATATTACTGATTCAAACTGATTTCAAGGTCCTCACGCAGGATTTAAACACCTTTTTTTAATTAGAGTTTTTGTGAACAATTTCAGGTTGGACAAGGTCAAAAAAAAAAAAAAGCCGTAGTTGCCTGTTTATTTGAAAAACACTGTCATATTTGATTTATTGGGTATTGTCCATTTCTGTTTTTAACAATCCGGTGCATCTCTCTGATCTTTGACTGATGCTTTTCTCTCTTCCTACAGCCAAGAATAGCACATGCGCCTCCAGTCCTTGTTCCAACGGTGGAACTTGTGTAGGAGGAGGAGACACCTTCACCTGCATCTGCAAAGAGGGCTGGGAAGGCCCCACCTGTGGCCAAAGTTAGTTTTCCTACATAGCTTTGCATATAACTGAACATAATAATAACAGTACATGACACCTGTGTATTTGATGTGTTGTAACAGTGTTGAGCAGTTGGAGTGAGCTCTTTAAACTGTGCACTAAAGTGTCATTCTGCCAGTGAATCATGGCACCAAGACCTGCAGCATCTAACCGCTTTAAATGTCACAGTATCCCAAGTGACACAAGCAAATTGTGACCGTGGCATTTAAGGTCCTACAGCTGGGGGGGGACTTCTCTGTAATGCAACAATGAGTGTATAAGATATAAAGAGACCTTACAAATGTCATGTGTGCCATCATCTCCTACCGCTCTAATCCAGCCAAAGCTGGCCAGCTTACATGGGATATGTGATATTTTAACATTCATTTGCCAGTTTATGAGCTCAGCTAGTTGTATTAAAATAAGAATGTTAGTTTTATTACAAGATGACTTGAAAGAAAAAAAATATATACACACATATATATATATAATTTTGAAGAAATACAGAAATGTATCCGAAGTAGATCCTTGCTGCTGTGCTAATATCTGAGTATACACTACATGCATAAGTAGTTACAGGCAGCTAACATTAAAAAGTGACTAAAACAGGACATAAAATAACACAAATATGGCACTGTAATGATTCAACACTAAATGTCTCCTTTTTTTGTTTTGTTTCCTTCAACAGATATAAACGACTGCAACCCTCATCCATGGTATGTACCGTGTCCTTCCTCACACACTCCTGTGGTGTAACCAAACCTTTTCTCGGCCCTTTTATCCCCGTCTCCCTCAACTCCACACTTCACACAGACCTTGCGGGCTGGAGGGGTGAAGGGCCGCTAAAAGCAGTGGAAGTTGTCCTTAAATCAAGCCTCAAAGGGGCATGTCTCAGAGGAGGGGGCTTGGATATTCAATAGGACAGAGAGAGGCTTTTGGGGGGGGCATACGTGTCCATTCTTTCCATGCAACCTGGGGGGGAGCTGGGCTTTGAGGAGGACTGGAAGAGAGGCATGATGAGAGGAGGGGAGGGGAGGGACTGGACACGGCAATTAGCATCTGAAAGGTGGAGGCTTGTATTGATGAGTTGAATTGAGCCTTGTGACCCCCTCCCTCCCACAAACCACCACCACCACACACACACACACACACACACACACACACACAAAAAACGATGGGCTTTGTTGCAGCTGGAAAGGATGTTCTTGTATAATCTTTTTTTTTTTTTATTACTTTCCTCTCTCAGTTACAACGGCGGTATCTGTGTGGACGGAGTCAATTGGTTTCGGTGTGAGTGCGCTCCCGGTTTCGCCGGGCCAGACTGCCGAATCAGTGAGTAATGACATGAGGTTCCTTAATCATGACACGCTTTTTGATTCAGAGCAAACACCTTTTAAATCAATATCCTGATTTTTCTACATTCACAAGACCCTTACATAGCCATAGCAACGTAGTATGATAAAGAGGATGGATAGACGAAGCGAAGAAAGACTGAAATGAAAAGGGGGGGACAAGGAGGTGATGGACACATTGACACCTAAATGTAAGACCGGGACGCCACCCTCTCCCTTTTTCTTGGTCCTTTTAACGCCTCAAAGGGTCAGAGGTCATCCCTCCTCCATACTCACACAGTCACACAAACACACACGGAAGACAAATTACCCAGTGACCCTGAAATTCTTCTTCTCTGCTCTTTTGTCTCGGCCGGATAACGTTCACCTTTTCTGTCAGGCTTGAATTTGAGAATTCTCATCCAGACTGTGTTCATGCTGAGTCTGGATGACAATGGCCGGGGTTCCCAGTGATTTTGGTGGGAAGGCTCAACTGATATGTGTCGTTCAAAGACCTGCTCAAATAGCGGATGGGTTGAAAGTTAAGCGTGCACAATTTACTCATCTTTGAAATTTAAGGTGGTAATATAAAACCATACAGTACTTGGTTTTATTCAATATTCGGCTTAGTGATTTATTTTGCTCAAACTGGAAGTTTTTGGTCTTGACTGGTTACTATTTCCAAGGGACCATGTGATAAAACTGAATGGTCATGAGATGATTGACAGAGTTTAACCTCTTTGAGACTAAAGGAAAATAATCAAATGAAACATCTGGGAAGGGAATATTTGCCCACTGCTAATATTATGCAACCAGTGACAAGATTCACAAGAAGACATTAAGACCCTGAGTTTAACTTTGGTGACATCCATATTTGCACAGTTGACCAATACAAAGCTGTCTTTACATTGCTGATTTTAAATGGAACTGAGAATTGGAGAGTCCAAAATAGAGGAATGGTTTCCAGACATTTATGAGGCGGAAGTTGACGGTAAAAAAATGTTGTTTGCTTAAACTGTGAAGTGATTAGTAACCAAGCTAACTAGTTAACTCTCAATTAACAGCATATTTTACAACGATATGGAACAAATGTGGCTGTCAAAGGGTGATCAGCTAAAAACCAACTGACCAGTTTGGTACTCCCACCGGACCCCAGGCTACAGCCCCAACCAGTGACCAACTTAAATGTGCTGCTCCGCTTCCCTTCACAGACATAAACGAGTGCCAGTCTTCGCCCTGTGCCTACGGTGCCACCTGTGTGGACGAGATCAACGGTTTCCGCTGCATCTGTCCGCTTGGTAGAACAGGAGCTCGCTGCCAAGAGTGTAAATACCTCCCTAATCTCTGCTACGTCAAAGTCATTTGTACTCATTGCCTTGTTGATGCAGAGTTTTAACTACATGGATTCCTCCATTAATTTAGTACCTACTGCACACGTCCTGCTACAGAAATTCAACGCGTCTCTTTCTGTCTGTATGCAGTCATAGGTATTGGGAAGACGTGTCACTACGCTGGGCTGCAGTTTCCCCACAGCAGCCGCTGGGAGGAAGAGTGCAACAGCTGCCATTGCATCAATGGCAAAGTGGACTGTACAAAGGTAACGTGGCCCTTCTAAACACAGTGCCAGCAAATATCTGCTACTACTCCACTTACAAACCAACACTGAGCAAGGAAAAACAACATCAGAGGACCTCCAGCTACTGTTACCATAGAGTTCAAACAAATACACAAACTGGTTGAGTTATGATAAATCGTCTGATGGTTGCTTATAATAGCTGTCATAATAAGCAACATACAGGGTAATACCCATATAAATATTTTGTCGGATCACGTGTAGGTGAATATTTTGACCCTGTGACACCAGGTGCTGTGTGGTCGTCGTCCCTGCCGGCTCCAGCCGTCAGACCAGGACCAGAGGCTGCAGTCCTGCCCGGCCGGACGAGAGTGTCTGGAGCACAGCTATCTCACATGCTTCTCCCCCCCTTGCCATCAGTGGGGGGTTTGCTCTGTGGCTAAACCCTCACCTCCACAAGCAGCCACCAAGTGCCAGCCAAACACGGGGCATTTGGACAACAGCTGTGGCCGCATAACACTCGTTTTCAACAGAGACAAAGTACCACCAGTGAGTCATCTTTTCACATTCAGTTTTTACTTGTTGCAGTCGTGCAGTCTTGAACCAAGTAGTGTTTTTTTTGTTTTTTTTTGCCGTGTCGCTGATCCGTATGTGTGTTTGTGTGTGTGCGCATATGCAGGGAACAACAGTGGAGAACATCTGCTACGAGCTGAGGTATCTCCCTGACACCCGAAGCTTGGCAAAAGACCACGCCCTGCTCCTGCTCTGTGACCTCTCTCATTCAAACCAGGACGCTGTAGAGGTGGCTTTAGTAAGTGAATGATCCGAACTTTGTTTCGCACAAGTTAGTTTGTACGTCGTCCTATTCTTGGTTTCTCACTCCCAGGTCGGTTGGCACAGTTTTAGTTGGTTGGGATCCAAATACCCCAGAAAACTAGAGCTGCTCTTTGGCCACTTGTGCAAAACAAACCTGTTGCATTAAATCAGAATTTATTAGTATGGGTTAAAGTGACTCATTTCGTCAAGTGAAGTTAATGGAATAGCTTACATTCTTAGGAAATGCCCTTATTCTCACTCTTGCTTAGAGTTGAATGAGATCAAGTTCACATCTGTGTGCCAAGTATGAAGCTGGAGCCAGGAGGCATTAGCGTTGCTTGGCATAAAGACTGGAAGCAGTGGGAAATGGCTAACTTGTATCTTGTTTGTTTAATCTGTACATTACAAGTACCCGTTAAACCACAGCATGTCATGTTTACTTTTCTGCTTGTGTACAGATTAAACAAGCAAAGAACAAAGTGTTAATTAGTGAGTTCAAGAGATGCTGGTAGGCTGATTTTTTGCAGGCTTGCTATTTCCTCTGCTTCCTGTCTTTATACTAAAACATAACACATCTCTATACACAACTGAATGCGTGTTCCCAGCTCATTTCGTCCCTGTTTTCTGGTTTGGTTCTCAGTCTTTCCAGCCAGAGGATCTACCAGACCACAGTCTGATCCAGGAGGCAGCCAGCGCCATAGTGGGCACCTTGTCCAAGCCGCACAACAGCACCATCATGCTGGCAGTCATTGAGGTCA
Organism: Lateolabrax maculatus; assembly: GCA_031216445.1. Taxonomy (NCBI): domain Eukaryota; kingdom Metazoa; phylum Chordata; class Actinopteri; order Acropomatiformes; family Lateolabracidae; genus Lateolabrax; species Lateolabrax maculatus. The sequence goes on along the minus strand of CM062212.1, from coordinate 5,577,884 downwards.
AAGTGGAAACACAGGTCATGCCCCCCTCAGTGGGTGAGTAATAATTAACATAGGTGTCCCACAAGGGTTTGTTATGGGCCCCATTTAGTTTCTCATTTGGAACTTACTACTTCTGCTGATTTCTCCATCCTTGTCCTCCATTTCCTCCTAACAGATTACCTGGTGCCTCTACTGTGTGTGGTCTTCTGCTTGCTCTGCCTCTTCTGCATCATCGTGTGTGTTTGGTGGACGCGCAAACGGAGAAAAGAGCGTGAGAGGAACGTACGATTAGCCCCTGACGACAACGTGAACAACCAGTGGGAGCCACTTCGGCTCGTCGTTGGACGTCAGCAGCAGCAGCAGCAGCAGCAGCAGCAGCTGAAAGAAAGCAACAGGGAGGCCGAGCAGGAGCGGAAAAAGCTCATGGGCCCCTCCTATCGGACGTGTGACGAGGGGGATGAGGAGGAGGAGGAGGAGGAGACGGAAAGCGAGCTTGAGCTCGAGGAGTGTGGTGGAGCAGAGGCGGGAAAGCAGCCGGTTAGTAAGTACTCTAAGACTGCAGTGCAGTCCAGTGGAGGAGTGATCTGTACCCTGCACAGCTCCAGTTCACCCCTCAAAGCGCCCCACCGGACCCCAGGCTACAGCCCCAAAGACAACCGCTGGAAAAATGTCAGTGCCGCCTTGACTGGTCAAAAAGACCTCAGAGACCATTGTGTATAAGACATTTAAACAAAGGACTCGCAAAGTGGAGGCGAGAGAAGCTGCAAGGCAGTGACTATTCTTATTTTTGGACTAATTTCGGGAAGAAAAAAAAGGCTTTATGTTTTAAGAAGCCATTCTTTGCTTTGTCTTGATGTTTTTGTCACTGTCACCTGACATGATTCAGGAGGCTAGAGCACAGTGAGCACCCTTTTTTGCTTCTGTTCACTTTTTTTTTTCTTTAATTATGTACAGAGGGAGCTGAAATGAAACAATTTTTCAGGAGGCAAAAGAAGCTCTCTGCAATTTTTGTTTATGGAATTCTACCATTAAAGAAATGATGAATCATCGAAAAGGAGAAAAAAACAACCTGTATAAAGATTTTTTGTTCGTTGTTTACAGAGGATTATGATTTTGTTAAATTGTCAGCAGGCTCCTGTTCAGTGTCTGTGGGAGGGGGGAGGGGGGAGGGGGGGCAGATGGACAGTAAAGGAAGGGTTTCGAGGGAAATGGACTGTTGCAGCCACAGTAACAGAGGGAACCCTCCCTTTGCTCTGTCTCTTTCCGGCTTTGCCCACCGATCCACCTGTGGCCGTCATGCGCCAGCCTTACCAAAACACTTGGCCTGGAGGGGAGAGGGGACAGAAACCCCAGTGCCTACTATGTGGCCTTCCATTTTTTTCTCCTGTCTCTCAGTAGTCTTGGCTGAAAGCTCTGTTTGAGGATTTTTTGCAGTATTTGAGTTGGTAGCAAGTGCCTTTCTAAGAGCCGTGTCGAGGCTCCAAGTCGCGCTGCCCAGTTTGACCTCCTTGTTCTCAAATCTCAAAGGGATATAAGTGTACATTTAGAGAGTTCAATTTCACAGCAACGCCATTCAAGGTATTTGATCAAAACAGAAATAAATACTCTGTACATATGTGTAAATACTAAAGGAGTCGCTGTGTATATTTGAAATAAGTAACTTAAAGACAAGTCACAAATTTTTATTATTATTATTGTTATTATTATTACAATTAATATTATTTTTATTTTTTTTACAATGCCATTCCTTTTATTTATGCCAGTCAAAATAGGCACGTTTTATAACACTTCATATCCAGAGTCCCACAGTTAAGAGTCTTTACAATGAGGTAGCACCTATGAAGGAATTTCTGAAGGGTTTATAAATGGTTTGCCATGAGGACACGACTTTTTTTTTTATGACAAACTGTCACATCAACAGTTGTGGTTATGACTTTCTTTTGTTACGCAAAGTATATCAGTAAATGCTTTTTGACGTCAAGATTATACTCTTACTAACTCTAACACCAGGACAACAAAACATAGTTACTTCCCTTTACAATCTTTTGTCGGGCTATATGATGTCCAGCATTACTAGATCTGGTCTCAATCTTCAGCTTCTACCAGCGTAGCAAAATCAACCACATCTGTTGGTAGTTTGACAGCCTGGACAGTTTTTTGGATGCAAATAAATCCCAATTCTTTTTGGTCTTAATTGTCTCCATTGAAGGAAACCTGTATTAGTATCAGGAAGATGTATAAATGATTAATTTGCATTCTTAGTATTTCATAATTGCATTGCAAAACAGAACGGAAACATATTTAAAGGGGAAGTCCAAACTGGATCACGTAGGGCAGAAAACTGCTGCTGCACTGCTCTTTGTTAAGAGAAACTTTCAAGCAAGTTGCTATTTTGGCCACTCCTCAATCAGTGTGTCACAGTAGGTGTTTTGCCTGACAGCTAATGGAGAACAGACTTGCAACTTGCTCCTGATTTTCTGCCATTAGAGAACAGAGCAGTTGTCTACTTCTACATTATTCAGTCCAGTTTTTACTTAACCTTTGACTCCATAGTCATTTTTTAGCTTAGAGGTATCACTGATTTTGGTTGTTTAATTTGGATTTGGTTAAAAAAGAAATTCAACAGTAGCTTTTGGCAGGCACTGTTGCAAACCTGCCAACAATTATAGCCTTAGGAAGTTCTCAAGCCATGTCTAAACCCATCACAAACCCTTCAGTTTCAGGTGCCTTAATGTAATGAGTAATGCATTATTTGTGTAATCAATGGTCATCTTTTTATGTTGTTGGTTTGTTTTCACTATTAAGGAAAGTAACTCTTTAAAACATTGTGTGGTGTATAGTGGCGTGTTTTATTCGCCTGAGTAAAGTGCTCTCTTTGTCTCACTTTGCTATCATGGAGATTTCTGGAATAAAACGCTTGATGGAGGATTTAAAAAAACAACAACAATCCACCATGGCTCTCTGGAGTGTCATGAATGTGGATGTCAGTAGGTCAAATGTGGACATCATGCATTAGCTTCATGTTTGGTTTAAAGGCTTTAATGAAGGGAACAATATTTGCAGATGTTTTTTGCTACCATGCAGATGTGTTTTTTAAGTTACCAACTCAGTTAAAAATGACCCCTTTTCATATCATGTCGTTGTCTCAAAACGCCATCGTATTTTCTGTAAATGGGACACAGCAAAATAAAGAATTAAAAATGCATCACTGCTGGTGTTAAAAGCTGAATATGCATATTGTATACATTTTATTCTTCAAGGGACATAAGTTAATTTTATACAAAGTGAAAAGGTTTCCATTCTTTTAGTGAATGTTTCATTGTTCTAAATAATCACCCCAGTTATTTATTAAAGCAGTTTTGACACATCTTGATCATGCTTGTAATATTTGGTTTGCAGTACACAACACCGGCAAAGCACTTTCACTGCTAAAATGTTACTGTCCAATAAGAAACAGGCAATTGCTGGTGTGCTGGACATCCATATATCAAAACAGTTTACATAGTGAGAGGAAATCTGATCCACAATACTCTTTGAACTAAAGGTCCACTTAGTTGTGCTGGCTTTCAACCACATCACACAGCCTTTATCAGGAGTTTGCTCAGTTTTCATGGTACTGTAGATGATCAAACTTTATATTTTAAACTTCTTAGGAGCTTTCATCCGTGTTTAAAAATTAAGCTCTAAATAGTGTCTTAGCATCTCATATCATTGTTTTGGTTTAAAGGCCCACAACTTTACTGTTTAGATAATCTCTCTCACACTCTCGTCACCCTCGTTTCCAGCTGTGCCAGGGAAATATTTTCAGGGTACATGCTCTGATAAACCCACTGCACACGACCGGCCCATCACCAAACAGCAGGCAGTCTGGAAACTTTATTTGACAACTTAGCTAAAGAGCCAGATATTTCCCTCAGGAGTTGGTGGAGACCAAAAACAGAGATAAAAGAACGGAAAATATTGGGAATATTGGACAAAGTAGGTGAGGTTTTTGGATTATTCAGACTAAGTGCGACACTATCACTGAGCTTTTCAAATGTCGTTTTTCAATGCTTTTAACACCAAAAATAAAATCTAATTTGCCTCCATAGAGTCACATATTTGAAACGTGCAAATAGAACCAAAGCTATTTCCATGGCTGGATACCATAGCACTAAGTGGACAATAGTAACTGATTAAATTTAGCTCTGCTCAGCTTAATAGCTTAATTGCAAATTTAATTATCTTGACTTAACTAAACTGTCTTTATATGTATTTACATATCAAATCACCTCAAGATTAACTCTCAACCTCTTACTGTTGCCAACTGCACACGAATAACAATCTTCTGAAACCCTGCAGTCCTTGCCCTTGCCCTCGTCTGTGTGGGCTGAGGACGGCCTGGATCGATCAATCCAATAACCTCACCAACCTCCCCGCCGTCCTGCCATCACTCTCGCTCCCACCACGCCAATAGAACCTCATCGCCTGTTCTGGGCCGATCCAGTCTCCGCCAATGGGAGGCTGGCGTGATCATCCTGGCCACATAAAGATGTGAATGTTTCATGAGTAATGTTACGATGCCGGGCGGAGTGGTGGTGGGGTGGGACACTTTTCCTCCTGACTCCCATGGGTGCCCCTTGGCTGCCGCTAATAGGACCTTCCCTTGTCGGAAAGGCCGGATCGACTTACACAGCTTTGTGTGGAAGTGGTGGAGCCATTGGGGGAGAGGAGAAGGGAGCTGACAATGTTTACGGATATATTATATGTGGATGACTGTAAATTCACATTAAGATGGGTTTGGTCCTGTAGTCTAAGCATCATTTGATCCTACAACGAGATATCTGGTGAATATTAACTACTTTATATCAGAATATTGTGATTTGTTTCTGTAGAAATGCTTCATGTCTGAGTTTGGTGCTTAGCATTCTGCTCCCTTAACATTAATGGACAGGGATAAAAATATAGACAGTTGATGCAGCACATTACCCACAATGCAACTCGACCGTGGACAGTTCAATCAGAGATTCAGGTGTGTTATGCTAGAAGCGGGTAATGTAGCCTTGAGCAGAGGCATTTCTTTGCACATATGCAGTAGTATTACCCAAAACAGTGTAAACAGATTGTGTGTTAAATGGTTAGAGTTGCTCTTCAATGCTGCAGAATACAAAGAACAGTGACAACAGTTTAGGTAAGGCCCTTTCCTGAGTCCGTGCCCCCAACACAGTGTGAGGTCCATAAAGAAATGGTCCTCCCAGTTTGGTGTGGAAGAACTTGACTGGCCTGCACAGAGCCCTGACCTCAACCCCATCCAACACCTTTGGGAAGAAGTGGGACACCCAACTGTGGGTTTTGGATATTTCCCCTATTTCAAAATTCATCACAGAAAAGCTGAAAACTTGCATCTCTATTCATCAACAATTAATCAAATGTGACTGGATGGGACTTGGATGTTCCCAATGCTCCTTGCACAGTTGAAAAAATTTAAGTTAGGTGATTTGGAAACATTAAATAAATTGTAGTCAAGTAAATTTTTTATATATATATTGCCCAAAATCACTCTTTTTCCTCAATGGGCTTTGTAATCTGTACAGCATACGACACTTATTTAGTTGTTAAATTCAATCAATTTAATGTCAATTTAACATTTTGATTTTGAAGTTGTTTTAATTCCTCTTTTATGTCTAATCATTAAGAATGAAACAATGTGTTTATTGCGAATGCTTGTGATGCCTGGTTGCCTTTGAGCCCGTCAGCATCAGTACCCTCCACCACCCACCAATCCCACACTGCATCAGTAAATCGACACCAGATTCCAAAAGTGGCTCCTTACAACAGCCAAGGGCATCTCAGTGCGCTGCATTTGTAAACACGTAGTACTACTACACTGAGCTCAAAATGGCCGAAAGCATTCACAAGCAGAGGAAACAGAAGAAATGTAGAGGACATGACTGCTTCATTTATTTTACTATATCAAAGCAGAGCAGCTTGCAGTCTCTTTTAGACACACATGTACCTTCTGTGCACACAGGCAGACTGCAGTAGACTGACTGGCTGACTGTGAGATGGTATTTTGTGTGTGCTCGTCCTGCTCCCTGTCGCTGCTCTGTACATCTGTTGATGTGGGTCTTCGGGACCATCTGACAGTGGAAGCAGCTGGGTGACAGGATTTTAGGCTAAGCCCTCCGTCCCTTTAAACACACACACACACACACACACACACACATACACACACACACGCAAACACACTCAAACAAACACACACACAGTCACAAACCAAACATGGCCCTTATGAGACATCAAGCTGGCACGTGCTGGTGGACAGCGGGCTGCAGCTGGCACTGTGGGCTGACTGAGGCAGAGAAACAAGCCACAGTGTACTGACTGTGTCTGTGTGTGTGTGTGTGTGTGTGTGTGTGTGTGTTGGAGGAGTGGTGTGTTGGCTGGCACTGCAGGTCTGCCTTGCCACTGCAGTAACCCTCACACGTACCCTCTGCAGCAGGAGGGTGGGGGGGCTTCAACTTGGCAGAGGGGAGGGGATGGCTGGGGCGGGGGGGTCTTACAGTGGCATAGCAGCTTTTTCTGGGACAACTGTTCGGTGTGTGTGTCGGTGCATGTGTCTAAATAAACAAATGTGTTAAGAGGAAACTTGATGATGATGATTTGTGCGGGTAAAGTTAGTACACTTGAGTATACTTGAATTTGAACTAGAAATATATTTTATTTATAGCTGTGGGTAATGTGGAAAATCTACAGGGGAAGAAACGTGATTAATTAATTAACTAATAGTTTTAGTGATGTACATATTAGTGTTAAAAAAGCCACAAATGTCAGTGTCCTTAATGGACGAGCCTGTTTTGCCTCCATTCAAAACACACATGTTGGATTTTGCAGGGCAGAAGAAAGAGTCAAAGGTCAGCGGAGGTTAAATAAACCGTGAATTTGCATCTACTTCCCTACCTCAGTTAGGAGCCCTTGTCCACACATACACACTCCAACACACATATTCATGCAGCGGCGGGATGCCAGCGCATGTGCACTTATTGGTCATTTGGATATCTCTGGTGAGATCCTGGCCTTTAGCAGCTGGTGGCGGACACCAAAACACAAGCTCATATATCCTAAATATACAACATATAATACACACAAACACAGTATAGTGCATGTTTACATGAACAGATGGAAAGATGGTGTGCTTGAGACTGTGCTTATTTGAGATTTCATCATTTATTTTTCTTACAGTAGTTTTTTCTTATGTTCGCCTCCACATATTCTATGCATGTCTGTTTGTACACGCTCAGATGACAGTGTGCAGCGCAACCCAACACCCTGTACAGTGATATGCAAGGTCAATTTGCACTTCTCCCAGCCTGAGTGACATACAGTAGGGGAGTGTAAAACACCCTCAGGAGCTACTCTGCTGAAGCAAGTTACAGTATGTCAAGTACAACAAAATGAATAGCTACTGGATATGTGTAGAGTTAGAGAGCTTCATTGATGTTCTCTGTGTCTCTGTGTATAATAGGTAAAATATATCATATTAGCAGTTGAAGCTTCTTGGAACCACCACTGGACTAAACTACCCAACTGTATATAAAGTAGGTAATAATGTCATATATAATAATATATCAGTCACAGGAGACATATTGTTCTGCAAAACCAGTTCTTTTACTTTTGATACTGTGGGTGGTTACATTTTGCTGAATACTACTATTAAGTACTCAATTGGATTTTGAATGCAGGAAAATGGAGTATTTTTACATTGTGGCCTTGGTGCTTCTACTTAAGTAAAGGATCTGAATACTGGTACAATCACATGTGACCAATTCTTAAGGCTGTAACATAAATCCAACGCACCCCTTTAAATATGGTGGCCTATATAAGCTGGCAGGGCCCTGCCCGCTCTGCTGGTGGTGTGCAATGGCTGCTGCTGCTGCTGAACTGCTTGTTTGCGAACTAACTCTGCTGTAAACACTTTTTCTGTTAATGTTTATACAACTTTAGCATTTTACAGTCAAGCGGGCCTGCAGACAGTCGGATAATGTTTCTGTGGAGGAAATAATTGTGCTTATGCCACACTCACTGTTAGCAGATGTTAGTTTACCTTACCTCTTCTGTTTCTGCTGTCATGTCTTCCCAAAGGATTTACTTTCTGCAGAGATGTGGAAGGATCCCAGCTACCAAGTGTGAGTACATGCACACTGTAAGTTAGTGTTCTCTGTTCAGTCGTGTTTGTGGGCTTGATAATATCAGTGAGTTAACTTATGTGGCCTCTTCTGGCTGCTTATTTGTAGCTCTAAGTGTAGTTGCTTGTTGGTGGGCAGTATTTGCATTTGTGAAATAATCTTTTTTAGCAGCTGAGCTTATTTATCTTGCAGTTTTGGTTTAGCAGCATGTTGTTGATCTACATAGTTTTGCAGAATGTGATTAATGAGAAGCACCATAAGTTTTGTGTACAGTAATGGAAGAAGTACTCAGGTATTTTATAAACTGAATTTATATTATATTATTGGATTATAATATGGATGTATGTGCAGTGTTGTAGCTGTAGGTAAATGTGTCGCTAATTTAAACTACGTTGTATACTGCTGGGTAGCTTAATATATACTATTAATCTTAATTTGTAATTTGATAATATTATGTATTAATAATTTGAATCTTCTGCAAAGTAACTAAAGCTTTAAGATACATGTAGTGGAGTGATAAGTAAAATATTTGCCTCCAAAAGGTAAGTATAAAGTAGCATAAAATGGAACTTCTCAAATTAAATACAAGCACTTCAAAATTGTACTAAAATACAGTAATTGAGTTAAGGCACTTTTAGTTACTTTCCACCATCATATGAAGTCACATTCACATTTTCTCCACTAATATATATTCAGCTCATGAATTACATTTCCTTGTCTGTGGTTTACACTCTCTGACAAACTCTGAAAAAAACCCCAACAAAACCCAATTCACAAAACAATCTTGACCAGAAGTTGTTCTGGAGCTTTCGAACTTTGAACCTCCTCTTTTAAATCAGCATGCAGTAGAAGTCCTTAAATTGTTCAGGAAAATGTCATTTCAAAAAACTACGTTTAGCAAACTGCCTTTGCTGATAAAGAAGTGGACCTTGAGTGGTCTGAATGTTTGTGTGGGTTAAGTTTTTGTAATGGAAAAGCACAAATTTCTTTTAAAGTGGAGTCTATTATACATTTAAGCCATTTAGCAAATCTTTTCATACTGCCACGCCTACTGCGTGACTCATCCTTGGCTCACTTGAACCATAATGACTAAGGAAATGATGAATGAGTGATTTTGTAATATCACACATTCCTTGGTTGGTTTGGGCACGTCCTTGAAATATGTTGCCTTCAGCCATGTCAAGTAACCGACGTGAGCCAATGTGCCAGTGCAGATTAGAAAGTAATTTGGCACATAGTGAAACTCTGATTCACATCTCAAACATTTAGCCTACAGGCACTGAGTTTTTTTAACCACGAAATAGAGGGAATGAAAAAAAATGTTTTGTACCTTTCTTCACATTTTAATTGTTTAATTCAAAGTTCCCCACAAGTCTTATTTTATAGCGTGTTAGCAGCTGAACTGCAGCATGTAGAGGCTTGATGCCTGGCTCAGTGGCATTTTATTGGTAGATTATTCCTGCTTTACCCTTATACAGACTTAAAGTGTACTCCTATAATGTTCAGTAAATGAGCACAGGGTCATGAGGGAAAGTAGGGCTTCAACAAACGATCATTTACATTATCCTTCTTTTCATCGATGAACTGATTAATCATTTGGTGGATGAAATGTCAGATAGTAGTGTGAAATGCTCCTCATCGCTGCTTGAGGCTCGAGGGTACATTAGCCACGACCAAACTGTCGGCAGTGGAGTTGCATTGTGGGTAACGTAGGTGCCAGGTTTTGATAAGGGAAAAGAATTGGTGAAATATAAAAGACGATATCTCTGGTTCCACTGCATCGATTGTCATTGTGAGTCTGACAGTGTTGTGAGTGTGATGCTAAATTTTTTTTTTTAGTCCATTCATCGATTGGTCTATCAACAGAAAACAAAGTGGCAAACATTTTGATAAATTTTTTAAGCAAAAAATGCAAAACGGTAGCTGCAGCTTCTCAAGAAGAGAATTTAAAGCTTTTTCTCATAAATGATCGTAAACTGAATGTCTTTGGGTTTTGGACTGTTGGAATAGTTAAAAATGTATTGTCTGTCAGCTAGCCAAATAATAGACTAATCATTTCAGCTCTAGATAAAATGATTTCTGTGATCATCACATTATTGCATCAATATGGACTGAATATTGTATCAGTCACAGCGTAGAAATACACTTTATTTTACAGGATAAAGGGCAAACTTTCCCTCACAAATAGTAAGTATTAAATATAAAGTGCATGCAACCCAAACAAACAAAGAATACTCTTTAAAAAAAATCAAATAAGTATAATTTTGGAAAAAAATAGTTACTAGATGTGGAAGACTGTTTCACGTCTAAAGGTTTCTCCTTTCTGTGTTGATGGAAAGTGGTGAAAGTGACCCTCTCCAAAAGAGAGAAATCAATTCATCAGAAACCCGTTCAATGTTTCAATCAATTTTCTCAACTTGACACTTGACGGACGCGACCTTAGAGACATGATCAGAGGTCAACTCCATCTGTACTCAGTCAATTCAATTACAATGCAGGAATGAAAGGATAATTGAAAGTTACAGGGGGAATCCGTCCTTAAGATAATTGATTGTATTTTTGAAGGCCAATGATCCCTTTAATCCATTAAAACTCTGTGGGATTATGGATTCAAGTTACATTTTATGCAACTTTCCGTTCACTCATTTATGGACCCACCAGATAAGGATGCTCGATAGTTAGGCTTCTCTTCAAATTGATTTGTCTAGATTTGGAGTATTTCTGTTCAGTAGGAATTAGGTCGTGGTGGAAAAACTCTAAATCGAGGTTGTGCGAGGTCATGCTAGGACTCGGCGTTGGCATTGAGCGATAAGAGCACAGCTGGGAAGAGCAAGTGGATGGATGTGCTGCTTGGCAAGGTGCCCAATGTGACAGCTGACTTAATAAGGAAGGCCTTTTATCCTGCAGACGAACATGTGGCCGATGGTGCAGCAGCCTTTCTAACAGACAGACGGTTTCTCTGCTGCTGGGACCAGGGGGGAGGGGAAATGTGACCTACTGTGGACCTCCACCTCCCCTTAAAGACCATTAAAGCTGATCGTGCCATTCTGTGGTTCATTATGCCAGTTTTACTTGATGAATACTGGGCTCAGGGAGGCAGTGGAGGTCAAATCCCCCTGACTTACTTTTAAAATTGTAGAATTCATCCACTCTATGCTCTCACTGTGCGGATCAATTGACCGACCACGACGTGGAGTTTCGCGCTGCTGGTTTTGTCCATTGAGAATTCCAATTAAGTTTATTCAAACAAGACGACTGCGTCCTCTATAGTGTTCACAAAAAGAGAGAAAGGCAGCGATGCTTTGTCTTTTTTTACTTATTGCTCTCTCTTCAAAGTAGAATTGCACAAATATGGAGCTGCAGATGGCCAAAGATGCAGAGTTTGGTTTTTATATCACACGTCAAGTGTGATATAAAACAAACTCAATACAGTTTATAATGGATCTTTTTGACACCAGCCATGCAGGAAATTGGAATTCGTGGAACTGCTCAAACTGCAAGGCGGCCGACCAAAGTTTCTCTGACTTGCCAGGAATCAACCGATCGGCCGAGAGCCACATCGTTGATTGTTCAGGCGCGTGAAATTACATCTGATCTGGCAGAAATTCTGCTCTATTCTTCAATAAGTTGACTGTGAGCAGTTTGGGGCAGAAATCTGTTTTACTGTAATCTGCCCGGCTTAAGGGGTAAAATCTAAAATTATATATTTTTTCACTTCTTATCTTAATTTATTATGTTATTATGTTTATTAAGTTATTTTTATTCCAAATCTGGATACCTTATAACGTTAAGGCATCAGTTCTTCTGTTGTGATTGTTTTCAGGAAAAATTTAAGTAGCAAATTCAAAGCTTTTAAGAAGCGGATACATAATTAAATTACTATACTGTAAATCAGTACTGTATTGCAGTAGTAGGTAACACCTGTCCATGTTGACACCTAGAAATGGGAATGGAGAAACGTGTCTTATGTTCAAAATATTGATTAATGAAACTGAGCTGAAAGACGCTAAAAAGGGGAACTGCAGAGTCAAGTGATTTTTCTTTGTTACTGCAAGAGACACCCTCCATTACTCCTTGTCATATGACCTATAGTGAATATATTATTTTTTAATAGTGCATCTTTAATTGTGAACTCGTCTATAAAATGTCACCAATCACAAAATCCCAAAATACTCAATTTATGGACCTATTAAACATCAAAAAGCAGTAATTCCTTATGTTTTGAGAAGCTGGAATCATCAATTTAGTAGTATACTAGTGTTTTTGCTTGATAAATGATTGTTTAAAAATTGTTAAAAATCTAATTAAATCATTAAAATATTAATGAACATCATCCTTTTAAGATAGAAACGTCAGCTATGTAGAAGCATGGAAAAACACACCAGCCAAGTTGTCCAAAGCAAGTTAGGCAAGATTTATGTGTTTTAAGGTATATTTTTTTCCCCTTTAACCCCTTCATTACATGCCTAACCCTGACCCTTTACCTAATTTATTTATAATTCACATCTTTCTTATAATCCATAACCAAAGTCCTAATCCTGAACAAGCTGATTGAACAGGTGAGGCCTAAAAAAAATGTCCTTACTCAGGAGGATTTTCAGCATCTTCCTATTATTTTGAACTCCCATCTACCAGAGTCAAGTGAGTTATTCAGTCAACCACTGCTCCCCCTTCCTCCCCTGTCTGTCTGACTGAGTTCCTGTTCCCATCTGCCCAGAGAGCTCAGCCACTGGAGAATCTGAGGAAAGAAAAACATACTTTGTTTTTTACTACATTAAAGGAGGGCATGTCGTCACAGTGTGGCCGTGTGTGCTACCTTGTTTGATAGGGAAATTGGATCTAGACTTGAGAGGGGAGTGTAATGCGGTTAAAGGCATCATGAAAAGCCGTCTGTAACAGGATTTCATCCTCTGTGGAGCTTCAACTCACTGCTGCCGTGAGGCAAGTCATTAGGGAAAATCCATATGTGTGTGTATGTGTTTGTGTGAAAGAGTTTGTGTGTATGTTTGTCTGCCTCTGTGCCGATACTGTATGTAGGAGGACATTCTCCAGAGCCTGAGTTGGTGAAACTGTCGTGCAGTAATGCCACCTTGTACCTGGCAGAGGGTCAAAGATGTCAGAACAAATGTTTAGTCGTGCCATACTGCAGAGGAAACAGTGCCCCGAGGGTGGGTGGATGAGTGGGTGGAAGGAAGGGTGGGTGATTCAGTACAGAAATGCCAAACTAAGTTTGAGGTGATTTTATAAACAGTGTCTGTTTGATTGCTTCCAACACCTCATCTCAGGGTATCCAGACGCACCAAGTACCGATCCGATACCACAGCTCTCTTTTCCCAAATTTAAAATCTTTATACCTCATTGTGTGGAATTTTTTTTTTTTTCATTTCTGTCAGGTATCATGCATGTCTGAATTAATGCAACTCAATGCGAAAACTAATGTATCAGATTGGTGTTTCCATTGTAGATTTGATATCTATGATAACTGATTATTAATTTATGTAAGTTTTCAAAAATTCACTGCTTCCAGCCTTTTAAATCTGAGGATTAATGTTTTTCTTTGTCATATATGATATTAATCTGAATAGCTTTGGGATTTAGACTATTGGTTGGATAAAAAAAGCAGTTTGAAATGCATAAACGTGCTCTTTGTGAAATTGTGCTGGCGTTTTTCACCATTTTATGACATTTTATCGACAAAAAACGATAATTTGAGAAAATACTCTGCAGACTGATCAGCGATGAAATCATATATAGATGGATGTGATGTGATATGGTCATAAGAAGGATACATACTCTAGATAGATACATAAGTGACATAAAAAATGGTCTTTCTTTGTTTTTAGGCTAGAAGATAATTCTGAAGCATGTTTGGCTGCATACAAGAGTGTGTTTTCGTGTACCAAGGTGAATGTGCGTATGCGTGTTCGGTGGAGAACAATCTTAATAGCTTCTTGCCAAGGTCAGCGCCTTCGCTGTGCTATGTGTGGAATGAGCGAAGGCCTTCGCTTGCAGTGCCTTCAGCCGACTCCAGAGAGTCGCGGTCATTGTGTGGCAGCCGAGGGGGAACAAAGACATTTCCACTGGAGGAACTTTGGGTTCCTGTCGATAAGGAGGGCCCGGGCCGTGTTTATATGCTTGTGTACAGTGGGGATCTGCGGAGCAGCAGAGGGTTGCACTTTCCAGACAACAAGTGGTGGATTGTATAAATAGTCACCCTTGGAGAAACATCAAAGGGAGGGAGAAAAATCCACCCGATGATCAAGATTCCCAGCCTGAATGAAGTGTGCGTGTTTACTGGGGTTTAGGGTTCAGACTGAGAACTCAAACCAATTGAAATCAAGCGACATTCAGAAATGTCAACGTGATGTCAGTGTGATGGACTAGAGGTGTTTTTTGTCTTCTACTCCACTACATTTCAGTGGGAAATATTGTACTTTTCACTCCATTACACTTATTTGACAGTATTTTAACCTTTAACACTTAAGTACATTTTGTTCCTTATACTTCTGTACTTTTACTCAAGTAACATTTTGAATGTAGTGCTTTTACTTTTACTTTTTAAAAAAAAAATCTAAGGAATTCTTCCACCAGTGCTTATTATAACCGTTAATTCAGAAATCCATCAGTTCCTAATGAAAATAACTCATCATACCCACTGGAATTACTACCATCTTAAAATGAGAGTGCTGTTATTGCGACAGAAAAACAACTTGTGGGCAGTATTAACCCTGTCGTCCATGTATTGTCAGCCACATTGTCATTGGGGCAAAACTCCAAACTCACATAGACAATTCCTCAGAGGAAGTGATTCGATGGTTATTCACAGATCCGTTCTTGCAAGTGCATACCATTTGTCTTTGCCTAGTCACGCATTCAGCTGCAAGTCAGAATCTGCAGATCCAAATAAATGTAGTAGATTCTTATCAAAAGTGTTTCTATAAAATTGGGGGGGGGGGGGGGGGGGGGGGGTGTTAGATCTGGGTTTAAACTTGAGGCCAAATGGGCTCTGTTGCCCTCCACGGGCTGGGTTCTGAACAAAAGCGTTTCCACTGCCTGTTCGCGTGTGACAACATTAGTTCCTGATCCTCATTCTGTTGAGACCACTATGTTGTGTCCAGGCTCTCTGATGACATTCACACACTGTCTGCTGCCTTTCCTGTCCACTTATCAGCAGCTAATTGCCAGTAATGTTGAGGAGACAAGTTTGTATCTGGACTGTTCATTCACTTATCCTGGTGGTGAGACCCAAGCTTTCATGTCCCATATTCCCACGGTCGGCTGCGGGACTTTCCAAACTCTGCAGACAATTCAGGATGGGACATTTTCAGCTAAGCTACACCAGCATGGATGTGAAACAGTTCTGGTAAACCCAAACTTTCTTAACTGGTATAAACTTCAGCCAGCAAGGGACTAAAACACTTTGATGACGTAGGGACTGAAACTTGAACTGAAAACAGAACCTTTTTATGAATAATGCTGTTGTGTTGCCTATTTGTAATTACTTTCTGTTCAAAAGTCTCTATGTATGAGCCATGAATTTCCAATTAGTTTTTAGCAGGTCGAGTCACTCGTTCACTCATCCGACATTAGAAAGAAGCATCAGTGACAGCAACTGTATCGGATACGTGTCTCATAAAGTAAGCAATGACAGAGCTGCATCCTAGGACAAAGAAATGTAACTTTGTTTGAATTGTTTTGACATTTTAGTGTGTATGGAGAACATCTAAAACATAAAGCAGATACAGTGAATTTGCCACCAAACTTCAGCTATATAAGCTCAGTTGCTGGGGAAAAAGTGGAGCAACAGTTTCTAACTGACATGACATTTGGTCAGTGTTATGGATTATAGAGGTAGTATGTAGTAGATGTGTTCATGAATTTGTCAGAGAATACAATTGGCCCTGAATGCTCCATTATAATCCAAACTATTTCATGTTTATCTTTGTTTAAGTGCAGAACATAAAATTGTTTTTATTTGCTGCATGAAATGAGAGGTCAAGAAGCCATAGGCTTTTTACAATGGGAAAATAATACTAAACTAATAAATAAAACATGATTTAGCAAAATACAAAGAAAATGACAAAAAACTAAGCTATAATTTGCACTGACCCTGGTATTAAGAGTGATGAGCACCATGAGTTTGTTTTTGTTATTTGGTCAGTGTAAAAAAGCTCCAAAAGCAGGGTGTGAAGGGAAATGGACTGGGCTTCAGTGACACCAAACCCACATCTGACACCTGATAAGGAGCTTGAGCACGGCAAGGACACCAGCAGGCATGGAGCCAAAGATACTCCGCGCCGGCAGATTCGTGATGAGGGCTGAGAGTGCTGAGAGGTGAGAGGCATGTGTGGAAAGGGGAAAGGCTGATGTCTTCACATTAGGCCTATCAGAGGTCTCTTATGTGTGTGTCAAGCATCTGCAAATGTGCGTTCAAATTCAGTATACACATAATGCAAAACATAAATCAATTCTGTAGCCTTCTTTTGCAACGATTTACCTGTTTTTTTTTATATTTTAAATAGTGATAATCATTATTATTTGGATCAAGCTAATGAGCTCATATGTAAAGAAGACATACTACAGTCTACATGTAAACATAGATACAAGTAAAATCACACCAAGCCGAGTATTGTAGCCTCCAGTAAATCCTTTGCCGGTGGTTTTATAGTGTTACCAATACTCCTTCCTTCAGTGGCTGTTTTGACCCTTGCTTATCGATTTTCTCCACAGAAGGAGTCAATGCAGGGATGAGCACTACTGCTGCAGCAAAGAGGGTCAGTAAGTTTACAGCCAAATGAGGGAGGGAAGGATTTCTACCACACACACACACACACACACACAGAGGAGAAAATAAAGAGAAGAGGAGGCATGAAGCAAGGGCTCTCTCTCATGTGGAGCTGGTTTATTTTTAAACAGTGGCCTGGGATAACATTTTACAATATGATATTATCGGTGTAATATTTGGGATGCAGTGAAGATATGAATGTAATCTAATGTAGACTCTTTGGTGTGAGATTTCTATGAGTTTGCTTTCTCATCTCTCCTTGACAAATGCACAAGATTTAATTAAAGGTGAATCTTGCCAGTTGGATTGTCTTGTGAAGGTGATATAGTTGCACACCCACAATGGATTAGTCACTGGTATTTAAAGGAAAATGACCATGTCAACTAAAAGAAGAGAAGAGTAATCTTTAACATAGCCTGTGGCATTTTTAAGTACCCATCCATCACCAGAAAATACAATAGTCCCTGAAACAAAACAAGCTCACATACAGTCAAACTAGATCTATTAAAGAGAACAGTGGATGGGAAGGAGCCGATGGAGGTAATGACCAAATCGTTTGATTAAAGCAGGGACAAATAAAGTCAACAGATCCTGTTGGAGTAAATGATAGTTTTCATCAAATGGCTTATACAGCCTGCAGTTCGAAAATGAGTTTGAAAATGAATAAACTGATGAAACACTTTTGAAATGTCTCATATCTCCTGCTTGGATGACTTTCAGGCATGACTTATCATGTTTAATTTCTCAATCGTCTTTGCAAAACCACAAGATTTATTACCTTTAAGCATTGGAGCTGCTGCAACTTAGATTTTTAAGGGTCCTTAAAAGTCCTCCTGCACTCACATAAAAGTGTGACCGAAACTTGAAATCTTTCAAACACTGAGAATGAACAACAAGTGAAGAAGGACATATCTTGTGTCCAGCAGTTGAAAAAGAACAAGCAGTATGTGCTTGTAAGAATTTGGAATTAGTTTATTTCATTACAGAGTATGTTTCATGTGTCTTTAAACATTTCTGGTGGGAATCTGTATTTAAGCTAAGGGGCTTTGGAGTTTGTATTAACTTACAGACCGACAGATGGAGAAAAAGCACAACAGTCTTCACTCATTTGCTCAACACTCCCATGATATCCCTCGGCATTACTGGAAGGCGATTTATTTGACAGCTCCAACATACAGTAATGCTTGAAACTGAAAGAGTACATGAACAAGATGATTCTACAAAAGATGATATGCTGTAATGATGGCTAAAGTGCAGCGGGTTGTCCATTAATCACAGGACGGACGGTTTGATTCCTGGCTCCTGTCCACAAAGTCAAAGTATCACAGAGCAAGAGGATGAACCCCAAACTGCTCCCGATGGTAACAACACTGTCTGATACTGCTAATCATCACACAGAGCGGTACACTGCTGTGTAGACATAACACTAATGTGAGGATGGAGAGCACTGTCAACATACAGCCATGGTACTGATGGAAGTGCGTGTGTGTGTGTGTGTGTGTGTGTGTGTGTACTTGTACATCTATCTTTGTGAGAACCAATTTGAGTTTTAGACCATGGGAGTGAGGACATTTTTGCCAGTCCTCACTTTCACGGGCTGTTTGTGGGAGTTGGTTTTAAGGTTCAAGTTAGAATTAACTTTACGTTAAGGTCAGGGTAAGGGGCTAGGGAATGCATTATGTCAATGAATGTCCTTTAGAAATATAGAAGTACAAACGCGTGTGTAAAATAGAGGAGGCATTAGATATCATCTACAGTACATGCACCTGTGCTGGTATATCTCACAACTACACATGCTTACACTGACCCCTACTGTTGGAAAATGGTCCACACAACTTTCCTCAGCTCAGCTTTTTCACTGTCTTTACTTTTACTTTATATTTACTTTAATGTGTATTAACCCCTATGTGGGTGTAATGTAACTAAGAACATTTACTCAAGTACTGGGCTTTACTTCAGTATTTCCTTTTCTTGCTACTTTGTACTTCCACCCCATGTCACCGAGAAATATTGTACTTTTTATTATTTTTATTTTATTTTTTTGACAGATTAAGATTTTATCTTCAGAATATTGGATCAATAACAAAATAAGACATAATATTACAAAATTATAGCCTGGACGAATCTGCGAGCTCATGTTTTATTTGCTCTGGCAAATACGTCTGCCCCCCCTCTCCCATTCAGACAGATTTCCCAGAACTGGAATGTGGCGAGCCAATCACAACCTTTTATCTAATATGAGGCGGGTTTAATACGATGACTGACAGAGACGAGCGCTGTTGAGGCAACTTCGTAAATAACAAAGATGGCTGCCACCAATGTGGAACGTTCCACAGCGGCAGCATTAAACGGACTGGACGGCAAATGTTTTCTAAAAGGAAAAACAAACAACTGCACTTAAACTTTATGTTGATAAGAAATATGTGTTTGCCGAACTTCTGACGTACCATCTGACAAGACGGCGTTTCGTTGCACTGATTGGTTGTCTCTGCTGTCGTTAACGCCCCTCTGAAATCGAAAATGAACTGAGAGGTTGCAGACTAATACGCATTTGCGAATTAGGCTTGCAAGGTGAGGCTAACAAAACTATATTGCTCAACTGTATATGAAGTATTTAAATTTAGCTCAGTTTCAACATTAAAATGCCATTTACATGCTTATGCAGTAATATTTTATATAATGATATAAGTGGCCATTCTGCAGCATAATGAATACTTTTACTTGTGATACTTTAAGTATATTTTGCTGAAAATAACTGTACTTACGTATGAATGTAGGACTTTAATGAAGTATTTTCACACTTAGTTAAAATCAATCAAATTACAATTTTTTCCATTAAAAAATAGTATGCTGTGGGATTATACCAAAAAAACAAAAAAATTGAAAGGCCATAATACTCTTTGTTTACAACTCTGTGTGTGTGTCTATGGAGTTGCTTAATCATTACCAGTGTCCCCATGCAAAAAGCACAACAAACTACCTAATTAATGAGCGTCCAACATTCCTGGCTTTTATACTGGGACACAAAGGAAGTCTTTTTGTGGTTCAGTAATAAATCAGTGGCTGCAGTCAGTCAGTGACACTTCAACACAATGTAACAGTGATGTTTCTGTGGTGTGCCACAGCCACAGTGGCGACTCAACAATCACACATATCTGACCTCCTTAGCGTACTGCTTTCTAGATAATGTTGCACTAACCATGAAATCCAGCATGAAGAGAGGTTAACTGTTAACCAGCAGCAAACACCTGGAATGTTTTCAAAAGTCTTGTAGATGGACACACCAGAGTCTGTATTTTCTTTACTTTTAGCTCTTTTTCATACTTGGTCTATCTGAATCAAATCAAAAGTGAACAAGACATGTGAGGCCCTCTGAATTATTTTAATCTTAATCTCGTTTACTGAGCAGGAACACTGAAATGTAATTAGGCTTCACTGAACTTGTGCACCTGCAGTTTAAGCCTCAGAGGGGTATAAAGCGCACTCAGGCACATGCATGCACTCACAGCAGGCCGGTCTTTGTGCCAAACGCGTCGTCCCACTGAGTGCAGGTTGTAATCGGAACGGGCAGGTGGTAAAGGCAGCGAATCAAACGGATCAGAGCAGGAGATTTACTTGCCAGCTGGTCAGAGTGTGATCAAGAAAGAAATCTAACAGATATTTTTCAATGGATCCAAACCAGTTGGTTTGTTTGCAATGTTTAAATGATGAGGAGCGCTGTGGGACAAATGCACTGAGCAAACATCAGACTTTACTATCATGAGAGTGGTGTTATGGCTCATATCAAACCCACTGATAAAACAATTCATTGTTGAATGGATTAGTTGATTGTAGAAGCAAAACGATGAATTGATAAGTTGATCGACAGAAAGAAAACCGTTTTGGCGTCTCAAATGTGAGGTTTTGCTGCTTTTCTCTGTTCTATATCATTGTAAACTGAATATTTTGGGGTTTTGGACTGTTGGTCAGACAGAACAAGACATTTAAAGAAGTCACCTTAGACTGTGGGAAAATCAGAACATTTTTCACTAATGCTTTTATTAAAAAGTGCATGCAGCAATAAGAGAAAAAGGTTTATTTTTATAGCAGCCTTTCGCACATACATTGCAGCTTAAAGTAGCCAACCTTACATCAAACTGTATAAAACTGTTCCAAACTGATCAGGCCAAGAGCCAAAGACCCAAATGGACCTGACAATCCAAACCATTAGAAAAGGGCTGCTGGTACATTTTAATTTTCATTTATTGTTTAAGAAACAAAAAGTTTGACAGAATATCTCAGAATAAGTGATAGAATGATGAATGACTGTTGAAGCAGCAGCAGCAGATGTGAGGAGAGAGCATCCAGAGAGGGGGAGGAGGATCATTCGGGAAAGAGGAGTGTGGGTGTCTGGTGACAGAGAGCAGTCATTTCCATCAGCCTCATTAGTTAATTATATTGTCAGGGATCCCATTAGTGTTTTTACAGTTCACTGAACTCCTCCCTTTGTATCAACATCTTGTGTGTGTGTGTGTGTGTGTGTGTGTGTGGATGTCTATTCACCAAATGGGCACGCAGAATATAATACATTTATTTCTATTTTTAATGGTAGCCTCTTAAACAGTAAGGAAATGTAGTCTGTTGTGTTGCAGAAACAATATTTAAAGTAAACGATTAATAAAGATGAAATATAATTTCATCCTTGATGAAGATGAGGCATCATTGTATATGTAAAAAAACTCAAATTTAATCAAGTCAAGTTAAGAACCACTTATCCCTCTCATGGACTGTTGAAGAGTTCCTAACGCAGACAGAAATATAATTAACTATCTGTTTAAATGCTTGAAGAAGCTCTTCAAACTTCATTTTAGGTTTTTGACATGTTAATGTTTGTAGAGGCACATCAAATTTATACAAAATTTGGGCTGCTTTACCACATTTGCAGCCTTCAAAAGTCTATCTATCTATCTATCTATCTATCTATCTATCTATCTATCTATCTATCTATTCCTACTGAAATAATAATGATAATGGCTGTATTACAATAGTAGATGTGTATAATGGTGGCTGTATTATGATCAGACAATTTAAAATACTTGAAACGTGACCTCATTATTGTAATGCTGGTGCAAATTTAGTGTAAGTGAGCAAAGCGACCACTAGGGCGCACTGTCATTCTACATGAAAACATTTAGGTTCAAGGACAAATATCCAAACAGTTTACAAGCTCTGCAGGATACTTTTTTCATGGGACTGGGCCAGTAAACCCAAAATTTAAAGGAAGTGAAACAAACAAAGAGAAGAAAAAAAGATTGTTTTTTTTTTTAATGACAAGACAGAGACAAACATTATGAAGCCTTGATACATCTTTTAGTGTAAATAAATATTGTTTTAGTAATAGTCAACTTTGAAATAGTCAGTTTCAGAAAGCTGCTAGTTTTTATAACATTACAGAACAGTAACTAACATTTTGTGAAGACTGAGAGAAACTGACTAATTGTTTGTTGTCAAATCTGTTCGCTAGCTATTGAAAAAAAGTCACAAGTATATGATTCAGCCATATTGTGTATATACAGTCTTTTAAGTGAATTTTAGTAAAAAACCTTTAAATGATTTTCAGCACAAATAATAAAGAAGTCGTCACACTACGACTCTGATGCTTAAAGCTAAGAAACTTGAAATCATTATTATTCATGAAGCATCTACTAAAGCAAACAGAAATGTTGTCCATAAGAATAATAAGAAACACCGACAGTTAACTATGTCCATATATAAAGATAAAAACTCCAATAATAATTGAACAATAAGAGCATAAACATCTGTGTAGTAGTGGTCCAGAGTGGTTCATTTATTCTTCAGGTTTGAACACAACACGTCAGAGCCACGTCAGTCTGAGTGGATAAATACTCTCCAACCAACATTTTTACACATAACTGTGACATTGGCAGGAACCTTTTATTTTTATTTTTTGTTAAAAGGTCTCGGTAAGCAGTGGGTGCGGCCACTCGATGAAGTAAACCCCACTGTACATTTCTCTTAGTGCTTGTTTTTTTCCAATTTTAGATGTAGGTATTAGAGTAAAATGTCAAATCTCAAAATTTGGAGTGTTTTCCTTTTATTCTGCTTTACTCCCCTGAGAGATACTTTGACTACTTGTTTACCAAGCTGAAACTACTCAGTGATTAATTAAAGGGGGACTGCTTAGTTAAGTGCATCCATTTACAAAAGTAAAAATGCATACTAAATAGAATAAATAATTATCCATTCAATTAAATGAAAATTACAATTAGTACAGCTTTAAATGGTACAAAAAAAAAAGATTTTGGCTGCCACTTTTGTCCTGCAAAGAATTACTTTTTACATATGAATAAAACTTGCATTAACACAATTTTTTGTCTCTCTCTGGGCAGCAGAAACCAGCTGTAAACACAACAGACGCTGTGTGAATTTGGCATATTAACTTAAAAGGTGACAATATGTCTGCATGTTGTGTTTACAGCTTCTTTTTCCTTCCCCCAAGTGGCCAAAAAATGAACTGTTGGACCTTTAAGTTAGGAGGGTATAATAATATTTAATAGTGCAACTGAAATCAGAGAGAGATTTTCCATGTTTTTATTTTGGGAGAATGTATTATAGTAGGTATTTCTTGTCCTGAGCTGAGGAGAGTTCATGGACAATAAGCTATTCAAGGTCAGTCTTTACTCTGAGTCTGTGTAATATAATGTCCGTGTCTAAAGCCGCTGACTCGTCTCTTGTGTTAACCTTAGTATGAAACAGACTAAACTGGCCAATAGTCTTTTAATCTGTCGAGGAGCAACAACTCATGAAACACAATAAAACCACATAAGCTCATCTTGGAACTCACACTCCTACTCAGTAGTCAGCATCACATGATTCATTTGCAAAGTGAAACTCGACCAAACCATTAAATAGCTTTTAGCTTTTATTCAGAGGAAACACAATCACTCCAGTTTATGGATTCCCAGGACGGCTTCTCTAAGAGAGAGAAATAATGTCTGATTCAGCTGAGTCTGATTTGAACATTGCAGACATTGTTGGTTAAATCACATGATTTAATGAGATTTAAGGGCTGACTCTTATTGCAGTCTTTCATTGGAAAGGGAACGGAGAAGATGGACAGATGTGGCTTCGATGGAGTAGGGTTTATCCTGTGTGGCTATATTTTGAACATGCACCCAAAGAACGAAGCAACAAAAATGCACACAAAATGAACATAAAAGGAAGTTTTTTGTTTTGTTTTGTTTTGTTTGCTTTTTTCTAAATTGAAAGTTGAATAATGCCCCCCCCCCCCCCACATCCCAGATGGTTTGATTGCTTTTTTAGAAGAGCAGCATTACTCCCACATCACGACATGTACCGAGAGAGAATGCCAGGCACGGTGCTCTCCAGCGATAAATAACCTCTTCAGCCTGTTGCAGGAAACCAGCAGCAAGAAATCCAAGGGACTGACACACACCACAGCCTCTCTCTTTATCACGCACACACACACACACACACACACACACCTCAAATATGTCACACACACTCTTCAACCTTTTCTTTTCGACAAGTCTCTCACCTTCCTCCTCTATTATTAGTTCC
Source organism: Lateolabrax maculatus (assembly GCA_031216445.1). NCBI lineage: Eukaryota > Metazoa > Chordata > Actinopteri > Acropomatiformes > Lateolabracidae > Lateolabrax > Lateolabrax maculatus. The sequence continues at coordinate 5,553,374 of CM062212.1, read as the reverse complement.
TTGTCATTTCCTTCTGTTATATCACCATCCTAAGTACCCTTCAGTCCAGTCACACAGTCGGCTTGACACCGCTGTCACAAAGTTTTGTCTGTAGATTTGCGGAATCGTTTAGTCCGTCCTGTGTCTGAAATTAGTCCAACTGTACAGAAGCTATAGAACTCAACATATACTCATACTCAATGTTGAAATCTAAAACATCAGTTCACTCCAAAAGTGAATTGAGAGTTAGGGAAGCTTATTTTAATATTTTAAATTTTTTTTTATTCCTTTTTAAATCTTATCTCTATATGTCTTTTTATATTGCCATGTGGTCCTTTTTTGTATCTCGTCTTAATACTTTAAATCACTTTGAATTTCTTTGATGATGAAAGATGCTACACAAGTACATTCAACAGTAAAAATCTACTGTTCATCAGCTGATGGAGCCAACATGGATGAGAAATGGGGAAAAAAGCATGAAGAAGAAGTGTTTAAGAAGATCATGTGATGTGATTGAAATCTGCAGAAGAGCTACTAAATGGACCTTGTGGTGTGATGTTTCTCAACAGATTTAGTTTGTTTTAATCAAGAGTTCTGGCCTACAATAAATCATTCTTCATTTCTTTGGTTATTTACAGTAAGCATAATCCACTTAGCATGTTCGCCTTTTACACGTGTTATTAATTCCCCTCTTTCATCTCAACTTATGCTTACTTGCATGTGGATGAAGAAGCTACAAATGATGTATAGATTCATCCATGAACCAGCTGTAAGTCAAAAGACATAAAACTGTTTCTTTTCCTTTCCCCACTAATCGCTTTATCCTTTCTGGTCCTATCACTGCTTATTTTCATTCCTCTTAACAAAGTTTCCCCCTTTACTAGTTTCTATGCTGACTCATGCAGCCAGCCCCTCTATTCTTCCACAGTGTGTATGATATCCGTTTGCATGTCACCTGATTCCCCGCTGACGCTTCAGCTCAGTGAATTACAGCCAAGATTTAGAGTATAAATTAATAAAAGCCAAAGAATAAACACAAATCTTGTAATTAAAGTTGGTAAAATAATAAAATGATAAATAAGATGATAAAATGAAACTCTTGATCATCTTCAGACTTTAGTCTGGACACTGGAACAGCCCTGGCTGAAAATCAAGGTTGCATGCATGATATTAAGACCTGCACAAACTCCAATGTTTAGAAAGGTAATGTAAGCCAGAAACACATGAACACATACTGAACTAGAGTAAATATGGTCCTATAAAGAAATTATCTCTAATTTGGTCACAGTGGAAATGTTCTGTTGCTTTTTTGGTTAAAGAAGGCAAACAGGTCATTGTAGAGGTAAAAATAAGATGAACTAAAAGCATTTATAATACTCTCCCCACACAACATCCCTGTATCCAAAACCATTAATCTACCAAAACCAGCTGAATCAATTTATCCTCTGACTCAACCCTGCAGACAATTAAATTACCGCAAATAAACAGTTCCCACACAGCAGCCATAGGTCAGCGTGTGAAACCAGCTACCCAAAATGCAAAGCAGTGCCCTCAGTGTCACCTCATGTGCCAGGTTGCCACAATAAGAGCAACAACTTCCCACTCTCACTTCTATAAAGCTGCCAGCATGTGATGCCTGCCCTGTCCCTTGTCTTTAGAGGTCAACATGAACCTCTGACCTGGGCAAGACCCTTCCAGCCTGGAGGTCAGGCAGTTTTGATGCTCAACGTTGAGAAGACAGTGACTGACGTATTTGTTTATGAACTGTCACGGACAGATTGTTTGTATAGATGCTGTTTGGCCCTCAAAGTTCATTTTGCAGATAGTTTGGGACTTATATTTGGAATCATGAGGCCTGAAGCATAATAATGGATCAGTCATTGGATTTTTGGTAGCTTTAGTGTCACATATATAGGCTATAATACAGTTTATGTAACATCTTTGCCATAAACAAATGTACCCAGCAGTGAAATGGAGGGCAGCTCTTTGGGGTTATGAATTTTGAAGTGGGCATAACCTTCTGTGTTCCTCTTACTGATGGATCCATCTCTCCCTAGGCACAGAGGACTTCTCCTTTCTCTGTGCCAGCTGTTTCCGCACTAAAATCTCTGTCTTGTGAAAAACGAGTCCTCCCACCATCGTATAATGCCATGCACACCAACACTCTATAATATAGTTACTACAATCCTCTATTACATCACACTATTACCTTCTTTGCGCCTGATGTTGAAGACGTCTTTGTCCCTTGAACATAAACATGTCATTTTGAGATATCATGCTGAAATGACTGATGCTGTAATTTTTCTGCAAGGCGAATGTCTCCCCCTTTTTTCCTCTCATGGGAACTGATGGTAGGCAATGAGAGAAAAACCCAGAGAGAGCTGTGATGAAGTACTTCAAAAAAGGCTTTGACATGGAAACACGAACTATAACTGCTCTTCTGTTTTTTGGACACAAACTGAAGATTTCAGCCCACCAGTGATTTGTGAATTCTGTGTCAGATTGCACACTAATGGGAAAACAAGATCATAGCCCAGACCAGTGGGTATAGTGAGATTAGTTTTTGAGCCACTGTATTGGCAAATACAAAGAAGCTGATATCCTGAGACCCACTAAATTCCACACAGCGCCTATCAGCGAGGTGACAGACTATCAAGAAAGCTCTGATAATACATCTTGGGTGCAAAAGTGCAAAAAAAAAAAGAAAAAAAATGTTTTGCTGACAATTATTTTTGTGCCACAGCAGTTAAATGGTGAGGTTATGAAACCACTGGGTCCAAATGTCAGTAATCTTCATTTGTTATGTGCCATCATTACAGCTGAGGGTTAAAAGCCAAATTTTAAGGGCAAATTGCTCCTCTGGTACCCATAAACCAAATGACAAAAGATTGGAGCAGCCATAGTCACATCTTCTGAACACAATTTCCCCCTTGCAACCTGCGGTGCGCTCATGTAGGTTTGGTCAGAATGTAAAGACTGTAATCCATTACCTGGTAATGTTAAATGAGCTTCTGACGCAATGATAGATGCAGCAACCACAAAATGTAATCACTGAAATTGGATTTTAAGAGGTGAGAAATAAGCACATCGTAATTCTGAATGATTATCTCACCAGGAGTGCCGGTGGTCCAAGACTGGGAAAAGCTTCTTCTTTGAGAAAATTGCAAGGGTGAAAATGTTCTTTGAGACACACATACTCTGTCTTTTTGCCTCCTGGGCTGGTGAGTGTAGAGGGAGAATTGACTCTGGATAAAGTATTCTTCTTGATTTTCTTACATCATTTTATTTTGCATCTGTTCTGCAGCACTGATGAACCCGCTGATTGACATCCCTGCAGCATCACAGCTTGCAGGAACCTGGTGCATAAACAATACAAACCCTACAATTAGCAGAGAGGCTAATCTGCAAAACCAAATTGACATGATGAGGTAGAAGTGCAACGGTACACTTTGCACAGCGATAGTTTGTCTCTGCAAGTGTTTATCTCAGTGGGGTGGAGGGACAAATTGCCAGATAGAGAAACACTGGGAAGTCAATGCATGACTTTATTGTTTTTGTTGTTTTCGATCAGTTAATCGATTAACAAGATGTTTTAGTGAGAAACACTGAATGTAAACAGCTTTTGTCTGTTTGCAAGAAAACTCCAGTTGTTTTCATGTCGCTCATGTCGATGTTGATTTGTCGCTTCTCTCTGTTTTATATCACTGTAAACGGAATATCTTTAGATTTTGGACTGTTGGCTGAACAAACCAATCAATTTGAAGATGCCACTATTATTATTACTGGATATTTTATGTTCTAAATGATGAATTGAATAAATAAAAAAGAGATTAATCACCCTTGCTTGCAGTTATATGCATACATTTGTTCCATATCCAGCTGCTTTTGCATAACAATATTGATCTCCAGAACAACCACCAGTATTTCTGAAAAAAGAAATGATTAATTCAACTTTTATTGACACTCAGAAAGAACACACAGAGGAACAAGAGCCCCTTTATAACAACTCTAAGAACAAAGTCACCGGTGAGCAGTTAAGTCTTAAAACTAGAAAAAGTCATAATATATTCCTGCCTTTGCTTAATATTATTTACAATGATGCAGCCAACGGAGAATCTGAGTGGAGCCTCCAGTGGAGCTCTGATTATACAGTGTTAGCTGAATTATTTGCCTTTGCTTCATCCCTCTTTAAATAATAAAGCATGTGTGACATTGTTTGTTTTCTGCAAATCTTTGCAGCCCGTTTGCCATCTCGGCAGCAGTATCAAAAGCAATTTCCTCTCTGGACTCTAATGAGCTCAGAGGAAAGCAGAGGTCAGGCAAACACAACACTGGTCCAGACCTCTGTAAGGACAAACATGCTCTGGTGGATAACACTGTCAACAGCAACACTGTCAATAATAGCCTCGGTAGATCAGAATGCAGTGCAGCTACAAGACATGCTGAAATGAAATGGAAATGAGCTTCAATTGGCCCAAGAGTCATCTCACCTGGTGTGATTTGAGGATGGGATGTGCTCTCTCCTTCCTCAGCAGCCACGCATTCAATCTCCAGGAAACTCAATATTAAATAACACCTGGAATGGGATGAATACTTCAGCGTAAAGACATCTGAGACCCTTATTTAACTCCAGAACGGATGCTGTCCTGTGAATATCAGTTATAAATGTCAAGACGGTCTGTTCATCCTTTCATGCATTCACAGTGGTAATGTTGGCTTATTAGTTTGCAGTGCAGAGAGAAAGACAGAGGGAAATAGTGAAAATTTGGTAAAGGCAAATAATAAAATGAAAAAAATATTGATATATGTGAAACATTTAAACGAATAATGTGCTTGTGTCTGGCTTTAATTGAGAGGGGACATTTAAATTTACTAACTTGCTCCAATTAGCTCCAATTAGATTGACTTGTACTGGGCGGTGATAACACACCAACCAGGAAGGTGTGGTTTCTTCTGACATCGTTGGAAGACTTTCCCTGAGCAACGTCCAGTTCACACAGAAATATAAAGGACGGAACTAAGGCCTTCACTTCAAAATAAAAGCACATACCGAGGGGCCAGGGATGGGCTGCCTCTGACCTTCTGAGGCCCTCAGTGAAAGTTTGGTTTGAGGGCCAGCCATCTAAACATTAAAAGTCAGGTAATTATTGTGCCTGATTTTTACTACGCTGATGCATTAAGGACGTCACGCTCAAAACTAGAAGGGGAAACTTATCATGGATTATCATAAGCTACAGTCAGTTTAAGGCTGTGACTGTGCAAAGCATGTTGTTTCACAGGCCCATGGATCTTTTGGTTGAATGTAGCTGTAGGAAATATTTTTCAGCATGCAGGGTGGTTTGAAAGCATCTCCTCTTCATCATACTAAAGAAAGAAGTTTAGTTAGTAAGCAAACTTTTTTTTAATATATATATATACCCATAGCACTTATGTTTTGAGTGCTATCAAAACATAAGTGCTATGGGTAAGTTTTTACATTACAGGAAAAAGGAAAGTGGAAGCGGGGATGAAAGAGACTGAGAAGAAAAGCAGCGTTAAAAAGGTATGAAATTGTTAAAAATGTATGGAATCAAGACAAGCCAAAGAAACGTGGTATTTAATTTAGTATTTGGGGTCCCCATGAACAGGTTGGCCCCTTGGTGATTGTTTTGTTCTCCATGCCGTAAACACAACCAGTTGATAAACCAAAATAAACTCTCTAAAATCAGTTTCTACTGGTAAAAAGTAAAAAAAAAAAAGTTTATTTTTATTGTTGCGTTTTAAGGTTTAGTCATAGTTCTCGTATTTCACCAAATTTAAAGAGACAAAACCCAAGCCAGGACCCCATTAATGAGGCATGGTTTTATTTTGGAGGTACCGACCGGATCTTGTGCACCTCATTGTGTCTGACTTGAGCCCAGTTCCCTAAACGCAGCTGTCTTCGGCTGCAGGCTGGAGCGACAGCAGAGTCTCACATGAACATGGTGTGAGTGTCGGTGCACGTCCTCGGGGTCCGGCCTGTCTCCAGAAGTCTTGATCCGACCCATCAGCGGCACCCGACACCGCAGCGAGACTCCTCACTGTCGAGCTGACTGCAAACTTCCCCTGCAACTGGTGTCTCTGGAAGAAGAGGTGAGAACATTTCCATGTTTATAAATGCAACTTGTCCCTGTTTGTGTTAAAGCAGGAGGTGTGCAGGACGTTGAACTGAAGCGCTGATTTATTCCTGCAGCTCGAGTATTTGTGCAACAAGTAGGAAGGAGGCCTGTAACTCCGTGCATCAAGCCTCGGATCAGACTTAAAATCCGCCTGGGACCTGGACTGATTAACAGGTGACAGAATAAACTGCAGCGAGAAATCATTAATAACGAAGGTGAGAGTTTAATCGAGAGTTTATTATGGGAGGCTCGGGGTCATTCCATCATTTCTACATCAGATGAACAGCTGGAAGATAAAAAAATAATAAAAAAGGGACATCTGCAACAGGGAGAACATGTGGAATCTGACTGTCTTGTGCAGGCAGACAGTGAATGCTGCGTGTCATAAATGTAAATAAATGATCTCCTTTCACACCTCTTGTACATCTGTTAGACAGATCCATGACCGGGGATCACCGGGACTCTGGGCCCTGATAAAGTGGCTATTTTTAGGTCTGTAATGTGGATTAAGAACCAAGCTTTTTCATTTTAAAAAAAGCCTAACGTTGAGTTCAGCCTACTCCAAAAAGCACTTATCACTGAGTAAACAAGCAGCTGCTATCAGCCTGCTGCTGTGATACAGACAAGCTCACAGGAAGAATTTCCTTTCCCTTGTTTGTACTGTGTATCTGATGGTGGATTAATACATTTTACTGATCAACTCTTTTATTTGCAAAGTGCTCTATAGTCAAACAGCTGATTTGGGTGTCATTGCATTTCTTATTTTCTTTATTGTCATGTCCACATTGAGTATAAAGTATTTGAAATAATGGTTTGCAACTACTGGCTTTTAATTCAACTTGTTTTAAGACCACTTTCATTGGCAATAAAAGGAAATTAGTATAAGTGCTATATATATTGAATTAGGTAGGTTAGTTAGTTAAGTTTTACTGCTTTGAGTGATGATCTGACTTTGTCTTGTTTGTATGTAGATGTGCATAATTTATAGAAATCATCATTGACATTAAGAGAAGGGTAAGATGAACAGCATGTATCATAGTTAAAATGCATCCCAGCCGTCTTGACACCTCCATATAGGCAGATATGATCAATATTTCCTGTCAGTTACTGACATCAAACTGCCAATGAGTCAGAATGAGAGTCTCAAAGAGGCAAAGTTATTGAGGGGAAACAAAAAAACAGCTGTCACGGAAAGATTTTATAATTAGTTTTTTATTTATTTTTTATTTGTTTTGTTTTTTTTAAATGAGGTTGAAGAGGGAAAATTTGACTTTCCAGGTTGTCACCTAAGATAGAAATAAGTAATCGTTCAATCAGTCACTATCATTGCTTCCAGTGCTTCTACACAGCATTTCCTCAAGGTCAATCAGTGTTAGCCACAGAGCCCCAGCTGTGGTATGATATTACGGTAGCTGCTCCACTTGATACAGATATTCTCATTTCCTTAACAGAATTTTTTTTAAATGTGCTCCAGGCAAAAAACCTTTTTCTTAGAAAGACTTTTTTACAAGAATTTTTACAATTGGTCTAATCAGGACTTATAGGTTGAGCTTAAATACCGTTGTGTTGTCACATATTTTAATTTCAAGGCTTTTGCTGATATTTTAACAGTGTCAGTAGGTGTTGAGGGTCAAACACGAACAGTTTAGTTGGCTCTCTGATGGTTGTTACTGCAGGATAGTACGTGACATAAAATATCATGCAGCTTTTAGTTTAATCCGTCTTCATAAATAGGGCACATACATTTCTGTGCGAGGTTTTTCTGCAGCAGGCGAACAATTCGTTGAGATTTTTTTCCACATTCTCTGGCACTAACCACCGCTCACATCCCCACTCATACTCCCTTACTGTATATAGTAAGGTACGGCTTCTCTCTGCAGAACTGTTTCACATCCGTTTCCGCTTCATTTTAAGGAGGCAATGAGATTTTAGGATGGGAAAAAGACGTGGCCTTGAGCTTTTGTGTAAAAGGCATGTGCTTCTGGCTAATGACCAGGAACAATTCCGTTGCTACAGATTTGGCTTTATTTGGCTTTGACCTTTTGCTATGCTTTTATTTGGGGGGTAGGCCTACATGCTTTGTGAATGTGTGTTTTTTCAGTGAACTTTTTGACATTTGTTGTTTGTGTTTTGTCGTTTTGTTTACCCACTTTTTCCTGTTTCCTGCAGTTGAAAAATCCATTTTGATGCTGATCCATTTTGAAGTAAATTGAGTTTGTTAAACCACAGAAATAAGGCGGTTGCTAAATCTAATTATAATAAAGAAACAAGTAACACAAGATAAACTACTAATTGCTAACTAGCTTAGCAAAGTAATTCATGATATTTTATGTGGTTATGATACCATTTAAATCAGATTTTACTGTATTTAATTAAAGACTATGACTAATTAGTTCAAATAAATCTGTAGATCTTCATCCTTCCCAAATATAGAAGGCAGTATCTAAATGTACTTCAGGCTTTATGCAAGGTCTGTGATGATAATTTACAATCAGCCTAAAACGAAGTAAACTACATGTAAGACTGCATTGAAATGTAAATAATCACAATATTAATTTGATAATCTGGTATTCTCATCTTCTCTCATATTTTCTGCCACTCTCATGATCAAGATTTTTTACCAAAATCACTGTAGTCCCTGAAAGTAAAGTTTTTTTCCACCAGTAAAATCATCACTGATATAACGTCCGTCTCTCGTCAATGCCTGAATCCCACTGGACGTGTGTGTGGGCGTTTGGGGTCAAAAAAAAAAAACGTACAGCTTTTAAAAAAACTCTATATAAAGGAACCAGGACTCCTCTGTGTATTTTTTGGGGTTTCGTTGTCTTTGCCGGTGGGTTAGTGGTGGCGGCAGGATGAGCAGCGTTGTGGAGGAGCTGGGAGGTTTTCTTTCACAATGAGCTGGCAGATGCTGGAGGGTGTGACAGCGAGGAGGTTTAGAGGCAAGGTCAACGCTTCAAAGGAAACTAAAATCTTCCACATCTGCTTTTACCCCCAAATGGTAATTTAAAAACTCTTGCCTCAATCGCTTTTATTTTGTTTTTGTAGCTCATTGGCTATAGACACAAAGTCATTTCAAACGTACATGCAAAATCCTCACATTAAGTGTTATTACATTCTCATGTCTGTTTGCGTTTTATTGATGTTAGGGCTGCACATGTTGTAATTAAAGTCTCTGTGACGCAGTGTATCGCTTTAGGTCATCAATCTTTACCCATGATTCAGGCAGAAACAGATGAGCTGGCAAGCAGTTTAATTAAACTTCAAACAGAGAAAAACTAAAACACTCTTTCCTGGCATTTCATCTGTGTGGATGTCAGGTAAGAATTAATAAGCTCGTAGAAGACAGAGGTAAAGCTATCCTCCCACTGCCAAGACATACTCCGTAATATCAGCCAGAAATGGATCGTTTGTCTAACCAAATGTCATTAAGAAGCCCAAATATTCAGCAAATGTTGCGTTAGAGCTGTTGTAACAGCTGAGAGGAATGTACTTCTAAACTGTTCAGTGCGTGTATGTGTGTGTGTGTGTGTGTGTGTGTGTGTGTGTGTGTGTGTGTGTGTGTGTGTGTTAAGGGTGATCTGTCAGAAACATCACTGAGCCAATAATCATCACTGATGGATGTAAAAACAGTGAATAAACAGCCTCATTATTACACCATACAAGACACAAAGTGGATAGTCGCATTTAGCATTTTAAAATGGACACACATCCACTACCTCTGGATGAAGGCATATTTTTCCCTTTTTTTTTATTAAATGACTTTTCCCTCCCTCCAAGAACACTAGTGGTTGTTTCGACTTTTTTTTTTTCTTCAGCCTCAAACACAGTTTGTCATAATTCTTTTTGAACGAAGTCAAATTGTTCTAAGAGGAGCTTTGAAGCTCTCTGTTCATATTTACCTTGTTAAATAGGTTTGTTTTTCCCCTCTGCCTCATTGTTCCGTTCTTCCATCAACTTCTGCCAAGTAGAAAATTGCACTTGTATTAAGAGAGACTTGAGAGCAGTAGTACAAAGCGATGCTGCCAGCATGCACACACAGCACTCTGTTGCGCCTCCATGCTGGAGGAGATGTAGCCTGCAGCTTAACTTTGTGTTCCTGAAGTGGTTAGTAGAGCATCAATCCCTTTTTCAAATGTATGAACATAAAATGCAATTAGTTATTAGCACTTAATTGCATTTGAGAAATAAAGGCATAGTTTGCTTTGCAAGATAGTTGGCTGGTACCAGCTGGAGTTAGTAGCCAACCCTCCATCCGGTTGTTAAGTGACAACAAAAACATGATGTTGATGGTGGCAGCAATTTAGAAGTTACTGTAGAAGTGAGGAAATAAGTGTAATTTTCAGTAACCATAACAGCACAAATAATTGACAAGATAATCTCGCCCGCCAAAGACTTGATTTTACTAGATTATATATGTCCAGTTGCAGAAAATTCTGGCTTGCATGACGGCCCTGGTGCCTACTGACACAAGAGGTGTGCATTTCTAATTTGTTGCTTTGATGATAGTCCATGGTCTTTTATTCAAGATACAAAAATACACAGTTATAAAATGTTTGAAGAGTCTCAGAAATACACAATGGTGCTGTTTTCTGTTTTTATATTTGACATTTGGTCATAACTTCCACATACAGTAATAAGAAGTAGCAGGCAGCTGATGGCAAAAATAAAATATCTGGAAGGTTGTTGACGATGAAAATGAAGTTAATTGTGCTTAAATAGCTCCATTTGTGTTTTCGCAGCTGAAATAGTGATTTCTCCAGGAACATCTTAGTTTGATTTAATAGAACTCTTTCCTCAGGATCCCAAACCCAAAATAATTAACGGTCAACTGTACCCGCTGCGGCTTTGTAAGTTTAATTATTGCCAGTTTTCCGCACTGTTCATTTTACGCTTACAGCACAAGACTCCGACTACTCCTATGGATTATTGAGTTTTGCTTGTCGAGCCAAACCCCTGCTTCTCTCAGCCATTTGGCAAGATTAATGGAGACTTTTCCTTCAGGATAAATAATCTCTTCCAGAAGTGAACTTTATGCCAAAACGGTGGAGACAATGTGTACCAACTTTGACTCCTGCCACCCAAGAATGATTAACCCTGCTGGATTTGCTGTATCAGATGTCGTAAGAGTAAACTAACATGTCCTTAGACTGTACTGGGGTGAGTGTGTGTGTGTGTGTGTGTGTGTGTATGTGTGTGTGTGTGTGTGTGTGTGTGTGTATGTGTGTGTGTTGTATTTATTGATCCACCAGCTGTCTCTTGTCTACAGTACATTCTAAATCATGGTTTTCTATTTCCTCCCGTCATTTTTCAGACACTGCACTCCTCTAAAAGAAGTGAAATTCTGTTTTTTCTAATTTTTAGTTGTTTTAATACAACTGGAAGCCTGTATATTCTGGTTTAGCAGCTGTAGTACAGTATTAGTGTTATGTGTCTCAATTATGATCGAATCAGTTTTAATCCATACAATGAATGTTGGATGAAAAAATATAATAATTCTGTGAAATATTAAAACACAAGTGTTTGGAATTTCTTTTGACCATTATGGTGCCCCCTTTTTTTTTGAAAACTATTGAGCGAAAAAAAGAAAATTATTTTAATTTTTTAATCAGGATTGTTGGTGGTTTTGAATGTAATTTGCTTGATATACTGTGGGAAAATGTGGGAAAAATGAAGTAAAGAAATAGTTATAGGCAAAACAACTGAATCAAATGTTTTTGTAAAAAAAAAAAATATTTTGAAAGAGGTGAGATTTCTTTTTATAAAATGTATGCAAAAATCAAGTTTGTTGCTTAAATGCATAAACATTTTTATGTATTTTTTTTAATGGACTAAATCTGCAGTTCTTTGTCAATTATTGTGACAAAGTTAGTAGCCACAATTTTGACTTTCTTCCATAGTGCCCTCGCCAAGCCAAAAGTAAATTTACCAAATTTACCAAAATACATAATCTCTTTAATTACATCAAAATCAGATTAACATTGTCTTAAATATTACCTGAGGTCTGTGATTTTAAAAGAACAAAACCTTTAAGGTTCTTGCACTTGCTTTTTCTAGAGCTTTTGACTGTATCTCATGGCCATCTTCAGCAGACGAACTTGCTCAGTACTTCAACTCGTGCTTTTCTCTTCGTCTTCCAGGTGGAAAGCGTTGCCACACATGTGAGACTCATGGCTGGACGGAGACTGAGCCCTGAACCATCTTCCCTACTCCCGGGGTAGATGGACTGAGGTCCTGTGTTCCCTGTCCTCTGGATCAGTTCACAGGTCGGGTTGATCATGTGATCCATCCCAACACTGGCATTTCACAGTGAGCAGAGTTAAATCAAAGTCACTCCACAGGTTTGATTGGAGTTATCCATCATTATTGGAATTTACGATGTGAGCGCATGAGTAACATTTAAGTATCCTGACCTGTGTAGGTAGATCTCTTGTCTTTGCTTTTATTCTATACCAGGGCCGGTACTCGTAGATTCTGACATTGCCACAGTGAACTTGACACCAGGGGGGAAAAATGACTTAAACTTAGGTCCATATTCTTTGTCGATGATGTGGTAAATCTAGCGATACTGAGACCGTCTGTAGTTGCTATGGCCGTGGCCTCCTCTCCAGAGAAGGATCAGCCCCTCCTCCAGCTCCAGAAGGTGGACTCCAGTCGAGTTGGCAGTTGCGTCCTCTCCCCGATCCTCAGCTCCTCCTCTGCTGGCTTGTCCGTGGAAACAAGCCAGCCCATCTGCATCCCCTCCCCTTACACCGACCTCGGCACGGACTTCACCACCATACCTTTCTACGGTCCAGCTATCTTCAGTTATGCCGGTCCGGGCATTTCAGACTGCCCCTCCGTCCATCAGTCTCTCAGCCCCTCCTTATTCTGGCCCAGCCATGGCCACGTGGGGCCCCCCATACCCCTGCACCACTCCCAGGCTCGGCCTCAGCATGGACAGCCAATCCAGAGTCCATGGGTGGAGCTGTCGCCGCTGGACAACGTCTTAACAACCAGGTAGGATGGTGCTTCACTTCCTGACTGATAGTAAAGCTGCAACCAATGATCATTTTAATTATCACTTAATCTGATTACTTTTATTATAAATTGATTAAATGTTAAGTTTAAAAAAAGTCAGAAAATAGTGAAAAGTGCTTAAATTGCTTGTTTTGTTCAACCGACAGTCCCGAAACCCAAAAATATTAAATGACGATGTAAAACTAAGAAATTCCTCACATTTCACAAGGAGGAAAGAGTAAATGTAAAGTATTTTTAGAAGATAAATTACTATTAAGAATATCTGTTGTGTGACTAGCTGATTATTCGACTAATCGTTTAAGCTGTATTCAGTATCCACAGTTGCATTTTTAAAACCTTTTACTAGTCAAAATAAAATGTTTGGCCTGTCATAACTTAATATTTCATGTCAGTAATTAGAAATATGTTGAAATTGTTCAACATGTTCATGAAATCATTCTCCTGGTCTTTCCAAATCTTCTCCTGTCTTACTGACTAATGATTTATTAAAATGGAACATGCAGTACACCTAATTAAACTGATTTGCATATTGAGGCCAGATTTTTTTTTTTTATTCCACGTGTTTTTGTCTTGGGAAGAAATGATGACTCAGGCCTATCTGTTAGTAAGAGTGTGAGGAGGCGTTCTCAGGAGAGCGAGGAGGGCGTGGTGTCGTCCGGCGGGAAGGCGGACCTCCACTACTGTGCGGTGTGTCACGACTACGCATCAGGCTACCACTACGGCGTCTGGTCATGTGAGGGGTGTAAGGCCTTCTTCAAGAGGAGCATCCAAAGTGAGACACAAAAACATCCAGTATCTCTGCATGTACAGTGGAAACGGGTGGACGCAGTCACAGGAACACCATACTGAAATTCCCATTAACTTTAGCTGTACTGTACTTTACTGTACATGATGGACATTATACCTGCGAAATATCAGTATGTTAACATTGTCACTGTAGGGATGTTGGCATTTGCTGAAAGCTAAACGTACAGCCTCACAGAGCATGCCTGTACAATGCATGCACACATCCATGCATGTGCATAACTCTCAGTGAACTCTATGGGGATTTTAACACTGTCACAACTCATCACAGCAACTTGTTATCCATACGTTTGAGCTCCTACAAGGTTGAATTACATCACAAATTAATAAAAAATGCAACAATCTCATTCTGTAACACTGATGAGCTTATCGGCGTCCTTTAGCAGGCGCTCATTTTGCAGTGAGTGCTACGCACTTATGGAATTTGCAGGAATCCACAAGTCTGTTGGGTTCTCACCACAGGGGTTCAGCCTCTTTATTTCTGTTGTCTTTTGGTGTCCATCTTCTTTTTCTTCTTCTCTTTGTTTCAGGACACAACGACTACATCTGCCCAGCAACCAATCAATGCACTATTGACAAGAACCGCCGTAAGAGCTGCCAGGCGTGTCGCCTCCGCAAATGCTTTGAAGTTGGCATGACCAAGTGTGGTTAGTGTCTTTGTGTTCTTATTTGTGCTAGTCTTGCCCTTCTGTTCCCATCGTTGGTTCTTGTATTTTTGTTTTTTCTGGCCCTAACGAACTAGAAACTGTAACGAGACAACGCATCTTGTTAAATGTCATCTGTCGTATGAAAATTCAGGTGATCACAAGTTCCCTGTGGCTTTGTTTGTTCAAGAATGTTTCCACACTGTTCACATCAAGAGAAACATGATCCCACTCAGGGACACCTACCAGGAAAGGTTGTTGTTCGGTTCTGTGTAAAACTAATTTGTTCAACAGCTGTATAAAGTGGAGAAGATTGCTGCTAGCTGTAGGAGATTACAAGTGACACACACTATTCATTTCTCATATATAGATAATGAAATTTGCCCAGTACAATTGTGAAAAGCTGTATTTTATGTCTTGCTTTCTTTGTCTCAGCTATGCGAAAGGAGCGTGGAAACTACAGGAACCCCCAGTTGAGGCGAGTGACCCGTCTGTCCTCACAGGGCAGAACCAACGGACCGAGCGTGTTCACTGGACCCGTGGTGGCTTCGTTAAACGCACCCCACCCTCCCACACTGACCCCAGAGCAGCTGATTGAGCGAATAATGGAGGCGGAGCCGCCAGCGATCTACCTCATGAAGGACATGAGGGGGCCGTTGACTGAAGCAAACATCATGATGTCGCTCACCAACCTGGCTGATAAGGAGCTGGTTCACATGATCAGCTGGGCCAAGAAGATTCCAGGTGTGTGTCTGGGGAACCAGGGATGCTTTTAAAAAGCCTAAAAGTAAATTACAATTTATTTGATTTTTTTCAAAGTGACAATAAATGCATTCAAACCATGTAGGAGCAAGAGCTAGGCATCATCCAAAATTGGGAGTGAGGCTAAATGTCCATTAGATCTAACTCCATACTTAACGCAAAGACATGAGATCATATGGTATCAGTCTTTTAATGTTACTCTTGGCAAGAAAGCGAACGAGAGAACTATTCTTTTAAGAGTTAAGCCTGCGACTGATATCAGATTTAAACTGTGAAAAGTAAGACACATGACAAAATCTTCCAGCAGTTTTGAAGACATGTCCATAATCCTTCAAGAATAATCTATCCTGCCATTGCAAACATAATTTAGTTTGTTGTAGAGTTACACACTATTTGGACCTTTCACAAGTTAACTTCTTTAGTTTTTGTCTTTCTTTGAGAAGAAATAATATAGGTAGAAGTGTAGGCTTTTAAGCTTCAAGGTAAATAGCAAAGCACATTGTGCTGGTTTTACTTTAAGATTACACAGAACATCTTTAAAAATGCATCAAGATAAAATTAACTGAATGTGTCAATCAAGATAAAATACCCAGAATGACATATCTGGATATTTTTTTATGCCTATGTGTAGAGCTGCTCAGTCAGCAGAGTTAATGACTTACCCTGGACAGACACAGTAATTGTCTCTGTTTTATTTAGCATGTCATTCGAATCTTGCAAAACAAAGAATCAGTGTTTTTGGAATTGGAGCTGGAGAAAATGAGCTGTGACGTAACATTTATTAGTGTGTTTGTCTGTTTATGAGACACGCTGATCGATTCAGAGTGCTTCTCTGCACAGTGTGAATGTTTCGAACAAATGGCATGCCATGACTAACGTTCTTGTGTGCTTCAGACACAGAAACCTTTTACCTCACCCCATCAAAATGTAATAGTAAGTAATCATCAGCACTAATTTGGAAGATAAAACAGTGAGAGTTCATAGTCTCACAGGACAACAGGTTAAGGAACATGGCAACCATTGATTGCTGTGCAAAAATGTTCAACAAAAAAATGGCTCCTGTTGATTTTCTTTCTGTTTTCTAAGTTGTTTATTGAGCTGGCGTCATTCTTTCTCACCATCTGTTCGCTAATCACAGTATCAAGTGTAAGCTTGCAATTAACGGCACTGAGAGTGTCTGATGTGTTTGATAGAAATTTTTTATAGAACATTTCATCCGTTCACCCTCTGTCCTCTGAATATAATGTTACTCCCTCAGACACTTGCTTTTTATTGCCACTACAATCAAATAACTACAAACACACTAAAGAACTTCCATACACTGTGTTTTGCCAATAGAGATTTTAGGGTTTTGGTATATTAGATGATCTTACTGATTGTGTCTCTGTGTTGCTGTTGTTGTCTACCACTTGTGCTGTATTATGGCCTCATGCTGCAGCCTAATTGGCCACTTTGGACTGTATTTAACTCTGAACTACACTTATTACAATTAACCAAGCTGTGCTGGTTTGTCTGTGCAGCACACAGTTGTATTTAACCCAACATTATTTGATCATGTCTTTTCCTCAGGGTTTGTGGAGCTCAGTCTCTTGGACCAGGTGCACCTGTTGGAGTGCTGCTGGCTGGAGGTGCTGATGGTCGGACTGATGTGGAGGTCAGTGGACCATCCAGGGAAACTTATCTTCTCCCCTGACCTCAGCCTGAGCAGGTACCCGCCAAATCCTTTAATCTCTGCTTCACAAGCTTGATTAAAGGGACAGTTTGCCATCATTATTGTTGATGTTAGATTGAATATGTAATTACCTTTTTTATATATGTACATAGGAAACTATGTATGTACAGTGAATAGAAAATGAATACATCGCATTTAACAATTTTCAGATTATGTTCACCTATAGCCTGGAATTAAAATTCAACAAATCTTTAAATTTTTCCTACTAATGTACACACAATACTAGGCCATTTAAAAGTGAAAAGCATATTATAAAACATTTCTAACATTTATTAAAAGTAAACAATTGCAATAAATTGGTTTGCTGAGTATACTTATAAGAAATTTCAGTTTTGTTCATTAAATGCACCTTTTTTGTTTTTTCAAACTTAAAGTGATTTCACTGTGTTCATATCAGAGGTGGAAAAAGTACACACACTCTATTACTAAAGTAAAAGTACAGATACTTGTGTAAAAAAAGAAATACTGATTTAACTTCTTCACTCAAGTTAAAGTGAAAAAGTACCAGCTCTGAAATTTACTGTTACGTTGTTTATCGTCTTGTTACGTCTGTTGTGCTTCCACAGATGGATACACCAGAAATTTGTCTTTCCAATGTGTTATTGTCCAATCCACTTAGATTGAAATCAGTCTTGATGTTGGGAAGGCAGTGCAAAATGATGCAACATAAAAATAATCCCCTCAAATGTATTAAAACTAGAGTAACTGGCCTGTTTTGAAAATGTAAGGAGTAGAAATTATGGATATTTGTGTTAAAAATTAGGTGGTAGAAAAATAAATAAATACTCAAGTAAGGTACAGATACTTAAAAACTTTACTTTAGTACTGTAATAAAGTATTTGGTAATTGTAGTAGTTGATATGTTGTATACATGACAAATCAAGCCCCACTTTAATATATGAAATTTACAGACCACAAGACAGCAAGATGTCAAAAGATAATTGAGTTTTTATATATATATATAAACTCAATTATCAATATCAGTATTCGCCTTAAAAATCCAGTATTGGTCTTGCTATGTGCCCCAGCCCACATTTATGTACAGTTTGAAAAACTGAAATCATAGGCCACCATCGATCACATATTCAGTACAAGGCCTACCACAATCTGATATGGATCATGATGATGTGGCTTTGTTTCCTATCCTCTTGTTCAGTGAATATTTAATGTCTGTACATTATACAATAACAATTTTATTACTGTACTGTTGAGATTATTTTATCCAGTTTGTTTATCCAGTTCATTTACACAAAGAGAGATCTGGAGAGTGTAAAATGGTTTCTCCTTCACAGCGTTGTCATTGAGAAACGAGCAGCTGTGCAGCACTGGCTACATCTGAGCTCACATTCGGTTACAACCAGAGATATCTGCTGGTGCTCAGCTGCTTCAAAAACTGGAACAAAGTGTCCTGAGCTCTCTCACATTGTGAGACATTGTGCATTTCCTTTGTGGTGGCCCTCACTGGCATTTCGGATCTTAGAAATACTGCAGTGCATGCTGCAATGTACAAGTCATAGGAGCATTAATCTTCCTGTGGAAATATTCAGAAAATGTACTTCGGTTACAGTGAAAGTAACAATACCACACTGTACACTGTGGTAAAGAACCGCTATATTATCAGCAAATTGTACTTTTAAGTATCAAAAGTAAAACTACTTATTATGCCGAATGGGACCTGTTTGAGTTATTACATTATTGGATCAAGATGCATCAACAGCTAATCTGTACTTAAATGTTGGTCGAGGTGAAGCAAATTTTACCTGCTTCATATACTGCTGTTAATCTTTAACAGTGCATCATATTTTACAAGCTCATCACAAGATTTGAATGTCAGATTTTAATCTTAAAAGTAACTAAAGAACTAAAGCTGTCAAATAAATGCAGTGCAGTAAAAAGGACAATTTCCCTCTGAAGTGTAGTAAAGCAAAAGTATAAATTTGATAGCAAAAGTACCTCAAGTGGTGTACTTGGGTACAATGAGTAAATATACTTTACTTCCCACCACTGAAATCTTCTGCTCTATGTGCAGCTTTTCAGTGTCAATAAAATGAATCCCCATCCGGCCAAGAATGAATTTCCTCTCCTTTATGATAATTCTAACTGCTCAACAAATACTACTTCTTTTTCCATCTTTTGAATCTTGGTGGGAGTTAAAAACCATGCAGCGTTTTTTGCAAAATGTCACTATTTTTTTGCCCAATCTGAGGCAAAAATCTAAAGTGGTTTATCATAAATAACTAGGTTGGTTTGTGTCTTTGCACGGCAGAGAAGAGGGGAGCTGTGTCCAGGGCTTCGCGGAGATCTTTGATATGCTGATAGCTGCCACGTCCAGGGTGAGAGAGCTCAAGCTCCAGAGAGAGGAGTACGTCTGCCTCAAGGCCATGATCCTCCTTAACTCCAGTGAGTGAGCATGTCTGTGTGTTGGCCTACATACGCCTGTGAGGTCCATTTCTTTTTTTGGTGTTCAGCCTGTGCCCTCTGTATGTGTGATGTATGTGTGAGTGTGATGCCTCAGTGTGTGGAATCATGGCCAAGTGTTCGATTGGTGTCTCAGCATGTAACCCTACCTGTGTGTGTGAGTCTGCACAGGGTTGGCAAGGGGACCAGATATATAATTTACCAGTGAAAACCCTGATGGGAACGCTGTGTTTAGTTTGAGTCTCGGCTCTCATTGGCTCTGCTGAATGCTCGGAGTAACAGGCAGTACCTTCTTTGAAGATGAACAGGGCTAGAGCCTCTCCGCTGAGCAGCTACACCAGGGAGTAATTCATGTCTCACTAATGTTTCAGTTTCCCTTTTAATTGCCTCGGGTCGTGTTTTTGCTGACTCTTTCATTCCAGCTTTTGTCTGTTTGAACATTTGTGTATAAGCAGGATGTTTAACAAAAAGGCTGGACTACAGTAAGAGCTGTTTAACCTTTCACAGCCAGAATGTCCAAATCTTTGACATATTCAGATATTAGCTACTGAGCTTTCAAATTTCATGTGCTTTAAAAACAGACTTTCACAGAAAAACTTGAATGATTGGTATAACAGATTGAGGGGAGCATATAACTTATGAGTAGATTTACTTAACAGCTTTTAACTTTGCACATGTGTCTGCTGATAAGTGTCCAGTCACTGTTAATAGGAAAACAAAACTAGAGTGCAGCAACATTTCTGATTTATTTTGGCTGCTGGCATCAAAACTGTCTTGCTTAAAACTTGCCAGTAGCTTCCATAAAACTTAAAGTTGCGCTCATTCTTTTAACAGTGATTAAAATTTGTGATAATGTCGCAGTAGGAAAATTAATGATTGCTGAATTCCATTTAGCTGCTTGAGTTTCAGGGTCCTGGTGTTAGTTTTAGTAACACTTAAATGGAACTGAGCCATCGTTAATGTTATTAGTTACACTTGGGATTTACTTAGACAAGATTTTCTTCAAAATATCAGTTTGAGCAAGGACTAAAATGAAGCATAAACCCACTAGAATAATTATTTTCATCCACGCATTGATTACTTGTTTAACGCAGAAATGTCTGCATTTCTGTGTGTCTTTGTGTTACCAGACATGTGCTTCAGCGCCTCAGAGGGCAGCGAAGAGCTGCAGAGCCGCTCCAAGTTGCTGCGTCTCCTGGACGCCGTAACGGACGCTCTGGTGTGGGCCATCGCCAAAACTGGCCTCACCTTCCGCCAACAGTACACCCGCCTCGCCCACCTGCTCATGCTGCTCTCACACATCCGCCATGTCAGGTAGAAAGACCCCATGTCATGGCAGTGATGCTCGCATATTCAATGTTCCGATATTGCTAATTTATGTGGTGATGTAATGTTGAAAAAAATGGTCCCCAGATCCTTTAAATGTTGTGTATATTTACGATATACTGATTTTATATATACTGTCATTGTTCTGCTTCATTTTGCTTTTCTTTTCAAAATGTGCAGCAACAAAGGCATGGACCACCTCCACTGCATGAAAATGAAGAACATGGTGCCTTTGTACGACCTGCTGCTGGAGATGTTGGATGCCCACATCATGCACAGCTCCCGTCTGCCTCGCCACCCTCCCCAGCAGGAGCCTGGGGACCGGAGGGAGGCTCCCGCTCGGCCACACAGCTGTGGTAACGGCCCCTCGAATACCTGGACTCCCAGCTGCACTGGAGGCGGAGGTGAACCGCAGTAGTCGGATCAGAATTCAGGTGCAATGAAATCTTTCACCGCTTTGCACGAGACTGATGAGACGTTTCACTGGGACATTCTGCAGCGCGCTGAATACTGTGAACTCTCATTGGTGAAACTGAAGCTTTGACACACTGTACACTAATTCTAGCAAACTTTTCAAATCTTCAAAGTTGATTCTTAAGACGTTACTCCGCAGACAGACCAAACCTGCAGTACTCATTGCCTTACGACCACATATTGAAAAAACCAGTGGAACAGGAAGATGAACTAATTGTCATAATTTGGCCAGTAGCACCAGCAATTGTTAAAATGTTCGTTTAATATGTAACTGCCATGATTCTCTCAGGCTGAGCAGCTTATTCCATATCAGATAATGAACCAGGTTATGTGCTAAGGCAAGGTGGTACGTATGGTGTCAGTCATCACAGTAATGACCTCTGCAAACAGCTTTGGCAGACCCTGATATGTTGTTACCAGAAGGCTTGAGCTTGACAATAATCTCAGTCAATATGTAAAAACAAAGAGATAAATAATGTATTTTTGAACCATTGAATCAGTGCAACAGAGAATGCTCTGTGTAAACAATGACTCGAGACAACCAGGCGAGCAGAAAAAAAGATATAAAAGATATCTATAAACAGGTTTTTTTTTTACCTTATGGAAAGAGCCAGGATAGCTGTCTACCAGCACCTCTAAAGCTCACTCATATACATATTCTGTCTTGTTTCTGGTAATGTGTCAGTGAACTTTGGAGATGCTGGTTACAGCTTATCTTAGCAAAACCCCCTAACTGGATGAGTGGCTTTGAAAAGAAAGGTTAAACTATTCCTTTCAATACAAAAATGTCCTAGATAGAAGACTGTATGTATGGCACATAACCAGGTGAGATATGCACCATGAGATTAAACCGTTATTTTGAAGGATTCAACATCTGCAGTACATAATGAGTCCCATGATATACTGACTGCATGCCAGTAGCTAAAATATGGGAGCTGTTGTTTGTGAAACACCAACAATACTGTTGCTTTCTCTTGGTTAAAATGATTTGAGTAAATTTTTACTGTTCGGTACAGAAGTAGAGACCCATTTAGATTAAAATATAGACAGAATACCTCTCAGTAGGGCCACTGAAAGATAATAAAAAAAGTTGAGAACTGAAAACTGGAAAAACAGAAGCCAGTTTGTAGCAAAAATCTTTTTTTTTTGTTGTCACAGCAGACCTCCTGTTGACCACTAGTGGGCGCTTTACAGCACCCACTCACACCTGAGGGCCTTCTGACCTAATCCTCACTGTGCAGTTCTGGCTTTGTCCTCAAACACACCGGACCTGTTTTCTGTGCAGAATCATAACCACTGTTGCTCTTGAGTTACAGTCAAGTTTTGCTTGAAGAAAAGGGAAATTATTTTTGTAGCAATCAACAATCAGGATCACTGATCGAACGGCGCTTAATATGAAAATATGCAGACTTTGAAAACCCCCCGCCACCCCACACACTAACTTCTGTAACAGTTCAGTCCTGCTTGTCTTGTGCTTTACCTCTGGTCACACATGTCGCTACTGTACTATCACTGTGTACATGTACTTTATGTTCCCAGAAGAAGATTGTTATAATGTACCTGGTTCATTTCTGGTGATCACTTTTAACTGCTTGTTGTTCTGTCAATTATCAAACATTATCTCCGGTGTGTTCATCCACCTTCCAAATCATCAAGCAGAGGAACCTTCAGGGTTTGATAAGGGTCAACTACTTGGGTCCCAGTTTCCACATACAATGCAGTTTGCAGATCATTTGTTTTTGTTGTGAGGAATGCTGTAAGTCATACTCAACAGACTGGAGTGTCAATTGAATATAGCCTATACTGTAAACAGTGTAAAAAAAAAAAAAAAGAGTGCTTTTTGACAAAGAAATCTTAACTCAAACATTTTTTTCCCTAAGGGTTTCAACATCCAGTGATGATTTTAGCAATCACTGATTGGAACCCTCAGAAGTGCTCTTACCTTTTTCTTTTTTATACACACTTGATGTGACTTGATTTTCTTAGATAAGATTACCATTATCTAACGACTTCACATCCAATCCTGCACTTAATATTAAAACTGATCAGAATTACAGCTCATTAAGGGAGTAACTTTTTTCGCCCCCCTGAGAGTTAGATGAGAAGATTATTACCACTGATGTCTGTGCTGTAAACATGGAGCTGGAGCCTGGCAGTGGGATGTTTTTTCACATTTCTGTTTCTGATCAGATTAAACAAATGAGATACGTGTTAATCACTGAGCTTTAGAGGTGCTGGTATTTTTGAACATTGTAGAAAGAGCAAGGCCAGCCATTTCCCTCTAGCTCCGTATTTAATGTACAATCATGAGAGTGATAGTAATCTTCTCACCTGACCTCTCGGAAAGATTCAAATAATCGTATTTCCCCAATAATTTTAGGGATTTAAAAGGTAATTTCTCTTCTAAAACATCTGACCGCTGTTCTGGTGTATTGATCAAAGAGGTTTTTGGTATGAATTATTTTCTTTTAAAGGCCTCTTCACTGACCAAAGCATATACTGTATCTTTCTGTCAAATGCATGTTTATGTTCATCATCAGGGGTTCAGATAAAATGGAAAAAAAAATGCTTTGAGTAAACAGAGTTAAGACAATCAGTGTTTACTACCAGAAAATTAGGATCATAAATCCACCATTTGATGTTATAAATAAGCATTATATTATTACATTCTGTACATACACATCATCCTGCTAAATCTACAGTGTTTCAACAGCGCACTGGGAGGCCTGGAAATGTCTGCCCACAGTCTATTCAAGACAAATAGCATCTAAAAAAATAAGACTATACAATTATGTGTATAAAACTGCCATAATTCTGTACTGTTCTGTACTAAAGATTACATTCAAATGTACCCAGTGTCTTTTGTTGTAAAAAAAAAACAAACAAAACAACTTTTCTTCAGTCTTACATAAAAAAAGATCAAACATGCTTTTTGTTTGCAGGGTCAAGTTAGACAAAATGAAATGTTCATAAAATAACATACAGTCAGGACCATGGCAGGAGTATTATCTGAATATGAACATGCAGATGTATACATTTGAATAAAAAAATCTGATAAAAGCTAAGCAGCGACTTGTTTAGTGAAAGTTCACTATTCTACTGTGTTTCGATGGTGATGTTTAGACCTTCAAATTAAGCTTGAAGCACAAGTTCAAGGAACAATACTGTGTTTTTATCATCTCCCTTGATTTCGCTCTCTCACTTATTATTCAGTGAAATCACTGGAATATGTTTGCTGACATCCACCGTAGCTGATGGATATTTAAACTTTCTACTTCCACAAGTGTCAGGATCCCACCTACTGTATGACTCCTTAAGGAGAGCTCTTTGAGAGGCTGTAGTGATTCGTTTCTAGATATTTTTCATTATTAACCTAAAATATTTGTATTTTTTCACCACATGTGGTGTTTACCCTGATTGAAAAGCAGTCAAATGGGTGGTTTTGTTCATGGAATAAATACATTTTTAACTAAAAATAGACACTTAAATAAAATGTTTACACTTTGGACTTTTTTTTAGAAGACAATCACTTCATCAGCTTTAACAAAGCAATTTTATATGTTAAATAGTCAGTTCATATGTGTGACAAAAAGGTGGCTTGTGTTTCTCAGTGTGTTGAAAAATGTATTTTATACTGTACATTACATTAGGTGGGCGGTGGGCCGTTGGTGTAGTGTAACATGGGGTAGAAGGACCAGGCGAAGTTGTTGGACCCAGTACAGCTGGGGTCGCTCTCTGACTGGGGGATCAGACAGGGGAGGAGCAGGAGGAACAGTAGGAGGAGGTGGAGGGGGAAGGCAGCGCGAAGGACCCGGTAGAAGAAGGAACGAGGCGGGGGTGAGTCCCTCCTCTCTCTGCAAGTCACACAAAACACATGGATAAAGTTTATTACAGGAATACATTAAAAACACACGCCAAAGAGTGATAAGGACATAAGTCAACTCCTGATTTCCATCTACAAATCCCAATTTAAATGTAATTGAATAGTGGTGTATTAATAAAATGGAAAATATTGATGTCTTTCTGCATACCTTTGAGTAGAGGAACCTTTTTTTGAATTTGTGGCCTCCTGAGAAGCATCTGAAGAGGCGCTTTGACCGTGGACGTCTGATGCAGATTCACAATCCTGAATTAAAGACAGAAATGTAACTGTTATTTCAACAAACAGAACCTGGCATTTAGCAGAAGGAAAAAAGCACTGAAATCAAATGTCAACTAAGAGTAAACATCAACGGTGAAAATAAAGCATATCTTGCTTTAAATTGATTCAGTGTGCAATTTAAAAGTCTATAAAATACTTAAATTACAGCTGTCTGATATGACAAAGGAAACTTCATGGTTAAACTGTTACCAGACGCTGCTGCAGGGTGCTGAGGTCCTGGTCCAGCTGCCTCAGCAGCAACTTCAGTTTGCTGCCCGTCACGTGGAGCTTCTCCTGGGCCTCGTCGCTCTCCCCGGCCTCGTCCTCCGGCTGGAGCTCAGACCACAGAGCCTGCAGGGAGGCCTGCTGCGTCTGCCTGGCCCGCAGATCCTCCTGCAGATCCTGCAAAGCACAAACATTAGAGATCGTGACGCGGTGTCCTGGCAGGAAAGTGAATACGCAACAATATATGGTTGTATCTGCTTACTGTGAGCGTGTTGCGGTGTTGTTGCAGGGCTCTGACAGGTGTGTCCGGGTGACTGATGTCCACTGCATATCGTCTGCTCTCGGCGTGAGCCAGCCACAGCAGCAGAGAATGGAGGGTTTCATGGAACTCCTGTGAGGAGAAGGGTAAAGGTAATCTCTGCGTTTTACAGTGCATAACTTAACATTAAGCACATTTTGACACAACTACACTCCTGGACTGACAAGTCAAATGTGATAATAACCTGGGCGCAATGTTCAACATAAAAATGTTTTTATACGTGGCAAAAAAAGTGGAAGTCTGAACTAAAAATGAAAGCATTGAACTAATTCACTGGAGCTATAACTATAGCAGTCATATTTACATCTGTAACAATATATGATAAAATTATATAACACTAGTACTGTAGCTGTATTTTCTTTTGCTTTGCTAAAATGAGCCCAAACCTCGAAGCACTTAAACTTGACTGCCATAATAAGAGTCTAAAGAATGTAAGAAACCCACTATGTTACCTGGCAACACTTGATACTGGTCAAGATATGTAGCAAAAACATTTATTTTATTGTTAAAATATTTTGAGAAATATTAAACACCACAGGACTTGAGGCTGCATTGTATAATAGTCTCATGAATACTACGTCTTCTCACCTGGCAGCGCATCAGTGTCCACCTCAGACTGGTGTCCCACTTCTGGAGGCCTGTACACGCTCGGCTCCAGTCTCGGTTCATACCAGCCAGTCTCTCCTGTAGTTCTGGAGCCTCCTGAGCTCGCAGGTTCACAGACAGCATGACGGACTTGTGGCGAGTAAACTTCCTCTGCATCTCCTGCAAGAGAATATCCGTGAATATAAACACAAAAACTGAAAACTTATCTTCGATCTGTTGTATTTGTTCTTAAAATTCACCTTTAGTTCTTTGGCTCTGGCTGCCATGTCCTCAATACTGGCTGCAGGGTCGGACTGCTGGAGGCGCTCTAGCTCCGGGACCACGTTTTCTAACCAGGAAGTGATGTCGTCGAGGTCAGCCATGAGCTTCTGAGGCTCCTGGGGGCCGGCGTGCTGGTCGCTCCTGGACTGAGCCTCAAGCAGCTCCCAGCGTTCAATCACACCTGAGAGATCACAAACGTTTTGTGATGAAAGATTAAGTTTGTATGTTTTCTTACAACTCACTATTATTAAATATTGACGAACAGACGTCAGCATTAGACATGTATCTTATGGACGCAGATATTCTAGCGTACAGCTTGTTAAACAGGAATGAACAGAAGCAAATGGGGCCAGTTTACAAAAGATTTTAAACCAAAACAACACAATCAAAAGAATACATCTTTAGTGTATTTCTGTTGCTTGGCTCTCCTCTCAGATGGTTTATTTTTGGATACTGTGTTATGGTTTAAAATATGTTTATTGACTAGAGTCAGTTACTCTTTCTTTATGTGTCTGATGAGCTAAAATATAGGTGCCCACAGGATCTGTAGCCTGCTTACCACTTACTGTAGTAAATCATGGCATTATATGCAAAATACAAAATCCAAACTGTTCCTTTAAAGCTGAAAATCAGAAACCTTTTGTATGTTAAACTACAGCAACAATGACAATGTATCTGGTGTTGTATTTGACCATTTGTTTCACCTTGTTGTGAAATGTCAATCACAGTAATGCAGCCTATTCAGTACAACTCGAATACATTTCACAGCTAACTATTTTGCAAACCATGCTGCTGTGTTTTTGAGCTTTGAATGCGTTTTTCTTCGGTTTCAGGCATCCATCGGTTTCTATTCTTTTGACTCGATTAGTGATCTGCCAATTTCCACTCTCTTGAAAGTCGCTTGTGCAGTCCATCATAGAGAACATCAAGTCATTAATCACATTAAGTTGAATTATGTTGTCTCTGACCTGACTGTTTGTCTGAGGCAGTCAGTCCCGTCAGACCGAGCTCCTCCGGCTGCTCCTCATCATCCAGGATCAGCGAGACTCTTTTAATGTCCTCGATGCTGCCGCTGCACTGAGACATGAGACGCAGCTGGAGACACAAAAAACACACTGTTGGTGCTGAGAGCTGGAGCTGCAAACAGTTTACTTCAGAGATCAGTTATCATTTTTTTTCCACCGGTTGAATATCTAGTAGGGCGATATTTTGAAACGTACATAGCCGTGCTTTACAGGGGTGCTGGTGAGGGTGGGTGCAGCCTCAGTGTGGCCCTCTGAGTCCAGCTGCAGAGACTGAATTTCTGCGTCTCCCTGTGATCGCCATCTTGGAGACTCATGTACGGCCACTGACGTGCTTGATACTGAAACACAAACAGAAACAAAAAAATTTAAACCACAGGCATTAATGCACAACACCCTCAGCTATTGCTATTAGTTGAAGTCCCTTCAACTAATAGTATTTCCTACCATTAAACTTCTAATTCAGATAAACTGAATACTATATCTTATAAATATATGACTGATAATGAACCATTTCAATTAGTCTGATGTCCTGGTGGGAGTTTTTGGTTTTGGGGAAAAAATAGTATAGTAAAATTACTGTGAAATGAATGAAAGAGTGGAGCGGACAAACAGAAAGGTGGTAAAACAAAGTGTGGAAGGTCACAAAGAGTGAGATGAGGTAGAATAGGATGATTGAAAAAGGAGGAAGATAAAAGACCGGACGGTGGAGGAGGATGAAAGGTCATGAATAAATGGGCTAAAATTAACACCTCAAAACAGATTGGACTTGTGAAATAAAATTGATTTTGTGGGGAAAGACACATTTAAGAAACATGTAAATTCATTGACACCCAAAAAATAAAAATATCCAATAACATATAATTTATGCAGCCATGGTATAATTCAGGTGTCCAGTTTATGAAAAGTTTTTATAAAAAATCAGACCAGTTTTATAAGTATAGTGCCATTAAAAACTAATAAAATAAAAATGTGTATTTGAAGTCAGTGTACTTTTAAAATTCAGACCACAGTAATGTGTTTGCTTTGGCACTGAGGGATTTTTCCAAACCCAGCTATAGGAAACAAAGTAAGGGGGGTGTTTGGATGTCTATGATGTGTGAAATGGACATTACATTTTCTTTTTTTTAGCTTTTAACGTCTATGAAATCCCATTAAATCAGATATTTATAACTTTCATTGTGGTACACCAGCAAAACTGAAGGAGTCCTTTCTCACCGCACGAACTTCCACAAAATTTTAGGGACTCAATAGCTTTACTTGCATTTCAACTGCAGAAACCTGGCTCTAAATATCATACGAAGCTTCCTGGGTCTGTGTGAACCCTTGCTGTACCATAAATCTATATGCTTTTCTGTGAAACACTGTAAGTCTACCTGATAGTGCACTGAAGTAAGCTCTCTCCTCCTTATCTTCTTCCTGCTCCTCCTCCACCTCATCATCATCATCATCCTCCTCATGTGACGATGACCCCCCTACGTCCCCGGTGTGGTCCCACTCCAGCGGCAGGGAGTCCACGCTCACTGGCGTCTCGCGCCCTGAACGCTCCATCGGGGAGGCCAGCAGGTGGGTGGGTGTGGCCGGGAGGCTTCCTTGACTCCGCCCCAGCCACGGTCGGCCAATCAGCTCCAAGCTCAACTCCAGGGAAAAGGTACTACGAGAGAGCTCCGGTTCTTCCTTGATCATCTAAGGCAAAGAAATAATAAGTGTTTAGCCGGATGGTGACTCTGCCACCATTTGCAAAAACAAATTTTTTTCGGAAAGCATTTTCTTAAATTTTAACCGTGTTTTTAAACTATTCTTGGTTTTTTAGTTTTGCATTTTCCTCAATGTTTTACTGTTTTATGAATTATTTTTTGCTCTATTGTTCTTTTAAATTTGCAGGTAGTCACATTATTTGCCATATTTAATTGCCATATAGTTTGCTTTGTTTTTTTTGTTTTATTGTTAGGCACTTTGTTACTTTTTATTTTTTCCTGCAAATCAAACAGTGTAGGTGGTCCTGTGATACCAAATGAAAACAGGTATGAATTGAATCACACGTGTATTATATAAAAATCAGTTTGCCTGTTTGAAAAAAATGCATAAATTAAGTTATGAATGAAAGAACAGATGTAGTGTATGTGTGTGCTCCAGCTCACCGGGGGCTGGCTGAGACGCTGGTGAAAGCGGACCAGTCTGCCGAAAACCTCCTGGCAGTAAGAGTGCAGCTCCTCCAGCTCGTCCTCTATCAGTGCTGCATCCTGCGGTGAGCTCTTCTGGATCAGACCCTCTCCAAACACTATCAGCCCGTCAATGCGCTCTGTGTTCAGGGTGATCTCTTTCTGGAAGCTCTGCAGGAAGAGGGTCGAACGGTTGAATGAACAGAGTGTGGAAAATTAGAAGAATGTTGAAAACCAAAAGGAAACACACATGACTGCTTATAGTATCTGTAACGGGGCTCCAGTTAATTAACTGAAAGAGTTACCTTCCTTAAGAATTACTCATAGTTGACAAAGTGAACTGACTGAAGAAATATTCTTTTCCGTAAGACATTTTGGTCGTAATTGATAATTTCTCCTCAAAAAGATATAAAGGCTTAAAAAGAGGTAGTTCAATGAAATGAAAATAAACTGTTTCAAGTTTTTTCTCACACAGTAACACGACCTGCAGTTTGTTCTCGTGCGGTCGCTATACAACAAGTGTCTGCATGTGAGCATCTGTGTGGTTACACTGTGTCCTCACATTGAGCTGCTGTATCTTGTGATGGACGTCGCTCTCTGAAAAGTGTTCGACGTTGGTGAGCTGCAGGTCCAGCTCGGTCAGCCACACCAGCATGCTCTCCCTGGTGCCTTCAAATTCCTCCCTCTGGCTGGTAAAATACTGAGAGAGAGGTGAAGAATAAGATTAGGTGAACAGAGGAGAGAGGAAAGACAGAACTTTTCCATAATTCAGTTGGACACTCAAGGTTAACTTACTTGCTTGTTTTGGGGTCTACTTTACACTGATGTAATTTTGGTTTTAACACTCTATCATTTCATTGAACATCATGTTGTAAATAAGTTTTGTAGAAGTTTTGGCTGTTTTGTAGAACTAAAAATTAATCATTGAAACAATATAAAGATAAGTGGAAAAATAAGACTGGTAGAAAGAGTAGGGAAGCAGACAATGAAAGTCCCAGTCCAGATTTACACACAGGATGTCAGAGTTAATGTCAATGTAATTCTGTGAATACATCTCATACGTTTTAAAAAGCTGTGCCGTGTCTTGCCCTCGGTCCTGTACTGTACCTTGAGTCTGCGGAGGATGGCAGCCACTCTGCGGTGCAGGGTGTCCCAGCGCCGGTTGCCTTCGTGGACCATGGCTTTGAGTTGGCTGGCTCGGTCAGCGCGGTTCTCTCTGGCCAGGCGGCGGTACTGGTTATTGACCAGTTCCAGGTGGGTCAGCCGCTCATTAACCTGCCTTTGGAAACCCTGAAAAGGACAGGGGAGGAGGGGATGACCCATGGATTTAGAGCAATAAAAACGTATAATGGGATTATTAACATACATTCTTGTTTATGCCATTATGTGTCCTTCTTCTCATAATGTAAAATATAGCTGAAACGACTAGTTGATTAAGTAATTAGTAAGTTGACTGAAATTATGTGGTACCAACTTAAAAAATCAATGAATCATTTAAGTAGTTTTTAAAGAAAAAATGCCACAAATAAGATTCTTAAATATTAATATTTGCTGGTGGTCTTCTACAAAAGCAAAGTAAATATCTTTGGGTTCCATCTGTTGGTTGGACAAAACAAACAATTTAAATATGTTTAATTTAGGCTCTTGGAAACTGTGATGGGCGTCTTTCACTATTTTCTATTTTCTCATTTTATATGGACCGGATTAAATCGATTTTTTGGCGGGGGAAACTAATGTCTTAACACTTTGGGTATAATTTTAGTTGTGCGATAGCAAAAAGGCAAACACCCTTCAAATGTTCCAAGACAAAAATCTAGTCAGACAACCTCACAACTGACCTCGAACTTCTTTAGCTCTTCCTTGGCAACCGTATAAAGGACGTCTGCAGAGTTGGGGCTGGCAGCAGTGCGCTCGGACATCTTGAGCCAATCCTCAAACCGTGAGTAGTCATCGAGGAACTTGCACCAGAGTCTCCAGGTCTCCTCGATCCTACAAGGACACACATTACTGGAGTTACAGTCCACTGTGGAGATTATTCTATGACACTGATGAAGGCTTTTCTAATTAATATTTTATATATATTTTATTTTAGTTTTACATGTAAATATCACCTGGATCATAAAAAAAACAGTGCCATTATCATCTGAGTTTTTGAAATCTTAAACATTCAATAAAACTTCTTAATCAAAGTTAAGAAGTTTAATTTAATTTCAATTTAAATTATTATTTTGATTAGAAACTAAATGGGCCGGGAGTCTGCAGTGATATATCAGATGTATATGAAGTACTGCCTATAGGCTATATAGGCTGTTACAAACATCAGGATGTGTTTATCAGCCTAAGGTGTTTAACAGCTGTATAATAATCAGATATACATATGTATATCACAATATATAGTAATATAAGAAGTAATGAACAAAGAAACTAAATAAGTTAAGTTTTCCTATTGTTAAACTTAACACTAATCCGACTGATTTATACAGTATGTGGTGAAAAGTGTGAGGACACCCTATAGTACGTGTCTGTGTATGTTTTAATGCCTACCTGAGCCTCCTGTCCAGAGCCATGGCACAGATGGTCCTCCAGCGCTGGTCCAGGCTGCAGCTGGTCTCCTGCAGGGAGTCGCTCTCCGCCTCAGTGCCGCCAGCAGCATCTTCGTCCCGCAGCAGAACGTCGCACAGACTGAGCACCGACGCTACGCCCTCCGTGTGCTTCTCAATGTCCCTCTGCAGCTCCTGGACAGACACATGGACGGACATGATGACTGACATCGTATCAGTCCATACCATGAAAGCATGTGTGAGGATGCATGAGGACAGGGGCTCACTGCATGAGACCACCACTCCCAAAATTAAACAAAGGACAGATATGAATTATTAATTATAAAGACAGACAGAGCGTGAAAGGGAGTGACATGTAACAATACTAAAAATACTGTAAAGATAAAGAGACAACACAACTAGAAAAATATCACTAAACTGAAAGAGAACTTAAACTCAAAGAAGCAGAACAAAGAAAAAGAAAAAATTAACCTCAAACAGACGAACAGGCAGTAAAAACAGACCAGTGTGAACTGATATGTGTGATTGTGTGTGTTTGTGTTTACCTGCTGCTCGGCCAGCCTCCTCTGGATCTCCTGGTGGTGACAGACGCTGTAGGTGATGGGTCGGGACAGCTCTGCCTCGGTGTGAGAAAGCCACGAGCGGAGGTTACTCATGTTCTTATCCAGCTGCTGCACCGTCACCAGAGTCTCCCTCAGCTTCTTCACCCTAAACACACACATTTATATTCAGTAACCCATATTCAATTAAGCAGTTGTGACTGTTCGAAACATCTGTACTAAGTTTTTGCGAGGATTAACCAACATCTATCCATCTCAACCCCTTTGGCTTGTGACCTTTTAAAATGAGGTGTGTGGGTTATGAACAAGTTAACTAAAAAGTGACTAACAGACTCATTTTCAAAGGCCCAAAGAGGTAAATTTGCCAGTTATTCACAAGAAACAATGTTCAAATATTGGAAGAATATGGTCCCTCACAAAAATATAAACAATGACAAAACAAAGACAGAAATAATAAAAGAGAAAATACAAAGAGACAGGAAGAAAGAAAAGGGAATGAAAAGACTGAAATACAAGTAAAAAGGTAAAGACAGATAGAAAGCTTTTCACCGACCTACAACATTATCAGGTATCTTACACTAAACTCACTCACACTAGAAGTCACCATGGCAACTGACCCCTTTGTGAACACACATACACGCACATCGCGCCACACTGACTGGTGTCATAGCAACGCTTGGGACAATAAAAGCTCTCTTCGGAGGCTCAAAAGCCTGAAGTGTGCCCCAGTTTGAGTTAATTTCCCCATTTGATCCTTCCTCTCCTGTCGAGGTCCAGCGGGGCCTGTCAGGGCTGAGGGGGAGACGCTCTCTACCAAAATAATAAGCACTAAAAGCAGCTGTGAGTGTAAGTGGCGGGCTGAAGTTTGCATGAAAGGGTCCCAACAGATGCCGGACACTGGGATGACTATAGATAAGTTGAGTGTTTGCATGCGTGAGAGCCCTTTATCTGTTCTAATGAGATCCGGTTTGAGCTGTAGACCTTCAGATTTAGGATATTTGTTATTTTGGATGGTTCTTACCTCTTAAAGAGGCTAGTTTAGATTTCAGAGAAGAATTACGATTACGTTTAAACTAATTTACAGTCTTGGAAAAGTTCACGTTAATGGTTGATGGTGAGTTTTTATAATGTAGACGCAGTTCTTATATAGCAGCTTGTGTTAAGACATTAAACAATAAAAAAATCCTTAAAAATAATGGATTGAAAAACTATATTGGCGACATTAGTACCAAACCCCAGGTGTTGGATTAACACCAGGAGTAAGACAATTCAATTGATTCCCCGTTTTAGTCAAAGTTCAGGAATAATGTACAGTATGTAGTCAGTGGAAGTTTGTGTGTGTAGTTTATGTGTCTTCATGTTTACGGCCGTGTAATGAAGACATAATAGAGTCAGTGTAAATTCTGTCCAGAAAATACTCTTCCCCTCTGCAGATACAACCACTGTAGTCAACTAAATTATCTCTTTCTCTCTTTCACTCCCTCTTTACCTCTGACAGCCTAACAAAGACCAGCAGCTTCATGTGGAGGCCAAACAAAGACACAAAACCCGGTCAGGGGTCCTCGCTGAGGAAAAGGACACGAGGAGAATGGATGGAGAAAACGGAGCAGAAAAAGGGCTTGAGGATAAGTGAGGATATTTATGGTTGGAGGACTAAGTAACAAAGTGCAGCTGTCAGCAGGAGGTCTCAAAGTTACTCAGAGTCTAAACGCTTTTCACTTTACTGTACATGTGCTTTTTCACTGTTTTTAAAATCTTTTATAATAATTATGCTTAGACTTACAATATTATAGCTGGCTACAAATATCATAAAAACACATTATGTTAGCCCACTCGATTATTGCATTGCATCAAATTAGTTGTAGGTAGCTTCTTAATTATTATTAATTATTTTATAGACCCTCTAGACAGAAGTAACAGGGACATTTACAGCTCCACTAATCACAATTGTTGTTTGTTTTATGCCCCCCTGTGGCCAGAAATCAATAAATGCAGCTTTAATTACTGTAACTTTACTGTACCCATTAAATGTTGCTTTACTTTAATAGTCTACTTAAGTGTATCTGAATCATTTCATGTTGTGTAAACTGAGCTGTACAATATAAGTTTAATTATTATTACTCCAATAGTTATTATCCACTTATAATATTAGTATTATTGTTTATGTGTAACATTTAAGGTGCTTATTCATGTCCTTTAGCCTCAGATTAATTTTAGTTTCTACCTTAAGAAATCTGCTCATGGATTCTTTGAGGGTGCCTAACTTCCAGGATCAGCGATTAATGCATGCCGACAGACCCAGCCCCTCCCATACTGACCCACCCTCCCTCACAACATCCCACTCTGAAAGACTAGGAAAAAAAAGGGGGGGAGTCAGTTTGGACATATGGTACTGTCTGAGACTTAAGCACAGTTTTTTGTGGTAGTGGTGGTGGTGGGGGGGTAGGTTCGGTTTGTGCAGGAGTGAAGTTTGTATCTCCAACTCTTCCACAGGACTCTCCATCTGTCTGAGGAGGTGGGGGGGGGGGCAGTTCATCATAGCAGGGGCTTAACGTACAGTCTGTACATTAGAAGCCATTTATTCTTGACAGCTGCAGAGCACGACTAACACAACAGCAGGTGGATGGATTCGCATTAGATCTATTGTTTAATTACAAGCTCCCAGTTAAAGCCATTCAGTCTGTACTGATGCTTTTTAATGTAGAGTGGCTTTGCTGTGAAAGGTGCTTGTGCGGAAAGATCTTTAATTTAACAATCCTATTTCCATTTGCCTTTGAAAAGTGCTTGACTTGAGAAGTACTGACATCCACACACTTTGTAACTGTTGCAATTGATACTAATGCACACACACACACACATGTAAATGAGTACCTAAATCACCTACAGCTTACAGATTCTGTGACAACTGTGGCTGCTCTCACCTGGCTTCAATGTTGTGGAAGAGGTTGTGCCAGCGCTGGTTGACCTCCAGCAGCGAGCCGTGGACTTGGGTCTGCTTGGCCTCGTCACTGGCTAACAGCAGCTGCTCTCCCAGCTGCTTCAGGTGGCTCTTATTCTCACTGAACAAGTTGATTTCCTCCATGCAGTCCTGTGGAAACATGACACTAAGATTATTCTTCTTTATAAACATCATGTTATAAAGAAAGACTGTTTGGATCCTTATATTTATTTCTGTTTTAAACTAGAATAATCACATTGCATATGGAGATATCAAAAAGATGAGAAGTAAGCATCTTGTCTGTTACAACTTTAAATGACCAGCAAAAAACACAAAAAATGTGGATTTCATTCCCATTAATTCAACCTGCCAAAGACCGGTTCCCAAGCAGTCGGTTATCAACAGGAAGGGCCATCTTTAACTATCAAAATAATGAAAAGGGACTATCAAGTGTCTCTAATTTTCTCATCTCATCTAATAACCCAAAACAACGATCCTGCAACGTTCAAACCAATTATTATCTTGTTGACTACATGAGCATGCTTCATGATGAGACAAGAAGGTACAAAAGGCTTTCAGTCACTGAAAGGACAACTGTTGTGTATGAACAAAGGGCATGCAGCCATTCCAGGCCACCATCTGTTATAAACAGCATAATGCATGTTGCTCATGTATGGATTTTAACCTAAACAAGTGGTGTCCATGCCCTGAATCATGGGTTGATTGTGGGGAATAGTATAGGGAAGTAGTATGTTTTATAATGTGCATACAGGAGCATACCAATGAAATAATACTTGCAATGTAAGCACTAATCCAGGAGTCATATAATGTCACCGTAACCAATGTTATATCCTGATGTAGTATTGTGTGGACAGTTGTACAAATATATTTAAAAGAAATCATCTCATATCAGATGGAGCCTTTATGTGTGTCTGTTTTGGAGTCTGTCTCGTGAAAACGTATGAAAACACCTGTTCTTCCATGTGTTTGGATAGGAAGATTTAGTACCTTTTTCAGTTTCTCCACCATTTCCTCGATGCTCAGATCTCCGCTGTGGCACACCTTGTTCTCCATCTGAGTCAGCCAATCACAGAACTCTTTGTTCTTGTCATTGAAGATGGTCCATGCATTGAGGCGGTCTGCGATTTCTTGCCTGCGCAAGGATACCTGGGAAAAGTCAAAGTGATAAAAGAGGCATTTAGTAACTTTTCACACTTTATCTGAGAACTGATATTTACACATTCGTCTCCCTGCCATAATCACCATTTTATGATTTTCCATTGAGCAGACAGGTGTATTTACAGATTAAAAATAATAAATAAAATAATTAAATACTGCATAGTGCAATTTCAAGAGCCATTAAAATACTTTAAAAGAATAAAACATTTATAGTACTTGCAGGACACCTGTGGTGCCGGACAAATTTAAAATGGAACAAGTATATGTTAACTGTTTAAAAAGTGCTGGCCCTGTTTCAGACTGAAACAGGGTTATTTGTTGTGATACTTCCTGGTATGTATCCTGACCTAATTCTACTGCACAACAGTGCATTTTGTAGATTTGAGCTTGGTGCACAGGGACACTTAACCTGGTCAATTACTGGAGAAAAGCTGTTGCTTTCAAAATTTGTAAAGTATTAAAGTACTTTTCAATAGTACAGAAGTGAATAAAAAACAGTTAAATTGACTGAATATTACGTTTTTTTTCATTCTTATTACATTCAAGCAATAATGCCATTTAATCTATTGGATTCAGTAATCAACTGAATTGAGAGAAATCCCCAAGGGGCTCTGGCTGTAAAATTAACAAGGTCCATTTTCCTAATGACAGCTTAATGCCATGAAAACACCCCATTACATAGCTGTAGAGGGGGGCTGATGATCTTTTTGAGGTTAAAGGGCTTAGCGAGCCCACGGGCATGTTTGAACCAGCTATATTTTACTGTTTAGTGGCATTTATTTGATTTAAATGAGCCCTGCTTTGGTTGTAATGTACTAAAACTGCTGAGCCTTTTGGACTCTTGAGAATTTAGGGGGCATTGTGAGCTCATGTCACCCCGGGAGGACTTTGTGCTTCTCCTGGAACAATAGAGCTTGTCCTCTGAATCCCTTTAGCCCAGCCAGGCCATCTGCTCATCGGACCCATTCCAGTGGCTTCCCCCACCTACAACCTGTTAACTGTGCAGAGGAAACTGTTGTGGCTCAGATCCATGCCCCCCGGCCATGTCAGGAATTAATAAGAATGGAAAATCTTGTGTGATAACATCTGAAATTGGTCTGTGCTTTCTCAAGGAACCTGACTTTTTTTCCCCCCAACAGTTTCACTATTCAGCAAAAAAAAAGAGTCATGAAAAATTACATTTTAAGAGGGCTGAAGTAGACAGTATACTTTGTTATATCAAACCAATACAAAGAGCAATTATTTATATAGGCTTTTACATTTGATATTCTTAACAGTCAATGTCTTTCCTTGAAGACATACAGTGGTTTTCAGGAAATTCTATGTTTAATGTTTCAGGTTTGTTTTGGGACAAATTTAAGAAGAACTAAGTTGTTAGGATGAGCAGCTACCGTGGTTGTACAGATAACAAAGAGAATAATACATACAGAACACCAAACATCAATACAACCTGATGACTGAACAAACTGGCTGCTGTTGCTGCATCCCAGTAGCTCCTGCCAAGACAGGAGCAGGTGGAAGCAGCCAGTCTAACTGGGGACCCAATTAACATGACTGCCAATTATCCCACAACCCTAATAACTGACAAAAATGTCCAGAGCACGTCATAACCATTGAATACTCAAGAACAAGAGTGCGTTTGTGTTTAAGCCAAAAGACTTAACTGTAGGAATTTGAGCCTGAGTGTATACGGTAGAGCTACTTTCACCAATAATGCAGTTACAGAATTAACAGCCTGTTCTGTTCGAGAGTTTCATGTGATTGCTCAGATAGCACAGTGAGTCTGATTCAGGAGTTAATAACAGCCTAAAAAGCTGTCAAGTGACTATTTCAGAACACAAACTGCAAAAGAAACAGAAAGAAAGAACTCCATTTAAAAAAAACACTGATTCAAAAAAATGACTTGGAGGCAACCAAAATCTAAAGTTTTGGCTCTTTAGCAGTAGAACTTTTAAGAAAACTAATTAATTTGACCTGCAGGGAGGAAAGTGGCTTAAGTATTAACAAGACATTGTTATTTTCCCTCCATGAACCTGCACATGGTGGCTTTTTTCTCAACCAAATGAGTGTGTGTGTGTGTGTGTGTGTGTGTGTGTGTTCAGCCCCAGTGGTGCAGAGGCTTTGTGCTGCTGATCACCGCCAAGACACCGCTGGTGGCAACTTTTCCCTCCTTCTCTCTCTCTGTCCCCACAATCCTTCCTCTCCACCATCTACAATCTCTCTCTTTCTCAGGTTCATAGCCCCCCCCCCCCCCCCTCCCTCTCTATATATTTCTTTTTGTCAGTTCTCACCTTCATACACAGCTCTTCCCATTGACCATGGAGTTGTTCCAGCTGCTGCTCCAGCAGAGCCGAGTCACCGGCCACGATGTACTGAGACAGGTCCGTCTTCATGGTGGCCAATTCCCTCAATCCACTGGCCAAATGCTGCAGAGAGAGCTCTGTCTCCTGCATAACACACACATACACACTTTAACAGCCAGTCACACAGCCATGTACGAGCTGTGTGTCCAAGCTTCTCTCCCTCTTTCTCGCTCCGACTGTCCAGATTAAAGTGCTGTGGACAGGACAGGGGGAGGGTAGAAGGGGTAGACAGGGGGAGGGGAGTGAAAGCATGGGGGTATTAAATAAGGGAAAGGGGGGTAAACCCAGAGGCGCTTGTGGGATGGGGGCTAGCCACTGATTGAGTTGAGGGGTGGGGGAACTTTGGCCAGTTTTCAGACCAGTTGATCTGTTTCCTTCCAACAGAATCATATTGCTGATTTATAGCTGACTATATGGCAACTCTGTCCATTGTTTTGAAATACTGTATCTATTATTCATTAACTTTTTATTGACTTAAAAGTAGTAAACTATAAAAAGATATTAACCTAAACACTGGAATCAGCCTGTAAAATACTTAGCGTTTGTTTTTTGTTATAGTAGGATGTATCATAACCCCCAAAATTCCCATAAAAATACCGAAGACATGACCTCAGTGTCCTCAGTGGTAGCTATGACCCTGTTTGTTTAATAATTAATAAATTCTGTGTCAATATTCTCTTATTGTGTTAATATGTTTCTTTAAAAATCGCTCTGAAACAGCTTTCTTTTTTTGGCTATGATTAATTTTTTTCCTATTCCAGTAGTTAGGAACAGGAATACAGACTAAGTTTATATAGTTGTAATTACCTGAATGTGTTTCTCGTCCTCAGAGTCCTGCAGCCTTACAGGCAGTGGCTGTTTTAACATGGTTTTCAGCTCATCCAGTTCAGACATGATGCTGGTTATCCCGTCCTGATACTGGGACCACTTCTAAATAAACAGCAGAACACAGAGAAAGAAGATCTCAGGAGTCAGTCTAACACATATCGGACACATTACAATCAATAACCTGTAACCACAAAGGCCTGGACTGCCATGAAAACCTATACAGAAAAAATATTATGACTTTGGCTCTGTTACCTTTGCAGTAAAGGGTGAGAAACAATGATGTGCGCTTCCTAAAAATGCATTTGTAAAAGGCAGAATTGTTTAATTTTTAAACATTCCCATAAACATAAATCTTTTAGATGCTGGAAAGAATGCTTTGTAAAACTAAATCATTCATGTCAAATGTTGAAAGGACCACGACCGTGTAACTGGCTGCTTAAATGTTTTGGTCCATTAAAGCAAAAAGTATCATCATAAGCTCAATAAACTTTAAATGGAACAAAACCACAGCAACATCAGCTTTCAGCTCCTACAAACTTTTATTTACTTGACCATTATATGATGACCAAGTTGGTCTCTTGCTGTCAGCTCTACTTTGTCTATTATTGCTACTCTCTGTGTGATCTTTGACATGTTGCTTAGAGGGATTTCCCTTTCCTGTTGGGGTTAACAAAACTTTCCCTGACCTTGCTGGGCCCACGCACCAAAACATTCAGATGCTGTAATCAACACAGCTCATGAAGCTGGGCAGCCAGTCGGTCAATCAGTTTTTGTCCAACATTTCTGGCGGACCACAGCCAGCCAAAACACTGAACAGCAGTGGTATGCTTTGCTCCTAGATATTGTGTGTGTGTATACAAGTGGAGTGCTCATTTTTACTTCTAAGTATGTCCATGCCTTAACTGTACGACAAATGAGCACTGCTTTGTACAGTGATGGAATGAAAAGGGACAGGCACTGGTATCCAGCTGTCTCTGGATGTGGATCATGGATAGATTTGAGCTTCTCTTTGATCCCTTTCGGCTAGAAGTCTGTGCCAAGGCAATACACCAGATTGTGTGTGTGTTGGGATAGGATCAGGTCCTGGATGTGGGTCATGCAAAGCTCACACCTCCTACGTCCTTGTTAATACTGTAACACATGCTCTTCTTTTTGATTATGTCAGTCCAAAGCTTCAGTCCTCGATAAGCTGGAATTGTAAGTTAAAATCTGCAGGTTTCACTGGATCCTGCTGCTTGTTAAGGGCAACTAACTCGTTTTCAACCACATCTGCAGCAGAGAAGTGTCAATATTTCTGTGCAGTATTAAAAAAAAAATCTGAATATTTGTAGTCTCTGATTAACCATCATTAGCCTTTATGTTAACTAAGAAGAGGACGTTATATCTGTGGAGATTTTAGGAACAGTATAGTATACTTGTATCCTGTAGTTCCTTGATTGAGTTAAAGTCATAAAAGAAATTTGTATTTGATATTCATTTATTTTTATTGTTTTTATTTTATTTTGAAAAGGTTAATTATTTAGGTTTTTTGGGCCCTTATTTAGTTATCTGATTAAATTGTATAAATATTTCAATTTTCTGGTCAAAAAATCAATTTTGTCAAATGTAAAATAATAAAAAAAATGATTTATTGTTAATATAAAAACATGAAGATGATAAATATGGTAAGCTTGGGCCTTGATGGAAATAGGGCTCTTACCTGAAGAGTTGAGTTGACCAGGTCTCTTCTCTCCAGCAGTGAGGTGGTTAGTTCCCAGGCCTCCTGTACGGCCTGGAGATCTGACTGCAGTCGGCTCTGCCACTCCGACTCCGTCATGGTTTCACATAAATGTCTGCCAGCCTCCAGAGTGTGGGCGTACACGGCGGAGTGCCGACCCAGAGCGTCTTCGACACACTTGGAAAGACAAGGGAAGCATTTTTAATTCATTAAAATATTACATTTTACTATTCCACCCCTTCAAAATGAGTTGAAGATTCTTCTTCATTAATGGAAGAAGCTGCTGGACAAATTTAGGAGTACAATACACTTCCACTGGCATCCATACATACTAACCTGGTAATCATCCGCATAGCTCTGTAACTGCTGCAGTGTACACAGAGCGGGTCCAGCAGGAGGCAGCAAGGGGTCAACTTCCCTCAACAGTTTCCACAAAAGTTTCAATCCCCGATGGTAGACTCTCCACTGGCCCAGTTGTTCTTTTATCAAGGACCTGCGCTGACCAGCCTGAGACACAAAGTTGAACCAGCTCTCCCTCATACGGGTCACTTGTGCCATGAGTTCAGATCTGTGCAAGAAGCAAAATAAGAGATTCAGCTTTTTTTAAATTTGAAAAAAAAAAAAAAAAAAAACATACCACTGCTATAAACTGCTGACATCTGTTGGCTTGAATTTAATAGAAAATGGGGGATGAGTGGAAAAATTCAGTGATCACTATGGAGATATAAGGTTTTGTGATATGGAATTCAGCATAATACACTTTCCTTGGCAGAGGTAATGAAACAAAATGGGTCTGTCATAGTTCATTTACAGACAATTGCTAAATCAACACAAAATCAGCAGGATTTTAAAGCTTTAAAGTCTTGAAAGCCTTAAGAAGCAATCCCACCAGGGGTAAGAGGAGAAACTTTCCTTTAGATCCTCATTTTTTCCTCTTAAAAAAAGTAAAGAGCTTTCCAAGGTTTCCAAAGACTGCAAAAAATTAAGGGAAGCATTGGGAAAAGAGACATCGAGCGGTTCCAAGGCAGGAAACACCTGCACACACTGCAGTTTGTTGTGTGTCAGCGTACACCCAATATGTGTGACTTACAAGCCAACGAAAAGGAATGCAACCGGAAAACCTCAAATCTAATTAATCTCTCTGTGGCAAGGCACCCAGACGGAGCTGAATATTTTTTGACACTTTTAAATACTGCTGCCAATACAATTCTTGCTAGTTTCGGTTCAGATTTAAAAAATAAATGTCATGGTCAGTTGGCTGTGATGTTGTGATATTGATTGGCTGCTGAACATCAAAAGGACGAGTCTTTTTCTAATTATCAGAGACGGACAAACCTTGAACCTTGACCACAAAAAGAGGGAGAGGAGAGAAAGCTGACATGCTGCGGAGTAACAAGAAACTCCTTTCATTGAGACTGATGGGCAATGAATAATAGCCCTCATCCCTGAAGTATCCGGTTTAGTTTGTGTCAGTGTTTATATTTTAACTTAAATACTCTGAATCCAACAGAGCTCACAGCTGTGAGCAGTGCACGGTTGGCGGCGCACCAGAGGACAGCCAGTAAATAGCTGGTATGGCCATGAGGCTTAGCGGTAATTCCCCCAGAAAGTTCCCCCAGAGGCAATAACAAATGTTTTCTTCAGTACTACCTGTCCTGTGACACAACTCACAATAAAATATGGCTTCTTACTCTTTCAATATTTCAATGTGCAATAATAAAACAAAAGGATA
This sequence comes from Lateolabrax maculatus, assembly GCA_031216445.1. Classification (NCBI taxonomy): domain Eukaryota; kingdom Metazoa; phylum Chordata; class Actinopteri; order Acropomatiformes; family Lateolabracidae; genus Lateolabrax; species Lateolabrax maculatus. The sequence goes on along the minus strand of CM062212.1, from coordinate 5,509,464 downwards.
ATCCTGAAACTCAAGACTGCTATGATCCTTTGTGAATTAATTTACTTAATTCTAGTCCTAAAAGGAGACATAGATGAAGGTAAAAAACAGGAAAAATTTGAGCTTAAAACAGGGAGTTGCTCCATTGCTGTTACATTAAGCTCATTAATCTTGTTTATAATGATTTTTGTAAAGTAAAAAACTGCCATTTAATGTCTTCCAAGACTTTTCCATCACTTACCTTTCCTTTCCTGTTCCTTTTTCCATGGACTCGACTGCATGACAGAGAAGACCCTGCAGAAGCTGTTGTCCGATATTAATTTCAGCCTCAAACCGCTGTGGGAGTGAGAGATAACAACAGGAGAGAGAACACAATGAGATTTATAGATTTAAATCAGTGTGAGTTTTTCTTCAAAATAACATTCATTATTTAAAACAATTGGCACTCAAACTTCCCAATGTCCTGCCATAATCACAGTGATATATTAAACAAGAGTATGTGCTGACGAGGTCATTAATTCAGCTGCCTCAAGCCTAAATTACCAAATATTTCTTTAAAAATGTTTGTCATCCAGACTAATCTGTAGATGTAGGGGAGGGAAATAATTTCTTAATTTCTCAATATATCAAAATAAGAAAAAGTGTATTGTACCTGGTGGACAGTCAGCATCTCTTGGAGGCTGGAGTAACTTAGAGGTTTTTTGGACACTGATTCCTCCTCAAGCTTCTTTTGGATAGATGTCAGGTTCTTACACTTTTCCTGAAAGCTTTGGGAAGGCTGATGCTCAGCCTGCAGCTCTCTGACAAAAAAAGAAAAAACAAAGACACTTCATACAAAAAAGGACAGCAAGACTAAGACCATGCACATGGCCAGGATAACTGAAATGATTTAAGGGCTCCCACAAAGAAATATTGGTTACAATACACAATATACACAAACAAGTGTTACACAACACTCTCTTTTATTTGTGAATCTTTTTTAACTGAATTTTCTCACCTGTTCATGTCAGATGTGTGCATGCTTTCAACCCACTGCCTGCAGAGCAAGTCCAGTCTCTCAGTCTCATGGTTGTTAAGGGTAACATAGCCACTCATCTCCCTGACATCAACCAGTGACGCAAACAGATCACTGAGGTCCAAGAGAACCATCTACACAGCCAAGAAATAAAACACATTCAGCCCAATGTCAGTTACAGTAATAAGCAAGAAGTCTTGCGTTATCAAACTGGGCTTAACATGTTTACAGGGTGCACAGAAGTAATGTACAGGGAAGATCATTCATGGGGAATAACACGGAATCTGACCAACCTTCATAGAGTCGGTGTCATTCAAGCAAGCCTTAAGTTTATGCTGTATGTTCTGTGACTGCTCTTCAAGGGCCTCCAGTCGAGTATGAAATAGATTCTGTTGTTCCAAATCCTCCTACACACAGAGAGAAGTGTGATGTTAATATAAACCTGGATTTGTGAAATTTAAACATTAACAGTTTCACATTGTACTTTGAGGACACTGGTCTCCATTCATTAGACACGTGATGAATTCAATTTCAAGATAATAGATAGCTTCTTTAATCAATCCTGAGTCACCAGTATTAAAAAACAATTAAAACTTAATTTCTGGTATTGTTAAGTTATTAAATTAAGGTGATATTTGGACTAATTTCCTCACCTGAAGACTTTTTTTTTTGCTTGAAAGTGCCTGGCTCAGTAGAAGGACATCACGTGACAGCAGTCTGGTCTCTGATTGGATTAAATCCGCAGCCAGTGGTTTTAGTCGTCCAATAAGAGGCTTGGAAGCTGCAAGAACATCTCCCACGCTGCTTTGCAAATCCTCAGCAGCATCCTGCAACTGCTGGCATTAATGAGTGAGAGAAAAAACTACCAGTTAGATGGAAGAAGAGATGGACAGTAAATTTGATCCATATGTCTGTGACCTTTAAATTAATTTTAATACGTTGGATACAATATGAAAAGCAGTCAATACTGTTTCTATCAATGCATTGAAACTAAAGCTTGTAACATTGTAGCTGCTTTTTGTTTTCCACAAATGTTTCTGACTCAAGTACTTTTCAGTGCACTTTTGAAGAGGGTAGAAATGGAAAACAAATGACATGAATGGAGGACATAAAGCTTGTTTTTTTGCACAAATCTGCAAAACAACATGTAATGCATTATCTGGACTATGCAGGCACAAGTACTGGAGATCCAGTGAACAAACACAGACCATCGCTGTCTGTTCCTTTGCAAGAATAGGAGACCAGTAATTTATAAAAACATTGAATGTAATTGTGAGTTAATGCAAATACTCAGAATCAGCACCAGGCACAGGATGAGTCAAGCAAGCATTTGACGATTCTAAATAAAATAAAAAAACACAAAACTGCTTGAAAAATAAGCAGTCTACTGAGCATGTTCTCAAACTGGTTCTGTTTGGTCTCAGTGACCTTTAATTATGTCAGAAATAAATCAAATTCTCAGATTTTTTTGAGCCCTTAATAAAAAAGTAATTGTTGCTGACATGATCATCATCATATCACCAGTTGAATAAGTTCTGACTTTTTCAATTATGCCAGATTCATCTTAAGCTGCTGTTAAGCCATATGGAAACTAACATGCCATTAGTCTGCAAATGTTTCTGCATTAGTAAACTCGTTTGAAACATTAAATGGTTTTCTATTTCTGTACACAGTATATATATACATACTTACACTAGACTTTATATTCAAACTCTGTACCCTGAACTCACCTCCACTGAGTGAACCACGGCCTGTTGAGGCGAAGATCTCGACAGTTCCTCCCTATCTTGCCTCAGTTTTTGCAGCTGACCGGAGCATTGATCAGAGAAGTGAGAGTACTCCTGCCAGAGGCGAAGTGTCTCTCCAGTCTTCATGTGCACATCCTTTAGCTCCTGCACCAAGTCCTTCCACCTGACACAAACAATACATCAGTATCCTAACTCTGTAATGTTTGTGTGAATACAATAGGGCTACAACAATTAAGCTGTGGTTAATGATTTTATTGACATTTGCTAAATGAAAATTGCAATGTGTGCTGAATACATGTTATGAAGATGTGTACTTCTGACTGGTTTCAAAGTCCATAAAACTACTGTATGTTACTGTGATTACTCTTTAGTACCAGTAAAAGCCTAATTGAGCTTACATAATTTAGAGCTTAGTACTCTTATCTCAATAACTATACAGCACATAATATCGTGCCTTTATGATAATATTTTCACTATTTTTACTTCCCTGGTCTGGATGTACCCATCTGTGGAGAAAAAGATGGCTTACAATGGTAGTAGTAATATATTATAAATGATACACATCATGTATACAGCACATTCTCCAGATCTTCAGATTTTCACAAGCTAAGCAAACAGCCCTTTTTCAGCATTTTTCATATAATCCAAAGGGTTTTGAAATGTTTTTCATTAAGCTTAAAAAGCTACATTTTTTAGTCCATAAAGGACACTTAATATAATATTTGAAAAATCAAAATCACCATATGTGGAGATAGTGTATTTCAGTAGACAGCAGTGATTTATGGGCTTTTTTTGTTTTCTTTAAGTTTGAATTTGATATGTTTTTGTGATTTCAGGCCACTGACCGTTTTCGCTCTCCTTCTGTTTGATCACCCAGTGCCTGTGCTGTTCCATGATGAAGAGTCTTCACAAGACTCTGATAGGACTTGTCCACGCACCCCCACAGTTCTTCCCCTTTTCCGGCCTTCTCCTGGAGTTGCTGCGCATAAAAAAACACCTTTTACATTTTTACTTCAGAGGTGCGTTTACTTCCCCAATACCTAATCATAGTAACTGACAAGTACTGAGGGCTTGACGTCAATGAACGTCAATTACTTCACACAGTTACAAATGGAGCAAACCTTTGCAGTGACTTCTCTAAATTGTAGCTTAAAAACTGTCGAGCCTTTTAGACTTTTGTACCTTTATTAAAATAACTGTAATAAAATACACAGTGATTATTTTTTTTTAGCTGTAAAGCCTTTCTGTGCTTACTTGAAGGAGGTCCATGTATCCTTCTGCCTGCTTTAGTGAGAACAGAGGCTGATGTTGCAGAGCACAGCGCATCCTAGTGGTACGTAAAGAAACCTCCGTCAGATTTCTCTCAAAACAACTCCACTCCTCCACAGTCTGTTGCAGGGCTGGTCTCAGAGCTTCCATCTGCAAATCACCACAAAGGAAGACAGGATGATGTTTGGCAATGCAGCATCCCTGACAGTTGGGAGAGTTTAACAAATATTTTTGAGGAACAGGTTCCTTGTTTTAAAGAAATATGGCAAAAACCAATGAACCATGTGAAAAGGCATTTGAAATATCTTGGTAAATAACTTTTTGTCACTTTCGTAATTTTTCTGTCTCTGATTGCCACAACATATTTATTTTTACTGTACCTGTTGACTGAGATCCCCAAAAGCATGACAAACCCGCTCTGTCTGGCCAGAGAAGGAGATATCACAAGGGTGATCCTCTTCCTTTTCAACAGGCACTCGTGTGGCTTTCAACTCCTGCAAAGCTGCAGCGACCTCTTCCGCTCTGGCCACAACAGCCTGGCAGAAAAAACAGAGCAGTCTCAGATCACAGGACAGCGGAAGAAGAGACCGTTCAAACATACACCTGCCTTCACCCTGTTACTGTACCTCTGACTCCAGCAGAGCCTTACGAGCCAGAGTTTGACTGGTGGGCTGTTTCCACTGATTCAGCTGCTTCTTCTGCTTTTCTATCCGGCCATGAAGACGCTTTAACCGCCTCTCTCTGTCTGCACAAGTGTGATGTATCTGTTCAGCTTCACGAATCTGAGGGGACAAAGCCAAACAGTGGCTGATTCATGTGTAGAAATAAAAGTCACACATTAAAAGTTACATTTTGTCAATTTGGAGAGTCAGTTTTCCATTGTTGTTGGCATGAACTGAATAATGTTCATGGTTTACGGTTTCAGTGATTCAATTTTTGTACTGATCAGCATACCTGAGCATTTAATGACAAAAGAGCAATAAAACATTTGACTTGGTTTTATGGAAACATGCGTCATCGTCCAGATCTGAGCCAACTGTATTGCTGTTTTTGTAAGATCAGCTCTCTTCTCGCTACATTTCACACACAGATTTCACATATTATCCATTAGCATTGCCCAAATGTAGAAAACAAATCCACAACTGATTTTGGTACCTTGAGCTAGTTTTAAAAATAAAGTTACAGTTTGATCATTCAATTTCCGATTCTACAGCTTGTGGTGTTTTACTGTATATTAGTAGCTGAAGAACATACCTGGCCCTCCAGCTCTTTCTGAAGGTGCAGCCACTGCAGTCTGAGGGCACCAAGTTTCTCTGCAAACATTGTACGTTTGGCACGGAGAGTCTGGACGTCCACTCCCACAACCTGAGGCCCAGACTGGCACAGGAAATCGAGAAGGAGCTGCCCACTGACTATGCCTGCCTTTAACTCCTGAGAAAGAAGATTGCATATAAAGAAATCAATACAAAAAACAAATCATAAAAAAACAAAACAAAACAAAAAAACCCAGAAGGTTTCCTAAATATAGTAGATGAGAAAAGTTTGAAATAAAAAGCACTGACATTGAAAGAACCAGTTGAATAGAACCGCTCTTGAAAAGAGTCACAGTAGACAGTGGAGTACCTGGTAGTGCTGCAGGATTTCCATGATCTGAGCAGCATCTTTGGCCTCGAGGACAGTTTCTTTCTCCTGGCTCAGTCGAGTCTCCAGCTTCTTCAGCCAGTCCTGCAGGTCAGACAGCAGCTTCACCGGTGGCCACGCTGCCAGCAGCCGCTAACGGTCACAAGAAAACCGAGAAGAAAGGGATTTTAATTTTTACATGAAAACCACCCTTTCATTTCTAATGTTGCTGTTTTTTTATTTCATTCATCCAGGTAGTCATACAATAAACATCAGTTCTATTACAATCTGACTCTTGTGCCTGTCCAAATGTTCAAGTCTTCATTTCGTAGATAAGATCTTTTCATCCTCTCCTGAGGTGAGTGCCAAAGTGTAAGACATGAAAATGGACCTTCTGTAAGAGAAGAACCTGGCAGGACTGGTGTAATTAATGTAATGTACAATATCTGGTTCCATTCACTGGTGATAAATGGTGAGGAAAAATTAAAAGTGTCCTTCACCTCCGTTTTAAGTCCTCCCAAATTCCATGTCTTCAATCACCCCAAACTGGTGTAAACTCCCCTTCTCTGAAGGGGATTTCTCAATGCCTAATTATTTTTGAAAACTAACAGCACTTCCATGGAATTTGGACCATTACATTTTAATTCATTGGAGGACTGGAAAACAGTAATTTTCAAAGTTTATAAGACATTTGGTCCAACATTTGGAAAAACTGGGCCACTATGTGATAAAGGCGGATGATCATTGTGACTGTTTAATCATTTATTTAAGGTAATTATACCAGTGTAACAATTAATCTAATAGTTACGGTGCAACTACCGTATATTTGAAACTGTTTTTTCACCTCCAAAGGGTAAAAATGCTTAGGAAATATGGTACCAGTTGCAGTCGGTCTTGTATCTTGGACAGGTCAGAGGTCAGCTGGCTCCAGTTGACCTCCAGCTGGGCGAGCTGAGCTCTCAGCCCGGGACAATCAGCTTCCCTCAGGTGGAGCAGCTGAGTGACTTCCCTGGATACAGACGCCCTCTGCACTGACATGGCTTCAATCTCCATGGAGAAGTCCTGGAGGATAGAACCAGTGTCGGAAAACAAGTCTATCATGTGTAATCGATACATTTTAAAGTTTTAAATTCAACCTGTGCATCCTTAGTTACATTCAGCAGCTGCATTTCACAGATGTGAAATTCATGTTGTGAATTACTACTGCAATGCCAGGATGAATACAATTTAAAACTGAAATTCATGTCTGTTGTTGTTTTGAAGCAGACAGATTATATCCCTTTACTTTGATATACTGTAGCTATCCTGGGCTATAGAAAATAACATGCTACCTGTTTTAAAACTTGTTTTTTTTTTTAACACTTCTTTACATCCCATGTTTTCAACTGCAGATTAGTGTTTTAAGGGATTCGAATCACCAAAAAGAGTCAGAAAACATGTTGCTGTTGACAAAAAGTATTCTCTGTTTATGATATATAAACCTGCAGAGCAGACAGGAAAGCCTTACCAGCAGCTCGATCAGATGGTTGTGAATACACTCCTGGTTCAGGTCAGAGGTGTCGGCCAGGTTTGACCAAGTCTTCAGGTGTTTGTTGGCACCAACCAGCCATTCACTGACCGAGGCAAAGTCAGCCTGGAATCTGTTGGGAGGATGAGAGAAACAAATAGCTCATCCAGTGGGGCAGAACATGACTACTCCTTTACAAAGATTTAGGCATGGGTCCAATACTGCTGAACAAGACTGCAGATGGTTGGCATGTGTTTTATTTGTTGTAACCATATTAGAGAGCTTGTTGAATTGTTGTAAATTGAAGACTCTCTTGAGAAAACCAAATGTAGTAGTATCTCCAAAAAAGTATATTAAGCCTTTTGAGTGTTGTTTTCACACTGTGAGGGACTTGAGTTTAAGATTGCTGCTTCTCCAAATGGGCCTCACTGTTAAAGAATTTTACTCAAAATGCTATCAAAGCTTTCATTAATACTTTCTACTGAAGCCTCCATCACTACCCAATTGAGGAATAACAATCTGCGAAACAAAAATAAAACCACTGTCAACCTATGCAATTATTACAAATCTCAGAAAGTTTCCAGGTCATATTAGACCCATCAAATTATAGTTGTTGTTTTGATTTTTACGTATGTTAAAATATACAAGACAAGTGCATCTTCACAATGCAAACCCCTCCTAATAAGACAATAACAACATTTCATCCTGGATGCCTAGTTGTTGAGTTTGTATTCCTTTTAAAAGCTCTGGTGTAATCAACAAATTTAGCAAGATACTTTTACTCAAACAATAATGTCAAACTGCTCAGGGAGTGATCAAAACTGCTTGGCCTGCATTGGTAGATAATAAAGTCTTCTAGAGAGGGAAATAATCTGGTATTTTTGAGCTTGTCCCACCTGGCCCGACTGTCCTGGATATCTCTGCAGCGTTGTATCTCCTGCTCTGTCCGCCTGTAGGCGCTCTGCCATCGCAGCTCCAGGGCGCCTCCTGCATGACTGACTGTGGCAGCAAACTCTGGCTCTGTCTGCAGCACCTTCTCCTGATCCAGGAGCAGTCCTAACGCAGCTCTGCTCTCATCCAGCTGGACCAGTGTTTGCTGAGCGAGAAAGAGAACCAACAGTGCTTATACTGAGTTTACGTCAAGCTCCACGAGATTCTCTTGACAAGCCCATTTCACACTAACATTTGAAAAGACAGCATGGACCGACTGTGATGTAAAGTAGAGAAAATGGCTGGTAAAATGAGATGACACCCTCACTATGTTAATGCTACCACTACTGCTCCCTACACCTTCCTATGACATTAAACATGCAGTAATTTGGGCATGCATGTACATGTGGGAAATCAATGAAAGAAGTCTTATCAGGAGTCAAGTTGGCTGCAAAAGCAACATTATATTGCACATATATACAGTATTATAGTAGGGAAGGAGAAAGAAAAAAGGTAAACCAGAGAAAGAAAGTATAAAGGAAGCTGAGGAGTTGGAATGAGTAAAAAAAAAAAAAAAAAACAAACACTCAAACTAAGAAGGAGTGAGATGAGAAGAAGGAAACGTCTGATGAGTCACTGTGTTGGTGTGCAGTGTGACAGGGTTTTACCTGGCAGACATCTTGTTGGTGCTGTACTAACTTTTCATCATCTCCCTCTGGTTCCCCACTGCTGGTGAAGGCTTCAAGATCATCCAGCAGCCTGCCCAGTCGACCACAATTATCCTCCCAGCGGGTCAACTCCTGCAACAGGTCCAACCATAAACCCACACATCAATTTGGACATTTGATTTGTGAGCACAAACACCCAATACATGAACATTTCTAAGTATTCCACAAGAAAATTCACTTCTGTTTATGTATGAACTCTTATGGCCCTAAGCAAATGTGCTCTACAAACCTGGATCCTCCTTTGAGAAGCCACTTCCTGTTCCAGAGCCTGTTGTTGCAAAGCTTTGGCTCTGACTTCCAGCTGCACTCGCTCATCTTCTTGACACCTGAGTGCATCTGGCTCACGTTGGAACAAATGCTGCACAAAAGCCGACTGAGACTTGAGGACCTGCAGGAGCTTCTGGATCACCAAGAGACCAGATTTATGACAGAAGTGAAGTGAAATAATTGCAAAGTAGCCCTGATAAGTAAAGCATAAGAAGTGAAAACAGACACTGAATGTGACTGAGATCTTCATATCTTCGTAGAAAGATACTTTATTTATTCCCAGGGGAAATGTGCATGTCACAGCAGCAGTACACAAAAGAATCACACAAAGAATCATATAAAAGTCTGATGATTAGTTGTGTCAGGTTATTTTAGCACTGGACGTCTCTTTGTAAAACACTCTTGGGGAAGTGCCTATCTTAAATCTGGTCTTTGCCTGCCTGCTGAAGAACTTGTTGAAAGCACAGTGAGATACCTTGTGTCTGCAGAGAACAGCTTGAAGTTGGCTGCGGTTGTGAACCGGGCTCATCTGCCCTTCTGTTATGCATTCTTCACCCAGTTCCAGGAGGCGAGTTATCCCCTGAAGCAAGGACCGGGAAGCTTGCTGTAGCTTGGCTTTTTCCCCTGGCCTCTCCCTCAGATGTCTGCTCAGCTCACACTGCTGAGAGATGCAGGAAAAGCACAAAGTTTAAAGTTTTCTATTAACTTTGGAAACACAGATCATGCATATTAATGGTTGAAATTTATGCACTTCGATAACAGCTCTCCAATTAGGCCTTTCTTGTACTGTAATATTGTAGTTATTAGAGTTAAACAGAATGTCTTAGACATGTATTTACCAGGCATTTTATACCAGTGTACATATACATGGGCAAATGTGCACAAACGACACACACAAACAGCTGCAAAGCACTGGTTACCTCCAAACTGTGAGCACTCTTTATGCCAGGAAACATCTCACTTTGTCCCAGTTCAAACTCGTCCAAAATACACAGCTGGTTGGAAGACAGCTCCTATGTTATGAGTGGAAATAGCATTCAGATCCTTTATTGAAATAAAAGTACCAATACTACAATGGAAAATTACTAGAAAAAGTCCAGCATTCAAAATTTTACACAAGTAAAAGAAAATAAATATTATCACCAAAATGTACTTAAAGCATCAAAAGTAATAGTCATTGTGCAGATGTTTTTTTATTACTATTTATTATTGGATTATTATTTCTGATGCATTTAGATGTAAGATGCATGTAGGTAGCTGAGAGAGCAATGCATCATATTTCTGTTAAAAACTGATTGTTTTATGTGAAAAATCTAAATCTGCAAAGTAACTAGTAAGCAGCATAAAATGGAAATACAGTACAAGTACCTCTTTACTGCCACACAATAAAATGTATATGGTTTATGGGAATTATTGACTGATTGGTATTTCAAACCTGATGTTGGTGTGAGATGCCAAGTTGTTCAATGAGCCTATTATGGGACGAGGAGAGGACCAGCTGGACTGTGTGTAGAGAATCCTGAAGGGAGGTCAAACAGCGGAGAGCTTCCGGTTCTTCCTTCGAGAGCGCAGGTCTGGACTCTGACTCCACTTTACTCAACAGCTCAGCCAGCGTCACCAGCTCAGTCGATACACACTATGCAGGAATTTAGTCAGAAACACAAAAAAGCAAAAACAAAAGAGTGCTTTTAGAATGAATGTGAGATCCACAGCCAATGAAAACCTATAAAGAAATTGAAAATTAACTATTTTTGTCAGTCTGTATTTTAAATACAGTAAATTTAATGTAATACAGAGCCACCAAAATTTGCCATGATGTTGTTCATGCTGTATATGTGTGCTTAATTGTCATTATGGTCGGTCACCTCCTGCTGTAGCAGCCTCAGCTGGGGGTCATCGTCACCAGCTCCACCAGGAGTCAATAGAAGGTCAGTCAAAGCGTCCAGACAGAGGAGGACCCTCCGTACAGCTTTGTACAACTTCTCATCGACACCTGGATGTGAACCGTCTGCTGAACTTAGCTGGAAAACAACCAAGCACATAGTGAACACTATCACTCAAGACAATGTATGCCAGCTCCAGTGGTCTGATTTTTGGAACATCTTGGTTCTTCATTTAAATTGGCAATTGAGAAAGAAAACTGAAACATTTAATTAATGTGATTTAACAAATCAGATCTTCTAAATATGGTTTCCAGGTTGGAATTTGGGTCAACTATAAGACAATACAACCATTTACCTCACATGTTTGCAGTTGGCGAGACTAACCATTAAAGCATTTCTTTAGATACCTTGTTATGCCAAGGAGATCCATGTTAGTTGATCATTTATGGGTCAATTTATCAAAAACACAGTGTATAATTTGAAAGAGTCACCAATCTCTGCATCTAACAACAAGTCCTGTTGACTAGGAATACAAATGTATGCTAAGATTTAACATCTCTTAAAACAATTGTACTTACTATTTGTCTCAGCAAAGAGATGGACTCATGTGTCTGCTGGAGAACAGCAGAAACAGACCCGGTAGGTAACAGCTGCCTTTCTGGACCCTAAACAAAAAACGAAATTAGAAGTTTAAGTTCCACAGAGAGTGAATGAAAAAAGGAAAGGCTGCATGGAGGGAATCATTTGATAGTTTGCAATGAGTTAAAACTATTTCTGCACTCATCCAAACTCATATTTTGACTTGTAATTTATTGACAAAAGGACCATCATTTTCCTATCTGTATAACAAAATATTTTAGTGGCTGCTTTATCCCTCACCAGCAGGGAGACATAAAAGTTGCAACCAATAACATTGTATTTCTTTTCAAGGTTCTTGATATTGGTTCCCCACATTATATTATGTAAAACTAGAAACTTTTTACCTCTTAAGTGAAAGGAGTGTCAACTCCTCCTCCTTTACTACAGTACCGGTCCGTGTATTTCCTTACCTTTTCGTGGGTCCCTCCATCCTCTGAGCTGATCAGGATTTGATGCTCCTCCTTAACTTTTTTCAAAGTTGTCAGTTTTTGAGAGATCTGGGTATAAAGTCGACTCCACCGTACCTTTTCCTCGCCTTCTTCTTCATGTCCTGCCAAGCTAGGGACCAAAGGGAACACACAATATGCTGAGTCTTTGGTATGTTACGTCCATGTGATTTGTCATCAGTTTACCTATGACGGGCACTCTGTCTTTTACCTGATTGGCACTTCAGACGACTCCTGCGCTTGTTGGGATTCTTCCACCGAACTACGATGACTGGTGCTGACTTTATTTTGCCCCTTCAACACATTAACAGTATTCACGACATTAAAGAAAAACAAGGCAAAACGCAAAAGTCATATTGACTTTCTTACTGTTTCCACTGGAAAATTATTTTACAGGGTGTCTATTTTCTTCTCAGACACTTACCAGATCTTGATGGGGAGCTGTGGACAAGGACAGATCTTCATGTCCCTTCTCTATAAACTCATCTGATGCTCTTGTGGCAGTGAAAGGAGTTATAGGTCTTACAGGAACCAGTCTTGTGTCTTCCACTGCAGCTGCTGCCTGAAGGGACTTTGTTTGAGAGTCAGTGATACAAGTATCATTGTTTTGTGACCCATGTTGGTCCAGCTTGGCAGTAAGCCCGTCTTCAGCTGCTGGAATGGCGGCAGCGATGAGTGAGTCAGCCGTCACAGTACCAGGACTAAATGCTTTGCCAACAACAGCTTTGGAATCCATTCTTATTAATCCAGTTTCGATTTGTTCTGATCCAGACTCTTTTGTATCAAGCCCAGGCTTCACGGATAAAAGCTCAGTTTCAACACATTTTGAGCTCGTCTCCACTTCCGAAGATAACTGACCAACCAAACTCGCCAGTGCCTGAAATACAATAAAGATTTCACTGAAAATGATCTGTCTCTAATAGTTAATGAATAAAGACATATTGGAATTAAAACAAATATGTCAGAATCTGTCATTAGCATCATTACTGCTACTTTAACCTTGAGGAAATAAACACATGAAAAAAAGGACTGAATTAGTAGTTAAGGATCCAAATCAAATGTGTTAAATGTCAAGTTTGATGAAAAATATAATTTACCTTAACGTCTGACAGTGGCTTAATTTCGGCAATATCCTCACTTTGCACATCTGAAGCGTTGAGCGTCTCCTCTGGGTCCTAACACATGAATCGTATAAATACAAATGCAAAATGGGATCCATGTGCACACATATGCCATTCTCATTGTGTATGTGTGTGTGAGACAAAGGACAGGTTTCTGAGGAGCAACATGTTTCGAGCAGCTGCTTCTGACAGTGCCAGAGTGGATTCATCGGGTAACAGGACAGCCTGCCTGGCACAGCTTCATATAAACATGCACAAATGTGCTAAAATCCACGACACCACAGAAAAAAAGCAGCAATATTAAAGTTAAAAATTATGAAGTGAATCACAATATAAGTAAAGGAGAAAAAATACAAAGAGAAGAAGCCCAAAACATTTTGAGTTTCATTCCAAAACACACAGAATTAGTATGCGTATTTTCGAAATTCCTTACCAAGCCTTAAATACTATATGTAAGAAAACGGTCTCACTAATAAAAAAGAATTTCTGAAATGTACATATACTGTAGTACTTTTAAGTGATTTGTATAGGTTCAATTCAGTGATTTTTTTAAATAAAGTTTTAAAGAATCCGTTATTACAATGTTGAGTGACATCTTGGAATGAAACCCAAAATAAAGAGGTACCCAGAAACATGCACTTCTGAGCTGTAATTATTTTTCAGATTTACCTCCGGGATACTGCATGTTAGTGTGTCAGAGGACGACGAGTGACAACTCTCGTTTTCCTCATCCTCCTCTTCCTCTGAATTAGACACTTCAAAAGCCTCCTGCTTTTAGTGATAAGGGTTAATGATATGATCAAAACTGTGATTTGAAAATAAATATATATTTTTCTTAATGTAAAGTCGGTAAGGAAAAGTGTTTTTCAGGATGCATATCACCAAGACTTCATTAGCAGTCAGCCTCATTTTTGCTGTGTTTACCACCTCTCATCTTTTCATTTTAAGTAGAACCTGACAACTTCACAGTTTAAAACTATCATGTATAACAAGAAAAAGGCTTGACTAATGGAGTCTAATGGAGGAATGCATGTTAATTTAGGTTAAAAGAAGTGTTCAATTTTTGGAGAAGATTCGTAATAAATATATAATCATAATTACTTGACTTCTTATTCAGGAAAAAAGTATTTTTTTCATTGCTATGTGCGTTGTTAAAGTAATCTGAATGTGATTCCACAGACATCCCTAAACTAAACTGAGTCCAGATGATTTGTTTCTGAACTGCATGCAAAGCATATAATATGCAGTTTGCCAGTCATTGGGTATGTAGCGCAGGACAGTGATAGAATAATTGCCCAAATACAAACTAGCACTTCCATGGATTTTGCTTGAGCCTGCCTCACAGCCCAGCAGAATGAATGTTGCATGTGATGCTTTCTGGAGACAGGACTGTACCAAGCAGGTTCAACCAATTCCAGACAACAGAGGGAATAAACTATAGTCACCAAGCCTGATTTCGGCAACCAGTGGGAATCCTGGACTTTGTAACTTTCAACGCTTTTATTATCCAAAACCGTTTAATTTAAAAGTGCTGGGCTGCCGCAAATTGTCAGCATAAAATTATCAAAGAAGACATGTTTAATTCAAAGATGATTCCAGCTCCTAAATTCAAACATCACACTAGTGTTATTGTCTTAGTTGCTGTCTGATGATGAATTCTGCCTTATTATGATTGTGACTATTATTACCTGGACTACGTGTCCTCGTGGAGATCGGTCTAGCTGCTGTATTTCTCCGGGAATATCAGAGAGTGTGGTGCTGCCAAGATCCTCCTCCCTAATCTTGTTCTATGTTGGTTAAAGGGACAAGAAAGTAACAGAGAGCACGAGACAAAGTGACAGAAGTTGATGAA
Organism: Lateolabrax maculatus; assembly: GCA_031216445.1. NCBI lineage: Eukaryota > Metazoa > Chordata > Actinopteri > Acropomatiformes > Lateolabracidae > Lateolabrax > Lateolabrax maculatus. The sequence continues at coordinate 5,494,460 of CM062212.1, read as the reverse complement.
AAAACACATTCAAGGCTGTACTGCAGAACATTGTAGTTGTTTGTGCCGCTGTGCTGTGGGGAACCGAACCAAACCAAAGGCTGAGACGATCAGCCCACTAACAAAGATAAAGAACCATCAGTTTGTTTTGTAAAGAAACGTTACATAAAGACACAAACGTTGGCTTTAGTTTCCTGTTGATAACACCTTGTATTGCTTAATTAAATTCACAGTTCAATGTAAAGTTATACCAGCAAAATAAGTACTGTCATTATAAGCATTCATGAAACACCTCTTGTCTAACCTCGTTACTCTGCTACAGTAACAGATAAAATTCTATGTGCAGGGGGCTTCAGACTTCATGCTCTACCTCCAGCTGTGTAGCTTGTTGCTGGGTGACTTGTTCCAGCTCCTCGAGCGGCTGCAGGAGCAGTCTGGCTCTGGAGAAGACCAGCAGGCTCTCCTCTGCTCCCTGTGGGAGGTGAAGCTCTCTCCTGCATCTCTCCATCTCCTCCAATGTCCTCCGCATCGACTGCGCGTTGGCCAGGATCACCTTCAGGTTGAAACAGAAAAACTGGTTAAACTGTCATTTTTTAATTTTTGTCTTATGAAGAACTCAGTCTGATGTTAGATCTACATACCAGTTGGCTGTCATATAAAACCTTTAATGTAATAAGTCACAGACAGTGCTGTCGTTGAAATTTTACCTTCATACTTTTACATGCACCTGAACTAAAACATTTTTAATTTACTACCAAAAGATATTTGGAGATACGAGAGAATGATATTAAAAGTCTTTGCATGAAATCAGTAAATAAGAGTTGTAAAGGCATGGTATCACCTGTCGGTTGTGAAGATGCTCCGTCAGAGGGATGTCGGAGTTGTCCATGGAGGATAAAATCGCTTTGATTTTCGGGACATTCTTCTCCATTGTCTTCAGCTCCGCTTCTATTCCCTCCACCACCTGAAATGAAGATTCCCAACAACTTTTTCAGCTACTTGACTTGTAAGTTTATAATCAAAGAGTATTTCACATGCATATAACTGCCCATAAAACTGTCTTGTCAGCTCAATTATGGCTGGGGACTTCTGTTGCGCTCTCTCTCATGTTTCCAGTCCTTTCTACTGTCTATACATGTATATGCCTGTTTTATCAGCCCTAAATCTCAAAATGTGGCCACCACACAGAAGCACATCCACTGAAAGAATCCACAGATTCAGTGAATCTTCCCAAATGGAGGTCAGGTGTTAGTTCTGGTCACTGAAGGAAACACTTCTTTGAAGCTGAAGGAACCAAAATGTAGGGCAAAAAAACATTCCAGCAGTTTCCTCCCACTGCCATGTGGGGTCACTAACAACCTTAAAATGATTACCCCAACAGCCTGCAGGAGCTGCTCCAGTGGCTCTAGGATCTTGCGTTGCATTTTGTGGACTCGTTTGTCATTGTGGTCCAGCCTCTCCTCCTGGGTGCTGGTGTCACACACTGCAGAGATCTCACCCAGGACTGGCCTGAAGTCCCACAGGGTGTGTCTGATTCGCTCAGAATCGTCCAGGACCAGCTGTAGTTCAGGATTTAAAATGAAATTTATCATTAATATGCAACATGTGAAAATGCTTGTGCATACGGTGTGTCCATACATGTTTGTGTTTGCTTGTTACTCGGTATCACTGACCTGGAGAGAGTTGGCATGATTTTGGAGGCTTCTGGCTGTTGTGAACGAGCAGGGAGCGCTGAGCCATGACTGGGCCTCGTCTAACCAGCAGGTGGCACCGTACAGAATGTCTTCAAACTCCTGAAGACAGGTAGGGATCTGACAAAGGAGTATAGAAAATATAAGGAAGCCAAATGGATACATAATAAGTTAAAACCATAGTTCCTGTTCCTCCAATCACCACTTTTCCTGCATTCAATACAGCACAGTGCAAATATAACGCAGTACGCCTGACCTTGCTGAGGAAGGCGGTGCGTTGCTCGGCCATCTGCGCTGTGTTTTGGTAGAGCTGCAGTGGTTGGGTGAGTTGGTCAATGAGTAGGTGGGTTTGATCTGGATGCTCCTCTGCAAGATCCTGCACCTCGTTCTCCAGGAGCATCAAGCGGCTGTGCCATGCATCCAGCTCATCCCACACATGCTGGGGAACAAACAGTTCTGGTCATTTAGCCACCCTTCTTTTTATAGCCGACATCATATCTCGTAGAGTGATTGATTAAAAAAATAAATAAAGTTTAAAACCAATTTACAAGACATTCATGGAGATTATAAAAACATGTTCAAACTTTCAACTTGTGCATATCAGCAGGTTTATGTAACATTCACACACAGACACACAAGCGAACATAAACCAAAAGATACACACACCTTGAGTACATTTTGAGCTTCATTGACGGTTGGACTCCTTTGCTTCAGTAACGCTTTCACTTTCTCCAGGGCAAAAACCAACTGCTCCACTTGACTAGCCAGCTTCCGAACTGGATTGCTCTTCTCCATGAGCTGTAGAATGACCACAAACACACAAACACAGACACAACATTTAGAAAAACAAAAGAGGCTTTGATAATTCATAATTCATGCAACATTGAGGATGGATTTAGTCCTGTTTCCAGTTACCTTCTCCTCTTCTCTTTGTAGAGACAGCTGAACTTCTTGTAACCTTCTGCTGATATCAGCTGGTATCTCAGCATACCGGCTCTGCAGACCGTCCACGATAAGCTTTAGTTTGGTCTTCTGGGAGAACAAATCCTTTCTGAGCTCCTGTCAGTAAGGAAATGCACAAGAAAAACATTCAGAAGGACAGGAAACCATTTACTGTACTGTTGATTTCTCACATGAGACAGTTTAGACTGACTGCTACTTGAAAGACCACTTACAGTCTGTGATCTAATTAATGAAGCTACATGTGGTCTGTAGCTACAACTGGACCTAATTTATGTTTCTCACAGTGAAAGGCTTCTAAGTAGATCCTGACATTAAAAGAAATGCATGTTAAACACTACAGACACATTTGAAATGTTGTCTATGTCATTATTTTGCTCATGTATAAAATGTCATATTTTTTAACTTTTCTAAATGTCACTTGTTCATAAATCTCAAGCTCCATTTTTCAAGCTTTGACTATAGAGCATAAAAAAAGGAGCCTGACCTGTTGTTTGCATGGATTTGAACAGGCTTCCAGCGAGGGAAGAATGGCGAACACGTGTTGCTCCACCTCTCCAATCTCCTCTTGGACTTTCTGTCTCTGTTTCTCCTCCGCCTGTGCTGCAGCTACCACCAGCAGGTTTCTCTCTTTCAAGCTGCGGAGAACAGTATCTTCTCTCAGCATATCTGACATTAATGAGTAATCACTTTGCACATGCATATTACACAAATCCCACCTCTTGACATTCTCTTGGATCTTCACTAGTGTTTTGCCAACAGGTCCAGGGCTGACGGGATCCTGGGGACTAGACAAGCTCAGGGCGTGCTCCAGTCGATGCTCCAGGGACGCTAAGGCCTGCTGCTCCTGCTCCAGCCCAGCCTGGTGCATCTCAGCCTGAGTCAGAAGCTCCTCGGGCTCTTCTTGAGTGAAACTCACAGTGGAGGAGTCAGGAACGTCAGCCTGAAGAGTAGCCAAAACGCTGCAACACTGCTCCATCTAAAGAGAATGAAATTTAATCCTCAATATATCAATAAATTACTTTTCTCTGTCCTTTATGTCCTGTATTTGTCTCAGAAAGCAATAAAAGTAACACAGTAAACTTTTCCTAAGTCAAAGTGGGAACTTTTAAGACGACACACAGTAGCTTAAAGCACGAATTCCTTCAGTTCTGTAACCTCACGCACACATTTGGCCACCAGATAATTCAATAATACAAAAAAATATATAGTTTGATATCTTAACTGCATTCATTTATACTTGTGACTACAATAAGGTCATGTTTAGATGCAGAAGGTGTAAAAGGATTTGTCCTTGGTAAAACTCACACTTGTAGTGATGTCCTTCCATTCCTCTCCTCTCTGTTCTGTGTGTGCCATCAGGAGGCCGACACCACGTCGTAATGATACCCAGCGCCTCCACAGGGCCCCCAGCTCGCCGTCCTTTCCAACTCCACAGCCCTGCATTGGACATCCAGCTCTCAGTTCTTCTATCTTACCAGCGATGCTGCGAAGATCTTCCATCAGAAGCTTTATGAAGAGATAGAAGAGGTTCAAATTAAAGTATAAATCAGGCAGGATTCCTTTTACATTTCCAGTGCCTTCCTATGACAATGGTACAGATACATGTGGTACTCCAAACAGGTAAAAACAAGAGTCTACAGAGCTCTGTGAGGCCGGCCTTTTGCACAGAGGCGTCTTAATTACATCAGCATTTTTGTCATACACAATGACAATGTTAACATGCTGGTGTTTAGCAGGTATAATGTTAAAGTTATCATGTTTATCAATTGCTAATTAGCACAAAACTCAAAGTACAACTTAAACTGATGGAAATACCTGTTTTGCTGGTGTTTGATCATAAAATGTACTGTATTGAGCAAATTTGATGAAAAAGTCAAAGGATCACCAAACAGATTACAGAGGGATAAATGAATGTCTGTACCAAATGTCTTTGCAATCCATCGAATATTTATACAGACATTTCACTCAAAATGACAAATGACAGAAAAAGTCCACCGGTATCCATGAATATTTCTAAAAAATCCAATGGGAATCCATCTAATAGTTGTCGATATATTTCAGTCTGGACCAAAGTGGTAGACTGCTATCCATAGAGTAATGCCTGTAGCATAGCTGAAAAGCCAACAATGTAAATGGTCAATATCTGACATGCAACGTTCAAGTTGATCCAGTGTATGTAGACAAATGCATGTTAAAACATTTGCATATCACCAGCAAAATAATGCTGCATCAAACCTACCTTAGCTCCTTTTTGTTGGGCAACACATTTGTCATATGAGGTCACTTGTTCTGCCGCACATTCTGACAGCTTGGCTTCAAACCCTGAAAGACGCTGACGAATGTCTTCATGACACTTCCTGTGATGTAGTTGTCTTATTTCACACCTGTGAGAAATTTGTATTTTAGGTATTTTTACTTGATTAAAATAATGAACAAGAAAAAAAGAAAAACTGAGAAATAATCACAACAAAAGTTATATAGAATGACTTCAGTGTGGTAAGAACAGCCAGTACCTCTGCAAGGACTCCAGTCTGAGCTGGGCTTGGGCCTCCAGTATGGCCCTTCCCACCAACAGCTGACTGAGGATGCTGATGTGGAGCTGCTCAGTCTTTGGGCGGGACAGACAGGGTTGCTGGGGCACCAGTTCCTCAAGGTGGTGGATATGAGCCTGAAATCCATCTTCAAGAGCTTCTAGAGCCTGCCGAGTCTGTCTTTGTTCCTCAGTACAGTCCAAAAACCCTCCGGGAGCTGATAAGAAGGTGGCTTCAGCATTATGAAGGAAGCCTATTGCTCCCTGAGCAGCCCACTGGTAATCCTTCAATGATTCTCTAGCCTGGGACAAACTCTCCTGTTGAATACATGTTACATGAACAAGCATAGTTTAGAGACACGCAACAGTATGAATTGCAAAGTAAAACATTCTCAAAAGTAGGATCACTGGATTAACCTTGAACATTTAGGCTTACCATATGTAAATGGCACTCTTGCTCAGCTGCATCCCGAAGAGAATAAAGTTCCTTGTAGTTCTTCAGGTTAATTTTTTCCTTCTGACCCAGACCTTCCACAACCCTCATTCCCGACTCCATATTTCTCCAAATGACCCAATACCTCCGTAGTGCAATATCTACAGCTTTTTCATCAGGATATACGGGTTCGGCTCCCTCCAGCTCAACTCTTGTTCTTTGGAAAAGCTCTATTAAAGCAGGAAGCTCGGAGGAAAACCGAAGGCCTAGCAGAAGCTTAGCCTCTAGGTTTTTGATATCATTTGTGACAGAATCCTCCCAGGACACTAAAGTTTCCACGGTGCGGTGAATCCTCTGCCTCTCTGAATTTAACTCAGATGGATACAACTCCTGAGCTATGGCCTCCAACTGGTCCGCTGCTTCTTGACACTGTGTCTTCACCAAAGGAAGTTCAACCAAGAGTGTTTGACATAGTCTGAACCTCTGACCCACACTGATTGTTTTATCTTTGGCACGCTGGATTTGCTCTTTGGCAATGTCCCTAGATTCCTCCATTTGTCTCTTCAGGTGCAGATATTTGTCTTGCTCAATGGCATTAACACTAAGAGCTTTGCACTGGTCCTGCAGTGCCCCGATGGTGCACAGCAGGGAGCTTCGCTTGGCCTCCTGGCAGTGGTGAAGCTCTTGTACTTGACACTGATGCTCCATTAGCATGTGCTTCAAATGTGCCACTGTTGAAAGGGTTTCCCGTGGTAAAGGGAACCTTTGCTGCTCCAAATCAGTGGAAATTTGCTGTAAACTACCCTGGATGGTCGATAACTCCTCGTCTGAAGTGGTTCGCTCATGAATCAACTCTTCTAATTCCCAACTGGTTGCTTTCTCGTGAGCCAGCAATCCATCTAGTTCTGTCCAAAGGCCCGAAAGTCTGTTGACAAGGTACCGGCTCTCTCCTGGACTCAATCCTACAGCTATTTCCCTGCAACTTTCTATCATTGCTTCCACCAGTTTTAATTGGCTCTCTATCTCCACTGTGACTAATTTGTGACTTTTCAGCTCACTCTCCAGCTCTCGGATGTCAGCTTTTGAAATGTTGTCAACATGGGCACAGGGGTCCCTTTCAGCATGTGTTTCTGCTAGCCAGGCATCCACGCTTGCAAGCTGGCATAACAGTTTCTCCCTCTCCTGCAGATTTGTCTTCATGGTGTCCAGAGTATGATCCAAGCTACGAGCAATGGCTTCATACAGGTCTTCTACGGTCTTCAATATTTGGTCACTTTCCTCCTTTTCCATATCAGAGGGTACATCTTTCATCTCCTCAACTACTAGTTGCATCCTGGACCTTCTCGACCAAATATCAGTCTGAAATTTCTTCATCTCAACAATCTGAATACGAGCCTCCTCGGGGAAAAGAGCTAACTTTTTCCCAATAGAGATGTGGTTTTCTGCCTGCTTGGCCCATATGATCAAGTCTTGTAATTGTTTGCTGTTGGTTTTAACTGAAGAAATGCCACCACAGCTGTATGTAGAAGTGTCAAGTTTGGTCTTCATGACATTTAGCATGGACCCCAGTTCCTGGAGATTACGTTTGACTTCATCCTTCTCTTTCTGACCCAGAGAGAAATGGACAAGAGCATTTGACTGGGACTGTAAGTGCAGATAAAGCTGATTGTACAGTTTAAGGTCTGTGGTCAGACAAACAAGTTCTACGGCACTTTTGCTGTCGTGGCTTTGAAAGTTGGATGTCTGAAGAGCTTCAAGCTTGGTTTTAAGCTGATCTGCCTCTTTCATGACAAGAGAGGATTGCGAGGTAGAACTTGAGGCATGCTGCAGAGCTCTTTTGATGCTTCCCTCTAAAAGCCTCCATTCATCCTGGATATCTCCAAGCTGGGCAAGAAGAGCACCTGAACTTTCAGCGTTGCTCAAGTGGACTGATAATTGGCTACTTAACTGGAGGAGCTCTTCCATCATGTCTTTTTTCTGTAGCATGGTTTGCAGCAGGGCATGGAGTTTGTCAGCTTGAAGGGCACTGCTTCCTAAATTATTTCTGACAAAACCCACAACAAAAGAATATGAGTGCATCGTCTACACAACAAATACAATTAAGTTGCAATTATGTTAACTAGATCAAAGCATTACTCACAAGCTCATTTTGTCTTTCTCAACTGCAAGAACCTCGAGAAAAGCTCTGGTGATCTTTATCAGTTTGTGATACTGTTTGACCTGATCAAGCTGTGCTGCTTTGACCTGCACGGTGGCAGAAGCATCCAGCAGTGCAGCACTCCACTGTCCTTCAAGACTTTTCAAGGCATCAGGGTCACAAATCCTGGCAGCACTCATGCTTTTTATTCTGGCCACCTGCTCCTGCACACAGTGCCTGTAGTCCTACAATACACAGAACAGACATCAGATAAAACAATTTTTGTACATTATTGTTTTTTGTGTGATCACATGTTACAGATTCTGGTATATATTTTACATAATTTGGAAAAAAGTCAGTTACACCAAAATAAGCTCCCATGAAAGTCGGTGCAAAGTACATTATTTGTCATAATGAAGGAAAGGGATGAACAGAAGTACAAACCTCTGCCTCCTGCAGTTGTTTGGACATTGCTGTGACATCGAGTTGTGCTGGTTGATAGCGACATGCCAGAACTTTTTGGACAGTTCGTACCAATCGAATCTCTGGTTCACCAAGAGAGGACTTCAGGTACCAATTCAAATCAATGTGTGGTGTCCGCTATAATGTGACAACAGACAAAATAAAAATAGCTTGAACTATTTATGAAAAAAAAAGCTTGTGTGTGAAAATGCCTAAAGCCCAAGCTGATGTATTCACATATCTTGTTTTGTCTGACCAGCAGTCCAACACTGATGCATTTACTATCACATAAGACAAAGAAAAACAGTCAAATCATTACATTTGAAAAGCTGTAACAAGGGAATATTATTGAATTATTGCTTGAAAAATTATGATTGACTAATGGATTAATGAACTGATCGTTTCAACTTTAATAACAATAATGTAAAAGTAGGGGGAAAAAAACAAAATAAAGTGGCAAAAAGGTTGTTTACAAAATGCAAACCCTAAAGTTGCTTTCTTTTCTGTCAAGCTTAGTTTGCTTGGTTTACATCTTTTAGTTTTCTTTTTACTTCTCAAGGTTATATGTGTCTATGATGAATAGTCTTTCCAGAATTAAACATTTGGCATAAGAGTCATACTGTGGTAGTGCCAGCCACAGACTGCATACTGTCAGTAATTAGACCCACTAATGACCCTGCAGGAAATCATTGCATCTCATAGGTCCTTCCTGTAGACCTTCCTGTCAGCAGCATCATGGGAATACACAAACATCAATCAAAACACTGCTACTCTTATCTGTTCACTGTTGAATGCAATTATATTTGACCTCTTTCCCTGTTCACACGCTTTCAGCTATGCAGTTATATTTCACATCATAAAATTTGAACACTTAAATGATTTTCACTTCTATGTCCATTAATCATACTGTGTGTGACTTTTACAAATCAGCTTATTAACCTGCAGCAACACGTTTTGCAACACAGCAAGTCTACAGTAGATCTATCTCTGAGAAAGGTGCAGCAAGCTATGTTTTTTCTTTTTCTTTTTTTTTTTTTTGATACTCACATTTATTATGTTACTTCCTTCCACCAAGCTCTGGATTTCAGACAAAAGATCCTGCATGGTGGATCCACCTGCCGTCTCCCCGGCCCGCAGATCAGCTGCCAAACCCGGAACTGAGCTCTCACGCTCCATGCTTTCTTGGATCTGTGGCTACCAACACAGACGACAGGGGTGGTGTCACATTTTGGCCTCCTTCTTCCCTTTGTTTGTCTACAGATAATAACAGAGCTTCCTGTTCGTTCCCTGCGCCACAGCGAGGAATAATACTATGTTGACGGTGGCGAGGCGAGTCAGTACAGTTAAAACAAGAATGTGCCTGAGTAGGTAGCAGTCTGCCCTCAGGGAGAAGGACTCGGTCTATTCATCTACAAAGCGCTGCCTCCCTTGCTTCTTTAAATGTATAACTGATCTGTTATAACTTGGTTAGACAGGGCAAACACCAAAACATGACAGGAACTGCTAGGTTACTAGACTGCAAACACGGGAGGTGCCGTTTGAAATATTTTGGACATGACCAAGGTGTGTGTTGGAGCAGGGTGCAGGTAGAGGGGAAAGGGGGTTGGAAAGCAGGTTTCTGTTTTGCTCAGGAAGATTTTAAGACATTCTCATCCCTGGAAACAAATCTGTTTACAGAGAGAAGGTGAGCTGTTATTACACAAAATAATGACAGGTTGTCTTGGTGAGACATTCCTCAAAAAAAAAAAAAGGTATTTTTGAGCACTGTGGCCTGTACTATCAAAACACATCTACTAACTGGAGAGCTCGGCATGAAAACATTCAGCAAATAGATTTTGTTACGCAGCAGGCAGTGCGAACTTCACCAGCATTAAGTCTGGTTTTGAGTGGCGCCCGATGGTATAAATGCAATGAAAAAGAAAAGTGCTAAGGTACTGAACTGACGCTGCAGAATTCTTTCTTCTCTTTCAGGCAACTGTCTCATGCTTTGTTGTTTTTTTCCTGGCAGTGAGTGCAAGTACTTCCTTTGTTTTTCTGGATGTCACTGTAGGCCTAGACCCATATTTCTGCCTCATCATCTTCATTTTTGCCTTTTTTTGCTTTCATAGCTCATTTCTGTTTTTCTGTCTTGGGAGCTACTGCAGGCTGAGCTGGTGGGGGATCCTTTCTGAATTGGTGTAATTGTCCGTGTTTTTTTTTTTTGCTTAAAGAAAAGTTAAGATTAAAGAATTAGGATTGTTTCACTTTTCAACATGCAATTTTTTGTTTTGTTGCATAATGTATTGCATGACTTTGCATTGATGATGTGATATGCAGTTTATAATTCATTCTGTGCAATAAACAAAGCAATATGCAACATGGATTTCATCCATTTGTCATGAGAAAAAGACATTTCCTTCCGCTGGATGAACGATATTCCACAAAAAGATGAAAGCCAAAACTGTATGACTTGCCCAAATGATGGCATTCAAATGCCAAATGGAGGGAGTAATACATATACTAAAAGAAAATAAGTTCTAGCTAAATTTAGGATGGAATTGGGATAAAATAACTCCTGCAAAATGTCAAGATACCCAAGTTTCACTGAACACACCGTCTCCAACATGAAGGTAAGATAAAGAAAGAAGAATGGTTTGTAAATGTCAAAGAAGACCCTGTTTGATGAGTGTAATTTAGGAAAGCAAGGACTGTGGAGTTGGCTAGGACAACTGGGTCTTCTGCAGCAGGGGTGATAAACCTTTGCCCACTGTTTAAATTCAGTCAAGTTAAAAAAGAGTTTGTTGCTCTAATGCAAAAGCTGGAGAGCAGCCATCAACGATAAAATCTCCCCCCAACATACTAAAAATCTATTTTATTTTATTAAAATAATCCACAGAAGTGCAGATATCAACTGTTTCACCGGGAACCTGTCATTGTCGGTTTGTTGTATTATTTTTATTACTTCATTTCTGCAGTATTTCAGTATTGATAATTATCTAATCATCCGACAGTAAATATCGCTGGACAAACTGCATCATATTGGAGCTTGACAACACTCAGTGGTTGATATTTGATTTAATAATAATAATAATAATAATAATAATAATAATAATAATATGTAATCACTGCTAACCCTAAATACAGGCACGTATCACATTGGTTTGTTTGAAGGATCTTGGGAACCACTGCAAAATACTTTTTTTTTTCTACCAGGGAAGCAAAATTGTGAGAAGAAGAAAAGTAGCATGAACATATTTTTAATACAACATTACCTGTGTCACTTCTGGGTCCTCAAGCGATGCAGTTATCTTTGATTCACTTTCTTTTACTGGCAGCGTAGCTTTGTCTTGTTTTTTTGGCATTTTTGAAAGTTTGGACTCCGGGCATTCTGGGTCACTTGCTTCTTCTGTGTTTTCTACCTCTGCCATCTCCAAATGTCCTATACCTGTGCTCTGCGCAGTGTCAGCAGCAGTCTGTTTATTGTCACCAGCAGGTATTTGTGTTTCGGTTAAGGCATCTCCCTCCACAGTGCACAAGACTGAGCTCATTGTTTGCTCTTCAGCGTGACAGAAATCTATCATCTCTTCTTGTTTGACACCCGGAAATGTCGTTTCTGCTGCATGTGCACCAGTGATCTGACATTCATCAACAGTGCCACATAATTTGGAGGAATTCAACGCCTCATTGTGCATTAAGTCATGGGTTTCTGAGTTTTCTTTGCATGATAATTTGGCACTTGTAGATTTTACCTCCTCTGGTTCTGTACTTAATAACGCCATGGGGTTTTCTGGCACTAAGTCTGCCACTTGTGTTTCATCTGATTGAGGGCTGATTAATGTTGTAAAGAGTCCAGATTTCTTCTCAGGAAATCCTGTACTTGAAACTTCTTTGAGCTTTGCATCACAAAGCTCTGCTCCCTGTGAACATCTGAGTACATCTGGACTGCTGGCTCCAACATTTTCCCTTTGCTGCATGTCCAACACTATTGTAAACACTTTATCTGGGTTCACACGGATATCCTCACAGTATTTCTCCTTTTCCTGAGCATCAGTAGCTGCATTCAATGTCTCTGATTGTGCTGCCGGATGAAAGCTTTCCAAATCTGTTTTGTCTGACTCAGGACTGATTAATGTAAAGATTCCAGATTTCTTCTCAGGAAAATCTATACTTGAAATGACCTGTTGCTCCATGTCCAACACTATTGAAAACACTTTCTTTGGGGTTACACTGATGTCCTCACAGTGTTTCTCTTGTTCTTGAGCATCTGTAACTGCCTTGAATGTCTCTAAATGTGCTGCTAGAAGTTCAGACACATTTTCAGAGGTAGAAAGGGGGAAGTTCTCTGGCTTTGTCGCCAGAGATCCAACCAGGGATGTGAAACAGTGTGCTGAATTGATTTCTTTGGTTTTGTCTGAGTCCTGGGTTAAGGAAGTGTCTTCCTGCAATGGCTGAGTGTTCTCTTGCTGCATTGTTAAAGCATGGATGCATGCATCTTTGGCTGTTTCCAAAGTTCCTTTGGTTTTAATTTCCTTGTCATTCTGATCACTTTCAGAGTTTTCCTTGTTGTTTGTTGCAGAAGGGAAAGAAGTGGCAGGAGGACATATGGGCGTTTCATCAGGTGAAGAGAAATATGGTGCATCACTTTTACTTATTAAAGTTTCTTCAACAACTCTGTCTGAAAAATCTTTGTCCACTTCACAACGACCTTGACTGACCTGTGAGACCTATTAAATTGAAAGAAATATTAACCACAAAATACTTATATCAACATCATTATTACATTGGATGGTACAATTCTGTGACCGAGGAAAAACTCACCAGACATGTAGATAAGGTTTCAAGTGCACGTGTGCTTTCACTGAGAGCATCTGAACCATTTTTCTCAAGTTTCTTTGTCACATTTTCCCCCAGAAAGTTAATAAGAAAATCTCGTTCTGAGAGTACTTCACGAAGAGCTGTTTGAAGCCACAAACCCTCATCCGGAACTGCCTATGAGAGCACAGAGAGAAATATAAACAATAACAAAAAAAAAACCTTTTCACAAAATATATTTTAGAATTTAGAGTTTTTTACATTTACCTAAGTTCTGTACTGTACATGAACAAAGACTATTACTGAGAAGACTGGCAAAACAGGAATAGCACAGTGGGAGTTAAACTTTCAGAGTTTTGGCAGATGGTAAGGCTGATGGAAAAATGAGTCAAAACATGTTTATTATGTTCTCTTTGTAGCACACAGAAGGAAAGGTATTCCTCATGTGTCATTATTTAAGACTAGAGGATTCAGAACCGCTCTACAAAAGATGTCCTTCTGCAAAAGAGAATAGTTTCGGTATGAGCACAAAAGCTATTCACTGTCTTAAACTTTTGTTATACAAGTCTAAAGCAACAGACAGAAACAGAAATTGAGTATACTTATAATTTTTATCTTATTCTTTTTGGATATTATTCAGAACTCTTTTAAATTTTAATGACAAAGCTGACTCTGTAGGCTACATTATTGTATTGTATGTGGAACAGAGAAGTTATAATGTTGAGAAACAACCTTATTTTTCAATGTTTATAGCTTATAAATGTGCTGATCTGGTTTATAGAGTGGACCACATATAACACAATTTCATAAATCAAGGATAAGGCTGGCCTGTTGCCTGAGATTATAGCTTCATTAAATATATTGCAAATTTATCATTTAATATCATAAACAAAAATTACAACTGTGCAGATTTACAAAAGAATGCACAGAAGAGAAGTTTTTTATATAAATGTGCATATTTGTTAATATTCTGGGTTTGAATAAATTGATTAATAGACAAATGTATGGACCCAATGGTGTGTTTTACCTGGCTGGGTGATGATGGTTCAGCTTGTACTGTTTGGCTCCACTTCTGCAGCTGATTGATGACTTGTCTCACACTGCTAGCAGTGTTGTCGGCACACTCCTGCTTCTTTTGTAGAAAAATGGACCTGAAGCTACAGTGAGAAAATGACAGAAAACAAGCAGTGACTTTTGGAAAAGTACAACAAGTTAAAATATATAGAGCACTGCTATCCCGTCCCTCGTCACCCTTTCCTGGCATAACTGTAAATGAGTTTTAATAATTAGAAATTGGAAATTACTGTTCCATCCACTATGACCCAGAAACATTAAACAGTAGATGGAAGAATAGGACTCTCCTCCCGATATGATTTTGATCTGGATATAAGTCTACAGAAAAGTCTATGTAAAGAAAAACATTATTATGGTGATGACCAACTGGTTTTAAAACGCTGCACATAGTATCTTTAAGTTAAATGTATCCATGAATCTTGTGAGTAAACATTTGGATGATTAAACATTTAGAGGAAAGCGACATTTCTGCTTTGAAACGAGGAATGAAGTACCTGTCAAGGTCTTTAGCAAGGGCATCAACAGACAAAGGAAGGATTTCTTGCGTGATGCTCGACCCTCCACTCGTCTTCAGGTCGTAGACTCTGGCAGCCAACTCGGTCAGCCTGGTTTCACAATCCTGAGTGAGAGACAAATGCTTCTTTGATGATACTGTCTCCAGAGTGAATGTGTTTTAGAGATGTGTGTGGGCACATTTCTTTAAACAGTATTATTATTAATATATTACAATATTTTATTTTTAACCAATTTGCTCCATTTATTATTTCTAATTTAAAATTTGTAGACTAATGTCAGACTAATGAAACAATCTGTGAGAAGGATTACAGTACATATGTATTTTTACTGTATGTTTTAGTACATTGCCCAAATCAGTGAATAAACAAAACAAAAAAACCTAAAATTAAATTGACCTATTTGAAGTAGGGGTTATCACAAGGTCAGGATCTGCCTTCGCTGGTGGAAAACTGAAACATAAGATGTATTTACAAGCAACAGACTCATCAGCTGTCACCCTCCCCATATTTGGCATGTGTTCTGTATTTAACTTCAGCTTTGTAAGCTAAACACACAAGCGTTCCAGTCCAAGGTCTGAGTGTGGAAGAAGTCCTCCGTGAAGGTCATGTGTGTGGGAAAAGTATCTACTATAATGCTTCAGACAACAGTAGTCCAAATATACAGTACTGTTTTACAGTATGATGTGTATAAGAGCAAACTTTCAAAATCATTAATCACAAATAATGTTTAAAAACTGAAGTTATTATTGAGTATATGTGGATTTTTTAAATGTCATTACTAGCTCTATAGCTCTAGCTCAATAAATTGCTTTGAAATCAAACTATGGTGTTGCATATATACTGTTTTGTGAATCTATTCCCTGTTTAGTCAAACTCAATAACATTAACTAAGGATAATAGTGGAATTAACACACATAAGTAACCCCCCGAATGAGTACAGTCAGTCAACAGGTGGCGGAAATTGAGGATGTAAGGGATGTTCTAAAATAGACAGAGAGAGGGTACAAAGTCCTTTAAGGGTTAGGTTGAGAGAGCAGTAAGAACTCCCTTTCATGCTCTTGAAAATTGCAAAGAATAACACTTTTTGTCTCAGCACCGATAACTCCATGAATTTCCATGTCTGAGCACACACATTTTGACACAAAGTACCCTTGTGAGTCAACTACAAATAACAATGTTTCCAACTTTCTTTAATTTATTATAGAATTAATTAACTGATTTCAAATATAAGGAGTTCCATTGTTACAGAAACTTGTAAAAAGAACAAACCAGGGCCAGTAAGATCATTGGAGACAAACAACTCCAACTTCAGGACTTATTTTCTCAATCCACATCCAAAAAGGGCAATCCAGATCTAAAACAACCCCACTCATCCTTTATATATTTATATATTAATTACTGCTGTGCATTATGTATTGTTGTGATGGTTTTGTCGGCTTACGTGCCAGTGGAATAAAAATCCATTCATCACTTTTATTTTTGCCACTTAATCACTTTAAGATGTAATCTTTCCTTGCATTTGATGTTTATGGTGTGTGTTGTCCTATGTGCCAGTGCCAAAAATGAATTTCCATTTTATATAAATTTAATGGACAAAGAAAGTAATCTAAATCTGGATCTAATCGTATACAAGTTACATAATTCTAACTTCAATAGTATCAATTCTAATCAAAATATGGACTCCAAAATATTACTTTCTTGACTGAAGTAAGGTCAGGAAGGAAGTGGTCTTGATAAAATGACTCTTAAGTAATCAATTCTTGGTGAAAGTGGTGCTAAATCCCTTTGTTACAACCATCCCCGGTCTCCCCTACTCAATTGACAAACTTGACAGATTTGGTACCAGTGGAGTTGTGAGAATTAAGGGCCTTAAAACAGGGTGATACTTAAGTGTAACAACTTTGAAATGAACAAACAGGGAAAGAAGGCAATTGAGAAAAGCCCACTCTGGGGAAAACTCTAATTAAGTTAATGGTCTTTGATGACTGACTGTGTCCTTTTCACGACTCGGTTACCCCTGAGAAACAAACCTGAATAACCAAAAATCCTGATCTAACATCACTTACATTTTAAGAAGTAGTGCTGAAGGAAACTAGTGAGCATGCTCCCGATACATCCTGACCCAGTGTCCCTGCACTCCCCAACGCTATTACCCACCACCTGTTGGCTTAAATGTTGTTGTTGAAACATTCACATCTCACTCGTTCACTCATGATGCTGACCTTCTGTAGTTAACTTGGATTTATGGCAGCTGCAATGGATTCAAATGGCGACCCTGACTCACAGAAAAAAAAAACCATGGCTAAATATATCAAAATGTTCACAGAAAGTTCTTAATGTCTAAAAGCTTTCCTGCAGCATAATCTGTTGATTATTTATGATTGGTATGTGTTTAATATATTTTTAATATATTTTTCACACCAATTACACTCTTTGCTTTCATTTACTATTTACAGTACTATATTTGGCCCTGGTTGGCTAAGTATATCAAAAATGATTTCAAATAATGGATGACCCTCTCTCAGTCTTTGTGGGGTAGAGCTAAAATATAAAAAATGAATGCTCAAATTTGCACATATCACAGTTGAAACCCTATCTAAGTCCCCTCCATTCCATTTGAAAGAGTTACATATCTTTAAAATTAAGTAGATTTAGAAACCTAGGTATCCTCATATATTATTATACTATATATTTTAGGCTATCCCCTCTCCTGAGCACATTGATTCAGCTGTGAATTTTGGCAGGTGGGAGGCTGCAGTTCTGGCTAAATGTGCAGACAGCTCATCAGGAACACTGTGATATTATCCTTAAGCTCTTAAGCTGTTCTGGAAACAAATGTTCTACAATTCTCTCCTCAAGTATGACAATTATACATTGAGATGGGTTTTATTTTCGATCCTGCCATATTTGGCACAACAGCAGAAAATCTTTTGGACCTACTGTTGAATAACTTGCAACCAACAGAGTAACACTGAAAAGTCTTCTGTGTTAATCACACTCAGAGGCAATTTAGGGATGACTCGTTTATTATAAATTAAAGCTGGGGTAGAAAAGCCGGAACCAGCAAGAGGGGCAATATTTTTACAGTATCCAACCTTAAAAATCCCAGGCCAAAAGCCAACCCCCCCCCCCCCCCCCCCCCCCCCCCCCTGCTGGCTATCTAGCAACAGCTAGTTGAGGTTAAGATATCAAAACTTTTTATTATTCTTATTTTATTTTATTTTATTTTATTTTATCAAAAGTTATTTAGAAAGTGAAAATCTAATGTTTTGGATTTCAGTAAGGCCAGTTCCTGCCTTATTGACAGAAATCCAAAACACATGATTTATGTACTAGCAACACCTGTTTTAATTAATGTCTGCTTTGCTGTTATCCACACCGCATTTGGCATAACTACTAGATATAACTTATGCTGGGTAAGCAAGCCAGATTAAATAAAAGGCAAGGCCAGATAAAATAAAAGTCCAAGGGGACAGATCAGTGTGTGATACCATCAAGGACAGAACATCAAGAGACCCCTACTCGTGGTAATCTTATTTTCTATCTGCTTTGGAGCATTTACATTTATTCATTATTTGTGGAATTAGTTTAAATAATAAACTAACTATTATATATATATATTTGTTGAACAAATTGTTGCTTTAAAACTTTAGAGTTAATAACCAATAACTGAAAATAAGTCATATGTTTTCAACAGGATTGTGGAATATAACAGACTTCTGACACGGAGAGGATCCGGTATGAAAGACTTTTAACTATATTTCATTTGTATATATTTGTTGTGTAACATTTCATTTAGTTGAGTTTTTATTCTTCCAATTTTGTCTTAAGTGAGGTTGAGGTTAATTTAATTAAAACAACTCAGTCTAAAAAAGAATTAAGGTGAAGTCACTTCTGATGATGCACAGACAATTTGATAGGGATATCTTAAAATGATTAATTGAACTCAGTTATTCTGGGCTGTTCAGTCACAGGGCTGACATTAGTTAAAAATAAATAAATAAGATTACTTATATTTGTGATTACCTCACAGAAATAAACTGCAATCATGAGTACGGACGCGGAGATGGCTTTGTATGGCAAAGCAGCCGTTTACCTACGTAAGCCAGAGAGGGAGAGAATTGAGGCTCAAAGCAAACCATTTGATGCCAAGGCTGCCTGCTATGTGGCCGATGTCAAGGAGCTGTACTTGAAGGGACTGATCATCAAGAAAGATGGTGCCAAAGTCACCGTCAAAGTTCTTGACACTGAGGAGGTTGGTACCATAAAGTCAGAGAGAACTTGGAATTCAATATGATGTTCAATATGAGTTCTCATTGAGACACATGTCCTGTTTCAGGAGAGGACAGTTAAAGAAGACGACGTCACTCCAATGAACCCTCCCAAGTATGACAAGATTGAGGACATGGCCATGATGACCCATCTCAATGAAGCCTCTGTGCTGTATAACCTCAAAGAGCGTTATGCAGCATGGATGATTTACGTAAGACAATCTGCCTAATAAGAAATATTGACAATGGCTACACTTGTAGGCAACATACAGGTAACTGTTGAATCTTTATCATCACTTTCAGACCTACTCTGGGTTGTTCTGTGCCACTGTAAACCCCTACAAGTGGCTGCCAGTGTACGACTCTGAGGTTGTAAATGCTTACAGAGGCAAGAAGCGTATGGAGGCTCCACCCCATATCTTCTCGGTCTCTGATAACGCTTATCAGTTCATGCTCACTGGTAAGTCATTACCATAACATAGAATTTATCAGTATATGAGTTTTCTGTTGCAGAAAAACATACTTAATTCCATTGTTTTTCATTTAACAGATAGGGAGAACCAGTCTGTCCTGATCACGTAAGTTTCACATTTGTTGACTTTGTTAAACATAATCAAATATCCTGATCAAATTCTTATAAGTCTGCATCTATACCTAGTGGAGAATCCGGTGCTGGAAAGACTGTGAACACCAAGCGTGTCATCCAGTACTTTGCAACAATCTCAGTTGGTGGAGACAAGAAGAGGGACACCTCAAAGGTGGGAGAAAGTTACTGTATAAGGATTACAATTCAGTGGTCTTTAAGAGTGGATTTTTTTTCTGGGGGAAAAACACCGCCATTTTCTGATATCAATTCTAAACCTGGATTATAGGGGTCACTGGAGGATCAGATTATTGCAGCCAATCCCCTGCTGGAGGCCTATGGTAACGCCAAAACTGTGAGGAATGACAACTCTTCTCGTTTTGTAAGTATGGAGGGATTTCTACACATAAGAGAGGAATTGTTATAGATTGCCCATTTGGAGGGACGTTAAAAATGACTTTGTTCCAAACAGGGTAAATTCATCAGAATCCATTTCGGCACAACTGGCAAACTGGCTAGTGCTGACATTGAGACTTGTAAGTAACAATCCTCATAGTACATAAAAATGACTGGAGTTGAGAATTTGCAGGGTTGTGATTAATGAACTCCATTTGTAGATCTGCTGGAGAAGTCTAGAGTGACATTCCAGCTTCCTGATGAAAGAGGCTACCACATCTTCTACCAGATGATGACCAACCACAAGCCTGAGCTGATTGGTAAACAGATTGAGTTGTTGCACAATGTTAAACCTACTTGCTGTTTTAATATAAAACAATCCATTGAGCTTGTCACCCTATTTCATTTTACATCCAGAACTTTCACTCATCACAACCAACCCCTACGACTTCCCCATGTGTAGCATGGGTCAGATCACTGTGGCCAGTATTGATGACAAAGTCGAGCTGGAAGCCACTGATGTGAGTTATCTTCACTTCAAAATATTTAAACATATTTTATGCATTAATTGCTACATTAAAACTGCTCTTTTAAATGCATTTTCTAATGTGGTTGTGTTTTGTGTGGACACCTCTTTTGAGCACAGAATGCTATTGATATCCTGGGCTTCACTAATGAAGAGAAGTTGAGCATCTACAAGATGACTGGTGCTGTGCTCCACCACGGCAACATGAAGTTCAAGCAGAAGCAGCGTGAGGAGCAGGCTGAGCCTGATGGCACAGAGGGTGAGTAGAGGATATCAGTTCAAAGTGAATAGCTTGAGAACAGTAATAAAGTTCTTAATCAAACTGGTTTCTGTTATATCATGATGGACAATTACAGTGACATACTGAATGTATTAACTGTTAATCACTGAATTGATTTCAGAGGCTGACAAAGTCGCTTACCTGCTGGGTCTGAACTCCGCTGACATGCTGAAGGCTCTGTGCTATCCCAGAGTGAAGGTCGGAAATGAGTATGTCACCAAAGGACAAACTGTGCCTCAGGTAATCAAGATCATTTTTTTGTTTTACTTTACAAGTAGTACATAGAAAACTGAGAAAGTTTGTCAGTCCCTGTAAGGTTTGTAATATCAGATGCAGTGTGCAAGTTAGCTCTTCTTGTGATGAGTTCCTTGTACATTAACAAGTGACTTAATTATAAAAAAAAAAAGTATAAATTATTTTTACAAACACGATTATTTTCAATTTGCACATAGTTTTGATTCTTTTGTCTCATTTACCTCATGAGAAAAAGTTCAGAATACCAGTAATCCAGCATTTAACAAAATGGTTGACTGACTTTAATCAAATTATATCCCTGTTTTTATTCAGGTGATGAATGCGGTGCCTGCCCTGGCCAAGTCTATCTATGAGAAAATGTTCTTGTGGATGGTCATCCGTATCAACCAGATGTTGGACACTAAACAAGCAAGACAGTACTTCATTGGTGTCCTGGATATTGCTGGTTTTGAAATCTTTGATGTAAGCTTAATTTCCAACAATTCAGCAGCTGATACTTATATACTTATATGAGTTTCATGCCTAATGCTGATTATTTGTCCCCTCACAGTTCAACAGCATGGAGCAGCTGTGCATCAACTTCACCAATGAGAAACTGCAACAGTTTTTCAACCACACCATGTTTGTCCTGGAGCAAGAGGAGTACAAGAAGGAGGGTATTATTTGGGAGTTCATTGACTTTGGCATGGACTTGGCTGCCTGCATTGAGCTGATTGAAAAGGTAATAATTTAATTTTGTGATTCTATGTAATTATTCTTAATTTGACTAAATGTATCACTGAATGACATAATTCTTCCCACTTTTTTCAAGCCCATGGGCATCTTCTCCATCCTTGAAGAGGAGTGCATGTTCCCTAAGGCAACAGACGTTTCATTCAAGAACAAGCTGTATGACCAGCATCTTGGCAAAAACAAAGCATTTGAGAAGCCAAAGCCCACCAAGGGCAAGGCTGAGGCCCACTTCTCCCTTGTGCACTATGCTGGTACCGTGGACTACAATGTCAATGGCTGGCTGGACAAGAACAAGGACCCACTGAATGACTCTGTTGTGCAGCTGTACCAGAAGTCCCCAGTTAAACTGCTGGGTCTTCTGTATCCCCCTGTTGTTGAGGGTAGGACAGTAACTACAGTAAACTAAAACATATTTCTAAGGTTGCAGATAATTGTAGCATGTCCATCTAACAAAACATGTCAACTTAAATTTATCCACAGATACAAGCGGAAAGAAGGGAGTCAAGAAGAAGGGTGGTTCTATGCAGACTGTGTCTTCACAGTTCAGGGTAAGGTTTAACATTGCAAACTTAAGTATAAAATCAGTTTATACTAAAACTTAAGATTGTTAAATTTCATGACAAGAGTTACTGTCTTGTATCTACAGGAGAACTTGGGCAAGCTGATGACTAACTTGAGGAGCACCCATCCTCACTTTGTGCGCTGCCTGATTCCCAATGAGTCAAAGACTCCAGGTATATACAGAACAGATTCTCTGAGGAGTGGTTTGGTTTAGTTGGTATAGTTTACGAAATTGCTTTAAAAAAAGAGATAAAATGTTCCAAAAATGTAATTAAGAAATGCCTCTTTTACAGGTCTGATGGAGAACTTCCTGGTCATCCACCAGCTCAGGTGTAATGGTGTCCTGGAGGGTATCAGAATCTGCAGAAAAGGTTTCCCCAGCAGAATCATCTATGGTGACTTCAAGCAGAGGTATCAATGGATATTTTTATATTATCTGATGCAAACTGTTAAAAGAAAATGCTCACACTGACCATTAACTATCTCATAAAAAGGTACAAAGTGCTGAATGCTGCTGTCATCCCTGATGGCCAGTTCATTGACAACAAGAAGGCTTCAGAGAAGCTGCTTGGGTCAATTGATATTGATCATGACCAGTACAGATTCGGACACACCAAGGTAAGCACCTTGATTGCATTCATATACTTCAGTATAATTACCAAGGTCAGATCAGTCCTGTGTGTTTGTTCTTTTTTCTGATAATTATATATGTAGCATATCTGTTAATAATAAAACAGGATATATCAACAGTAATTACATGATTATTAATGAATTTGGTGATTAATCATTAGTATAAAAGCAGAGCAGCCAGCATGTGGCAATTTATTTAAAAAAACTTTGCCTTAGAACCCTTTATTCACTCTCTGAGTTCATCTTATATTCATTTTTATTTTTTATTTGTTCAGGTGTTCTTCAAGGCTGGTCTGCTGGGTACCCTTGAGGAGATGAGAGATGAAAAACTAGCAAATCTGGTAACCATGACTCAGGCTCTCTGCCGTGGTTACGTCATGAGAAAGGAGTTTGTGAAGATGATGGAACGGAGGCATGTTGAAAACAGCAAATTCTGAATAATGGTCATGATCATAAACAACATTGTCCATAACAGCTACTTCTTGTCCACAGAGAAGCCATCTACACCATCCAGTACAACATCCGCTCATTCATGAATGTGAAACACTGGCCATGGATGAAGGTGTACTACAAGATCAAGCCTATGCTGAAGAGTGCTGAAACTGAGAAGGAGCTGATGAACATGAAGGAGAACTATGAAAAGATGAAAATTGACTTGGCTACAGCTATGGCCAAGAAGAAGGAACTGGAGGAAAAAATGGTGTCCCTTCTGCAGGAGAAGAATGATCTGCAGCTGCAAGTATCATCTGTAAGTACACATCAACCGACAATTGTGCTTTTGAATGTTTTTCAATGCTGATGTGCTAAAGTCTATTTTCATAAAATAAACAGGAATCAGAGAATCTGTCAGATGCTGAGGAGAGATGTGAGGGTCTTATCAAGAATAAGATTCAGATGGAGGGCAAACTCAAAGAGACCGCTGAGAGGCTGGAGGATGAAGAGGAAATCAATGCTGAGCTCACTGCCAAGAAGAGAAAGCTGGAGGATGAATGCTCTGAGCTCAAGAAGGATATTGATGACCTGGAACTTACCTTGGCCAAAGTGGAGAAGGAGAAACATGCCACTGAGAACAAGGTTTGTAAATATTAATATATCTAGCAGATCAAGCAATGTTTAAGGATTACCATGAAAAAACAACATATTTCTTGCAAACATAGGTGAAGAACCTGACCGAGGAGATGGCCTCTCAAGATGAGACCATTGCTAAGCTGACCAAGGAAAAGAAAGCCCTTCAGGAGGCTCATCAGCAGACACTTGATGACCTGCAGGCTGAGGAAGACAAAGTCAACACTCTGACGAAGGCCAAGACCAAACTTGAGCAGCAAGTGGATGATGTAAGTTTACAAAGTCACTTCGATTGGCAAAGCAAGATATTTCTCTTGAAGGTGATAATTAAAAACGTATGTTAATGTTCAGCTTGAGGGTTCTCTGGAGCAAGAGAAGAAGCTGCGAATGGACCTTGAGAGAGCCAAGAGGAAGCTTGAGGGTGATCTGAAACTGGCCCAGGAATCCATCATGGATCTTGAGAATGAAAAGCAGCAGTCTGATGAGAAAATTAAAAAGTAACATTGTTTTTGAATTCATACAACAACCATTATTTTTTAAATTACGGTCAACTGCATTAACTCTATGTATTTTACCTGTTATTCTCACAGGAAGGACTTTGAAATCAGTCAACTCCTTAGCAAGATTGAGGATGAGCAGTCACTGGGTGCTCAGCTTCAGAAGAAGATCAAGGAGCTTCAGGTGACATATTGTGTTAAATAAAACATTACTGCATGAATTTCCTTTATTCTGTATTAAAAGTGAAAATTTACTTGAAGACAACACACCTTCACTCAACAGGCCCGCATTGAGGAACTGGAGGAGGAGATTGAGGCCGAGCGTGCTGCTCGTGCCAAGATTGAGAAACAGAGAGCTGACCTCTCCAGGGAACTTGAGGAGATCAGTGAGAGGCTAGAGGAGGCTGGTGGTGCCACTGCTTCTCAGATTGAGATGAACAAAAAGCGTGAAGCTGAATTCCAGAAGCTCCGTCGTGACCTCGAGGAGTCCACTCTGCAGCATGAATCCACTGCTGCTGCTCTTCGCAAGAAGCAGGCGGACAGCGTTGCTGAGCTCGGAGAACAGATCGACAACCTCCAGCGTGTCAAGCAGAAGCTTGAGAAGGAAAAGAGTGAATACAAGATGGAGATTGATGATCTCTCCAGCAACATGGAGGGTGTTGCTAAGGCAAAGGTACAAAATACATTTAAATGTCTATATTTAATAGCCAAATTAGTATCGTATTTAAGGTAATTCATACGATCACTGATCTGATCCCTCTTCACCTCATTAGGGAAATCTTGAAAAGATGTGCCGTACTCTTGAGGATCAACTTAGCGAGCTTAAGACCAAGAACGATGAAAATGTCCGTCAACTGAATGACCTGAATTCACAGAGAGCACGTCTCCTGACAGAAAATGGTACCTATAAGTTATTAGTGAATGACCTATTGTGTATCACTGAGAAACATCACACAAACTAATGTCTCATGACATCTTTCACACAAGGTGAGTTCGGTCGTGTGATTGAAGAGAAAGAAGCTCTCGTCTCCCAGCTGACCAGAGGCAAACAGGCCTACACACAGCAGATTGAGGAGCTGAAGAGACAGGTTGAAGAGGAGGTTAAGGTAAGACAACATGAAGTTTGTGCTGATAAAATGTATGTATGTTATTTAGATATTTTGGACACTGAATATTATTTCTTACACCAGGCCAAGAATGCTCTTGCTCATGGAATGCAATCAGCCCGCCATGACTGTGATCTGCTGAGGGAGCAGTTTGAGGAGGAGCAGGAGGCCAAGGCTGAACTGCAGCGTGGCATGTCCAAGGCCAACAGTGAGGTGGCTCAGTGGAGATCTAAGTATGAAACTGATGCTATCCAGCGCACTGAGGAGCTTGAAGAATCCAAGTGAGTAACATTTAAACAATTAAATGTCCAGTTCAGAAGTTTAGCATTTTAGCATAACACAACTGACAATGGTATTTGGTAGTTTTTACATTTGTTTAGTATCTTATTTTGGGACAAACATTTTTTTTAGATTCCATGTGTTTATTTGCATATGTTCTTTTAGATTCTTAAAAATATGTCATTTGTATTTCGTATATGCAAAAATATCTGTAAACATATTACAAATATTTGCAACCTTAAGGTTTGTCACTGAGAGACAAATTGCATCTTTTTCAAAAAGGAAAAAGCTGGCCCAGCGCCTTCAGGAGGCTGAGGAACAGATTGAGGCAGTGAATTCCAAGTGTGCTTCCCTGGAGAAAACCAAACAGAGGCTCCAGAGTGAAGTGGAGGACCTCATGATTGATGTGGAGAGGGCCAATGGACTGGCTGCCAACCTGGATAAGAAGCAGAGGAACTTTGACAAGGTAGCAACATAGACTTTATGTGGCCAAGCCATACATACAAACAATGAAATAGATGTATTTGTCTTTTGCATTTTTTATATTACCATTGTTTTTCAGGTGTTGGCAGAGTGGAAACAGAAGTATGAGGAGTGTCAGGCAGAGCTTGAGGGAGCTCAGAAGGAGGCTCGTTCTCTCAGCACTGAGCTGTTCAAGATGAAGAACTCTTATGAGGAATCTCTGGATCAGCTGGAGACCATGAAGCGTGAAAACAAGAACCTGCAACGTGAGTTCTTCCCAGAACAACACATTTTCAACACATGTATATATATTTCTGATATTGTATGTTGTTAACGATATAAAACACATGCATCACTCTGCAGAGGAGATCTCAGATCTGACTGAACAGATTGGTGAGAGTGGCAAGAACATCCATGAGCTGGAGAAGGTCAAGAAACAGGTGGAGACAGAGAAGTCTGAGATCCAGACAGCTCTTGAAGAGGCTGAGGTACAGTTTTTCTGGGGAGATCTTCTGAAAGTATATTCTAAATCATGGACAAATATATCATAAAAGGTTTGAAGGCAGAAATAAATATTTTATTCTTTGATATTATTAGGGAACTCTGGAACATGAAGAGTCTAAGATCCTGCGTGTTCAGCTGGAGCTCAACCAGATTAAGGGTGAGGTGGACAGGAAGCTGGCAGAAAAAGATGAGGAGATGGAGCAGATCAAGAGGAACAGTCAAAGGGTGATTGACTCCATGCAGACTACTCTGGATTCTGAGGTCAGGAGCAGGAATGATGCCCTGAGAATCAAGAAGAAGATGGAGGGAGACCTGAATGAGATGGAGATTCAGCTGAGCCACGCCAATCGCCAGGCTGCTGAGTCCCAGAAGCAGCTGAGGAATGTGCAGACACAGCTGAAGGTATTGTAAGACATAGGGTTGTTGCACAGACTATGGTCAGTGCAGCTACATTCTGGCATTAATGTGAATATCTTCTTGATATATATTTTTCCGTAGGATGCACAACTGCACCTTGATGATGCTGTCAGAGCCCAGGAAGATTATAAGGAACAAGCTGCTATGGTTGATCGCAGGAACGGTCTCATGGTGGCAGAAATTGAGGAACTTAGAGCTGCTCTGGAACAGACGGAGAGAAGCCGCAAAACCGCTGAGCAGGAACTGGTGGACGCCAGTGAGCGTGTTGGACTTCTGCACTCTCAGGTAAATATTTTTCAACATTTTTTGACTAATTTACAAATCTAAATGATTATGTCAGACAAGTGATGACTTAACTCATTTCTAATAATTTAGAACACAAGTCTTCTGAACACCAAGAAGAAGCTTGAGTCTGACCTGGTCCAGGTCCAGGGTGAAGTGGATGACACTGTTCAGGAAGCAAGGAATGCAGAGGAGAAGGCCAAGAAGGCCATCACTGATGTCGGTTTAAATTTGTTCTATATTTTACTCCAGTAATAATTTTTTAATGTTGCATTTTAATAAACATTGAATGCTGACTCCTCTAGGCTGCTATGATGGCTGAGGAGCTGAAGAAGGAGCAAGATACTAGCTCTCACTTGGAGAGGATGAAGAAGAACCTGGAGGTCGCTGTTAAGGACCTGCAGCACCGCCTGGATGAAGCTGAGAACCTGGCCATGAAGGGTGGCAAGAAGCAGCTCCAGAAACTAGAGTCTAGAGTAAGAAAATCATGTTAAGATTTGCACCGTCCAAAAAATGTAAAGAAAATAAATTAAAAAACATACTTATACTAATTATTTTACAAATTTTCTGGTTTTCTGAAGGTGCGTGACCTGGAGGCAGAGGTTGAGGCTGAGCAAAGACGTGGAGTAGATGCTATTAAGGGTGTCCGCAAATATGAGAGGAGGGTGAAGGAGCTCACCTATCAGGTAAAGTCACTTTGATATCTAACATGTAAAAATCAACTTACTTATTACTGAAAACAAGTTAACATGTACATTTACTTTACTTTGAAATTAACTTTCACAGACTGAAGAGGACAAGAAAAATGTTTCCAGGCTGCAGGATCTGGTTGACAAATTGCAGCTGAAGGTCAAGACCTATAAGAGGCAGGCTGAGGAGGCGGTAAGGATAACATATATATTTTCAACACTGAAAACTTGATACTTTGGAGATTTCTTTTACACAAAGTAAACCGTTGGTCTTTTTGGACATTCAAAAATGTCAATCTCTATGGTATTTCAGGAGGAGCAGGCCAACGCTCATATGTCCAAGTGCAGGAAGGTCCAGCATGAGCTGGAGGAGGCTGAGGAGCGCGCTGACATTGCCGAGTCTCAGGTCAACAAGCTGAGAGCAAAGACCCGTGACTCTGGCAAGGTAAATATATACACATTTGGAAAAAAAGACCATTACTGCCTTAAGCTTTATAAAATTGAAGACAGCCAAAACCTTCACATGTATGCAGAGTATGATGTGTATGTATTCGCATTTGTACAGAATGTATTGTTCTTTTCTTTTGCAGGTAAAGGAAGCTGAGTAAACCCCCCAGCTGATGAGTAAAGCACTCTGATGGGATGTTTCTGATCATATAATATGATGTGAAATATACCAAAATAAAAAAAGGCTTTGATCTTAAATTACTGTCTGTCTGTGTTATTTCCATCTCATTGTGTCGCCCCAGAGAGAACAAATGTGAAACTTGGATAGTTTGTGACACAGCTAAACAAAAATTCTTTCCTCATTTAATGGAATGACTGGCTACAACATAAAGTATGCTGCATACTTTTTTGATGTACAGGTATGGGCTGCTAGTCAACATAGACCAAAATATATACCATATGTAACCATCTGTAACATTTGAGGTATGTGCTAAATACTAGTAAGCATGCCCCCAATACGCAAACATTTAAAGGTCCAAAATGCAGGAAACTGAGAGGCGTAGCACGACACTCCAGATGGGACTTAATTCTAACTAATACTAATTAAAACCCTCAGGAGAAGTTGGAGAAAATATCTGACGAGCAGGGAAAAGAGTTTCCTTACTAATGTCACTGTGATCCCCAAATTAAATATTAGCATGAGCATGAATGACTAGGTGGCTTAATTCAAGATAAAATCTCACTGAGAAGCTTTGTTTCTTACATATAACACTTAAAAAAAAAAAAAAACAGAAAGTTCAATAAACTGTGGTATCCCTGAATCACACCTTGACTGCTCACTTGTGGCCCTGTTCAGAATACATCCAGCTACAGAATCAGAGAGAGGATTTTATGTGTTTGATAAGAATGTTTAGAGAATAATGAACTTGTTCACTGATCACTGTTTTTCTATCAGATAAAAAAGAGAAGAGAGAAAGAGGAGTAACTGATATTGATTCAAGGACTTTTTCTGATTTTAATTGTTTCATCTTTTTTCCTTATTGATAGTGTCTTTATATTACAGATTCTCGCTGTATTTGTTTAGTGTTATGGCCTCATGCCGCAACGAAACTGAAAGATTTAACCACGCTTTTCTTTTTCAATAAAAAAAGAAATCTTTATCTAATCAAGTATTATCACTGAGAGTAAGATCTCTTACTAGTAAAACAAACACAAGTATATGAATTATTTAATGACACAATCATTTCCACAATAACAATAATTTCCACAATAATTAAAAGGTGGCTTTCTAAAAGATTGGTTTAAATCCATCAGGGAGAAAAATATGTTTTTGTTAACCTTTAGATTTATTATTCTTCAGTTAGATTACATTTTATAAGTAAAGTCTGAACCATAATCTTGCTCCACATTATTTTATTCTATGTTTTATGATCTGTAGTATGCGCTTAAATATTGTTGGTGTTTTTTGTTGTTGTTACCACATTCAGTCTATGTTGCATATTCTTGTACTGCTTTTAAGTTGTGGTGAATCAATATTTTGTCATAGAAGATAACTGGCTTCCTTGTTTTAATGAATAGCTCATGAAGAAGTGACTTCCTTAAAATGTTTTTTTTTTCAATGGAATGTTTCATGGTACAAATCATTATTAGGCTCGATTATGAGAATTTTTTATTGTGAAAAGCCTATGAACAGCATCAGATTCATATTCTGACAATTTAAAGAGTAACATTAACAATACCTGTATTGTGTACCACTGCTGTTTGAGCTGGTAGATGTCAGGCAACACGTCACGGTTCCCACACAGCTTTCCAAAATGTTCAGCCAGGTCTTTCAGTGCTGTCTGTACACGGGAGGCCTCTTCCTTCACGTGCTGAACTCTCCGGTTGCTGTTTTCTGAGAGCAGTGCCAGATTCTCTCTGATGCTACCGTCTAGTGCCCTCTTGTGGTTTTGGAGGTTGCTGACTTGCTGGGAGAGACTGGCCTGGGCCTCGGCCGTAGAACCGGCTGTGATAAGGTCTTTGAGTGTTACAATTTTTAAAAGATCTTTTTCTATGTCCGTTACTTCTTGTAGGAAAGCCTGAAAAGTGGAGATAGAGACAGATAAGCATGTTGTATGTATTTTCGAGGTGGCTTAATGTGCTACTCCATCCCCTTCATAAAAATGTCTTTTTATGGTTTTAAAGCAGAAGGAATGTGAAATAAAAAATGTAAGACAGCTTGTACATGATTCACCGGGTCAGTTTATTTAATGAACCTCACCTCTAGAGCTGCTACATCAGTGACGAGTCCAGCTGAGCTTTCTTTCTGGGCTTGACAGGCTGACATCCTTTCCTGCAGGGATGTCAATTTATGGTGGCAGCCCTGCAGTAACTGGCCAAAATGTTCCTCATTACTCGCACCTTCCTCCAGGCGGGAACACACACCCTGTGGACATTTCAGACACACCAAGCCACAGTCAGAGGGCTTATATATCATTTCACAGGCTTACTGTGATTATACTAAATCAGTGGTTCACAACCTTTTTTGTCTGATGTACATCTACATCCTTATCAGATGAGCTCAAGTATCCCTTCATCAACCCGACTGGTCATGTTCCAAATATGTTCAGTTCAATTCATTTTAAAGTGGATGTTAACACCAGATAAAGAGAATATTTTCAATATTATTTCATACAACTAAATTGTCAATATTTGGTTTAGGTCAGTTTCAAGTTTGCATTCCTACTACTAAGTAACCATAACCCTTACCATTTTATTCATTACTTTTAGCTAATTAATTCACTGTTTATCCATTACTTTTGGATACCTATTTAACCATTCATCCATTATTTTTGGTTTTCATGCAGTCTAAATGGCAACACGCTTATTTACCTGTTACTGTCTCAGGTTAGTGTATAGTATGTACTGTGCAGTAAGCCTATTAGTGCTAACTTGCTGGTTACAATAATAATACGTTTCTTAAAGACCAGCATCACACCAATTTGTAATTCTATTTGGATGTTTATTTTATTATGGATATGTTTCATAATTTATATTTTCTAAAATGAGTTAAGCTACTCAACAATATTTCCATGTACTCCCTGGCAACTGCAGAAGTACCCTGCGGGGTACATGTACCCTTGGGGAATCACTGTACTAAACCACAATTATCACCTGAACATTAAAAGGTTTTACCTTCAGCTCTGACATCAGTGATGACCAGAGGGTCTCCAGCTCAGCCGATGAGGAATCTGTCCAAATGGTGTCGCTGGTTTGTTCAGCCAGCTCCCTCCTCTGTTCAGCCAGGCTGGTAAGAGTTAATTGCAAGGATTCAGTCTCATCTTGCAGTTGACGGGCTAAAAGGCAGATTTGTCTGCGCTCAGCCGTGCCAGGCCAGGGGAATAAAGTGGGGAGCTGAGCAGTTCTGTGCTGCAGCTCCTCCACTCTGTGGAAAGCTTGCTGTCTTTGGGCCAGGTAGGAGGAGGTGAGCTCTGAATCTGCTTGTAAAACACTGAAACATCAAAAGAAACAAAGAGTATAACCAATGACCATTAAGAATTCATGCAAGGCATGATGTAGGTAAAGGCAGGGAGGGACTGAAATATGTGG
Organism: Lateolabrax maculatus; assembly: GCA_031216445.1. Taxonomy (NCBI): domain Eukaryota; kingdom Metazoa; phylum Chordata; class Actinopteri; order Acropomatiformes; family Lateolabracidae; genus Lateolabrax; species Lateolabrax maculatus. Next base: position 5,462,315 of record CM062212.1, on the reverse strand, counting down.
GGGATACCCACTACAGGGCCTAGTGATAGGTCAAAACATAATTTAACATGAATACTGGCTTCTATAGGAATGTTCACCAAAAGTTTGGCACATTTTATTGTGTGTTGATAACTATGCTGGCTCCACTCACCCGTGATGAGGCTGAACTGTTTTCTCAATGGTTTCCTGAATGTCCTGTTTCAGGTCGTCTCCATCACACAGACTGTGGCTCAGTAAATTTCCAGTAACTCTGAGCTCTTCGAGGCCAGCCTCCCCCTCTGCTGTTGCACTTGCCACGGCCTAAAAGACAGTTTTACAGTAGTTTTTGAGAATGACATTGCACCGATCTGTCACTGCACGGACTGAAGAGTGTGTTGCTGATTGACTTTTTTTTAAATCTGTGCATACAAATCCACCAAGACAAAATGTCTTCAACAACAACAAATCGACACTCCTTATTGAAGAACAAGTACAGACAAATGTAGATACAAGATCTGTGAGACCACACCCATATGACATTACACACCACTGTAACAGCTGCCATTTTAGACCTACGTGAAACTAAATAAAAAGAATCAGACAATTAGAAAACACCTCTGTTGTGTCTTAAATCAAATGGCTCATGTTCAAATGTGTTGCAGAATATGATTTGCCAGCATGCAGAGAAACTCGGTCAGAGTGGGTAATGTCTTCTTACTCGAGCACGGTGGAGTCTCTGCTCTATCGTACTCTGGATACCGAGGTTTTCACCTGGTGGAGAGTCATCACTTTGTCTCAGATCTCCAATCCAGGACTGAGTGGACTTTGAAAGAGTCTGAAACACCTCGATGTCCCTGCTCAGAGAGCTCTCCTTCTCAGAGGAGCCACGCAGTACGTCGGTTTGTAAGTTGCGGTATCGTTCCAGCAGTTTTCGACTATCTTCCACCAGAGCAGACTGCTGAAATGTGCTGCTTTGTACGGATGACAAAAGCTGATTGAGGGCCTCTGTCCTCCCCCTGCAGTGAAGAAATATGGGCAGTGTTGAATGCTCACTTACTCGTTATTCACACACAAATGTTAGTGAGGGGACTAAAACTGAGCTTTGCCTTTGTCAGGGCAAAGTTGCCATGGATGTACTAACATGTTAAATAAGTACAGATGGAAAAAACTTGTCACAACTGGCAGCTTCTTCAGGGTGCAGAAGAAGAAAACACAATAAGAAATTCACCTTCACTTGATTAACAATGTTTCACACTGCCTGATAAGTTTTTGACCTCACCTTTGTACAATATTTGCTTATCTTTACACAGAGCTGCACAGCATACACCTCAAATCAGACAACAGTTTACCTTTGTTGAAGTGCTTCCTCTTGCAGGAGACTAAGATCTTCCTCATTCGCTGCTTTTTCCTCAAAGGCTTCCAACCATTGTTCCAAATGCTCGCTCTCCCTCTGCAGCCTACAACATACATAGAGTATGAATGCAGACATGTGCATGACGCAAACACGCGTATGCACAACACACTGTAGATTTAAGTGTGTTCATAGTGAGAAAATGGTTGTACTGCAGAATATAAGACAGACTTCAGAAAACAAGTTGAACTGGCTTTGCTGCCTTTATTATCTCCAGAGTTTAAACTGTATCACTCTCTAAGACTGTTTGTACTATTACATACAGAGTTTCACTGATAAATACCCAGCTGGTCTGGTTTTGTCTGCTTTGTTTCTTTATGCAGATCCCCTGATGACAACGTTTGAAACACACTTAAGTGATCAAGCAGCTAACAAACAAAGCCTTTAAACAAGCTCCAGAAATACCCACCCAGCAGCTCTCTTATGCCCTTATTGTAATGTGTAAATGTTGCATGTTATGTTGACTGATATGTGTATGCATGCGACATGGTTGAAAAGAGACATTAATCTGAATTTCACTGCAGACGTGTGAATCTGTAGACATTACATAACAGCTGAACTAAAACATGAACGTCTAAGCATTATGTGTGTTACCTGTCAAGAGCCTGGATGTTCCTCTCTGTCTGTTCCTCCACCTCGGAGAAGAGCTGATGGGTGTTTCTGACTTTATCCTGCAGCTGAATCCCGTCCGCAGACAGACTCTGCAGGCTGACTGGGCTCTCTATGGAGGCCATAACGCACAGGTCCTCCAGCAGACTCCCTACCTGCTCATCCTGGGTCTGGAGCTCATAAAGTAGATCCTGTGGAGGAAAATAAGTTGGTGTTTGCATTTTAAAGCATCAGCTATCAGTGTCTACTCTAATTTGGCCACTTCAAACATTAACATGAACACTAACTTCATTGACAAAACTTTAGAGCCACTATGTCTACAATTTTTACATGATTCTAGCTTCTCTTTTATTATTAGTAGTAAGTTTATTTAAAGTGTAAAATCACAAGTTTCAAGATTGTAACACTTAAAAACTAAATACAAAACTACCACTGGGGGAGCACCAGTGTCACAAATATAACATATAGTTAGTAACATGAAAATACTCTTATCTACAGCTCAGTTTGGGCCAGTGGGACAAACTGAGCTGACGCATTTATAGAAATCTCCCAACAAACAGATATACTTGTGCAAAATAAATTTCCTAAGCAGCAAGTGTGCTCCAGCAACAGAAATCTGGACTCAAATATGGCTGACTATATCCCATCACTCAAGACCACATCAAGGTTAGAAGACTCATTTCAGTGACTTTTTGAGACAAAGGTCTTTTTTGTTACTAGACATTGTTTGTATTGTAAGGCACTACAAACTGCTGGGGTTGAATGCATTTTATTGAATGTTGCCATTTTTATGTGTGTACTGAAATTGGTGGTGTGTTTTGCAGACAGTGCAGCAACCACTCAGCAGATACTGATTGAGGGCCTGGTCTGCAGGAGAAACACGGATTAGTTTGGCTAATTTGGGTTTTCGCTGTTCGTAACACGTCACAAATAACTTCAATGAATGATTTAATGTTTGTAAGACAAATAAACACACTCTTTATTGAATCACTTGCCTCTGCTGTCACGATGCATCTCTCCTCTCCAGGTTGTTCAGGGAAACAGAGACACCATGTCCAAACACCAATTGAAAGGTTCCAGAAGGAACCAAGTGATAAGATAATGAGGGGTGTTTTTTTCTGATTTTTTAAAAGTTGTTTACTTTTAGCAGTGTTTAGATCCTCATTTTTTATTTAAGTGTATGTTGTCTCTTAATCAGACTATTGGTAATGTTGTTGTTGTTGCATATTGTTTTTGTTTTAACAGTTTGAAGGTGAGAACAGAGATAGTCTTCCTATGTTGTGGTAGGGTCCAGGTCAGTACTACAAGCTTCTGTATGTTTGACTATAATAATGTTTGCTTTCTTTTGTATTTCATTCATGTTGGTGAAAAAAACACTTTCCTGTGTTCAAAATCCAGCTGCTAATTTGTCATCGTAACAAAAGTACTTTTATGTTACAGCTTTACGTCATGATTTAGGTTGATCCAGATGTCTTTTATGTGTATGTATACATTTAAGAACTCACCTTAAGTTTTGCAAGGACTGTTGCAACATCTGAACCACTGAGGGTGAGCAGGGAGTCCTGAATCTTCTGGAGGGAGTTAAAGCATTCAGCCATTCTTGCAGTAATTTGTCCCTTAGCAGCCACCATCTGCCTGTAAACATCTTCAGCTTCAGAAACAAGCTCCTTCAGCGGCTCTATCTTCTTCCTCATCTGGGTCTCCACAACCTAGACAAAACAAAATCAATCAAGAGACATATTGTAACTTCATCTGATCAGTCATTTTAATCTGATGTCCAAATTTAATCAAAAATTGCAATATGAAGTTTGCAATAGTGGCATCATAACAATCATCTGTTTTGGGCTTCTTGACTCTCAACTGTTAACTGACCAACAAAGTGCTACCAAACAGAACTAGACTGGAGTTGAAAATGAAACCAGAACTATATTTATTTACTGTACCTGTCCATCCTAGCAGTTTTATTTCAGCCTGAAACACCCACATCCTAAACAAAAAACTAAATCACACGCTGTACCTGCAGCTCCAGAGGGAGTTCTGTGCTTTGAAGCAACACCTGAATCTCAGAGGCTCTTCGGTGGAAACGCTCCATATTCTTCTCTTGTGCCGCAATGTCATCCTGGAGACAGTTAGAGGGAGATGCTCATCATTTAAAGCAACTGTAGAAATCTAGAGAACATTTCATTCCCATAAGATGCCCCGACATGTCTGAACCTGTTTATTACAGAATGAAACAGGAAGAAATATTTACCTGCAAGGCCCTGATGTACTCCTCTGCCTGAAAGGACGGAGACTGAGCAAATGCAGCTAGTTTATTGCTGGTCCAGCACTCCACCTCTGTTCCCAGCTGGAGGATCCCATCCCACAGAGTCAGACCATGGTGCAGATTTTCAAGGTGGGAATCGGTTCTTTCTGATATCTGCAAAAATTTGAGTTGCAATGAATGCCAGCAGATATTTGGAATGATAATGATCTTCTATACAATGGTTTAGTCCACATATGGGATCAGCAACACTAAAACAACACTATTTGTGTTGTAAATCCTGCTTTCATAACAGAAGATAAAATAAGAAAACCAAAAACAATCCTCTGAAACTGAATTACTGAATTGTTTCTTCCATGATACATATTTTTGAAGGCCCATAGTTAAACATTTTTGCAGACCAAGAATAGAAGTTTGTTAGCAATTTTGCAAAGAAATAACACAAAAAACAAATAATACTTGGCTACTTACCGAGAAAGGATCACATCCACAAAAACATGATTGATTAATTAAAATATAACATACCACAGACACAGACAGAGTTGAAACTTCTACTCACATCCAGCCAGCGGTCCATGAGAGCATCTGCTTCACCCTCAAATGGGATAATGGTGCATTCTAGCATCTGACGTAGATGAGTGTGAAGCTGCCTGCAGATACTTCGGACTTCCTCTATTCTGTCACCAAGGCCACTAAGCTCTGCTTTTGTTTCCTGGACCTGAGATACCACACACACACACACACACACACACACACACACACACACACACACACACACAAATGTGTAAAAAACATATATAACACACTTTCAAACTTGTCTTAATGAAGAACCAGAACCAATGATTTAACTTGGCCTATGTTGACAGTACTTCATTAGCAAGTTGAATAACAATCCAGACTTATAAAAGGGGGAATTCCTTAATCATCTTAATTGAACAGTGTGGTGTACCTTCGTGTGCAGTCTCTGCAGGTTGTCTTTCCCCATGTAGGAGGCTTGTTCACTGATAGTGCTTTCAGCCCTTTGCAGTGTCCCACTCAGCTCAACATGCATGCTCTGAAACCTCTTCAGCAGCTCTGCCAGGACAGAACACTGCTCCAGCCTGTATGTGATCCACAACAGAACACACACGTGCACCAAACTCAGTAAACTACTTTAATTCCACATAGTAGTAAATCATGAAGTACTGTAACTGCTCTCTTTACCGTTCAGTTACAGCTTTAGTCGCCTCCTCCCAGACTTCCTCCACCTCTCTGGTTTGACTCACACCAGGGACTTCGGACTGTGAAGATGCATCTTGTATGTTCTGCAGCTCAGTGAGGTGCCCAGCAAGACGACTTTCCAGCTCTGTCAAGGCCCGAGTCCTGCAGCAGATGGAACAATCATGAGTGTACTGAGTCATTTGTGGACAGGGGGAAGCATAAGAGAGGTGTGAATGGAGGATACTGACAGCATTGGTTAAGAGTTATTGTTTAAGCATACTTGGAATACCCGTCAGACAATGCATTGACAATAAAATGATGTATAATACAATTGGAATAGTTCCATTTTTTGTAGTGGTGCAGATATTAAAATGATGACGATGATAATAATAACAAACACTAAGAATTATTAGTTTTTTGACTCCGATCAGTGTTGTACCTCTGTTGCAGAGCAGGCAGGCTGGGCTCCAGTAACCTCAGATGCTCAGCTGCTCCCCTGATCTCCCTCAGTGTGCTTAACAAGGCAACTGTCCTCTGGATCAAACTCTCCTTCTCTTCTCCGTCTTTCTTAACCCGACTGCTTCTTCTTCTTCTATGGTCCTTGGCTTTTAAGTTATCCCCTTCAGACTTCCAGGTTTGAGCCTTGTGCTCTTCCTCCCTTTGTGTTTTTGTATCATTATCTCCTTCCAGCCTACTCCTTTTGGCCTCCAGCCCTGACTCCTCTTCCATCCTACTTGGAGGGGGATGCTCCTGTTCCTGCTCCTGCGCTCCCCCCTGTTGTGGTGAATCATCCCCAGTCTCTGTCTGACGTATCTCCGTTGGATTAAATGCTTCATTCTCCTGGATTTTCTCATTTCCCGTTGGAAGTAGCTCATCTTTTCTCTCCCTCTTCCTGGTTCCCATCAGCTCTTTCTCCACGTCCACAGCTTGCTTGGACAATGATCTCATCACATCCTGGCACGTCACTGTTGGACCATCCATGCTCAGAGTCATCCCCACTGCCTTTAAAGTGCTGTCAACACTATCAGATTGTTCCGCAGCAGTCTGCAACTTCTGCTGCATTGCTGCCTGCCAAGAGTGCCTCTCCTGCTCCCAGTCTGCCTCATTTTGCTGCCTGCTGGGGTCTTGGTTTGCCAGCAGGGTTGGGATCTCTGCCTTGACTTCCCTCACTCCGGCTAGGAAGTGATCCAGGGCCTGGACAGCTGACTGAACTTTCTCCAGCCGCTGTCTGAGCTGCTCGAGATGACGGACACTGTTGTGTACAGCCTGGCTGATGGGTAAAGTGGATGTGACGTCCGGACCCTGTCTCTCCTCTCCAGTGCCTTGTTGTGATAGCTTTCTCATTTCAAACTGGAGTCTGTCATCCATCTCCTGGATAACACAAGAGGGATTAATAATAATGTTTGTTTGATTTCACTCTCAGAATTTAAGTGTTAACCGTTTGAAAAAAGCATAGATGTACCTTTAAATCAGATACCAGTCTAAGATCAGCCAAGATAAAGGAGGAGATGTCTACAGACTCTCCGATGATCTGGTCCAGTTTTTCTGTGATCAGTGCCATCTGTTGATCTGCAGACTCTATCAGGTCTGCAGTATTCTCTAGACATGTCATCCTGGAACAAACCATAGTAAAAGTAACTATACTTGTAAGCATAAGTTGATATTATGTATAGTACTAATACATGGTTATTATTGAACTCCATCTGCTGATAATGATCGTGCAATATAATTGAAAGCTCCAGAACAGCTACTAAAGGGACCGTGAAGTGAGATTGTTATTTCTAAGGTCAAGATTAAACCTTGAAACTCGACTTTTGAGTCTACATGGGCGAGACGTGCTTAAAGTTCTCAAAGATACTACATTTCCAAGTAAGAGAATAGTCAGTACTTTTGATTAAACTAAGAGGTGCACTGTACCTGCTCTGTATGTGCATTTGTTGGCTTCTCCACTGCTGAGTCAGCTGCTCCCTGTCTCTCTCCACTTCACCCTTATCTTTCTTGGTCATCAGATGGGACAATTGGGAGAGCCGGCCATGCTGGAGCTCAAACTCAAACCACAGTGAATCTGTCTTCTGTTTTAAATTCTGTTGAGGAGGGACATGTTTACAAAGCAATCACAGCGATAGTTTGATATTGTGAAGTTTGACCTAGTGGTGTGAACGTAAAGTGGTGAAGTGACGCTTCAACTTGCCTGTAGTTGCTTATTTTGGTTCTGCATGGCGGAGATGGTGACCGGCTCTCGGATAAACTCCTCCAAATGTTGCTTGTTTTCCTGGAGTTGAGACTGAAATACCAAGCAGGACTTTCTGTACCTGCCGTGACAGATTTACACATTGTTTCAATTTAACATTTTTCTGAGACTGAAAGGCTACGTGAGAACAGAGCCTGTTGCAAAATCTCTGACATCAAGTTCATCTCACTAGTGTCAAACAAGGTACATGGCAGACTTTTATGTCTTTGGGGTAATTATGTTGTTTAAATAAGGAAAACTGGCGAGGCAATAACGTAGACTTCCTTAAAGCTAAAAAGACAATCAATTTTGGGTTATGTTCTACTGTGCTTATCTATCAGGTCTCAGTTGAAACTTTATTTCACATGCTGTCAGTTCTTCAAACTCACACAGAAATGTAAACACTGAGATACTAATCCATACCTTTCCAGTACTTCCTGTTCTGAGGAGTGCTCTTCCTGTGGTGGGGCGGTTGTCTCTGGGATGATGGTCCACTCTGCCTCCTGCTTGGTCTCCACTGTGTTGCCCCTGACAACTGCCTGGGAGGTGGGAGAATCACATAGTAACAGTCCAGTGAAGAAGAGAGCAGAAGATGGAGTGGCGAGCCTATCCAATTACTGAGGATTAGTGCCCTGCTGCTGGTGCTGTGTCGTCACAGCCAATGAAACTGTTGAGTTTTTGTTTGACCATGGAGACTTAAGGAAAGGCCACTTTAAATGCAATGTATAAAGTAAATAAGATTAATTTAGGGTAATTAACAACTGCATCCAAGATGTGACTGTAGAGCTTTCCCCTTCTTTATTTGATGTACAGTAAAGCATGTATGTCGTGTCATGTGTCTTATAAGTTTGGTTGCAACAGAAGAGTGTAGCATGCCACATAAGTAACTGAGAGACCCAAATTATGATCTGCTGTTGAGTATGGACACTGGTGGAAAATCATATTCACATAGGAAATCACAAGCTATACAATACACTACAAAACCTTCATGCAATGTTTACATAAAGGAAATGGCAATTAAAACTGGAGCTTGGAATCTAAACTTCTGTGAGTGTGTGCTATATCTAAAGAAAAGACTCACCAATAATCACTGAAACAGCCCCCATCCTGACTTCAAACTATGTGCAACAAATGTGCAAACTAGGACTGTAAACTAGACAGAAAAACAAAACTAAAATCCATATAAAGGCACTTATGTGCTCTCGTCATACCTGTATATGAGTTTGGGTTTGCTGACTGTGGTCTGTGATGTGCAGCAGACGAACTTTCAGCGACTGCTCTTTGGCTCGAAGTGAGGACTTTCGATGTTTCCCTGACCCACAGCCTCTACGTTGTGTCAGGTCATCCTCGCTCTCTGCTGGGACACCACCACCACGAGGCTGCCCCGACACAGCACTGCCCACAGGTGAGAGGTCTTGTCGTGGGCTGTCCATGCTTTGTTTCTGTGGGAGATTGTCGCTCTGCTGTGTGTCGGCCGACGTGCCAGTCGCCCTCAGCGGGGTGTTCCCCCGGAGCTGCCGACCCCTGCTGAGTTAAGAAATGTTCATCAGTGGGAGGTCGGGGTCAGTCAGTTAGAACCACTGAGTCCTACAGGCGTCTCATTAAGATTAATAGACTTGAGGGATTACAGAGTGACAATGGTTAATAAATAAACTGTCTGCTTCAATTAAACGATGCATTTCAACTTAAATTCAATACACAAACACTATAAATTAAATGTTAATTAAGTGCAAATTCTAATGTTAAAATTCTGTTCTATTTCCGTCAAACTTTAGCCAATTAAATAAATACATTTCTAAAACTTAAACCTTTTGTTTATCTTGCTACCTACCAATAAAATGCTATTGCTTGACGGGAATACACATGACATTTTTTTGAAATATAAAATATTTTTTCAACTTGTATTGGGCATTTACATTTGAAATATGAGCTGAAATTTATGTTTACATGTACCAAACAACTCTCAACACTTACAGCACTAGGGGTGGACTTTATGAGAGCAAATTCAAGGACTCTTCATGATTACAAGGTGAAAATCAAGCACAAACTTGTCTTGGCTTTTTTACCCATGACAGAATTTCAATAAATGTAATTGTTTGCCCTTGATACACACCTGAGATTTAGTCATAACACAAATCCAAATGAGACTGTACCTGACGGAAGGAATGACATGGATAACCTTTGCTTCAAAGCAGAGCAGACGTGTGAAAATACATCTAACAGACGCTGATCTTCTTCAGTGTTGTTATACCTAATATATTACACCTCATCATGCCTCTCCTTAGCATTATCTTACCAGTCAGATGGGAGCATTGTGTCACTGGGTTGTGTTTCCTGCGCTTCATCTGACTCCCTCAGTTGGTCTGTCGCTAGGCAGGAGGATTTTCTTGGTGTTAGTGTTTCGCACAGGTCCTGGAGGGACTCAACCCGTTCCTCAGCAGATGTAGCTCCGTCCATGACGGCCTGGGAGGAATGTGAACTTCTGAGAAACTGAAATCAAGTATCTTTCTTTCTGGCTACGTAAACGTTTCCCAGAATCATACAGTTTGCCACACAGCACAATCAGATGTTAATGCCGTGTTATGCAAATACCTGTTGCTGAAGCAAAGAGTCGAGGTCAGTCTGGTCAGTGGCTTCGTGCAGAGTGTTAGTTTGTGTTTCACATTGCCCAACAGAAAAAGACTGCTTTGCCTCTCTGATCTTAGACCATAAGATAGGAACAAAGGCAGACATTTCTCTGCGTACATCCTGAGTGTGAGACAAACAAGCAGCAACTTACTTTGCGGACATTGTGAATGAAAATTTGTAAAAATATATAAGTAGTGGTAAGGGATGCCAGGTTATCATGGTATATTATAGCTGTTAAAGCTAAAGCGAAACAGTAAAATACTGAATTAATTGGACTCTTCAGTAATGAGTGTGTGCTACAGTGTGTTAGAGTTAGATGAAGAGATCAATACCACTCTCAAATTGTCCATTTAATATGAAGCTATAGCCAAGAAATTGTATTTTTTCCACTTTGGCCTTTGCACAAGTAAAGCAATCAAGCAATAACACGTTAATTAGTGAGCTTCAGAGGTGCTGGTAGGCAGATTTCTTCCAGCTTTGGACAGAGCCAGGAGAGCTGTTCCTCACTGTTTCGAGTCTTTATGCTTAATTGTATTGATAGCAATAAAACTGATGAGAAAATAAAAAAATAAAAAAATGTAACTTACGGTGTGTATTTGAATTCCTTCAATGTACTTCATTGTTAAAGACTTTGGAAAGGTTTTAAAACTCAATTAAACCATTCATTATGACAGAAGTGACTCAACCCTTTCTAGTTGGTGCAACAGTCTGTGTACAGTCCCTGTCATACCTCCCACTGCTTTCTGACTGAGTCAGAGAGCAGCATCAAGTCCTGGAGTTGGGGCCCAGTGCAAAAGACCCCAAAACCCTCCACTGCACACAGGAACTCCTCGAGGATGGCAGGCTGCAGAATCTTTAAAGCTCTCTGCGCAGAAAGACATAAAGCTGGACAAACATGCACAAACAAAACTGGCACATATGCAAAGCATAACACCACAGACCTTTGAGAATGTGTCCTAATTCTGGAATTACATTTTTGAGTTTCCAAGGGTCTGGATGTTGTAGCATGAAAAGCATTTGCTACATTTTAAGCAATTGATAAACAGCAAGTGGGTAGAAAACTGGCTTTACAGTCTTTTTATGTTTTTGTCAAAATATTTTTTTCACAGAATGATAAAGAGTGAAGTAATTCAGAGCTTGTACTTTTTTTGAAACTGTACCTGTTTCCTCTTGGCTTGTGACTCTGAAATCTCTTTGCCACCAAATAACTTGATGGCTTGCTGGATGCGTCCTTGCAGACGAAACCTGGCCTTCTCCAGTCTGCTCCTCGCCATAGACTGGGCTTTTGAATGAACTTCACTGCGGACCATAACCGGTGGCTGTGGAGACGTTTTATTACTTTGTAGAGTGTTTGGTTGTCCTCTTATTCTGGATTTCAATATGAGACTTTGAAGGGGGGATGAACTTTGTTTTTCCTCTGGGACTGGACTTGTTACATGTTCAGCTTCAGCTTCTTTTACAATTTGAGCAAGAGGAGAGTGAATATGAGGTACTGGTTCCCTCAGAGGCTGGGGCAGCATTTGGATTTTGACATGCGGTATAACAATTGATGGCTCATCCTGTGTGCTCATGTACTTGTTTGTAGGCCAACCCTGGAGACATCTTGTCCTTTGTTGAGGCTCCTGAGATGGAAACTCCGGTGAAACCTGATTTGGGTCCTGGGTTTGCAGCATGACGTTCCCAATCTGGTTTACATGTTTGGTTCTGGCCACAACAAATAACCCTGCCTGTGTCTGATGGGCTTTTTCATCATGTCGCCGAAACCCAAGGGAACTAAACATTCCAAGAATCTCCTAAAAAAAATGAAACATACAAATCGCATTGTCTCATTAAATATATGAGCAACTGTTGAAGACCTGAAAAAAGCTACCGCACATTGATTTAACTCACCTGGCAGTGTGATACTGCCTCTGAGATCCTGTCCTGTATGCCTGAGGTACTGAGGTGTTGCAGAGGAGAGGTTTTCTGTACTCGTGCCACAAGGTCCTGCAGATCCTGTCCATCAGTTACAACCTGGTTCTCCAGCTGCAAACCTCGAGAGACCAGCACCTGGAAAGGATTATAAAGCCTTTATTGTGTAATCTGTACTGTATTGTTTTCATTTTATAAACCAATAATTGGCACAGTTTTATAAATTTAACATCAGATTACAGGACACATTTACGCTTTATATTTGCCATAAAGTCACACCAAAGACACGCTTGATTGGCCCAATGGCCTCTGCCCAAGTTTTAGCACTATTTCAGTGTGCACGCATACCACCTGCTACCCAGGAGGGGTCCCATGTCAGGCTATGTGGAATAGATGCCCCTTTTGCATTATTTCCCGTAGCCCATAGAGAGTCTGTGCAAACCACAAGTTTGCATATCTGGAAACACAATCAAATGAAAATTCAAAGACTAGAAAGAAAGTAACACTACCACAGTACCCACACTCACTGGGATGAACAATAAAAAAAACAGCAACAATGACCACGTGAGATCATGGAGACAAAAGAGAGTGAAAATAGAATCATAAACCAAAATAATGCTTAATTAATAGGTGTAAAAACTTTTGGTTTGCTGACTTTGGCTGTAGACTCTAATGCAGAGCGTCCTCTGTGCTTTTTCTCCTTTAAGTGCTGGTAGCAGTCCAGGGTCTCTGTGCTCCAGTGGTCCAGCTCAGCCAGACGGCCTTCCAGCCTGGATGCAGCCCGCTGCAGCTCTCCACAGGTCCTCTCTGCTTCAGCAAGCACCTGTAGTACAGATACAAGCAATTAGGACTTGTGCACTGCTTTAAGAAAGCTTAGCTTCAGAATGGATTTAGTCAGAAACTGTAGACAGGAATGAGGCCTGTTGAAATGCATGATAGTTAGTCAGAAAATGTTTGTACCTGTGGGAGAGTTTGCTGCAGGCTCTCCATGTGGCTTGTTTGAAAGTCTGGGGATGGACTGAGAGATGAAAAGTCTACCTCAGCCATCTTTTTACTCAGTACCTAATAAAAAGAAAGTACAAGAAGTAAAAGAGAGAATAGTTCAGGCATGGAAAGAGTTAAAAACCGTATCAAGTCATCCATCCATTAATTTGTAACTTTGCCAACCTGTAGTTTCTGTCTGTTAGCCTTCAGTGGGACTGATGCCACTTCCAGAGGTTGCTTCAGCAGCCAGCTGGCCTCCTGGGTCAGTGAATTCACCATCTGAAGACACTGTGGGCCGCCACTGGGCTCCGATGATACTTCCTAAGAAGACATTCTTTATGAGTGTTTTGAGATTAATTCTGTAAATTTTGACCACTTCAGATCCTTTATATTCATTTAATCTTAACTGTAGCCTCATGTAAAGTCTGTGCCATTGTGGAAAAGAGCAGTGAGAACATGATTACTTACAAACATTGTCCTCTTCATGCATTCAGCCCACTGCAGGTTGACCTTGCTGAGTTGCTCGGCCAGAGCGAGGCTGGTTGAAGATTCTGTCGCTTCGATGAGCAAGTTCCCCGCTTCGTTTAACTTAGCCTGACATGACGTCCACTCACTCATATCCTACAGTAACCAAACCAAAAGATAAGAAATAAGGTGAATCTAAAGCTGCTCCTGCTCTGATTTACTGCAAGGGGATATACACTGCTTTCTAACATTGGACTTCGCAGTGAGAGTCATAAAGGAATCTCTTTGAGTTATTCATTGACAAAATTCCAGACGAACAGGCGGTTACCTGCATCCCCACGGCAGGAGACTGGGCGTGCGAATGTATCTCCTGTGCCAGCCATGTATGTAGAGAAGTAAGGCATTTGTTGTAAGTCTCCCACGCAGACACAGCTCTCTCCATCGTCCCCCTCACAGCCGTCACAGCCAGTGCGACCGTTTCAGCTTCACTTTCTGCTTTCTTCACCTGACGAGTAATACGCTGGGAATCTTCACCTGGGGAGTGAAGAGTGAGTGTGTGGAGGTCAACTCTTGACTGTGTCAAAAGTTAAGCTCTGATTTTGTCCTTACAGAGCTCTTATCACAGGCACACATTTAGCTCATACCAAGCGCTGCCTTCCCGGTGTAGGCATTCGCTTTCTCCTTCAGGTTTTGGAGAGCGTCCATCAGAATCAAAAGCAGGCCTTGGTGCTCCACTGTTTCCTAGACAACACACAACAGAACTCATCACTTTTGTTTGTTTTTCAGTAAAAATAATTGCTGTTCCCTGTAATCTCACATCATTTTTTTGTTGTATAATAATAATGTTTTTTTGAACTTGTGCAACAAGGTTTTACTTCCTGTTCTTTTAGATACTTACATGCCAGTCCTGCAGTAGCAGAAGTATTGTCTCTTGGGATCTGTAGGGAGATTTCCAGGTGTGAATCTTAACATTGATGCGGCCCAGAAGATCCAGTACAGTGTGATGGGATTCCTGGTATTCCAACTTGATCCCTTGATACTTGGCTGTGACTCGGATATTGGTTAAACTGTTCAAATAAAGAAGTTGCATTATTTTTTTTATTATTGGAACCAAACAGCAGATACCTTCAATAAGAGATACTTAAAGATATACGGCTTTAAACGTCCATGTGGGAATATTGATTTTAACAAAACTCAATAATTACAGAAGCTGAACAATTATGTCACATACCGTCTTTTTATCTCATCAAACTTTTCAAGAGGCACTACTACGTTTCCTGAGTCATCCATGTTGTGGTAGGTATCAAGGATATTGACGTGGTGGCTCATCTCCTTAATTAAAGTCTGAAAAAAAAACATGATGACAATGTGTGCCCAGTTCCATGTCACGTCTCAAAATATTGTTATGCTTCCTGTTCATATAAACATCTGCCCCATTCTTGTCTTACTGGAAACACCAGAAATTTCATTTAGATTTTTGAGAATAGGAAAGATCAAATTAGTTCTACAACTTCAAAATGAAAATAACCTTTAGTGTGTCTTGTTGAGCTCTCGCTTCTTTTGCAGCATCTGTGTGATCTTTCACTCTTCCTCCCTCTTCAGTCAACGCTGCTTCCGCACGCTGCAGCCACACGACAACTGAGTCCAGAGGAGGAGGAAGACTCGAGTCCAGGTCTGCTTTACATCTCTGCAGCTGAGGAATGACACACACAAACACACCCTGGTATAAGCACAAAACCTGGTCACTGCAATGTTGTCTAATGAGTGCTCTGTAAGCATTTCTCATTCATCTGAGAGGGACGAAGGTACTGAATCAGCAAGAGTCATTTTCCAGACTAAAAGCAACTTTAGGAGCAAACGCCAGTCCCATTTTCTCTGACTTATTCCATATGGCATATTGATATATAATGCCCTCACAAGTTCACTAACGCCAAAACAAAAACAAAGCACAGGATGCAATTTAGGAGCAGGGAAAGCTGCTTAACATCCACAGTGGATTTCCTCACCTCCTCTTCCAGACGATCCCACGCTGTCCTGAGAGCATGCTGCTCTTGGCTCAGCTCAGGGCAGCGTCTTATGGCAGCAAGGAGGGTCATCACTGGTCTCCTTTCCTCAGTGAAGGAGTCAGCGAGGTTCTGAAACACCTGACGAACCAAACACAGTAACAACTTTATCGCTTTTCTACCAAACAAAATAATACACACCAGTGAATGTTTTCTTCTTTCAGCTCTTGTGCTTTGCTTTACCTGATATTTTTCTGCAAAGCTGGATTTCTCTGTAGCTGTACATGCCTCTGACAGGTCCTGGTAGGATTGCTGCAGCCAGCAAGTGACCTCTAGTGCTCGCTCGCTTGGAGAGACCTACATTTTCCAAATTCAAACTGTCAGTAACTGTCAGTAAAAGCAATTTTAGCACTGCGTAATCAATGGAAAAATGTAAAAAGCATGTGCCATACTCAGACTCATATACAGACCTAACAGTTAACTTCAATTATGTTTCAGCTCAATGAGAACAATGATTTTTGACCAATGGAAACAGCAGTGGAAAAAAACAGGACATAGGTCCTAAGCAGGAATAGCCATGCATCTTATAAACATCAGTCGCCTGCAGCTGAATTATTTGTCAATATAACTGTCATCATTGATGCAAATTACAGAGTAAGAAAAAGACATAAAAATGGACAAATATTAACTGAAGGACTTCTTTGCTTGGTGTATGGCTACCTGGCGTAAGGGGGAGACAGCAATTGCTGGAGTGAAGCGAGCAGGCAAGTTCACAGGAGAGAGAGAAGAGGGCTGGGCCAGAGGAAACAGCTACACCACCACCACCAGAAGAAAACAGGGAAAATAATAAACATCCCTCAGTTTCATGCAGGAGATTGTGGGTTCAAGCTCTAAACAGGGAAAGGAAGCAGCAAAAGCAAAAAACAGTATTCCTATTACTCTGCTGTTACTTAAATTTAAACTAACAAGATGGAAGATGTAGATTTGATTAAAAGCAACGCTGTCAGTACTGCAGTAAAGTCTTCAGAAGGTGTGAAACTCAATGTGACACTGTGATTCAAAATACTGGTTTCATTGCCCACCTGTAGATGGTCATCAGGTGCTGGCATGTCATTGGAGTACTGAAGAAACTGGGCCACATAAGTCATAATGGACTTCTCATCAGGGTCTTTAACATCAACATCTGAGGTGCAGGTAAATACACAGAAAGGCTTTATAGTTGTTCAGTGTGGCAGAAACTCACCCCCCACTGTCTTTTTAAATGATGTTGTCTTAATTGACATTGAGCACAACCAGTTATAGGTTTGTTTCTCAAGAATGTCAAAATAGTAAACAAAAAAAAAAATTATAGACTTCTTGTCCTCCTTCCAAGGAGTAATTCGTAATTTGTGCTTATTCTAACTTTTCCATTGCAGCCACAGGTTGCCCATACTCCTATGTACAAAAACAACACAGTTATGACTATGGTAAAATTGGTAAAAAAAAAAATAAAAATTTAAAAAAAGCCATATATCAACTGATATAGCCAAACAAATCTTAACTTCTCTTCCAAAACAGTTAAGTCAAGAGTCCATGGTTAAAAAAAAAAGTGTTTTTGTGATTGGTATTTGTAATTTGTTGTGCTACATGTTATTTGGAAATACTGTGAAACACTATTTACAACTATTTAACAATACTACTTAATCAGTCTCCCTCACCCTGCGGCTCCAGCAGACGGGGGATGTGGAGCTGCCTCTCGGCCAGGTGAAACGCCTCCTCCAGGTTCTCCTGGTTGCTTCTGGACTGGACCAGTGAGAGATCAACCAGCTGTGGTCTGAGAGAGCACAGGATGGCCAGGAAGGCCTCTCCACTTCTCCAGCTGTTCTTGAAGTCCTTCACACTGACAGAGCAACCAACCCTAAAGAGAAAGAACGGCAGACGGAAAAAGGAAGAATTTACAGGGATCAATGACACTTCCATGATGACCAGAATTCATGACAGAGTAAAGAGGGTCTGAGCCGATCTGTCTTGTAACAACAGCAAAACTTTTTCAACTTACACCCTCTTTCTTAAATGAAACACCTGTGTCTTGCCTTTGTCTTAAGCATTCATATGTACGGTAGATAACCCACTTTTGGCATTGTTCCCTGACCCACATGAGCAGGGCCTTCTTGGCGGATACTCTGAAGCGTCTGTGGAGAGGTGATGTGCGGCCTGCTGGGATTGGACTAGCGGGGACTGGGCTGCCAGACCAAGAGTCCAGGCTGGCCAGAGAGTCGAGGGAAGAATGACAAGAGCTGAAGGCAAGAGTGCTGGCCAGCTCCTCAATCTAAAACAGAGACAGCGAAACATTATATTGGATATCAAATTATCCATATCTTTAAAATGATTCACACATATGTTACATCTGACCAAAAGTACAGGATTTTTGAGTATTGATGATGCATTAGAAGATGCTGTTGGTTAACATGTGGTGGCATTACTTTACCACTGGTACTCACATGACAGTGGAGGATGATGGTCCATATGAGTCCGAGGATGATTGAGGGCCGTCCATCTGTGATATCTGGGATATTTATGTTCACCAATTTGATCTATACCAACAAAAAACAGCCACCACAAATGTTAATAAAACGCACCGCAGATTCAGATGCCATGTTTTCTTGTGGAAACGTACAGATTTCTTCTTGAGAAAGTTCAGTGCAGTCTCAATGTTGGCCCTCTGCTGGAAAACCCCACGGCCCCTTTGTCTTTTCTGTGAAGACAAATTACAACTTTATTAGCTTTATTGTGATAATAATATGCATTTAAGCATGTTTTCTTGTTGTTTTGGCTTTTTGGCTCAGAAGCACATTGTAGTAACTCACCATAGGTTGGCCACTCATCACCTCCAGCAGGTCGAGCAGCTGTGACCCATCTCTGAGGTCAGAAAAGAGGTCTGACACAAATGAGGGAGGGCATCTCTGTAACAATACAAAACAACAATGAAATCTTACTGATTCATCGGTCCAGCTGAACAACACATTGAAAAATAGGAGTGGGTGGAAACTATGATCCATCATTAATTTCACCTGTTCCATCATCTAAAATTGGAGAGGCTTTATACAGTTAGTTAAAGTAAGGAAGTAGCAGAGTTTAAAAAGGCATCAAAGCAACAGAATTTTAGTCGTGAAAGCACCCAACAACTATTAAATGTGCTACGTGCAATAACAGCATCAAGATACATTAATAATCACACCCCATTATTTTGGGACCTAGTAAATATATCAAATAGAAAACAAATTGTACATCTGTACCTCAATTAATATAAATAACCCTGGGTCATATTTGGTGGGATTTTGCTGCATCATTTAATACAAAACAGGAAGTTGTTCAGGGTTTCCTTGTGTCATGTGGTAAAAAAAAAGTAAAAGGCTGATGGAAAATGTTTATCTTTTTGCAAACCACAGAAGAACATTTTAAGTGCAGCAGGAAGTGAAAAAGGTTTATGGGAAATGTGATCTACTTTGTGGGAAACAGTAAAATACTGTATATCGACATCTATTTCACAAAGACATGAATTTTTAAAAGGCTACACATCGTCTTTCATCCAAAACTTACTGCCATGAAACGGTAGCGGATTCATTCAAAAGTTTCTGGGTCAAAGCTTTAGGCCAAGTCACAACAGTAAACGTTGTCCTCTAGACATAAAGGAAGTATCTCCTGTTGGGTGTTGTCAGTGGACTCTGGAGTGGTGTAACAGATGGCAGGTTATGAACCAGTGGTTTCAGAGCGCAGTCATATGGACATGAGGTTGGATTCAGATTACGTGCTGTTCTGCTTCACTGAAGCACTATTTATACTCCAGGCGAGTGTCACAAGCAACTCAAGGTCTCTTGCCAGTGGGATCCATGGTGAGCTGCTTCACTGCACCCGACTGTCTGAACAATGAGTCAGCATGTCTGCAGCTTGCTTCATATCGTTTACAGCCCCACCACAGTATGATGTCATGTCATTTTTCAACACTTTCTGGGTAATGTGTAAATCAGGTTTTGGTTGAGACATCTAGGTAGACAAAATATCTCAAACTTTTACTGAACCTTATGTGAAAATAAAAGGCCAACTTGTATTTCCAATATTATGAAAAGTAATTTCCTTCTTACATGTGAACTGATTCTGCAAAAACAATGTGTTCAAAGCTTTAAAACCACCCAGGAGCTATTGATTTTTACAAATAAAGTAAAAATCTAACAAAGCATATGTTATTTTTCATCAAAATGTGGTGTGAGCAGTTTCTTGTTTTCTTTAACACATGCAACAAAAGTTCACGTTCACTCTTATAAGCATCACATCGTACCTTAGCAAGTTGAGCATTTATCCAGTTGGTGAAGGTCCTTTTCTGAATCTGTTCATGTTCCACTGTTGAGGAAACAGACAAAGAAAATGTAATTTATACACATTCAGAACAAGCTGTATGTAAATGGTCTCTGGCATCAATACAGTTAAGAAGTACTGGATACTAAAATCCTCTTTGTCAGTTGATATGGATTGCTGTAACATAATAAACACATAAATCTGATTAAAAAAATATGATTCTTTATGGATTTTGGGAGCTTGTGTTTTCTGGCATTAATAGATAGGTACAAAAAATAATGAATTAGTAAATTGCATCCTTGGGTTGTTTTAGTCCCATTTATTTGACAGTCTATTTATCATTTCTTATTTTGGATTACACTGGGCACAGTCACATGCATGCAATCGTGTCTTGCAAACAGTGAACCAGTTCAAATAAAACACACTTTGCAACCATATTGCTATATAATAAACACTTAGAAGAATGCTTTTATGTTGTTCCTTTCCCAAAAAGGGAAATATAAATGCAGTCCAGCAGAGTGATTTCCTTTTCATTCACTGAAAACACCAACTAATGCAAACTATTTTAACACTTTTGAAATACATTACCCTGATCTGAGCTGCAGGTAGGTCACTCACCGACATCAGAGGACTGACAGATGTTTCGACCCTCCATGCTTATAACTAATAGTTATTAAATCCATTTATAGTGAGTGAAGAGACTACTTTAAACAACATAGTACTGCCTTCTCTAACACCAGAGAACCCCGAGAAGCTGGCTTCCTCTTGAAGCTAAAGTAAGGCTACCGGCTGGCAATACGGGATGGATTCCAAGACAGTGACAGACATGGATACTGACGCTCACACACACAGCAAATATACACAGAGACACACTCACAGAGATAATGAACTCCCACACAGACATATGCACACTCACAGTGAGGCGGTTTTGGGCATACATGGTTCTTGAGTACTAGACCAGATCCTATAAGCATCTGTTGCCAAAACATGAAGCTTTTTCTATATATATATATATATTAAGGCTTTCCTTGTTTCAGTATTATGGAAGTGACAGACAGCTTAAAGAAATATGCAAGTAGTTTTGGAAATTGCCCACTTTCTTGAAGAGTATATTGACAGGGTAAGTGGAGCCAATGATCATCTGGGAACACATAATTTATTATAATGTTGGTGTCCACTCTATATTTTCATCACAAGAAATAATTGGTGTTTATTATTGACTCAAAGTATTTTACTACTTTAATTAAAACTGTACGTAGAATGTTAATAACTGTATCCAACATAAAAAGTGTAATGTCGGTCATAATTCGATGATTCTGCCTGCGTCCCTTTCTTTACCTAACCTCTAACCACTACTTTTTGTATCTATGTGCAGTGCTGTCTCTCAAGAGTTTTAGATGATAAGTGATCTGGATTTGTGCTGCCATTAAGGTTAACCTGCAAAATCACACATTCTGGCATACCAAACGTGGCTTTGATTACAAACAGCTGTTGAGACTATTTTCTGATTCAGTCCTTAGTAAATAAAGGAACTTAATGTTTTGTCTGAGTCAATAAGAAAAGCATGCAGTCACTTTCAGATTTATGAGCTCACACTTGTAATTATCAGATTTGGCTGTAAGTCTTACTCAGTGAGTCTCCTGTTTGTTTAAGAGCCTGCCAAAGCAGGAAACTCCTGATCATTTAAATCACTCGACTCCACCCAGTGCACCTGACATGCCCAGTACAAACAGCAGTAAGAGGCTTCACCATGGCTGCAAACATAATGTGATTTAATGTTGTGAGAGTATGTTTATGTAGAGAACTCAGTTTTAGTTACTATGTTGATTACTTTAACTTTTACTTAGTCTACTCAGGCAATTTATGTTGGTGCATTGTCAAAACTGCTTGTGTCTGATGTTCCTTGATTCACAGTACAATCCTTATTTAAAAAATAAATGTCCAAATACATAAGTGGTACTGAACAGTAATGAAATCACAGTGATATTTAAAAGCAGGCCTTCTTACACCATCACATAATAACCCAAATCTGCACATCAAAATTAATATTTTCAGCTCATATAAAATGTGTCAAGATTTATTCCCTTTTAATAATAATCCGTGCACCACTGACAGAGATGCAACACTTAATTCATCATGTAAATGTACAGTGAAGACAAGATTTGCATCGCTCTCAAAGGTAAGATAAATATTTGACTAATCAATGAATATGGCGACTTTTAATGTTATTTTCATAACACTAAAGAAGAGAAATGAAATTGAGCAATATAGAAAGACAGACATTATGTAAGTGTTTGTAAAGACAAAGACTGTATTATTTCTGTGCATTACAGTTTATAGTTTTATATCAAAAACAAGCCATGATTCTACTCCAATTCAACACTGAAAATAAAGAAACAAGCTGCAGAAATCCTCTTAATCCCTACTGTATTTTTTCAAAACTGGGATGTTACAAGTGCCCTCTTCTGTGTTTGATTAATGGGCACAGCGTTTGTTATAAATGTATATGAAAGTCCTAAAATGACTAAGATGTGATCTCCACATATACAAAATAGC
Organism: Lateolabrax maculatus; assembly: GCA_031216445.1. Classification (NCBI taxonomy): domain Eukaryota; kingdom Metazoa; phylum Chordata; class Actinopteri; order Acropomatiformes; family Lateolabracidae; genus Lateolabrax; species Lateolabrax maculatus. Next base: position 5,439,765 of record CM062212.1, on the reverse strand, counting down.
AAACAAATAGTGTACAAACCTTTATCCCCTCTACTCTCACCAAACACTAACAAGACAATTATAGGTATAACTATCATGTCTGGTGACTGAACTGGGCTTTAACCTGACAGTTAACCTGCCTTTAAAAATCCGCTTTCACCACTTCCATGTTCACTTTTTAAGGCACTTACTTTGTGATTCCCCAGTACAACATATCACATGTCACAACATCTACAAAAGTACAGGAATGGACCGACCTTGGAGGAGCATGTGCACGTTGTCAATATCCAATGGAATGCCTCCATCGTCTTCCTCTGCTCCACCTGAAGCCATGTGGTCTCCAACCACGGCACGGGATCAACCTCGGAAAGATCCAGGAGACATGGATTAGTAGATCGTCCACTCAAGTAAAACCCACAAAGGAAAAAATGTCAAGGGTAAATACTGCAGTGTCAAAGTTTTTTCCAAAACATTTAAGTTAGCTGGCTCCGCTGCCAGATTAGTCACGTTACATTGGAACGCACCCATCCACACCCTTACATTACCACAGAAACATACAAGTAGACGCAAGTAGTCACATGCAAACACTCAAACAAAGGGCTCAAAGAGGAGGAATAACCGTTCTGTATGGAAAGAGCCTGTGCCACGTGCCAGTGTAGGTAGTAGATAGGTGTAGGTAATGCAGATATACAAAAAAAGGTGGCCTGCTCACAAATGTTCAACATACCTGCAGAAGGGCTGTAGTCACTGAAGACAGCTAGTGCATACAAACACTACAGCATTACAGTGAAGGACGCGGTAGAGTGCGTACAGAGCACAATAAATGTCCTCAGCTGTGTCCTTTTATTTTGGCACAACTCTGTGTCGATTCACTGCGTTGAGTCCCTTCAAATAGGACTTGGCCTTTAGGCGCTCATAAACGAAACAAGGTGCCTCTTGCCTATTGGAGCATGAAGACAAAAAATATTGGAAAGTCCCGCCCACGCTCACTGCAGGCCCAAATCACTCCTGCAGGCTCTCATACACACACAGTATCCTTAGGCTAAAAAGTAATCATAACCTCAAAAATCCCAGACTTGATTCCCTTTTTTTTCATTTTTGTTTGCAGAAGCAGATACTTGTTACTGACATTTCAGGAAACAAAAACAAAAGAAGTGTCTCTATTTATATCTTTTTCATTTTCTTCTATTTGCTTGTGACCTAATATAATAATGCAACAGTGGAGAAACAAGGACACTGGAAAAGACCTTTGATTTGATGATTTAATGTGAAACTGTTTCAGGTTCCTTTTAGGGGTCATTCCAACTCATGAATTTGGAATATACAGTGTTTAATAAAAATATAATTCTGCTTTTACTTTCTCAGGTGGTTCACATTGAGTAATAGCCTTTTAAGACTGTTCAATTATAATTCAATACAGTTCAAAGTAAGTGATCACTGGGAGCCGAAATAGCCCTTTTTATATTATTTATTTGTTTCACCTGAGGAGAGAAAGGGTGCAGCAACAGTAGAGCATGTTACACAATGCCATATTTACCCTTGAGAGCAGTGCCAGTGTTTTATTTGTTGTTTCACTATGGTGAGCGATGGAGCTGGTGGACAGTCTGGGTGCCACGTAGCAGCTGGACCCTCACCTCAAATTCCCGGTTCTGTTACAGAAGTGGAACAGGATGTAAGATTGTGGAGTTGTTCCTTTGGAAAGTCTAAAACTGTGTAACAGTGTGTGATTGAAACTGAAAGTGAGGCAGGGGTTTTTTCATGTTAAAAAGGTTATTGTATCGTATGTCCACTGACACTGCAGATTAAAAAAGCACCAATTAAAGGAAACTGGTATCAAGTTTAACTGCATGAACAAGTATGTGACATCTCACTATTTTGCCAGAATAAGTATAACATTTTCCGTGGTCGTCGGTTTCAGACGGCTCACCAATCCATCCAATTTGCCACAGTCCTAACTTATCTATGGGACCATATCAGAATCAGTAATATCATCAATAGCAGAAGCCCATAGGACCAAAATGAGCTTCAAACCTATGATTGTTTTCTTTTGACAGAACTGTAGTTAAAATCATGTTTCCATTGCCAGACTGAGAGATTTTAACTACAGTGAATGCAATTAAGTCCTTAGGTATAACATTATATCTACACTATCTATTGACAGCGTTGAATACATTTTTTTTATTAAATCATTCTGAATCTGTGAATATATAAATGACTTAATGTGTAGTGTACAGCAGCACATAACATTTTAGATTTAATATGAAACCAAAATATGTAGCGGGGCATTTATGGTTAAGTCCTCAAGGTGGAGCCAAGAGATGTCTCCACACAGGCAGCAAATAGGTTATTCGTGTTCTTCCTTTTGGTGGCGCTACATACAAAAAACCGTGAATGACACGCTAAACTAGAGTAGAAGAAGAAGAAGCCGAACCAGAGTAGTAGAAGAAGAAGAAGACTTCCCTCCACGACTTTGAGGTTTAGCAGCAGCGGCTGTCCTGACCTTCCTACTGCAGCGTGACACACTGAGCGGTAAGAGAAGAGTTTACACTTATTTAGTCAAGGAAATACAATCCTAACAGAGACAACAGTCTTTGCATCACGACAGCAATTCAAAATGCAGCTTAAATCTCTATTTATTATTGTTTCCTGCGTTACTTCTGCGCCGGCTGGGGCCAGTCAGCGTTATTGTAAGACACTGAGACGTTAATCAGGATCCATTCATTGATTTAAGTGTTTGGTTTGTAAAGTTAAACTCAGTGTAAACACCAGATGTCGGTCGTGTGTGATTGTGATCGGATTTTCTCTCAGTTTCACCGACTTGTGGACGTTAAACGCTGGTTTGTCACGTTAGCTGCCACATTAGCATTAGCCAACTACGTTTCGTTGTCTTCGGTAAAAACAAATTATTGGACATGTCAACTAAAAAACACCAGGCATCTTATCCCACTGACAGTAAACACTAGAAAAGGTTAAATCGTGTTAGTTTACCTCCTCTTTTTGTCAGTGTTGTGTAGGTGGCCGTGGTCAGCAGCTAGGCCCAACACCGCTGAGGGTCACAGCAGCTTTCTGCCTCCTGCAAACAGTTTCAACCTTCGTGTTGAACAAGTTCACAACATTGTCCTAAAGAATGTAAAACTTTACTTCTGTGAACGTTACTGTGTTAAATACTTAATGCTGATTACATATCCAAACCCAGTTCTGCAGGGTAAGCTTCAGATCAACACACCCGTGAACTGGTAGATGTGTGGATGAAGTTTGGTGTGGGCTCTCTCCATGTGGATAATGCAGTGGCACTTGTGGTGTTTTCAGTCATGCCTCTGCTGAAATACACTGATGTTAGAGTTTGTGTGATTGCACCGACCGAGCACACGAGCACTGCTTTGAGACTGTGCTGTTGCTTTCACCCACAGATGGCTGGACGTTTGTTTGCAAGTTGGTGGGGCAAGATGGGCCCTTACTACACCAAGGCCTACCAGGAGGTGTGGGTGGGTCTCGGCATCATGTCATACCTCTACTACAAACTTTCCTACGGGGGTGAGTTCAATACTTACTGATGGTACAGTATGTTGAAAATGCTGCTGCACTCTGTAATACAAACTTAAAGTGGAGGGTTGTAGTTTAAGTAATAATGAACGTATATTACAACGTATTGTCGTGTAAGAATACTGAAGTTGGAAACAGATGTGAAATAAATGTGGCTTTTATAGGGCTGAATAAATGTGACTGCAAGCATCTACAGCTGCAGTTACTTAAATATATATTAAATGCATGGTGTCTCAGTGGAATGGGTTAATGTTACTAACATAACGTGTGTTTCTTTCTATTTCAGGCAAGAAGGCTGTGAAGGACAGTAAGTAGCCTAACAATTTGTTTATTTATACCATACTATATGTACACACAGTACAGTATATACACTGTGAGATGATATAAATCTGTCTACCATCAGATTTTGCCCTACCCTTTAAACCTTTGGTAGATATCTCTAATGACTCCTAATCTCAGTGTGTATTGGTCATCGTGTGCAATGTGTATGGGTATTTTATCCATAAGCAATTCATCATATGCACACACGGCATGTATAAATGAAGATTACGTATACCATGATAGAGAATTTTATTCATAATGCCCACTCGTGTGAGTAATGTATTGAATGATACGACCTGGGTTACAGACAAAGATAGTCTTTGACTTTTTTATTTTATTTAAGATCCCATGAACTAATTTTGAGAAACAACCATTAACAAACATGTTTGTCTGCAATATACCTGTAATTAAAAACTTACCCTGGATTTAAATGTGTTCGAAAAGAACAAACATTAGTAGCAGTAGTATGCTGCTACTAATACTAATACTTCCATGCTTGGGTGTTAATTTTAAACACGGGTGTTAGTGTGGTTAGGTCAGACATTTCCCTTCATGTCCTGGGATTCTGCAATCAGTTATTTTGTGGAAAAAGGTTGCAGCAGTGAACATGAGCTGTGCTGCAGCAAAAAAAGGTCAAAGAATCACGTGTTGGATGTTGTGCAACTACATATGTTTTCCTCTAGATGTCACTGACAGATGGCTAATCCAGTCATTACTGGCTGATATTTTGGTAATTGGTGCTGTAAGGAATTCACTGTAGTCTGCACATAGTTGCTTGGACAGAGTTAATTTAATCAATTTGTGTCATTAAACGTGTCCTCTCTTCTTGCAGAGCCTGCCCATTGAGAATTCGACCATGCTGACCATCCCCTTTACCTGCTGTGATACTATGCCCCAGTCTAGTCCAGCTTCATATTTGAATTTTTGTTAATATGGAACAAATAAAGTTATTATCCAACACTTTTATTAATTTATTTGTTGGCTTTTGTTACTTTTGAATTGAGGCTATAAAGAATTTGGAGATTTTTTTTTTTTTTTATGCAGCAGTGACTATTGATAGAAAAGGCTATTAACAAAATGTTGTAATCAAAAGGAAAATGAGAATTAACTTTAGGCCCTTCTCCAAACAACAGGCTATGGTGACTCCACAGAAAACTAATGTTTTTTGAGAATGTTTCGTGTCTTTCCACATGGTCAATTCATTTGCTACTGGCTTTAAGGATGCTTGTTGTAGACCTACACTATACTTTTTGACACGTACAGTATCATCAGATATTAGTTCACATTTGATACTATAACACACAGATAATCAGCTGTCTTTATTTTTATTTAAGTCAAAGGTACTATTGCATTAAGGTTAGCGTTAATATTAAGTCACTATAAATACATTCTATAATCAGTTATTGAATCTTGTTGCTTGGTACAGTCCAGATTATGTGGTCCTTTGGACAATTGTATCCCTTCTTATTTTGGTGTTTGCCATATACAGTTTGCAGGAGAATGAGTGAGCTATTAATAGCCAATGAATCATAGTTCGGGTTTACATTTTAACTAATTGAAAACAGAATAAGCGGCAACACTGCCATATTTGGTGTTGCGTGGGTGCGGTTGGTCATTCTAGGAAATCACAAATGTTATCAAATATTTGTGGTGCGGTAAGCCTGCATGATAATGATAACCTGTGTTTGCACACTCAACCCTATTACTTTTTCATTGATCACTTGAACTAGTACTCTAATTTACAATGACATATTTAACACCAGTTAAATAACTTTTTTTGAACCGCTTACTCTGGGTTATGGTGCAAAGGACTGTCGCATCACAAAAAAAAAAAAATCGATGGCAAATGAATCAGTTTCTGTTTACAGTTGGGTTCATTGAACTGAGAGTGAGTTGACCAGAGTCCTGCCTGGGGCTAGAAGTTGAGTGCTGGGTGAAGAGGTGGATAAACTGATTCCACTTCCACAACATCACTACTGTCTATGTGTGCAAGTGATTTGACTGATATGAACAGTGTCAATACTTCATATAAACCAGCACGAGTGGTGTGGAGAAGATGGTATTACCTCTCTCTTGTTGTAACATAGCAATGTTTTAACAATAGTTTGAAATCGATACGTAAATTCTATATTCTGAACTTGTAAAATTGTCTTGTTTCAACACATGGTTACTTAGAAATCACTAACAACCATATATCTGTAGCTTGTCATTAGTTGTGTTAAAATTAAACATAAAATCCACCCAAAACAGGCTCAGGTGCCTCTAAAGATATGAAAATGTTTATTATGGTCTATTGATGGCGTCATAGATGCAGTAGTCTCTGGAAGAGCTGCTCTCTTGGGACTGAACTGAATCAATTGCTTTTGACTGGAGGGATGAGATACCGGTCTGGCGTGTAGGCGTTTGTGAATTTGTTCAACCATAATGCTACATCATTAAATAAATGTCTGGTCTGAGTGTCTGGGGGAGCTGTCAAGGTTGCTTCCTGCTTCTAGAGCCACGGTTATCATACCATGGATGCCTATTTATGGAAAGGACATCCCCTTATAGAAAATGTTATATTTTATACATAATTAAATCAGCAAAATGTGCTTAAATATCACACGTAAAAGTATTGATTCTGCAGAAAATGTCCTCTTTAAGTATTGCATGTGAGTAGTGGTGGTCTCGTCCTGTTCACTGATGTGATAAAGCATATTATACTGGATTAATTTTGCTAAAACATTAACCTGTAAGTAGAATTGTAACGAGTCACTTTTTCCTTTCTCGGATTGTTTCATTTGAATTATTTTAAGAGGCCCGAAGAGGTGAAAGTATCCTGTTTCTCACAGGCAACAAGAAAAGATTAGAGAAGAGTAGGTGGAAGAAAAAAACCTTCTTGTGAATGCATGGAGGGGTCCAATCCCCAGGGTTGGAAACTACTGCACTATGTCACATTTTATAAGATGAATCTATCCATCTACCTTAACTACAGCTGTGAAGTGAGTGTATTATGTGTGTAGGTGCCAGGTTTATGAATATTCTGGGCTCTTAAAATGAGCAGGGCCAGAAAAGGTTGAGAAATCGTGACTCCAGAAATCTGTTTTCCCACCGACACACACCTGATCAGATCAACCTCTGTGGACGAGCTGGAGCAAGAATTTATAATAATAATAAAAAAATAAACACACGATTAAACAAAAAGCTTGGACAGACTGATGTTTGATCTCCATTATGGTGATAAAAGAAAAAAATACTAAATTAAAGTTTTGGGGGGGCAGAATAACAGCTCGCGCTCCCTCCCCCCCCACTCGTGCGCGCCTCCCTGCGCTCCCCCCCCCCTCCACTCAAACATGGCGAAACTCTTTGACATTACACCAGCACGGCCGCCCTCCTCATCCTCCTCATCCTCCTCCTCCTCCTCCTCCTGCGCCGCTTCGTCTCTTCCATCATCATCATCCTCCTCCCCGCCGCCGCCGCCGCCGCCGCCGGAGTCCTCGCCGCCATCGTCGCCGTCCCCATTATCCCCGGTACCGTGATGACCCGGGAGGATGGAGAAGTTGTCGGCGAGCCTGTCGGAGATCTGCTGGAGCCCGTTGGCGCTGCCGTTGGACGCGGTGGTCAGCAAGTTCCGTCTGCCCACCCTGGTCCGCCTGGCCCACGGTAAGAGACCCCCGGGTCCCCCCCTCCACCTCCCGCACGAACCGGTGCACAACTTCCCGCACCGTCGCACTCTTTTTTCTTTTTTCTTTTTTTGTTTGTTTTATTTGTTGACAACTGTTCGTAACTCTCCCGTCGGTTCGCAGCGCCGGAGGAAAGAGAACCGTGACAGCAGAGATGAGAAATCACGATAAATCTGGGTTTTTTTTTTTTAATTCCCGGGAGAGGAAAATAAATGAGCCTTCATCGAGGAAAGTGTTTTTTGTTTGTTTGTTTGTTTGTTTGTTTGTTTCACGGGTTTTGTGAGTAAATGTAAGAACAAGTGTAGCGATTCACGGAAGAATCTGTGGCGTTTTTTAACGTCGTCAAGAGGCCGCAGGAAGGAGCGCCGCTTCCGGTCACAACCTTCAAAATAAATCCAAGGAAAACGCTCTAAAAAAAACATTTTTAAACAATAAAATGAATAAATAAGCGAAACTGAAATTAAATTACTTTTGTTGTTAATCTACTAGTTTTAAGCAGGGATGTAAAGTCATTTGAAATGTGTACGGATGTGTACATAAAAAGGTTCTGTCTTTAAATATTGGACAAATAAGTGTTACTTAACTTTCTGAGCTTATTTTTGTTGATTGTGTGTCACTAATGTAAGATGAGATTTACTTTTGTGAAGATTTATTTTGCAGAAGACCTTATCTTTTCTCATTGAGCGAATTTTAATACTCTAATTCATGCTGTATGTCAGTGGTCAGTTGTCCGGCTGCTCTGTGATCTTGCTTTGCCCACCTCCTGAAAGTAGTTTTAATGCAGTGACCGTCAAGTTTACAGTCAACGCTAAGAGTAACCAGCGGTACACTAACTATAGGTTGTTACACAACTTTGACTTGGCCATTCATATCATCACATGACCCAGAATTCGTGAAAGGGGATTCCAGTAAACTGCAGACAGTATTATCATGTTTACACCAAGTGACACACAGAGATTAGAGATTCTCTCTGCGGTTTATGAGCCTGTATTGTACTTAATTAATAACCCTTCATTACTCATTCCCTGGCTCCTGGCACTGACTGAAGTGACAAACAGCATAAAATCGCTTTCATCAGAGATGTGAGTGTATCGTGTCTCAATCTGGGATGTGCTTTGTTATTGTAGCACCCCTTTTTAATTTGGGTGGACGGGTTCAATAAAGCTGGAGCTCAGATTTACTCTGAATTAAAATTGCTTTACAGTGCGTACATCAGTTTCTTCTAAATGAGCTGTGCTGTCACAACGCATACATGTCAAGACTCCATGTAGAGTATATATATATAACACATTTGATTTGTGCCTTGCCAATGCAGATTTTGTGCTCTTATTTTGAAACCAACATCGCCGTATTTCCGTCAGTATTTTGGTTAAATCTGTCCACCTTGACGCAGCTGCAGTGTTTATTCTCGGACACCGACTTGTCTAGTTCACACGCACCCACTGACTTGCACAAAAGAGTCAATATGCACAAAATGTGGTCCGTTTTCATATGCATTTGTCCCGTGCTTCACCGCCAACACGATCCTCTGCCTCACCAGATCTGGGTTCTTTACTTTGGGAGCCGTCGATGGGTGTCGCGGCCAAAGTTGTTCCAGTCCAGCGAGGCCCGGAATGCCACAAAGTGTCTGTTGTGCAGCTCAAGTGCTGCTCAATTCTTTTCATATGTAAATGCTGTAATGTGTCGGTGAATGTGGTGAATACTAACGAGCGGGCGACGAGGAGGACGACCTCCAACTTCGCTTCCTGGACAGAAAGTGCGCACCCGGGCCGTGTCGTGGTCCCCCCCCCCCCCCGACAATTACGCACCTTACTCCCGGCGCCGCGCGTGTGCTCTGTGCGCGGAGAGAGCACCCGTGGGTGTTCATTAACCGCCGCAGTCACCCCACAGATGCCTGTTTGTTTGCGCAGCCAGCCAACCCAGATGGTGGTTAGTTATTTACAGCAGGGCATGGTGTCAGTATTTCATGCAAGCTTTCTCTCCCCCCTCTTTTTTTTTTTTTTTTTTTTTTTTTTTTTGTCATATTAACAACAACAAACAGCAACAGTGTTTTATCTGTATGGATGTGTGGTTTGGTGGTGTGTTGTGTGTGGGGTTTGTAATTCGGTGTGATGGGGGCTTTCCTGGGTCTCGATATGAATGCTGCAGACTGCGTGTTATCAAATTAAATACTGGCCTAACAGATAAAGTGTAGCCAGTACTTTAAGTGTGGGTTAACCCAAATCACATGAAAACAACATTTTCTCATGTAACCCAAGTGGAATTAGCTATGGTTATAACCAGTGATGGAAAGTGTCGTGCAATTACTCATTCTGTAAGCATACATACTACTTTTAAGGTACTTTTGCTCCACTACATTTATTTAACCACTAGGGATAAGAGGGAAATGTGTGTTTTTGTGATTTGGGTGGACTGGCCCTTTAACGTGCAGCAAAACCTGTTGACATGTTCACTGGCCAGAGTGATCTGAGACATACAGATATAAAAGTTTAGTATCAAGCCTAAGCTGACGGTCGGCCAAAGTCCAAAAGGAAGCAAGGCTCTCTGCTGATAATGATCGTTTCAGGGCGCCCTTTAATTTCTACTCGCCGTCTTTTCATCATCTGTCCTGTGTTTGTGTTCAAGCCATCCATCAACATGATGGTTGGATTAAAAGCTCTGGTCGTAACAGCTATCCATCAGCAACAAGAACAAAAAGATGTGCATCCATGTGATCTGTGTGTGAGTCCGTGAGTGTGAGACAGAGTGAGAGGGAGCTGTGTGTGTGTGTGTGTGTGTGTGTGTGTGTGTGTGATGTGATTGAATTTGTACCACTGTGCTATCAGCAGAAATCAATGATGTTGTGCGGCATGATGGGCTCCAGTGAAAGCTGGAGAGCTGTGTGGATGTATGGGGGCTGTGTAATAGTGGGTTGCCAGTTGCATGGCGGGGTCTTGATGTTAGGGGTGGTGAACCGTCACTGATGGTGGTAATTATGGACATTGAATCCTGAATGCATGTGTGTGTGCGTGTGTGTGTGTGTGCGTGTGGGGGGGAGTGTTTTAGTGTTTTCCATTGCTGAGCTACTTAGTGTGACCGTAGAAATTAAAAACCTGTTGTTTCATCAGCCCTCAGGCCGGTGGACTATTTGTGCCTTCCTAATCCATTTCTGTGTGTTGATTTGTGTGTTGATTTGTGTGTTAATGTGTGTGTGTGTGTGTGTGTGTGTGTGTGTGTGTGTGTTCCAGGTGAATGTGTGGAGGGTCTGTCGGAGGAGGATGTGGTGCTGTTACACTCCTGTCGCCAGTGGACCACAGTGACTGCCCACAGCCTGGAGGAGGGACACTACGTCATTGGACCCAAGATAGACATCCCTCTGCAGTACCAGGGTGAGCGCACACACACACACACACACACACACACACACATTGCATTTCTACACCAGCGTGCAAAAAAATCTGTCAAAATAGTCAAAAGTTGGTTCTCACCCTAAAATTACCAATCATTCCTCCAAATGTCCATTTCTGCTTGGGGGGCAAAAAATAAATGCATGTTTTTGTCACAGGGTCAACATTTTCCACTTGCTCTATTCTTGCCCTCTTGGGGAAAGGCAAACAAACACATACACTAGACAGAGTAGCATTAGACTGATAAAATGAAAGTACCAAGTAATGTTGTCTGATATGTTGAAATTTCCTTCAAAACATTTAATAAATTTGGTCAACACGCTCGAAAGATAAAGTTCAAGCTCAATACTTTATTCCCACATGACCCAAGTTGATAATAATAATTTGTCTTAGTCCAGCTCAGATAAAACAGGAACACATATTTGCAATAGAAGTGTCAGTGAACAGTCTACTATTTGTTTTGGCATCTGGTGATTCATCATAAACATGGCAGATAACATTCAAAAGACCTTTCTAGTTACACAGAACCAAAATCTAAACTCCAAGAATTAGGAGAGATTTCTTTATGGAGACGGTGAATCACAGTTTTAACTTTAATTTTAACTGTGAAACGTTGTGTTTGCATTGTATATTGCATCATACCCCACTAGGGTCAACTGGAACATTTCTTTGTAGAGTTTGCACGTTCTTTCCATGTTTGTGTGACCTTCCTCTGGTTGCTTCCTCCCTATAGGCATGTCAGGTATCAGGAACACCCCCGCCATTAATAAAATAACTTCACTACAATACAGTAGACACAAATGTTGAAAACTATGATTTTGGTGAAATCATAAATATTCTTGAATCAAATGATCATTTTCTGACATGTACTGTAATTGGTCTCATTAAACAATATTTAACAATGGTCCATAAAATCAGACCCTAACTTCAAACCCTAATGTACAGACAAATACTCTCTCTGCAGCCCGCACTCACACTGCCAACCAGCTATTGTAGATGCGTCCTTCCCTGACTCCTCCTGTCCATTGACCAGATCGTCTTCCCGCTGAATGAGTCCAGTCATTATGACCTCACCGGAGCTCAATCCCCACCATATCATTGTTCAGACCGTCCGACCAGTCACATTATTTGGCGTGTAACTGGATCCTAATGCGTCCTCTTCATTGTTTCCTTCACTGATGGAGTGCTGATGTCACTTCACACTACTGCCGCCTCTCAGGCTCCGTTTCGGAAGAATGAAGGAACATTTGGGTGGGAGGGGCTATGTTGAGATCAATGTCATTTTAGCAAGAAGCAAACTGCTCAAAGTCAAAGTAGTTACAACGAATTATAAATGACAAATAGAAATGTAACAGAGATGCATTGAGTAAACAGGAGCTGTATGATTTCACTATAGTGGAAGGACTTTAATTATGTTAATGAGCCCAATAAGGGCTGTCTTAGCGTAACAGTGGGCTGTTCTAGTGTAGCCAGGGTTTTCTCAAAGGGGTATTCTAGCGTTTTGGTATTGCACTTGCATAAAGAGAGTCACATTACAAGAGACACATTAAAAAGAATGGCCAAAAAGAAGCTGTGATAGCTTCTGATTTTTAGTCAAGTTTCAAAAACACTGGATCCTACATTTCCCATAATGCAACTGAACAGTGTCATTCATTAGTATTAGGGCTATTTTTTTCCCAATTCTGGCCACTGTTCAGTTGCATTAAAGACATTAAATAGCTTTTGACAGGCTGAGTAGGACTCCCAGTGAGTAACTGAACTCTATGTGCAGAATTGGTGGATTGCCCCATTAAGGCCATTTTCCACCAAGATATCCAGGGATTAGAAGTAATAAAATGTTCAGGAACCACAAACCTTCCTTGAACACAATGTTTTTGTAATCTTCATGACGGGGACTTTTTTAGGGGTACGTAACTGTGGACGAGGAACCAAAATGGTTTCCACTGGTGGAAAAGGAGCTTTGCTTTAACAGAGTTTAATAGTTTTTTTGCGGTGGGTAAGAAAAATCCAGCCAACAAAGCCAGTTTAAATGTACACATACGTTTAGGACTGTCTTTGTGTCTCTTTGAACATGACAGGTGAGTTGTTGTTGTTGAATCAGAGGACATCGCCAGTGATGAGCTAATGTCTGTGTGATGACTTCATACAGGAAGTCTAAATAAGCTTAGGAGGAGAGCAATATAGGTTTCCCCCTGGGGATGGACAACCGGATGCTCCCTCCTTCTTATCCTCCATCCCTCTGTCTGTATCCTCGTCTGTCCATCAGCGAGAGAGGCGAGGATGACTGAGGGGGTGAGGACAGAAAAGCTGAATGAAAGGGTTTCGGGGAAGCAAGTGGCGCCACAGCCACCCTTGCAATGTGGAACTGGCTGCCAAAGCCCTATGTGTGGGGATTTAAAAGCCTCAGAGTGATTCTGTTTTCATTTTCTCACGGAGCAATAGCAGCTTTTTAGTATGTTGTTACATCTCAGTTCTGTTGGTCTCACTTCTAGCTAAATAACCCTCTTATCTTATAAGAGTTTCTGGGATGGAGCTGTAGTTCTGTTTGCTGTTTCATTTGAAACTCCTCTTCAGTCTGTCACTTTTTTTTTTTTTTTTGGGGAAGGGGGGGTCGTGGGTTGTGTTGAAAAGTAGCACTTGCTGGTACTGTTCAGCGGGTGGAAGCTCCTTATCCTGGGGGCTGTGTTTGAATTGGAAGGTGGGGGGTGGAGGAGAAGGAGGGGGAGAGAAACGGAGGGAGGTGCTGGAGAGGACGATGGTGGAGTTTGGTATGCTGCTCTGACTCCCAGACAAAAAAAACTTTCTCGTCTCTCTTTCCCTCACACACACAAACAATTTGACTCTGTGAGAAAAAGAGGGATCCTTCGAGGGCTATAGTAGTTCGATTTAATCCGATAAACTGGTAAATAAGAATAAAGGGTAATGTGATTTTAACAAGGCTGGTTTGGGGCCTATTGTGCATTCCTTGAATGGTTCTTTGCAACATCTAAAAGTGGCACAAACCAAAAACATTTACAGTTTAAAGAACACAACCACAGTTACTGGACTGCAACACTGGAGCGCACGAAGGGATGAGCAGAAAGAACGAGTGAAAGAGAGAGAGAGAGAGAGAGTTGTGTGTGTGTGTGTGTGTGTGTGTGTGTGTGTTTGCGAGTGTATGTCTGAGTGTCTCCATGGTGATGTGTCTCTGCTCTGCGTGAGAATGGGGATCCTTTATTGGTTGCCATGCCAACCCCGTCGGCTGTTGATTGGCCGAGAGCTGGTGCCAGGTCATAGGTCACCGAGGTGTCTTTGTATTCTTCTCGTCCAAACAGTGTCTACTGCGGATGTGTGTGTGTGTTTGTGTGTGTGTGTGACAGAACAAAAAAATAACTTTTCACCTCTCCCTTTTCCTCAATTTCCTCCTTCTACTCCATTCTTGTCTTCCTACACTTTTCTTTTCCCTCCTCTATCCTTTTCCTACTTCATCCTCCTTTTCCCCCCTTTTTCTTCATCTTCCTCTTTCCCCTGGGCTCCCTCTACTTGGTACTTATTTCATGCTTTCCTTCACTTCCTTTTCCAACTTACTTCCTCTTCTTCCATCCATCTATGTACCTCCCTTCTTAAACCTCCGTCACCCTTCTCTCCTCTTTCTCCTGTCCTGCTTCCATCCTCTCTGTAGGGAAGTTCAAGTTGTTGGATGAAGACCGAGACGTCAGGGATCCGGTCCAGTACTTTTCCAGTGTGGAGGAAGTTGCTGGAGTCTTCCCTGACCGGGTCTTTGTCATGGAGACGATCACTTTCAGTGTCAAGGTTTGTGTTCTGTACAGACGCACATATGAATCCTTATCTTATGTGGCTGGTAGTTTTTGTACACTGCATTGCATTTTATCTGCCTTCCCCGGGTTATTTCATAGTTGGAGTGAGAACATTGTGCTTAAAGTTTCTGTCGTGCAATATAATATCCACACATCCACATGTGTACGCTGCAGGTGGTTTCAGGGGAGTTCAGTGAGGACAGTGAGCCCTACAGCTTCACTCTGCAGGCTGGAGATGAGCTGTCACTCATGGGGAAGGCGGAGCTTCTCTGTGCCACGCCATCTAAGGAAAAGACGGGACTGAGCGCTCTCTTGAGACGCCTGGGGAAGACTCCTAGAAGTAAGCGAGGCCAACCTGTTGAGTTCTACGGAGTCCTTATCAGTGGTTATTCATGCACACGAGAACGAGGAAAGGGGAATCAGTGATATGGGATGACAAGTTTATTCGTCTGTGAAAATGCATATATATAGAGTAACATCACTGTCCATTTGAGAATCTTCCAGATGGCCGCAGAGTGAGTGAGGCGACTTGAGCTAAGGTCCGCTTGTCGTTTACTCTGTGATCTGGTACTCTTTGACCCTTGGCTTATCCACATTTCTGTCTCTGCCTCCTCAGGTAAAACTCCCTGCCTGGTCTGTATGAACCATCGCACCAATCAGAGCGTCAGCCTGCCCTTCGGCTGCCGTGGACGCTTTTGCACACGCTCCCCTCTGGAGCAAGGCATGCTGGGAGGGGAGCACACGGTACGCAGCATCATCGAGAGGGTTCGCCTCCCTGTCAACGTGTCCGTGCCTTCACGACCACCGCGAAACCCCTACGACCGCCACGCGGTCCGAGAGGGCCACCGCTACAAGCTGCTCAACATCGTCAGCAAGACGGTGGTGCTCTGCATGGTACTCCGCCGGCAGGAAGTCTCCCCCTCCCACTTCCTGCTGCTGCGTTGCATGCCCCGGTTCAACGTGGCCGAGGCCTCCGTCCACACGGCGGCGCTAGAGAGCCTCCTACTGCGGCACGCATTCGACCCAGATGCCTACTCACGTGCCGTTAGAGAAACCCGGCCAGAGCTGGAGTGTATGACAGAGGAGTGTGTGAGCCCGCGGCGCTCTCGCATGTGTGTGTCGGGTCAGGACTCCTTGGCACCGGCACTGCAGCGCCTCTCCATGTGCGGGTATGTGGGTGGGGTGTCGGACAGCCTATCACAGCGCTGCAGGGACTCTCTTGGAGAGCGTTTGGGGGAGGGACCAGGTGAGGAGCGGGAGTATGTGACTCCTGAGTGGACTCAGGCTGAACTGAGGACCAGTGAGGAAATCCCTTATGAGGAACTCTGGACCAATCAGAACGCAGAGGGCTTGGGGAAGGAGCCGAACCTCATCTCCTTCCATTCGTCTTCCTCATTGGACGGTTCTGTTGGTACCGTGTTGACAAGAGTGTCTACCCCGCCCCCTGTACCGCCAAAATCGGATGCTGTGAGTTCCAGTCTTCACCTGCTGTCCTTCTTTTTTTCGTCCTTCTGTCTCTAATCCTTTGTAACTGTCATCATCCGGTTGTTAAAAGTCAGGAAGCCTGGCTTGAATAATTCATACATTACAGCTTTTAAACCTCATTGAACACATTTACACACACACACACACAGACACAGATACACACTGACTTCCTGGAAAGGCTGCCATACATTTACAGCACATGAATAGATACTGTACGTCATCACCAAGGACGCAGGTACATGTGAGCTGTTTGCTGCCAATACAATAATTCAATAAATAGTACAGAGCCAGTTCAGTCCCATGGTAGAGTATAAAACTGATGGAGCCTTTGGTCTTAAGAATGACCAAATTATTTATTGATTTCATGATAAAAGGTGGCCACAAAGTAACAGTCGAACTATTTCTCATTATTAGAACAAAAGCTATCATAATACTTTGACTGTTTGTTGTAAAAGTGCTTATCCCTGGGATTTTGTGCACTGCACATCCCCAAAATCACTAGTCAATCAAACAGGGTTTTTATCCTAGAATTTCATTGAAATTAAATTTTATTTTCTGTAGGTGACACGCTGCTCAGCCATGTTGTCTGTTGCTGCTAGTGCCAGATCATCCCAGTGCCACCTAATCTATGTGTATTGCTGGAAATTTAGGGCCGCAAGTCTTTTCATTTTAAATTAATCTGTTGATATTTCTTCATCTAATTGATTAAATGTGAGTAAAAGGATAAAAACATCAATCACAAATTCTACACAAGTAGCTTTTTTTTCTCTGAACATTAGTTCAAAACCCAAAGACAGTCAATTTAACTTATTATATTTAATTTTTTAATTAAAAGTAGCACAAACCATGGCAAGAGAGAAAACTTGGCAATTATTTTTTCTGTTGATCAAGTAATTGTTATTGCAGTTATTTCAAACCACTTTGTCCTGAGGTTAACAACAAAACGAGAGTGTTGCACCTTCGTCCTGCCCAGCCTGTTTTCCTCTGGCAACTCACTGGGTTTTCTCATGGAGGGTTCAGTCATTGTTTTACTCATCAGGGTCTCATGATGAGAAGTTGAAACATGTTTCTGGGGCTTTCTGTCTATATTTTAAGATAAACAAGTACCTGACTAGAAACTTTTACCTCATAACAGAGATATAATAATTATTTTGTTTACATTCAACAACTAAAACTCCCATGATGCTTGTGGAACAGTGATTAACTTGGAAAGGGGAATTCGAATGAATACTTGAATGAATAGTATTTAAATTATTTGAAAATACACCTGGAAACATAAACTGCATCACTTCGTGTTCAACATTTTTTCCACTACATACTGCAGCAAACAGATAGTAAGAATTTAAAACCGTTAAAGAGCAGGCTTTCATAAACAACACGTGGTCGTAACATTACTGCAATTCATTACATAGTGAAAGAAAGAGGCAACTATATATTGGAAAGCTGTGAAATATTCCTTTCGTAGTGGTTAAGTGGAATGTGTAATATATGTGTAACTAAATGTATTGGTCGGATTGTTGTGGCTTTAAGTTTTCTGTCTGATTTATTCTTTTTTTTTACTTGTAAGTTGTATGTGCACTGACAGGGCTCCTACTCTCATGAATAACTAAAGGCTATTATGTCCCTTTATAATATGACCAGTATTTTCATATATGATAGCATCTCAAAAACAAATGGTTTTAAACTAAAAAAGGAAATGTGTGTGTGTGTGTCACGTTGAAAACAAAGTTGTTTTGTAGCTGAGCTGTTCACATTTTAAAGTAATTACTTGCCTAACGTTAGTGTTCATATGTTAGTGTATAGGGCCTGTCTGTATTTGTAAGGGGGGAATTATCACGTTTGTTTTGCCTGATTAACTTTTTTCTTTTAAAGTGATGGCAGCTTGCAGCAGTACAGAAAGGGTGTGTGGGTGTTGAAGTCTGCTATGCAGCTGGATTATACCCTGTCACACACAGCGTTCTTCACTCCCTGATATTTAGCCTGCCAAGACACTGTGTATATGTGTGTGTAAGAGCTTTCTACTGTGTGTGAGGGAGTTTGTTTGAGGTGTAAAGGTCACCAAGTTTGACATTTACCAAGCAGAACATTGAGACAAGCCAGCAGACATGCACACACACACACACACACACACACACACACACACACACACACACACACACACACACACTCTCTCTCCCATATAAACCCTCCTGAGAAGCCAAGTTTTAGGAGTTAACTTTTCTGCTGTTGTAGCTCTCATTTTTCTGTGTGTATGTGTGTGTGTGTAGGTGAGAGAGGAGTGTCGTTACTTGATCGCCCCTCCGGTTCCCCCTCGCTGCTCTAAAGGAGGCTCCATCTCCAGTCCCGCCCCCAGCCCTCCTGTCCCGCCTCGCTTCCCCAAAACCTCCACCTCCCCGAGACCCAACCTCTCCTTCTACTCCTCCGGACTGCAGGACAGGTACGGTGTGAAAGTTTTGTCTTTACTCAAAAACATGCAACAAATCATAGAAATAGCCACATAAAGCACCCTCATGTAAAAGTTATTATCACTTTAAAGAGTTCCCCACTGATTTAACATTGCACTTTTATAAAGATTCTCGCACTTAAGATGGACAGTTCTAAAAAAGGGTCAAAATCCATGCAGCAGAACCAAATTATTATCGTTCTCTTCCTTGTCAAAATCTGCTGCCTACATTACCCAGAATGCAACTTAACCGCTGACAGTTCGGTTGAATATTCGGATGTGTGAAGCTAGTAATTGCTAATGTAGCCTCGAGCCTCCACCTGCACAGACTTTGATGTGTTAAATCTGCCCTCAAGCATCATGTTTCAGCTCTGAATTAATATAAATAAATAAATACAAAATCTAATCATACATTGTTTTTTTCTACAGGAAGACCTTACCTTTGACTTTTTTTTCATCCGATGCAATGTTTTGTTAGTTTTAATATTGTTTAGTGCTGCAACAACTGATTATTGCCATTATTAATTAACCTGTTGAGTTTTTCACATCACATGATCTTCACTGTCGACGGAGTTTGCCCAGTTGTTCGTCCAGTTGTCATGGCATTGTAGATGTTCAAATTTCCATTTTTTCTAAGCTTTGGCCTGCAAATCCCTACATAAATTCTTATCAATAAATGACTTGTTGATGTAGGAATAACCGATGTCAGCATGACAGCTCATGTCACTTTCTCCTGCTCTGTCCCAGCTGCTCGCCCTCTCCGGATGCTTCCCTGTACTGTTACCCGTGCTCCTGGGCGGACTGCCCCGCCCCGAACCCTGCCAGTCCCGAGCCAGTCTCCGCCACCCCTGCAGACAACACAGCCAATCCTCAGCCAGCACAGGCCACCTGGGCAGAGCCGTGGGTAGATTCCTTAGCCTCCTCCGGACCTCGCTTGAGGCCGCCGCCTCCACAGAGTCGTTTTGCTCCCTTCGGGGCGTTGAACCCCTTCAACCGCCAGTCCCCTTGCCCGTCACCCGAGCCCACCGCCAGCCCCACGACAGATTCGTCCAGAGGCGCAGAGGGCGGCGGGACGTCCACGGGGGTCACAGAAGGGTTGTCCCCACCCCCCGACCCCATCTGGCGGCCTCCTGCTGACCTGTCTGTGCTGTCACTGGAGGAAGTGTCGGCCTGCCTGCGCTTCATCGGCCTATCAGAGGCGGCGGTGGCCATATTCCAGAGGGAGCGAATCGACGGCAGCCTCCTGGTGCAGCTGACGGAGGACATCCTGTCACATGACTTCCACCTGAGCCGACTCCATGTCACCAAGATCACACAGTTCATACAGGGCTGGAGGCCCAAGATCTAACACACACACACACACACACACACACACACACACACACACACTTAATGTCCTGATAATGTGCCTGTTGGCTACTGAGCCATCCTGAATGTGCCTTCCACTGTGACCAACTGGCTGCTGAGCCCACTGACTGAAGCTGAGACTTTGCCGAAAGGAAACCACGCCACCCTGTGGTCAAACTGTAGAACTGACATTTGACTGGCTCTCATGCCAGGAGTCTGACAGACTGACTGCATATTTCCTGTCTGAATCACAGACTGGGACTAGTTTACTAACAAATGGCTACAACAAAGAGCTACATGATGAAAGTGCCCTGTTTCAGTTCGTCTCTGGGGACGATTTGATGCTGTGGTCCCACATAAAATCTGATATGAGGGGAGAACATGCCTTCATTTTACATACAAAGTATTAGACAAATGAACAGAATTTCTGCAGTTCTTACATATTGCATTATTCACACTACAATTCTTAGGAGATAAGAAAGAGCTACCTATTTATAGCTAAATAAAAAAAAGAAACAGAGAAAGTCTGAAAGTCAGAAGCACTTGATTAAGGAATTATCGAGTTTCTGGTACTGATCAATGATTTACTGAACCATCTCTGAATAAACAGTATTCTGTATCAAGGGCATTTTTTGCTTTGGGACAGTGACATTTTTATTAACATTCCCTTTAAGGGTAACACAAGAAGTCCTTTTGCTGTAGTCAGATACACAGATGTGCTGCCATGCTATAATAGAATTTCCGACTGCCTCAGAAATAGAGTTCTCAAAATGTACCTCAGATCATGTGTTCAGATATGCTTGATTTAGCCATGCATAATAATAAATGAAATTACACAAAGTAATATGTTCACATAGCCATTTGTTTTGACTTCATTACACACCACTAGACAAAAAACACACTGACCGCTGCTTGAAAGTAATAGGTCCAGTAAAGACCAAAGGAAAGGTCAAGAGACAATACAATTATAAATTTGTTGAAGGGTTACTAATGTTGCATCAGATATTAAAACTACTGTTGTGATTGTCCAGTTATTAAATAATAAAAAGGAATAATGAATAGGAACATCTGCCTTTCAAAGTTCTCTTTGAGTTGAGGGAAAATTTCATTTTCAAGCATTTTTCACAAATTCTTTTTAAATTTCATAGACCAAATTAATTAACTAATAGAAAAAATAATACACAGGTAAATCGATAATGAAAATGATGAAAAATGTTTTTCCTGAATGAGTCCAGACATTAACAGATAGAGGGATAGACGTTTTCCTCCAGCTGTCAAAATTAAATAGGGCTTACTAAATGAATTCTACACATACATCCAGCTTTAATAGGGGTACAAATGGTTTCTTCATAATGTGGGACTGTAGCCTCAACTACACTGAGAGTTATTTCAAAGAGCAAGATCATCCAAGTTAGTCAGATAACTGTGAAAATGCAATTTATGTTATGTGTAATATAAATGTCAAAGTAAACTTGTTCATTAGTTTTTGTGAATCTCCTGTTGCCAAACAAGCTGCTGTTCTCTTGTAATGTCTGAAATAATCCTCTTTAAATTCCATAATATTCCCACAATTTGATAGGCTGCAGCCAGGCCAACCAAGGCTGCTTACTTATGCCCCGTTTCTCAAAACTGTGTCTCGTGACATCTCATGACCCCCCCACACACACACTTCCTTGGTCTACTACACCCACATGATATTAATGTACTCTCTGTGATTGATTATGTAACTGCAAGAAAAGCAATGAAGAAATACGTAAGAGAATACAAAATAAATAGAAACTTAATGACCTCTGAAAATCCAGTTATCCTCTTTTGTTTTCCCTGGTGGTTGTGGGGAGCTGGAGTCGTCACAACACGCAGACAGGAGGTTGTGAGGTTTATTGCATATTGCAGATAAGGCCGGACACAGTACCACTGTTATTGCATTGAAAGAAAATGATAAAATAAAACGGCATCCCAGATCAGTCAGTTATCAGAGACATGGACAGAGCAACAGGCCATTTAACCGTGTGTAGATGCAGCCACAACACTGTCACATGGAAGGACAGATTACAAAAGAAAGCCAGGCGCATGATTAATTAACTTTCAATATAATTATAAATATACATCTTTTTCAAATCCTTTGCTTACCTGAATAAATCTTACACTCTCTGCCATAATGAGAAAGAGAAAAGTGTAAACCCTGGACCAACCTGTGGTTCAGGGCGTCGAGAAAGAAACAAATACACACAATAAAAGATTAATACAATAGTAAGCTATATGAAAACTGATGGAACTAGTGTCCTTAGATTTTTAGCTGATGCAATTTTTGGCTTTTGTCATTTGTCTTGGAAAAAACAAATGCTAATTTTAAAAAGAGAGGGGCCGCTGACTTATTAGGTGCTGGTGTTTTGCCTCTTTTTCCACAACGAAAGGCTTTTGGCTGTTCTTCACTCACAAGAGAAACAGGAGGGAACCCATCTGCAGTAAAAAGTTTTACCTGCAGCTTTTTATATTGCAAATTCTTCCAAATTCCAAACATGAAACATGATTTGCTGACTGGTTCCACATTACTGCATGTCACATCAATCTATTGAAAGTCTTTGCACAACTAGAAGTGAGCCATGAAATCTGGTGAGATTAGGGCAACTGGTGTCAACCAGGCTTCACTCACTCTGCATGAGGCTCATCTCCTTTGTAAGGGTAACTTTCCTGTTGGCGATTCCCTCGGCCCACTGCAACTTCCTCAAGGTATTCAACAGTCCTCTCCACTGCAGGCTACACACCAGGACCTAGAGTAAACAAACAGAGTTAAATCCCCATCCACCCTCGCCTCCAGAAGCAAACCACAGAAGATTAAATCAGGAAAACACTACTATCTTCCTTATGAAGCGCAGCAGTGAAGAAATGCCACACATAACATACCCAGAGGGTCCACAAGCTGGTGCACTAGACCCATCTTCTTGGCTTTATCTGCCCTGATGTTCCTGCCTGTCAGCATCATGTCAAACGCTCCGGGGAGACCCACTTAAACACAAACACACACACACACACACACACACACACCCTAAGAAGCAGGATGCAGATATTGTGAGCTAATATCCCCCCAAGTGAGGCTCTTGACCTTAATATACTCCAGTGTAACTCAGTAGCCACTAGCACAAGACTGTGGCAGTGCTTTCAAGCCATTAACTGAATAACTGATTAATATGAGTGTGTGTATGTATACCATTTTAGGCAGTCTCTGAGTGCCACCTGCTCCAGGCAGCGGTCCCAGCTTGACCTCTGGTGTCCCCAGGACCGTTGTTTTGCTTTTCTTGGCGAGTCGGTACTGACAGGCTGTCGCAAACTACAGAGAAGACACAAAATCAGGATTTAGCCCACCTGGGCAGAAGCCAAAGATGACTTTTGTATTGTGTAACTTTTTTTTTAAGGTTGCAGTTAGGAAAGTTTGAAGTGCACTGTGATGTTTTTTCACCCTCTGGTTCCAGCCACATACAAGTGTAGGAGCGACCACACACGCAAGTACTGGAAATCCTTTTTTAAGCCCCGATAACTCTACTTGATATGTGCCCCGGCGATGAAGCAGCTCAGGCTGCATCTGCACCGACAGTGTGTTCACCTGCATACACACAAACACATGCACACACTCTGATTAGTCGTGTCACATCTGTCAGTGAGAGACAGAGACAGAGACGGGTAGTCAAGACTGTCACAAACATAATCTCTCTCTCTGACATGTATGTACTGTCTCGTGCTCTCTTCCCTAAACACACACCCACGCAGACACTCGAGCACACACCTCGGCTGTTGGATCATCGAGTCGTGTAACTGCCACGTCATCCTTGAGCTCGTAGCTGACGTGTGTTCGAGCCTGATGGAGACAACAGTAAAAAAGATGAGAGAGTGTCAGACAGAGGGCAACCAGTATTGCATTGTGCCAATTTCTGCTAGTTTAACGTTATCCCTGGAGAAGGTTAACATAAAAAGCAACAGATTCACTTGAACCGTGTCCTTGCTCAAGGACACTTGGGCACATAGGGACTGTTGGAACTGGGAGGGCCCCACAAACCAGCCTGTCGCCAGCTGAATTGCAACTAAATGAAAAGTGAATGCTTTTAAAAAGTAACTAAACCCCAGTGAAGAGCAGATACTGAACTGCTTTTGGTTGAGTCCGGTGATGCACTCTCTGACAGATGGCAGCAATGAAGATGTTCACAAATACTGACTTTTTGTTTGGAGTAACAAAAAATCTTCAGGACAGAGGTTTTAGTCAAAAATCGAACATTTTAAATTTACTATGTTGAGTTGTTTTTTTCACCTGCAGGGGCACCTACAGTGTAGACCTGATTGACCCACTGAATTCACACTACTCCACTAACTTACAGGGGGCGATAACGTGCCATTGTTTGCAGTAATGTGCCAACAAAGACAGTAAAGAAGAAGACTGAAAGCTAGTAACCATGGATGTAACAGGTTTTTCTTTTTTTTCTTTTTTTTTACAATTGCTAAGGCACATTTTCACTTTTTCCAAACTTTTCACACAGTTCTCTTTAGCACCATGCAGCTCAACAGTTAATTTAACATGCAAAGTGCACTAATGCAACCAAAACACTGACATACATACATACACATCTCAGGATCAAACACTGACAACATTTGTCTGTCAATAGTAACACTTTGTCATTCATTAAATTGACCATAAAAACCACCAACAACAGGTAGCATTACAATTAGTGTCACTATTGTCTTTGTAAAACTGTTTTATTTATGTATTCATTGCATGGCTTGTGTTTCCTTATGTCACAGAGAATAAATGTTGCAATAGCTATAGCTACAGATACAGAAATATATAATAATAATAAATTATTATTTATTTAAAGAATGCATTTTGTGCCAAAGCAATGAAAAGGGATCCACAGTGTAGTCCACACTAACTTCTGCTATGCTGACTGTGTGAAGAGTTGTGAAAAAGTGAACTCCTATAGAGAAATATGCCTAATTGTAAAAACCTATTCTGACCGCTGGGGGCGCTAGTGTTTCAAATGGCAAACAACATGCCGACCTCAAAACATAACGAAAAATATTTAATTGTTATCTTTAATTTTTTTAAAAGCAACATTTGATGCTGGTATTATGATTTATAATTAAAAGAACTCTTAAACACAAGCAGGCATGTGAACACCTATGAATTGGGGGCCTGTTTTCCTTCAGGCATTATTTCGGTCAGCCCACACGGCGCTGGGTCCTGTTAGCGCTGCTGAGGGTGACAGGGAAGCGGTGTCGGCTCAGACGTTTCTCACGCACAGGTAGGCTTCAGCTCACCTTTCACTGCTTATAAAGAAACTGAAACAGAGAGGAGACGCGGTGTGAACTCTGCTGGTGCGTTTATTCATCCCAAACACGGAGGAATAAATCACAACTGACGGGAAACTTTATCCGACATGTAGCTGCCGGACGTAGCGGTGGTAGCTCGCTGTTAGCCTCCGGATTCACCGTTTTGCTCTTCGTGTTGTTTCATTGAGGAGTTTTTGTTTCATTGGTGTAAATGTTACTTTAAGGAAGCAGATATTCAGTCGATCTGTGGGCAGATTTGACCCAGTTTGAGTCTCGTGATTCAGTATTTCTGTCTCTGTCATTCTGCAGGGCAGGAATCTGGGTGAAGGGTCAGAGCCGGGGGGGGGGGGGGGCTGGGTGACCTCAATGAAAACATAGGACATATTATATACGTGTGTTATTATGCTCTATATATGATATTATTATATCATATATAGATATCATTATCGCTGCGTTTATTCTTTATACTTTATCCTGTGAAATTGTGCATATTCCTGCACAAACTGTACAGCTGTTTCCATTTAAAAACAGACATATTTTACATGTTCTTTACATATTTTACATATTTCTTTAATTGTAATTTTTCTATTTCTGTTTCTAGACTTTTCAGTACTCGCTTTTTACTTTTTTTTTAATTGCTTGTTATGCACTAAAATGCCTAGACACATTCCTTATATGTGAAAACACTTGACAGCTGATTCGGATGTGGAGTTCACTCTCTCTACACTAGATGTAATTCTCTCTACTCTGCAAATATCAGGGTGTGTTTCGAGCTGAATGCAATTAACCCATCATGTTCTACCAAATACTAAACCAGATTATCTGCAAAGTCATACAGTGACTAATGTATGTGAAACATGTGTGTAACTGGGTTCAGACACTTAAGTCACAGGTGCGAACTACAGTTGACCTTTTGCCTACAGAAGTGGGTCTGAGTATTACCTGGGAGGCTATGTAGAGCGATTATGTCACTCTCCAGGCTGCACTGTCACGTGATAATAATAGTAATACATGGAGTCCCCATGTGTTATGCAGTTAAATATATAAAATACTGTAAGAATGTCACTGTGAATTCAGACAGGAGAGTTAAGACGTTGACTGAGTGTCTGTAGAGGTCATTGGAGTTTTCAGTTTATTAGGTACAGTCAGCTGAACGTAATGCTGTCTAATACAACAGTCCTGCGATAACACGTGCCTTCATGAAGGTTCTGTATCTGAAACAGTTTTAGAGAGGTGTTGATTTAACTGTGAGGTTCTTTTGGAGAAATTAGTTTGTGGTGCTGTTAAGCTGTACAGCTTTATACAGAGTTTCTGTTATTTAGCTTATCCTCATTGATATAATTAGGGTATTTACATACTGTATTTATTGCGTTACCTGGTATTTGGAGTCCAATGTAAGTGAAGATCTTATTTTCTTTCTGCTTAATAAAAAACATAGTTACAACAGGAAGTAATACAGTGTTTACAACATGGGAATGTTATGCCATGAACTTTTTCATCTGAACCCTGGTTACAACTGCAGTAACAATTGAGGTTTCTTTCTGTGTAGAACACAATGGCTTCCATGTTGCTGAACACGATGCGGAGCAGCTCGGTCAGCCCTTCCTGGGCCATCCGGTTTGGTAAGTTTTCTAGATTTTTATTTGTTTTAGAATTTAACATTCAATATATATCTAAGCAATGAGAAAAACGTTCTACCAAACAAAAGAATAAAATGAGAAATGCAAGATACAACACCAACAGCTAAAAGATCTTCTTTTCAATGTGTCATTATTAATACATACAGTATTGAACCTTTTCCATTTGTCATTTTACACTAATTGGTGATCAAACCTAAAATACAGACATGTGTTCTTGAAATCCAGGCTGCTACAACACTGTTATCTGTCTGAGTTGTTGTATAACATACACTGCTAATCGTCCGTGATGTTTGTGCCAATTAAAGTTTTGGGAAGTATTTTAAATTGTTTAATTGAAGAGGAATATTTTTCTCTGTGTGTCTCAGGTGCACGCTCTCTCAGTACGACCGCCCAGCTTCAGGCTCAGGGTAAGTCATTTCCTACTCTAAGAGATATCTTTTACATTCACATAAAAACCCACATTATAGTCTCGTGGAGATCACACTGTTTCAAATGTTAGCTGAACATCGTAAGCCTCTAGTTATTGATAACTATTGACTGGAATTCCCTAGGTGGAATCTGAATGGTTGAAAATATATGATATTGAGAATGTACTCAAATTGATTTCTCACGTAACTAACTATTAGAGTCTATCAACCTATTACTATCTCCATTATCTTTCAGTTCAGACAAAGAGCAAAAAGACACTGGCTCGGCCTGGTGTGAAGAACATAGTTCTGGTGGAAGGAGTTCGAACCCCTTTCCTGCTGTCTGGAACCACGTACGTCTCTGCTCTTTTCTTATGGCTAAGCCCACTGTCAAGGAAAACCTGTAGTCAAATGACTTTTACAGCGAGATAATCTTGGCTTAAAGGTAAAATCTCTCTGGTTTGTGTTTACAGATATGCTGACCTAATGCCCCATGACTTGGCCAGAGCAGCTCTACAGTAAGTGTTGTGTTTTTTTGTGTTAATGGTGTCATAACATTAACAAATTGCGTGCTTAAAACATTAAAACAAGACTTGCATATATTATCACAGTTCTATGAATTGTGGGTAACCTTCAGATGTAATATCTAGGCGTCAAAACATCTGAAAATGTCTGAAACATGTCGGTTTAGACAGCAGCAGAGATAAAGGGAACATCGGACGAATGATCTGACAGAGCTGTGAGGGGCTGTCTTATTGGAAATGGGATGCTTTTGGTCTTGTCACAAGCCTGTTCTGAAATTTTCATAATCTTAATGTATGACATAAAGGTGTTTTCTCTTTTTAAGTGGCAATGTGATTTAAAATGTCCCATTTGGGCTTCCGTAGGGGTTTGCTGAACAGGACGGGTCTACCCAAAGATGCTGTAGACTACATCATCTATGGAACAGTCATTCAGGAGGTCAAAACCAGCAATGTAGCAAGAGAGGTATTATCACACACATAGAGCTTCATGTGCCTTGTCTGTGTTCCATGTACTCTGTTTAAGCCTTGATCCTAAGCATAAAAACTGCATGCTGAGACATAATATTAACCAAAGGCTGCTGTTCTCTTGTGCATCATCAGTGTTTACTGTGATTTCAGGCAGCCCTGGGTGCAGGCTTCTCTGACAAGATCCCAGCTCACACCGTCACCATGGCCTGCATCTCCTCCAACCAGGCAATGACCTCGGGTAGGAAATCTCTACACCAAGCCTCTTACATTTGACATGCACTGTATATTTTGGGCCGGGTGATAATAATCATTATACATAATATTATCTTTTTTTTTTTTAAACCGTGAGATTGTTTGATGTTACAGTGATGTTGTAATTAGAAGTAAAGCAAAACAAACAAGCACTCTAGCATAGCTTAAGATGTCAGTGTAGAAACACACTTTAACACCTGGGCACGTTGAAGATGAGAAATCCTAAAAAAACTATATAGATGTCTTGAATGACAATGAAGGGGAGATAATGAAGGGGTATCACAGCAGGAGACCGACATCAGACGTGTCTTCTTGTCATTACAGTAAGGAACATACTTAAAGAACACTAAGGCAAAAAACAGTGATGCACATATTTCATTTTTGTAAAAGTCAACTTTTTTTTTTTTTTTTTTTAAATGTCCTTATTTGTTTTTTTTGGTCGTCCCCCTCTTTGTATGACTGATGATTGTGTCTCTCTCTCCTCCCTCTTTCTCTCCAGCCGTTGGTCTGATTGCTGCAGGCCAGTGTGACGCTGTTGTTGCAGGAGGGGTGGAGTTCATGTCCGATGTTCCCATCCGTCACAGCCGTAAGATGAGGAAGACCATGCTGTCCCTCAACAAGGCAAAGACCCTTGGCCAGAGGCTCAGTCTGATTGGCAGCATCAGGCTGGCACACCTCTCCCCAGAGGTATGAATTCACTTAAAATCTCCAGGTGTTGCACCTTTAAGTTCTTCTCTTGGATCTTTGACCTACAGTACAGTATCTCCTCCTGTAACCTTTTTGTTGTGTGTGTGTGTAGCTTCCTGCTGTGGCTGAGTTCTCCACAGCTGAAACGATGGGTCACAGCGCCGACCGTCTGGCTGCTGCCTTTGGGGTCTCCAGAGTGGAGCAGGATGAGTTCGCTCTGCGATCACACACGCTGGCCAAAAAGGCCCAGGACGCCGGTCTGCTGCAGGATGTCACCCCCTTCAAAGTGCCAGGTAAACACAGCTTCACTCTTTAAACTGACATACACGGTTATCGATGGTTGTATGTGTAGTCTGAGTTTTCAGGTATTTTATGGATGGTTGTGTATTTAAATGTAGTTTGTTATATTGTTGTAATTTGTCTGAGTTGTTTGGTGCCTTCTTTGCATTGATTTTGTTTATAAGTGCGCGTTTGATCCATTTATTGATATTGTTAATGGTTAATGTTGTTATTGATTTGGTTGTTTTGAATTGGGATCCAATAAAATCAACATTAATTGTAAGGTAATAGTAGGCAGCAGTCATTTAAGTACATTTTGGCCATGGATATGTTCTGTCCCACGTAATGCCTTAGACACGACTTGACTCAAGATGAAAAGATTCTGCATTACACAGAATGCCAGGATTGTTACAAATTCAAACAACTAAAGGCTAACACAGAAGAAAACATTGAAAGAAAAAACACACTTGAATCATATTACATTTATGTTTACTGAATACATTTTAACTGATTGGCTCAAAGGGTGATTGCGTCAGAGATGCATGGGATTGCATGCAGTTGCAACATATTTACTCCTGCCATGTTTTACTTGTATTGTGAGTGCTCCGATGCAGATAGTTGGAAATCCAAACGGACATATGTAGTAAATATGATGTTATCAAGTTACCACCACCAGCCGTATAGTACAGCACACCCAACATACAGCAAATGCTGGTCGTCAGCGACTGCTTTTTCCAGTGTCAAAGCTAACTGAATAGAAACATACAGTCTTTTCCGCTGTAGGTAATGATTTTCTAACGGTCTGATTGCAAGTTTTATTTAGTTTAAACAAATACAACAACAGTATGTTCAAGTATAAGGTATTGCGTCGTAGAAAACATCATGTAGTGTTGAGTTCTTTTTATTGCTTACACAGTGACTGTATATTTTTGTCTTTACCAGGTCGTGATATTGTTTCCAAGGACAACGGCATCCGCCCATCCTCCATGGAGCAAATGGGCAAACTAAAGGCTGCCTTCATTAAACCCCACGGCACAGTCACCGCCGCAAACTCCTCCTTCTTGGTAAACACACACACACACACACACACACACACACACATACATCAGGCCCTGCAGCAATCTCTGTGTTCTTAATTCCTGGTTCCAAAACATCGTCAGCTTAAGACATGAGCATGAGTCTCTGTGTGTAAAACAAACGCACAGAGATACACACACTTCAAGCTGCAAATGACCTGAAGCAAAACACTGTTAAGATGTGGGTGAGGATGATAAGTCTTTTCAGTTCAGACTGTAACTTTAGCTTTGTTTTTTACAAATGATTTTATTTGCACTTTATAATAACAATTTCTGATAACTTTTTGGGTCCACTTATGAAACAAAACGTATAGGCCTGCCCTATCTCTCCCCTGATCTCTTTCAACTGCTTTCAACTGCTCATTGTGGAGACATTGTCTCATGCACTGCCCTGACTATAAATAAACTGCTTGTTTGTGTGTGTCCTCAGACTGACGGTGCCTCTGCTGTGCTTATCATGTCTGAAGAGAAAGCTTTGGCTATGGGTTACAAGCCTAAAGCCTACCTCAGGTATCAGTACCCTCTCTGTTTAGTAAAGCAGCCTCAATTTCCCCAACAACGCTATTTCAGTTGAGGTGCTGATCATGTTGTATTTTCATTCCGGCAGAGACTTTGTCTACGTGTCTCAGGACCCCAAAGATCAGCTGCTTTTGGGGTGAGTCCTTCGGTATTGTATGATTGCCTGGTAGAAATGTCCTCTAATGGTGCTTTTCCCTTATTTATTTCACAGTGCATCTGTTTTCTGTTTGACACTGTGCCCTGTTTTAACTCTTCCAGGCCAACGTACGGTACACCAAAGGTCCTGGAACGGGCCGGCTTGACCATGAATGACATCGATGTCTTTGAGTTCCACGAGGCATTTGCAGTAAGTTACCACAACACATTTAATAATGTAATGTAGTGGGTGAATGTGTGCATTGATCTATGAATATACTGTCAATCTCCAAGATATTTTGAATTGCACATGTGCATTTCTTAAATGATTTGAACTAGAATTTCTCCATTTCCGTGTCTACCTTAATCCAATTGTGGCCTGTGTTATTCATGGTCATGTTGGAGTACGATTTGACTGGTCAATTTCATATCCTGCACTTTTGAATCAGTAAAAATCAATGTGTTTTCTGACTGCTGTCTATGGTAACTCTGTGGATATTATTTGTGTGTGTTTTCCAGGGCCAGATAATGGCAAATCTGAAGGCAATGGACTCTGATTGGTTCGGCCAGACGTACTTGGGCAGGAAATCGAAGGTAAACTTTTCCTCAGAATAGATCTATCCAGTACATCTGGATGCTTGTAGCATACTGCAACAGAGGAACAGTGTGGGAATGATAATAATAATAATAATGTTTAAACAAGTATGGATTGATATTAAGCGACTAAATATGATGTCCTGTCATGTTCATACAAAGCAGTGCCTTGCCCTTCTTTCTAAATCTTGGAAGTCAGAGTCTGTTTATAACCACCACCGCTCTGAATCCTGAATTCTGATTTCACACACATACCAAATGTCTATTGTGTGTGCAGGTGGGAGCTCCACCCATGGAGAAGTTCAACATGTGGGGAGGCTCTCTGTCTCTGGGTCACCCGTTCGGCGCCACAGGCTGCAGGCTGGTAACCACAGTGGCACACCGGCTGCAGAAGGAGGGCGGACAGTACGGACTGGTGGCGGCTTGTGCTGCTGGAGGACAGGTAATTAATGGGCGGCATGAGACAGCAGAAAGTTTCATTATTATTTCACAATTTAAAGTGTTAGGCAGTTTGGTTGCTCAGATCTTAAAATTTTGCAAAATGTTCACGCTTCTATTCTTCTTTTTATTTATTTATTAACTGATCATAACCAGTTTTCCATTCTTTTTGTTTTTCCTGACGCGCTCGTATTCTCGTGCTTTCCAGGGTCATGCCATGGTGGTCGAGGCCTACCCCCAATAAAGTAAAACACTAGCTGTAACCCGATCTTCAGGTTCATCATGACGGCTACACACATCCTAACATCCAGACAACAGAGTGTACATACTAGCACCACTTTGCCTTGATCAGAGAGGAGTCAGAAACCGTATGCGAGTGTCGTAGAGGAATCTTGTGTAAATTCAACTTTGCTTAGAGGCTGTTAAATTATAACAGAATGTCGTCAACGAATGTTGCCTTTGATTTTGTGGACTTTGAGGAGCGACATGTCAGCGTTGTCACTGGGTCGAATGTAACATAGCAAAATTAAAGAGAGGAGCTAATCCTAATGTTTATATACGCTGTAATATTTTTTTTTTCTTACAAACTGTTGGAATTAAATGGTGTGACGATAACCACACTGGCGCTAATGTCTGGGTTTTTTATTCTTTTTTTGCCCCTGAAGTAGGCCTTTTTCCCAGCGGCTCGTCATCGTAGGAAAAGCACAAGTGTTACTAATAACATTAATAACGATGGCTCGGTAAGTAGTGTGACAGGGAGCCATCAAACACAATACCAGGACCCTGAAACTGAAGCAGCTAAAAGGAATTCAGCCTTTGTTAAGTTTGTTATTTACACCTGTGCTTTCCCTGCTGTGACATGTCACAATGTCTTCTATAAAAATAAAAAATAAACATACACAGTGATCATCGGGAGCTGAAATGCCAGAAATTGACTGGTTCCAGCTTCTAAAATGTGAATTTTCGATGGTTTTCTTTCTAAAGTAAACTGAATATCTTCGGGTTTTTTGACTGTGGCAACAAACACTTTGAAAGACATTTGATTTAATTAAAAGTAATAAGTGACAAATTAAAAGGTATTTTCCTTTTTTGAGATAGAGACGTAAATACGACTGAGAAGGACATAAAGACAGGGAGGCGACATTATTGTGAAGGGCATTTCTCACTAAACGATTAATCGAGTAAATTATTGGCAGATTACACAATAATGAAAATAATGATTTGTTGCAGGCCTAATCTTTTGAAAAACATACTTTAAATGAGGTTAAACTGTCACCACAATTTCATTCAAATGTTGAATCCTTATCAGTATTTTTTCCCCAGCTGAGCCCCGACTTCTTCAAACCATTGAGAAGAACACAAATACATAAATCTGTCTCGTGAAATAACCAAAACAGTTCTGGCTTCAGTAGAATAGTTTGTCTTCATGTAAGACGCCATGGCTCATAGTGGGAAACTGACTGAAAAAAAGGGTATTAGGGCTTTTAATATATTGTCAAAAATCAAAAGATCTATCTGAGATAACCAGGTTTTGACCTTAATCTCATAAAGATAACTAGATTAGGGCATTCACATGTACATTGTAAGTATTGTAGCTTTAATTATTAGTATACAAAACTGCTCAGGAGTTTGAGTTTAGTGCATCTTCCCTCCCCTTCTTTGCACTTACATTACACTCTGTGCTGACTGAAGGCCTTGATGCATGGACAACAACTTCAAGCAAATGTTGATGGGTTATGTTTAATTCAACAGGGACTGGAACTATTGCAAGGAAAAAGATCAATGTATAGACAGCTTTGTGCCACAGATAACAACAACAACAACAGTGAATTTGGGGGAAAGAGGGGGTGTCTACTTTTTTTTTTTTTTTAAACAGATTTCAAAATTTGCATTCCCAAAATTTCTTTTTGCATTTGCATCCCGGCCTGTGTAGCAGGAGGTGTCAGCGGCAGACTGGCTCTGGTTTGCGCTTAATTGATGGTGAATAACGCTGTCTGCTCCTGACGAGACGACTGATGTTAATGAGGAGGAACAGAGGGACGCTCGGGCTTCCCGGTGGTTTAAAACTAAACAGGAATATGGGAGAAAAAAAAAAAAAAAAAACTGGCAACGTGGCTGGCAGGTGACTTAAAAGTTCAGGTTCATATTGTGCAAAAAAAACCAAAAAACTTTTACACCCCAGCTAAAGTGTTTGTCTAATTGACAGCGGATGGGTAAATTTATATCAACACATTGTCTCTTCTCCTGCTTTGGTGTGCAGGATCCCCTCAGCACACACACACACACACACACACACCTCAGGTTGGGGGGGCCTTGTTAACACACCTTCAGTCAGACACTCCCGTTTAAAATGTATTTAAAGATTTAATTCTTCCAGTTTAAGGAGTCCTCCACTCCGAGCTGCGGGAGCGTTGATTAATGCAGCCGAGCCTGTCACACTGCGGGCTGCGGGAATAAAACCAATGTTTCACCGCCGAGGCAAAACGGAGCTCGAATGTAAATAGCAGAGAGAGAGAGAGACAGAGAGGGTTTTTTTTTTTTTTTTTTGTGTGTGTGTGTGTGTTTTTAAAGCTTCAAAACCGCCTCAACCCTGCGAGACACCGGAGACACGCAGACACACGCAGACATAGCGGGCCGCCTCCCCGCCGCAGCGGGGCTTTGATCACACGGAACCTTTTATGGGGAATGACTGGCGAGAGCACCCGCTGCTGTCACTACAAATCTACCTCACCGAGCGGGGGGGGGAGGAAGGAGGGAGGAGGAGGAGGAGGATGAGGAGGAGGAGGGGGGGGTGCAGCGGCGTCTTTCATCTCGTCCTACCCGGCTCACGCGGGGCGGCACCTGCTGAAAGCTGCACTTGACTCGCGCTTCCTCCACCTGCTCCGCGCGCTCAGCGTGTGAGTGCGCGCGTGTGCGTGCGTGTGTGTGTGTGTGCGTGTGTGTGTGTGTCATGTTTAACAAGTTGCAGTGCACTACTGTAACGCACCCAAACACGCGTGATGAACACGCAACGTTCAGGATCAGCACCAGGGTTTGTTTTTACCCAAATTTTTTTAGAAAAAACATTAGTCACTATAGAAAGAAATGATTTTTATTTATTTTTATTATGGCTTCACATCTGAGGAAAAGCCCGATCTGAATTTTTACTAGTTATATCACTATGCGTGTATGTGCACAGCAGAGAGCAAAACATCCGATAAAGTTTGAAGATCACAATTTGGTCTTTGAAGTCTTTAGTGGAAGCGATTGTGAAACTGAAGTTTTGGATTGAACAAAACAAATTCAATGATTTGTGATTGGATGTGATTGAATGAATTAAGGCAATTACAATTACAATTACTGTCAAATTAGTTACATTGTTGCTTCTACCAGTAAAAAACAACATTAATGCAATGGTGCAACAATTTTGGAAATGAGCTTTTTCCCGTTCTTTCTGAGAGTTGGATTAAAAGCCGCACAGAATCCGCCTACCAGCGCCTCTAAAGCTCACTAATAAACACTTTGTATCTGGTTTGCTTAAAACCAAAGTGTAAAGATGACAAGCTATGGTTTTATAAAGAGTTATCTGCAGAACTATTTCTTGGCCGGGAGCAGTGACAGCAAGGAAGCCAAACTGTTCCTTTAAGTCCCCGCAGGACGTAAAATACACATATAGTCCACAAGAATAAAAGATAAATATTATAGAATACATAACAATAAGCCCAAGAGCATTAACAATCACTTACAATGTTGTATTAGCAACACATTAGTCTCAGGCAGCTGGTATCATCAGCAGTAATTAAGTAAATTAATTACCATTTTGTTTCACTTCTTTTTTCTGTTTGAATCACAGAGTTGAATGTGATTGTGGTGATGCTGCAGTGAAATTGTGTGACGTTAATTGACCATGTGAGGGTCAGTTGTGAGCAGGGTGGGGCAGTGAAGCCTGGGCCTCCCGACATAGACAACATCTCAACAACAGCTCCGACACAATAAACATGCTCCAGGGCCCCTGAATCACTCAGGATCCACCGCTCCTCTGAGGTTTTTATTTTATTTTTACCTTCCCTGACATCTACTACATTGAGGGATAATTTAGTTCGATCACATTAAGTTGTCACTTGCTTCCAGACGGGACACGTTTCCCCATTGCACAGTGACATTACTTAATGACATCACTCAAACTTGTTTCTGATTGGAGGGAATTGCAACATTACAACCGATGTGTGTTACAACTGATCCCGTACTGCCCTCTGTTTGTGTGAATGTAATAATATTATCTTAATAATTAGCTTTACTGGCATGGCCATAATTAAGTAGAAGAGTAGCAGGTTGTACAGAGATTTACAGTGTAAGTGTAATAATTCAGTGTAATTTAAAACAGGACCGCAAATGGTTTGTACCTTTTGTTAATAAGATCTTCCCTTTCTATCCCTCTCATTTCTGTGTGTGTGTGTGTGTGTGTGTGTGTGTGTGTGTGTGAGTGTGTGAGAGAGAAAGTGACGCCTAACAGGTCTCCACACAGCCTACTTACTGTACAAGTGTCAAAATGAGTGTGAGTGGGTGTGTGTGATGTTAAAAGTTTTGGTATCTACTGTACAAGTGACAGAGCTCTGACACTGTTTGTTAAAGAGAGAACGAGTGCAACTTTTAATACTGCAGAAGTGTCAGAGCTCCACTGTCTACATCTGTGTGTGTGTGTGTGTGTGTGGATAATATTAAACCAGTTTGGTTAGTCTACTAGTCAGAACTCCAGTCGGTGTAGACTAGAAAAGGCTGTTATGGCAGTTATGTGAGACTCATAAACAAATGTGTACCATGAAAACACACACAAGACACATGTTTTTTGTTGACTGTGTTCTGCAGGCTGGAAGGACCTGAGGACGAAAACTGTATCTGCACACAGAAGATTTGAGAAAACTGTTTGGTCCTATTCACGGTCTGTTTTTGAGCTGGAACATTTTGTTAAAGATTTTGATGAGTGAGTA